>OU744312.1:6162070-7394484 GCA_916610205.1 Griposia aprilina
ACTCCTTTTGCCTCGTTTACGTTCATACATCTGTCTGGTCATACACGCACGCCGGTTGTGAGTACTACGCACCTGACCTTTCTGAAGAACATCACCAATAAGGTCACTATATGTCTTCCTAGGGCGTCCCCTCCCTGCGTTTCCACTCGCATCTGCCTTGTAAATACCTTTTGTTAATCGCCCTTCATTCATCCTCTCAACATGACCAAACCATCTAAACCAAAGCGACACTATCTCTACACAAACAGAATCATCATCATACCCACATCGGGAGTACCTAAGGACACTGTCAAACCATTCAAACAAACAATTCATTCTTAGTTTGGACGCTGAAGTAATCTTATATCCGTAGATTATACAGAAGGAAGCGGCCCGTAACTTAAACCGAAATTACGGACTTAATGCTTAGAGTGAGTAGACTCCCATGTACTTCAATTCGTGTTTTATTCATTCTTAGTTCGAGTTCCGAATAATCTTATGTCCGTAAGTGTTACAGAGTTTGAAATAACCTTAATTTCTACCGAAACTACGGATTTCGTGATTATGGAGTATAACTCGACCTTACGGACATATTGATAGTTCGGGGCCCAAACTAATAATGTATGGCAACACGTTTTGACAGTTTTACCGACTCACGATGTGTTATAGCCCGGTGTCACTCGTTTTGACGGATCTATATACCTAATTTCGGACGGGTCCGTCTCTTCGTTGACGGACTTAGAGAGTAGACCCCCATGACACGTCTCGCGCCAACCACGGTGTAGCATAAATTATTAAAGATGTGAATACTTAAATAAGAATAAGGAATCATATAACAGAATATTTATAATCAGCTAAATATATTTCTTTTACTTTTGGTTACAGTCACATATATTTCAGTGTAGTCAGATGTTTTCTCTCTATGATAGGCATAGAGTGAGGCAAAGAAGAAGGCTTTATGCCTTCTATTCTGTTTTGAATGCCTGCCATCTTGCAGAGTTCCATAATCCTGGGTCCATAGAAGGGCTTCGTTAGTATGTCAGCAAGCTGCCGAGTCGCAGGGACTTTGAATACTTCTAATATGCCATCTGTAACACATTCTCGTATAAAGAACGATCTTATACGGATGTGTTTTGTCCGCTGATGACATTCATGCGGTGGATTCTTGGCTAGCCTGATTGCAGACTCATTATCGATGCATAGGCTTGTTGGACAATCCTCATCTGTGATGTCTTTCAAGATCCTCTTTAGCCATATGATCTGTCGTGCAGTTTCACTGGCAGCGACTATCTCTGCTTCGGTCGATGAAATAGCAACAGTAGATTGTCGTTTGCTCTGCCATGAAATTGGTCCTCCAGCATACAAACATAGCATTCCAGTAGTGGAGCGCCCTGTACTGTGGTCACCACCATGATCGGCATCGCTGTAACACTCTAAGCCAAGAGTTTTATCGTTTGTATAAACTATTCCTTTGTCTATTGTGCCTTTCAGATAGCGTAAGATTCGCTTGGCGGTTATGATATCCTCTTTTGTAGGATTATCAAGATTGCGTGACACAACACTTATAGCATAAGCTATATCTGGTCTTGTCCCAGTCATGAGGTAAGCTAGTGCTCCCACTACTTGGCGTTAAGGGAAAGCCGTAGTGCTCTCTTGTTCTTCCTTACTAGCATTCGACTTTAGGATCGGTGTTGCAACAGCTTTACAGTTTTCCATACCGAATCATTCAAGAATGCGTTTGGTGTACGCTTTCTGATGAAGAAAAATAGAACCGTCTGACTTCTTTTCTATTTCCATTCCCAAATAATAGCTAGTTGATTTAACAGTTATTTTAAACCATTTTTTTTTTAGCTCTTTCAAGAAGGTTTTCGTTTCCTTGTCGCTTGTCGAAGCAAAAAGTCCGTCGTCGACATAAAGTGCTAAAACAATCTTATTTTTGTCTCTTTTTCTTATGAACAGACAAGGATCTGCTTTGCTCTGTTTGAAACCAATTTCTATGATGTAATCTGTAATACATCGATTCCAACAGCGTGGCGCTTGTTTTAATCCATAAAGACTCTTTTTCAGTTTAAAAACGAGTTTTGGATCAGATACGTCTGTGTAGCCTTCTGGAATCTTCATATAAATGTCTTCATCTAAGTTTCCATATAGGAAATCGGTTGATACGTCAAATTGGGCCAGAGACATCTTTTCCTTAGCAGCAACACTTAAAACTGCTTTTATAGTACTGCTTTTTGCTACAGGGCTAAAAGTCTATTAGTTTAAGGCTGTGGTGTAGGTGATTGGGTATAGCACCCGTCGTGGAGACCACAATGGGTACTACGAAATGAAGTGTTAACAACACCTGGGCCTTTTCTGTAGAAAAAGTGTGTGTATAGAGGTATGAGGAACAGGGTGTAAAGCTCACTCATACCTCCATAGAAAAGGGAGGATCCTCCGACCAGACGGGTGTCGTGTCTGGTGGGCAACTGCCCGACGGTTGATGTCGGGACGTTGTATATATGCTAGTCGCGCGGTAAACTCTGCTTGCGCGATGCAGGATTTGCGTGACGTCAGTATGACGTATGGCTCGCATGTGGCGATGTTGATACCGCTACATGTGGTCCCTATGGACTTTGACTACTTTGTAGGGACCTTTCCACACACGGGTAAAATGCTTTTCGCATTCTTAAGCGGCTTTTTAAGAAAACCATATCACCAACCCTATAGGTTTGTTCATTCGATATTTCTTCGGATTTAGTTATATTTTCTAGGATCCTACTATGGCACAGTTCCAAACGGTGACTAAGCATTTTAATGGGTATTCGTGGTTGTTGCTAGTAGGGTCTAGTTCATAGATTGAATCTGGTAAATAAGGCATATGACCGAACAGTAATTCATAGGGTGGGAATTGAGGGGTTGTATGGACGTTGGTATTATGAGCGAGGATTCCTGTGTAAACATATTTATGCCAATCTGTTTGGTAATTATTAACATATGATTTTAAGGTGGAATGGCTTCTTACTAAAGCTCATTGTGTTTGGGAATGATAGGATGTTGACCACAGTTGTTTTATTTTATGAAATTCGCCAGTATTTAAAAAAAAATGCGTTGTGAAATTATTGGTCAGTCAATATGGTTTTAGGGATACCGAATAGAGAGTTAAAGTGAACAAGGCATTCACAACATTCTTCGGCTGAAGTATTAGAAATGGGGTAGGCAAAGGAGCTGTGGGAGCAGTGGTGGCACAGTGGTATCGGCCCCAACTTACGAGTTGTAGGTCGTGGGTTCGAAACCAAGCAAGCGCTTTACTTTGTGTAAATAATTTCATCACCACTGCTCTCAAAACGGTGAAGGAAAACATCGTGAGGAAGCCGGCAAGTCCTAGAACCAAAAATTCGAAGATATGTGACATCTACCAACCCGCACTGGGGCCGCGTGGTGGATTACAGCCCAGTCCCTCTCACAGAGAGGAGGCCTGTGTCCCAGCAGTGGGAAGATCATAGGCTGATTATGGTAGGCAAAGGAGAATTTTGTCAAGTCGTCCTGAAGGGTAAGCATGTATTTGAATTTGAATTCTGCAGCTTCAGGAAGCAGACCTACGATGTCGAGGCTAATGCGTTCAAAAGGCGCAGTTGATGTAGATTTATTTCCTTGGAAGCTCGATTGATTTGGCGAAAGGCTTTGTTGAGTTGGCATTGGGAACATTTCTTTACATCCTAGGTAGTTTTCTGTGTCGGTTTTCATATTTTCCCAATAGTATCGTCCTCTGATACGATTGTACATGCGTGAATGACCTACGTGTCCGGCTATGGGTAAGTCATGATTTAGTTTTAAGATTTTGGGGATTTCGCTTGGAACTGGAAAGATAAAATTATTTTTTCAACACATTTGCTCATAAAATGCATTTACGATGCCTGTATACATTGTTCGAAAGTTTCAAATTACGCACCATACAATGGAACGTGCGGTAAAATAGGTACACACACCTAAGTACATGTTTTACCGCATACTCCGTTGTATAGCGCCGTGCCTTTACGGTTTATTTTTAATTTCCATAAAAAATGTATAAGAATTCCACCAAGGAGTTACACATTACGAGAATAAATAAGCTGTATAATCGAACCTCCTTGGAAGCGCTTTTACTCAATACGTTTGTCTCACTTTAATACTAAACAGAAAATGAGACGAAAGATGTAGTTCTAATTTTCACCACGCGGATGTGGCGCCATTTGCAATTCGCGCCATTTTCATATTAGAAACGTCAAAGATTGTTGTGACTTTCCGACTGATATTTATAAACAAAGTAACAATAAATGAGTTCAAGCGAGGAATCCGCTATTATTATTGTACTGTTTTCTCGCAAATGTGTTGTAAAACGTTGTATGACACACGTGCGGTAATTGGTATTTACAAACTCGTGACTATGGTGAGCCCTCGACTTCGTCTCGGGCTTACATTCGTCTACTCCTTTGTAAAAAAACACTTACCGCACTAGTATCGTATAAGTATAACTACTGTATATCGCACACCGGGTGCAACAACGTTATTAATATCTTCTTTTTTTTTCAGGAGATTCATTTAAAAGTTGACGTTTTATTACAGCGAAATGTATTTATAATCCAATTATATGTCGATGATCAAAATATTGTTAATACTCTATATTTTAAAACTAAGGTTGTTTCAGAAATAAAAATCTTATGAAAGTGGCACATTTTTAATGTTTTTAATCAAGGTACCTACATTTATGACGTTGTTGCGCAGAAGGTTAAAAGTAAAACTTATTTGTGCAATAACGTCATAAAGGCCGAACTAAACAAAAAATCAACACTCTAAATTTATAAAATAGCACTTACACTTAACTTTTCAGTGGATGACAATAATCAACATTATTATTAAAATAACAAATATAAGTCTAACAAAATTATGAATCATTTCTTACATTCCCCTAATCAGACTTTTATGAGGAACTAACAGGCTAGAAATAAAATTTGTAGCAAAACAATCAAAGGATTTTTACCAAAACTTAGCATGAATTTATTATGTACGAGTACCTAATTACTTTACTAGTTTAAATAATAATTCTAACATACTGAATGTTTTTGTCGTTGTACCTAGTATCTACCTAATTACTCTTACATTTAATAATCACAGTTTAAAAATCAGAGTAAACAAACTAAAGCTGGTTATAAAAATGGTCTTATTGATAACCATTTTTATAACCAGCTTTAGCTAAGCACAATATTTTTTTAAAGTAATTCTAACGGATCTTGTTTTTACTATCACTTATCGGTATATTAATAATAATTATTAATTTATTTCGGACAACAAAGATTCATTGGGTTAGTAACGATAATCTTAACCTATGTTAGTACTTAACTAATAACACGTATAGAGTACAGGTGACAAGTGACCTCCCCAACGGGCTGTCTTACATTTAATAATCACAGTTTAAAAATCAGAGTAAACAAAGTAAAGCTGGTTATAAAAATGGTCATAATAATGACCATTTTTAACCGACTTCACAAAAAGGAGGAGGTTCTGAATTCGTCTGTATGTTTTTTTTTTATGTGTCTTAGCTCAGAACTTTTTTCTGGGTGAACCGATTTTGATGATTCTTTTTTTATTTGATAGCTGGTGCTTCACATGTGGTCCCATTTAAATTTGATCAAGGTCTGGCCAGTACTTTTTGAGTTATCCTTAATAATGCATATTATTTCCACATAGTTTATAGGGATGATGTGTTAATAATTTCCTGTCACTGTTATTTACACACCATGTAGTGGTATACGAATTTGTGTGGGGTAGGTACCGCAACTAAAAAGTGACAAATAAAAACTTTTTTACAAAAAAACAACCGACTTCCAAAAAAAACACTAAAAGACGTGAAAAATAACTTTGATTTCGGAAGTCGGTGGCCAAAAACGAAAATACAAAACCAAAGACACCGACTTCCGAAATCAAAGTTATTTTTCACGTCTTTTAGTGTTTTTTTTGGAAGTCGGTTGTTTTTTTGTAAAAAAGTTTTTGTATTTTCGTTTTTGGCCACCGACTTCCGAAATTAAAGTTATTTTTCACGTCTTTAGTGTTATTTTTGGAAGTCGGTTGTTTTTTTGTAAAAAAGATTTTATTATAACCAGCTTTAGTTAAGCACAATATTTTTTTAAAGTAATTCTAATGGATCTTGTTTTTTACTATCACCTACCGGTATATTGATAATAATTATTAATCTATTTCGGACAACAAAGATACATTGGGTTAGTAACAATAGTCTTAACCTATGTTAGTTCTTTACTAATAACACGGATAGAGTACCTACAGGTGACAAGTGACGTCCCCAACGGGCTGTCATGTCTCTCGGTTATAGCGCGCAGAATGCTATTGGGGCTGCCACGGAGTCTGTTTAGCAGCGAGGCCGCTCTCTTACGCCGTACAGCATTAAAGTCGTCGGTGCGTGCCTCAGCGAACATAGATGACGCGCTACAGAACCGAGGCAGACGCAACAGTACTCTAAATGCGTATTAGATGTGTAAGCAGACTTTAAAGATATTTCCTCTACGTTTATATCGTTCCTTGTTCGCGTAGTATTTTTCCGCAATGTCCTGGTTTGCTCAATAATGTTTGCCTCATTCCAATTATCAGTCTTGTACGTAGTCTTATACTTAAAAATATCACAGCCCTTCTTAAATGTTATTATTTTAATATCAGCCGTTTTAATAGCTTCTCCAAAAATATTTTTTGTTGTGTTTATATTTAAGTCATCTGCTACTTTCTTCAAATCCACGAAATCGTTATAGGCTAATTATTTTACTATAAAAGGTGTTCCTGTCTTCTTAGCGTTTCTGATTAAAGATATGTATTGATGTGGTACGCATATAGCACCAGAATTTAAAGCCTTAGTGACAGATTTTTCTATTACTGAGTGAGCCGTATCTCCCTCATTCCAATTGTGGCCCTTAACTAAAAATTTATGAGTCACGGAATTTATCTGTAACTTGTTAACAGCATAGTAATGCATACAACATATCAACCTGAAACAATTTTATTATGTTTAATTAATAAATGTCAGTGGTTGACCAAAAAGGGACCTCAAGGGAAAATAATTGATTATGATAGTTCTGGTTAGACCAAAACAAAGCTAAAAGACCACAGATTCAAAAATTCAAAAAAAAAAAAAACGGTTTCCAATCCCTCCAGGTCCCTTTTTGGTCAACCACTCACAAATAGTCAAAATAATTACTAACATTTGGGTAAGGAAGGTAGTTTACTAACTTATTCATTTGCTGTCCGCAACAAGTATCAGAATAGCATATGACATCGCAACCTGGGCTTTTCTCAGTTAGATCTTTTAAAAACTTGTATATACACGACCAAATTTCTATGGCTTCTCGACCTATTCCTTCGCGCCAAAATTAGCATGTTGTTTCTTGATTTTTGGCTTCCGACATCTGAAATATAAATAGATTTTAAATAGACGCACTAGATGACAAATTAATAATAAAATTATCCATCAAATTACTATTAATGACTAGGTATAATAACTTACCGTAAAATTGTATCAATTTAATTTCGATTTGTAGAAAAAAGCAGTTGACTTTTCAATCGGCTATGGCTTTACAGCCTGTAAATCGTAAATTATTACAAAAGTATTGCTCTCCGATTTACATTTACTCATGTCCGCGTCTTTTTCTATTCAAGATAAAAAAAATCTTCTAGGTGTAAAATTGTATAATTCATATAAATATAGAATTTTTCCAGTTTTGCTTTTTCTTCTTCAACAGATGCATTTTCATAGGCTTCACAATCATCACAGGTATCTTTGTTTAGAACAAAAAGTCCTATATTGAATTCTGTGTTGAAAATTCGAGCATAAGCATCGTAACAAGCTTCCGGTTTATTTTCTTCTTGACGCTTTTTCTTGTAATTTCTATGCATTTCTGGTATAGTTAAATCATCTTCTACGAATAGTTTACTAGTATTCGCTAATGTGATCTCCCACAGACTGCTTTATATCTTCGTCCAATTTGATTTGTTTGCCGTGTCCTTCGATCTTCTTTCATAATGTTAAGGCCTTCATATTTATGCTTGCATTCTATAATTGTACGTAAAATTCTCTCAGTGATAAAGATCCAAATAAACGAATCCATGGTACTAACATTTACAAAATTGAAAATATGCTTCTAAATTATACAAAACTATAGTTTGCTATGTATTTGAGCGATGAATAAAATTTGACTACCAAAAAGAAAAGACAATCATTAAAATATCTATTGGAGTATTCAATAATAAAACATATTTTATAAAAAATAAACAAACATTTAGTTCGCAAAGTCAGAAAAAATAAAAGTGAAAATAAAAAAGTATCTCTTCCAAACATTCAAATTTTAACTAGTGCGCCCAAGTGGTTGTGGAGCAGGACCACATTTTTATCTACGATATACATAATCATTGAACTTATAATAAATGCTTGTCTATATAATAGTGTGCGTTTGATGCATGTTTTAAATTTGTTCTCACTTAGTTGAAGAATATCGAGTGGTATTTTAGTATAACATTTTACACAGTACCATAAAAGGGGTAAGTAATTTAAGATATAATTAAAAAATCTCTAATATTTACAGGATTTAACAACTGAATCTATAATTTTATTTGATATAATGATCAGTTAATGTAATAAACGATTGATATAATTTTAAAGTAACAATTTTTTATAAGCATAACATACATTGAATATAAAATCGTGTGATATACCACTCAAAAGTCATAAAACCTATTTAGTCTAATATGATAAAACGCCTAGTAAAAAACACAAAGCAAAATTTGTTGTATACACCATACATGCAGCATGCAAACATACAAGCAAGTATGCAACATGCAGCAGGCGTGGTTTCTGTCACGACTCCGGCGCTGCGGGGCTCCGACAGTCCCATGGGAGCTTATCGTCGCATATGTGTTTCACGCTCACCACCGCGGTTAAAACCACCAACTCCTCAGCTCCCGAGCCGCCTCGCCCCTCCGCGCCTACGCGATTTTAAATAATTGGGAATTTAAAGCTATAGGCTCAGCTTTGGCGCGGGCTGGCACTTCGTCGAGCAAAGCGTGGGGGGGGGGGGGGGGGGCAATTACGTCGGTGTCGTCGCGAGGGACCTCGGCAGCGAGGTCGAAACGATGGTTGCTTGTGTTTATATACTGTGCTGGTGGCTCTACTGCACTCCTGGCGGAAGGTTATGGGGTCATCGGGGTCGGCTAGGACATGCATTGGACGGCTGACACTACCAATATGGGAGGGGGTATAACTGGCGGCATCGATAACCAGAGGGTTGCCATGTATGGCCGCGGTATCAAAGAAACGCTTGGAATTGCGTTTCATGAGTTAATGGATAGTGGGGATTTCGAGGTGAAGGTGGAGGATTTCTGAGGAGGTACCTGTTGTCCTACGGAGGTACCGATTTTGGAGGGTCTGCGTCTTATGGATGTGGTGGGGTTTTGCGTGTGCGAAAACTGCACTGGCGTAGGTTATAATTGGCTGAATGCACGCTGTGTAAATGCACAATTTGCAACAATTTGCTACGTACATTCAGAACGGAATGGAGTATAAGGAGAGCGAACACTCCTGCTTTAAGTGCTCTGAGAAGGAGAGATGCTCGTCAAGGATTACACCCAGGTATTTGGTTCGCTTTTCCCAAGAGATCGGTTTGCCGAGCATGGTGAACGGTCGGGGGCGCGCCTTGATGTGGGGCGCGTTCTATGTAGTATACTTATCTCCAATGCACGCGTTGCTGATGCGCTTAAGCGAGGAAAGTTCCCCCGCTAGGTTATCTGCTATTGGCTATTAATCAGTCTACGATCCTCCTCCTTTTTATCAACCAATATAATAATAATAAGACATTTATTTCAGACGTAGTACATATACTGTTAGTAACACAAAAAACCTTATAAAGCTATTGTTAGTTTACATAAATGTATACAAAAAACAAAGCCACAGGAAGAAATATAAATCACAAAGTGGCACCGCACAGGAGCGCCAGTTTATGCCAAGCCCTGCACGCGTCCACCTGCAGTGTGTCGGCGCATCCAGTGCCGCCACATCGGCGTGTCCCAGCGGCCCACGAACACGCTCAGAAGGCTGTTCGAGCTGGCCCGCATGCGCTTCATAAGAGACGCACAACGCTTCCGCATAATGGCATGAAATCCATCCACGCTTTTCACCGCAAACATCGCTGAAGCGCTGCAGTGGCGCGGCAGCCCGAACAGTACCCTGAACCCGTTATTATACTGTACTCGCAGAGCACTGTATGTACGCTGCGTGTACTTAGTCTACAGACTGCAGGTGTAAAAATATTGACAGAAAATTGCTTAGCGCACCGTGCAAACCTGCGGGCCAGCATGTTACAGCGCACACACAGCACCTGCGCTCCCTCACCAAATCAATGTTGTCACAAAGATCCTCCGAGACCCAGTGATCCAGATATTTCAAATTAGATACTCTGTTTAAGCTGGTACCGCAAAGATACAAGGGAGGCACATTAACGAGGGATTTATTACCAGCCGTAAACACCATTACTTCTCTCTTCTTCACATTATATCTGAGTCCATGGGTTCGTGCATTATTGACGCACTGTCCGTGGCTCCCTATACATGTTCTGCTGAGCTCGCCGATCAACTCGTTCATATATATGTTAAAGAGACGAGGAGAGGATAAACTCACCCCGTTCTCCAACTCATACACGTCCGAGAGTGTGAGCCTGCCCACCGTACAACATTCCTTTGACTCGAGTACCAATATCTCAACATTGGAGCAACATCACGTGGCACATCTGTTACATTTGTCATCTTTTGCCACAATACATCATATTATGATACCAAATCGAATGCCCTAGATAAGTCCAAGTAACAGGCATAGGCCTGATCTGATTCTGGATTCCTGGCTGAATAATACTGCATAGTCTGCTTGAGGCACAGGATGGCACTCTCGGTCGAAAGCCAGCTCTAAATCCAAATTGAGCGTCATGAAGTTCTATGTGCCTACCCAGGTGTTAGTCAAACAGACTGTCCAGCACTTTAGCTATCACAGTAGCCAGCGAGATGGGTATGTAGTTTGTCAGGTCTGTGACATCCCCAGTCTTAATTTTACAACCAGAACAACCACAGTAAGTATAAGTTCATCCGGTAGGTCACAATGATTCTTACATAAGTTGTTCACTGTAGATGCTTTTGCAAAAAACACTGGCATTGAGACTGGAGGCAACCGCTCGCTCCGCTCCGCAACCGCACCGCACCGCGAATAATACCTAATATCTATATCAAGAAATTCAAAAACTCTTTATTTTATAAGTGTTGGCCGACACAAGTGTAACATTTAAAAACCCAAGTGAACCACTGAATTTCTTCCTGTCACGGTGATGCACTATCACCGTGACAGGAAGAAATTCAGTGACCACGTGGGACGTCTGCAAAGGCTGTCCTTAAGTCAACGTGTTTCGTTCAGAAGGTTCTCAAGTAAGTCGATCCATCCCTATTTTCTTACTCATAACCTCATATTCCCTTTTGCTCAATTCTGTGTGTCGTCCAATATTTCTAACCCTGCAAAACAAAACAAAAAAAGAAATACATCCCCGCTTATATTGGTCCTTCAAAGCCGTTACAACTTATACACCAGATGCCTTTTTTATGTCTGAAAAGATTCGACTTAACAGCATCTAGGTTTTCCTTAGTGACACACAGCTCTTTCATCTAATTTATCTCCTGTTGCATACGCACCAAATCTTTTAAAATCCGAGTGACGTCAACATGATCGAAAAGTACCGGCGGTAGCTTGTCAAGATCACGGGCCACAAACACCGGTAAAACCTCAGGGACGGACTCCTTCAGCATGCAGACGATGTCGTCCATTTCACGAAGCTTCTTCCTGTCTCTCTTCCTTGCCTTCTTACGCTTCTCAGTAGGTAAATAATTACGAACAAATATAAGTAGACACGATTATTTTTACATTTCCAAGAATTTGGTCTTTTCTCGGAAGTAAATCTGCTTATGTAAATTGCACACGTGCTTATATACGAGTACTTAGTACATAACAACTTTCGACGGGCGTCCTTTCTACTAGCGGGTTATGTGGCTTAGCAACATGAATTACTTGATTAATCTACTTTCTCATACGTCTTCGTGCATGGATGTGCTTTGCTTGATATGCAAAAACTTTTTTATCTTTCTACTGTACTCGCTGTCCGTAACAGACTTACTTATGGTTTTAGCGGGAAATCACAACAGGATGGCACACATATGTCACTGCTACGCGTGAGTATCTGTCTAAATGAAGTGAACGATGGTAGTGTCGTCCTCCTGGATTTATTCTATACGATCCACTATTAATGATTTAATTACACCCACCAGGCCAGTCATTTTCTCTAGGATGAAGTTTGGCACTAAATATAAGAATAAAACTGTCATCAGATAGAATAACGAATACTGAATTCAAATAAAATTTGTGATTTCTAGTAAACTAGTGTAATTCCCAGAAAAACATATTGTGGACGCGCCACCAAACTTCCATTTTCATTATTTCAGATGTAATGCCGGTTATTCCGGGGAAATTTGTGAAGTCAACGTGTGTCATAGCTATTGTTTGAACAACGGAACCTATTCCTCGAATGAGGAGAATGAGCCAGTCTGTCAGTGCATAGACTTTATGCAGGTGATAGATGCGAGGCATCAGACTGTCACAACTATTGTCTCCAAGGTGACTGTATTTTAGTGAAGAGAGAGTTACTGGGTGCAGGTAAAACATATTCTACTTCTTTCATTTGGCTATCTCGTTAGTTTTAGTTACCCTAATACTTGACATTTTCATTATTTCAGGTGTCATGCCGGTTATTTTGGGGAAAAATGTGAAGTTAACGCGTGCCATGGGTGTTGTTCGAACAACGGTACCTGCTCCTTAAACGCGGATAGTGAGCCAGTCTGTCAGTGCAAAGGAGATTATGCAGGTGATAGATGTCAGGTATAAGAATGTCTGAACTATTGCCTCCAAGGTGACTGTAGTTTCAATGAAGAGGAACTTCCTGAATGCAAGTAAAACATGTTCTACTTCTTTTATTCGTTACCTCGAATATTTAAGTTACCCTGTTTTACATTTTTATTATTTCAGACTTCATACCGGTTATTCCGGGGAAAGATGTGAAGTCAACGTGTGTCATAGCTATTGTTTGAACACCGGTAGGTACCTGTACCTCGATCAATGAAGAGAAAGAGCCAGTCTGTCAGTGCAAAGGAGATTATGTTGGTGATACATGCGAGGCATCAGACTGTCACAACTATTTTCTCCAAGATGACTGTAGTTTTAGTGAAGAGGGACTTTCTGAATGCAGGTAAAACATATTCTACTTCTTTTATTCGGTACCTCGTTTATTTGAGTTACCCTGTTTCACATTTTCATTATTTCAGATGTAATTTCGGTTATTCCGGGGAAATTTGTGAAGTCAACGTATGTCATAGCTATTGTTTGAACAACGGTAGGTACCTGTACCTCGATCAATGAGGAGAATGAGCCAGTCTGTCAGTGCAAAGGAAATTATGCAGGTAATAGACGCAAGGCATCAGACTGTCTTAACTATTGTCTCCAAGGTGACTGTAGTTTAGTGAGGAGGGAGTTCCTAAATGCAAGTAAAATATATTATACTTCTTTTATTTGGCTGTCTCGTTAGTTTTAGTTACCCTACTATTTGACATTTTCATTATTTCAGACGTCATGCCGGTTATTTTGGGGAAAAATGTGAAGTTAACGCGTGCCATGGGTTTTGTTTGAACAACGGTTCCTGCTCCTTAAATGCGAATAGTGAGCCAGTCTGTCAGTGCAAAGGAGATTATGCAGGTGATAGATGCCAGGTATAGGAATGTCTGAACTATCGTCTGCAAGGTGACTGCAGTTTCAATGAAGAGGGACTTCCTGAATGCAGGTAAAACATATTCTACTTTTTGAATTTGTTACCTCGTTTATTTGAGTTACCCTATTTCAAATTTTAATTATTTGAGATGTAATGCCGGTTATAACGCGGAAAGATGTGAAGTCAACGTGTGTCATGGCTATTGTTCGAACAACGGTACCTGTTACTTGAATGAGGAGAATGAGCCAGACTATCAGTGCATAGATGATTATGCAGGTAATAGATGCGACGCTCCAGTCTATATGAACAACGGTGACTGGTCCCTAAACGAGGAGGGTTCAAGATGTAAAGCTGACAAAAGCAACACGTTATCCACTACCCCTACATACCACACAGCAGACAGAAACCTAACGCTAGCTGATTTATTGGCAAATTGGTGAAAACCTATCGCCACAATTTCGGTTGTTGTTGAAGTAAAATCAAATTAATTTAGCTACGTTGGGTTTTTGGCTTCATATGTTTTTCATTTCTGTCGCATTTATTGGTAACGTTAGGTGTATCGGACCCGAATTCGGTTCGTAGGAAATATTACCTGAAACTGCAAATATCGCGGTTGCGGAAGGTAAAACTTTTAAGCGTTGAAGAAAGTAAGTGCAATTGAAAATCTAAAATAATTAAAGATTCCGACAATAAAGATGAGTAGTTATAAGTTGTTCATGTAGGTTACGTTCTTAATTTCATAATAAAATTCCCATAAACTGATTAAATAATATTTTATGTAGTTACCTAATTCTGAAGTGATAAGCGCACAGTGTCGATTATTTTAATGATTAGGAAGTCAAGCGACTATTTGTGACAAGTTAGTTGACACAAACGGCGTGAGTGAATTTTGTCCCACATCCCAAACGGGATTCGCCTCAGTTTGAACAGAGCTTTATGTCACCGTCAGTTTTCTAAAAGCAATCTGTCTAGCAAAAAATAATCTGCCTGCCTTTTTCTATGTTGGGGTCGGCTTCCAGATAACCCGATTCCGCTATCTTTTGATTGCCTATCTGAGCTCCACAACCCAGTTACTGGGTACCACGATACCCCTTGGTAAGACTGGTTGTTAGAGTTTCGGGCTTCTGACTACCCGTAACGACTGTCAAAGATCTACTAATGACAGCCGGGACCAACGGCTTAACGTGCTTTCCTAGGCACGGAGTGGTCTCGATATATGACGTAATGGAAGGTCCTCTCCGTGTTTATTAATAAAAGCACTAGGTACATAACAGTCAATTAACACAAAGCCATAAAATTTCATATTAATTGCACTAACGATCAATTTGAATAATTTTTAGTACAATACCAAAATTGACCTATTGATTTGCTCTCGTACAAGAGTTTTCAGTTGCTCTGCAACGGGTGAACCGACAGGATTTCTTAGAAAAATGCTGGGGTACCTTCAGCTTTTTCTGGTAAGAATTTTGGTTTGCTTTTTAGGGTTCCGTACGTAAAGAAAGAAAAGAAAGAAAGATTTTTTTTTGTTTTGTTTTATTTGTTGAAACGGTACTATTAAAAGGCTCCTCTGTCCATCCGACCGTCTGGCACAGGGCTGTATCTTTTGAGTAGACACTAGGAAATTTTCACAAAGTGTATATATATAATACTATCGCCGCTATAACCATAAATAATAAAAAAATGTAGTGTTACATATTTTACGCTGGTTTTCTTCGTGTGCGAGTCAAACTCACATTTTTTTTGAGAACTTGGATTAAGATTTCAGCCGCCAAGTAGGTATGTAGGATTAACTCTTCTTCAATTCATAAAATATCTACTTACCCTCTTCCCGATGTTCTTTTTCTTCATTGTTCTCACATAAAGAAGCAACAAGAATAATGTAGGTCAAGGTGTTGAGAGGTATTTTATGGATCGAAAAGATAACACGTGTTACATATTGAAAGATATATTCGTAACGTTAAGGTAGGAATGAAAAATAAAAAGAATGTTATTAGAAAGTAAAGAATCAGAGAAAAACCTCCTTTAGCAAAAGGGAGTCGCAGTATAAAAAAGATTGGGAACCCGTGGTCTATCTGATGACAATTTATTTTTAATCTTATAATTTTGGGTTGTTTTATTTACATTGTTTTTACATACGGTACGGTACGGCACGGTTGGCGCAGTGGTTAAGCGATTGACTGCGCTGCGTGTCGCGGGTTCGATTCCCGCACGGAACAAATATTTGTATGACCTACATGTAGTTGTTCCGGGTCTGGCTGTTTGTGTATGTGAGTTTGTATGTTTGTAAACGCACCCACAGTACAGGAGAAAATCCTAGTGTGGGGCAATGTTTAAAAAATAAAAATAAATAAAATAAATATAGAAGCAGCAAGAATAATATTTACCCAGGATTTTATAATATCTTGATTTAAAAGAGTGTCCTTGGAGTTTCTTGCCCGTTCGGCTCCATAGAGGTCTACGTTTTGGAATGAGCTTCAACTTTCTGACTGATTGACCGACTCTTTGAGTATTCAAAAGGGCCCGTTAATGGTTTAATTGTAATAAACGCTTTGAGGTTATGTTACAACCAGTCAGGGCTGTTTTTAACATATTGGAAGCACTTTAGGATACCAGGGCCCTATGGAGAATCTAGGATGCAAGAGCGTGCGAAGTGAGCTCGAATTTTGTAGCACCCTGCCTCTACAATAGCCCTTAGCTTCGACGCTGGCATGAAATAGGGGGCCCTATGAGTCGAGCGGCCCTGGGCACTTGCCCAGAGAGGCCAATGGAAAAGAAGGACCTGCAACCAGCATAATCTTTAGATTACCCATATCCATACAGTGCAACTATTCTCGGAAATCTTCGCATTTCCGAATACAAACGAATGCTAATTTCCATGTCCATCAATTATACTACGAGCCCCGATGCAAAATAGTTCGTCTAGTGTGATTTTTTTTCTAACTTCATTATTTTTGTATATCTATATAAAATATTAAGCTGTTCTACTATTACATGACGCGTTACTTATGCCATTTTTTAATTATGAACCAATAAACTATTTTAGCTTTTTAAATTTATAAATATCCTGTTTTAAATTCGAAGAAGTTATAAGCAAAATAGTTCGTCTAATTGTTAATCGATGCAAAAGAGTTCGTCTATCGGTGAGTTAAATAAGATTATTCCTTCTTTGTACAATTATGTTGCGCTATTTAAATTTGTAAAAGTAATTCTGTGTCATTTGTCAAGTGAGACAGTATAAATTCTGAAAATTTCTGTTTTTTTCATTAGTTTTCAAATAACAATGGGTCGTGGCAAACCCGTGTGTGAAGAGCTTCGAAAGCGAATAGTTTGTGGGGTCGATGCTTGCAAATCAAGTTACCAAATATCTAAAGACTTGATACTTCCCAGGTCTACAGTCCAATCTATCATTCAGCACTATAGAAAGAATAGAACGACTTCTTGTTTGAAGAAAACTGGTCGACCACGCATCACAAGTGCAGTAGAAAACAGAATCCTGAAGAAAATTATCAAAAATAATCGTCGTGCTTGAGCTGGAGAACTCACAGTGCAATGGAAGGACATGATTCACAAAGACGTCTCAGTTGATACTTGCAAAAGAGTCCTAAAAAGAATGGGTTACGGATTTTACACCGCTAAGGAGAAATCACTGTTGACTGCTGTACAAAAGAAAAAGAGGTTGAAGTTTGCTCGTGATCATTTAAATTGGACTTCCGATCAGTGGCGTAGTATCATTTGGAGTGACGAGTCCAAATTTGAAGTGACAGTCGGCGATGAAAGGAAAAAAGTGATTCGGAACAAAAATGAGGCATTTCATACTGATTGTCTCAAACGAAAAGTGAAGTTTCCGGCGTCTCTTATGGTATGGGGCTGCATGTCTGCACAAGGTGTTGGTGGTATGCAGTTTGTTGATGGTTCTATCAATGCTGCAAGGTATCAAAACCTTTTGGAAGAGAATTTACTGCCCTCTATTCCGTCATTTAAGCATCAAGATTCCTTCATTTTTCAACAGGATGGTGCTTCCTGCCATACTGCAAGGACAACAAAGACGTGGCTACAATCGAATGGCCATCTAAAAGTCCGGACTTGTCGCCGATCAAAACCATGGCGGAAAATGAAAAAAGTTCTCCGTAAAAATCCATCAAGATCGAAGAGCGACTTAAAGGCTAAACTCTTTGCTGTCTGGGAGTCAATTACGCCTGAGGAGTGTGCAGCGTTGGTCGCTACCGTGCCTCATCGCATTAAAGCTGTCATTGAAAGCAAAGGCGACACAACTAAGTGTTAGACGAACTATTTTGCGTGAGTGACAAGTGTATACATTCGTCTAAAAAATATGTTATGTAAAGTCATGAAAGAATTTCAATTATGTTAAAATAAACTTTAAAATGTTCCTCAAATTGTGGTTTACTTTTTATTAAACGTTCTTAATTATTTTACCAATATTTACTTTCTATATTTTACGCTTTGCACTACTTTCCATACTAGACGAACTATTTTGCATCGGGGCTCGTGTATAGTAGATTTATCGTGTACTCGTATAATAATTTGAATTCAGAACTAAATACTTTATTGTTTGTTACGTCAAAACAAAAGAACAATAAAGTACCTACTTAGTTCTGAATTCAAATTATTATACACGATAAATCTAATAATTGATGGACATGGAAATTAGCATTCGTTTGTATTCGGAAATGCGATGATTCCCGAGGGACATTAAGAAAATAGTTGTATTGTTACATTGTTTGAGGATTAAATTTGCCATAACTTACCTTCGCGATAGTTTTTAAGGGGGATTTTAGAGAATTATAATTAACGGGTGTAAAAATACTATTAACGAAGCCGAAAGATCCTTCCCGCTATTATGTTTTTTTTTTTGTACGTGACCATAGCTGGGAACCTTCTGGTTAATGGGGATGTGCCAAGGTAGCCCGCGAAATTCAAAATTTCTTACGTTTTTTGCAATTTGCAGGTCAGTATCAGGTTGTATGGTGATCTAAATATGATTCGCGACCGTATCAAATATGGCTTTACAGAATTATAATCATTAGAATCAGCAATACAACTCCTTAAGTTAGAATTGCCCTCAAATGTCATGATTTCATGAAATAGTCATTCAATAGGGTAATATGAACTTATAGAGATGTATTGCTGATTCTAATGATTATAATTCTGTAAGTCCATATTTGTTACAGTCACGAATTATATTTTAATCAAAATACAACCTGATAGTGACCTGTTAATTGCAAGAATTGAATTTCGCGGGCTACCCTGAAGGTTCCGCCTTAAGTAGATATTGAAGGTCAAGTTCCAACTTTTTTAAATGATTTTTTACGAAAACATGTTCTAAATGTTACCCCACGGTCCTTGTACTATTGCATGTACCCATAAGCACAATATTTTGTGTGATTTACAATGCGCACTACCGTAAACAGCGAATTGTCACACCGAAAATAAAAGTAGTTTGCTAGCAATTATTTTTACACACAGTTACATAGGTTGATAACAAAATGCGTAATGACGGCTTCGTGAAGAATAGAATAGAATAGAATAGAATACTCTTTATTATGTACACCATAAAAATTAAAGAGATAAAAGTAGAAATTTTACATAGGGTGACACAATGGGCGGTGTTATCGCTAAAAGCGATCTTTTACAGACAACTTTTGGATGGAGTCAAGGTAGAAGGAGAGACAATAATGCAGGTAATCAGTGGTGTACCATTTACATATACAACAAATACATACATACATAAAACATATACTTATCTACATATAATATATACAGTAATAAACATGAAACAAAAGTAAGGAAACTAAATGTAATGACAATGTTTAAGGAGAGAGGAAGTGTTTTTAACCAGAATTTTATAAAGAAGGGTCTTGTATAATCATTAGAATAATCAATACAACTTTCTAAGTTAGATAGATGATTGACCTTATTTAGTTATTCTTACTGCTTACTGGAACATATTTGAACTTAGAGAGTTGTATTGGTGATTTTATTGATTATAATAAATTCAGTAAATACATATTTTGTAACGGTAGAAAATCATATTTTTATCAACATACTAACTGATACTGACCTGCAAATTGCAAAAACCGTAAAGGCTTGTGCACTCTGGCGCGACGCGACAGCACAACACAAAGGCGCCGCTCGTCGCGCGGCACGCGGTGCCTTTGTGTACGCTGTCGCGTCGGTGTCCACGAGCCTTAACATTAAAATTTCTCACCGTGTCGCTTTCGCTTAAGACATTTCTTTCACTTATAAAAACTTGTGATTCTAGAATTAATGCTCCTACAAACACTCGACACTCGACGCGACACAAAAGCACCGCCTGTCGCGCGACGAGCGGTGCCTTTGTGTCGTGCGCGTTTCGCTTCGCGAGTCGCGCCTGTTTCAAGGAGCCTTTAGTTTCAGATTTTACTAATTAAATTTAAATTAAATTTTCAGATCTTCTGCTCCTTTACATGGGTGACTTCAGACCCGCATGCCAGTCTGACCTTTGATTACCCAAATGTAAGCACAATCTTCCTGTACCTCAGGGCATAATTCATAGACCACACTGACCTTGCCTTGCTTAAAAATGTTTAGGAATACGAATATCAACTTTCCTCCGTAAAAGAATAAGGTTCTTATTAGTATGGAACTCTTATTCACATTTGCTCATAGAAATATAGACAAGGAACATACTTCACATGAAGTTCTTTTTCAGTAACTAATTCCCTAACATTAAAACGTCTAATGGAAACGTGCTTTGTTCAACGATGTAGCTCTGTGTTTTGTGAAAGCTTTATAGCAGCATCGTTATCGATTTGTAACGTAGGGACTTCTATAAAAGAAGAAAAAAAAAATGAAAAGTCTCTTCAGCCAAACAATCTCACGAGCCGTATCACTATCCGCCACAAGTTCTGCTTTGGTACTTGAAATAGCTACAGAAGTCTGTTAACGACTTGCCCAAGAGATTACTCCTGCATACATGCATAAGATTCCAGAAGTAGAGTGTCCTGTATCAAAATCTGCACCATGATCAGAATCACTAAAGCATTCTAAGATTCCAGTTTTGTATCAGGATATTTGCTCGTAGGAATATAGACAATATTTGTACAAAAGAAGGTTCATATTCGTATGAAACGCTTACTTTCAAAGTCAAAGAAGTTTGCCATCAGACTTCGTCTCAGTGTGAGTCCACACTAAACAGGGTGGCAGGGACATGGACGTACAGCCTGTTACGAGTAAAATAGAGCTGCTGTTTCCTACAAAACTTCAATACATACGCGATCAAAATATATGGAACAGCAGATTTAAAAAAAAAAAAAACACGAAAAGTTTCAACGTAGTTGTATCCAGAATCACGTACTGAATAGAGAGAGACAGAGAGAGAGGACAGGAATAAATAATAATAATAATAAACATAAAAATAGAAATCTTGACCGTCGCTACGACACTTATGTGCAAGCGACCGTTTCCGGGGCCCCATTATTGCATGTGCAAGTCACCCCCTGCCATTTTATCTGTGCATTTTTTATAAAACATTGGTCAGGCAGCGGCCATAGTCCTTCCATAGTCCTAGATAACCAGTCCACTTAAGCTACCCAAATCAGTAGTCCAATAACTTTGCTTCCATATCCTGCAATAGTCCGACACCAACCAGGGGTTGTCCATGGGTGCACTTGCACAGTACATACAGAGATAATCGTCGGTTGGTGCCTCATTCCATTTAAAATTTTCTAAGGGGCCTCTGCGAGTTGGCTTCGGCCCCTCGTACGCCTTCCAAAGATCCGGGACCACAAGGTCCCGAGATATGTTAACATAAAAAAATATTTTATTAATAATAATAAATAAATAGGTAAGCTTGTCCACTCTCAAATGATGCGACCTTAAAACACAAAGCGCAAAATGGCTGAAACATATCTTATTACGTTTCAAACCAGATTTCTCCGCCAATTAGGTTTTTTTGAAATCCATTTAATTATCGAACCTTCTCACAAAGTTTCACGAGAATCGATTGAGAGATGCAGCCTGTAGAGGAGAACAGCCATCCGCCGGATATCCGGCCATACAATAGCATTTTTGGCCAAGCTGAAACGGAGACGCTTCACTCGCGGTTCTTGCTCGCTCGGTCAATGAGCCAACCATAAATTATTCATCATATTTTTTGCCATTTGACGAGAGATTTAAATTATTTAATTAACTTGGTATACTTACAGAGACAAGATGACATTTACGACCAGCCTGTCAACCTGATGACCAAGAAAGCACCACATGCGAAGGTAGGTTAATGTCAAGCTCTGGCCACATGGAGGCAACTCAAATCAAATCAAATCAAAATATTTTATTTCACATAAACCAACATGGGGACTTATGAAATGTCAGAAGCTGGGTGCACGGTTCCAATTAGTTGTTTGCTATAGAGAAGAGCCGGCAAGAAAATCCACGGTTACTTTTTTAAAAATAAGGGGCTTTTACAATGTTTCAAATTACAGTGTTGATAGATATGGGAGGATAGTGTAGGCCTGTCAACAACTAACAGGTACTCAACAAAATATAAAAAAAACTTCGGAAATAAAAAAATTCGGAAGTCGGTGGCCAATAACGAAAATACAAAACCAAAGACACCGACTTCCGAAATTAAAGTTATTTTTCACGTCTTTTAGTGCTTTTTTTTGGAAGTCGGTTGTTTTTTTGTAAAAATGTTTTTATTTTTCACTTTTTAGTTGCGGTACCTACCCCGCACAAATTCGTATACCACTACTTGTTGTGTAAATAACAGTGACAGGAAATTATTAACACATCATCCATATAATCTAAGTGGAAAAAATATGCAGTATTAAGGATAACTCAAAAAGTACTGGTCAGACCTTGATCAAATTTAAATGGGACCACATGTGAAGTACCAGCTATCAAATACAAAATCCAAATCAAAATCATCCAAATCGGTTCAAACAGAAAAAAGTTATGAGCTAACACACATAAAAAAAAAAAAAAAAAAACAGACGAATTGAAAACCTCCTCCTTTTTGGGAAAGTCGGTTAAAAAGGTCTACAAATCTACAGTCTACAAGTTAGGCCTACAATGTTCTCACATTCACAAAATATAGAAGAATCTAAATAAAAAAAACATGAGAGGTGTCAAGGGACACCCGGATAGAACGAAGTTACATTTTAAAAAAAAAAAAAGTAAAAAAAGTAACTGGCTTGCTTTCTATGAGAGAGAGAGAGAGAGAGAGACAGACAGAGAAACACGCGCACGCCGTATAATTAATAGAAATTAAATTAAAAATTAAATTACAACTATAGCAAAAAGTGTCGTTACAACCTTTGGTCTTAATGTTTTCCGTCTAGCCCCCTTTCGCAACGCGCGATAAGGAACTTCGTTCCAATAAATGCCTATTTAAACCAATTGGCAGGATTGCCATTACAACTGTAACAAATTTGAATTAAAATCCTGTCAACAAAAGCCATAAGTAAAGAGTTGAAATAACTAGAGCACGACACGCGGGACGCGACTGTTTCATTGACTAGGACATCGCGCAACTATTCGCGCCTGTTTTAACACCTACGTACTAGTCAATTTGTGCGCTGAATTCGCTTCAGTTTACCGAGAGCTTGGCGGGTACCATACTCTGAAGGTAGACCTGCACCGTAAATGCGTAACTCACTTTTCAAACACAACCCGAAAGATTTTGAAAGAAATTGCTGATCCATTGCTTCATATGTTTGAGGAGTTCGTCTGCTTAACAACGTAAAAAACGCAATGAATGTTGTTGAACTGTCAAAATATAAGGCATTGTCATTATAAATGTGTTTTCAATTACCCCGATGACCATGCTTACCGTATAATTTCTTCACTGCATTTGTGCAAAACACCTGTAAAACATTATCGATTATGTAGAGACAGGAATTGACATGCTATTTTACTTTTATGTACCTAAGACTTAGGTAAAAAAAGAAAATACGCCGGGAGGGGACGCCCTAGGAGGACATATAGTGACCTTATTGGTGATGTTCTTCAGAAAGGTCAGGTGCATAGTACTCACAACCGGCGTGCGTGTATGACCAGATGTATGAACGTAAACGAAGCAAAAGGAGAATGTAGGGATCGTAGCAGGTGGCGTTCTGTAGTTTCCGCCTACCCCCATGGGAAGAAGGCGTGAGTATATGTAAAAAAAAATACAATGATGTCAATTCATTACATTACTTTGTAGGCTAAAGCACAGATTCAACCTATATTGTGCTCTATTTTAAAAATGTGCCCCTTTTATAAACAAACGATTTTTTTTCTATTTTGTCTTTGACATTTCTCGGGACTTTGGGGTCTCGGGCCTTTGGAAGGCGTCTGAGGGTCCGAAGCTAACTCGCAGAGGCCTGTTACACGTTTTTTATTGACATGAGGCACCATTATTAATCTTTTTCCAGAACGAGCCGGCAGAACTCCAGGGGGACTCTGGCATCGATTCCTGGGCTCCGTTCGACTTCAGCAAGTTTGATCAGTTCGTTAACGACTATAATCACGAGTCTTCGCCCGAACACAACCGAATCAAGAGACGAGCTCGGGTTAGTACACATTTAGTTCTCGTTTTTTTAAAAGTCTAAGGGTAAAATTCACAGTTAGCGTTTCATACGAATTTAAACTTTATTAATCGTTGCGCTCCTTAAGTTCCGAGTTGAGCTTCACGATTACTGACAAATGTGTGCACTGTCTGCACAGTTCCACTTAATCTATGTGTTTCTTTCCTCAAAAGACCATTTCAGAGACAAATCTACATGGTCTTCACATGATCTGACCAAGATTATGCCTGGACTTTAAAAGGGAGAGTGGCCTCTGAGTTTGTTTCGGCCTTTCTTCTCAGAGTAGTCAGATAGGAAACGCCGGTCTCATCTAATTTTTAAAATATGATTGACGTGTAAAAGTATTTGTACAAACCAACTTACAGAAATAAAATCATTTATCATTATCATCAGCAACGTTCATATTCGTATAATCTAACATAAGCAAGCGTTTTAGGGTTTCCTATCCAAAGAGTGCCAACGGAACCCTATCACTAAGACTCAGCTGTCCGTCCGTCTGACACAGGGCTGTATCTTTTGAACGGTAATAGGTAGACACTTGAAATTTACAGAGTGTGTACAACTATACTATAACAACAAATAATAAAAATAAAATAAAGTTGTAAATTAACTAAGGGGAATAATTTTTAATGGTTTATCCACATACAAGTGAACAGTTTTATTCCTTAAAAAAAGTAGTGTTTAATAATTTTATTATACGGTGATACGGACACCTTTGTGTGCGAGCTCGACTCGCACTTGGCCTGTGTTTTTATTACGAATTTAAACCTTATTTGCTTACTCGTATGAACGCTAACTTTTAATAATATTAGCGTCAAATGAAAGCAAAAAAAAAACTGTGTATGTCGCCCTAATTGAAGAAATCATTGGAGTGATTTCCAATACCCTAGTTATTAATATACAATATTGTGCTTCGAAAGAGGTATAAGAGATAGAACTGACTCTCTAAAAAGCTTATCAATGCTCTGGCTACAATGGAAGTCTACTCTTTATGCAATAAATCTATAGTTTCGGCCGAAGTTACGGGTGGTTAATACTCCGTATCACCTACGACTGAATAACACCACGATTTGATAGCTGTCCCAACTCCCAATGCGTTATTGCCCGTCCGAAAAAGGGTGTAGGGTTCACTATGAAGTTCAGAACTACTTTCAGACGGGCCCGTATCTTCGTTGACGGGCATAGAGAATAGGCCCACAGACGAGACTGCGCACGTCAATTGTTTTAATGACTATGAAGTCACGCGACTATTGGCGCCAGTTTGCACACCTCCATACAAGTTACTTGACACAATCAGTGTGGGTGAATTTAGTCCCGTATACCGCGCGGGATAGGTGTAGTTTGGCCAGATCTTAACTCTATGAGCCATAATTTAAACTCTAGCGTCTTTAATTATAAACTTTGCTAAAAGTTAAGTAATATAAATTAAGGTCTGCTTAACCCGTAGACAGAGGCATAAACATATTTTTTTGACGTTTAAACTTAATCGACTCTTATCTTTAAGCAAAGTTAATGAAATAAAGGCGTAGATAGGTATGTACATAATTTACTTTTAAAGCAAGAAAAAGATACTGGCTTTCACTGGGCTGCAACAGGAACACATCTAGCCCATCTACTCTGTAAAATCTCATCGTGAAAACTTAGTTGAAGTGAGTTTGAAGTCAGCTGTCATTAGTGTCAATCCCTAGCATCAACCGGTCTATTCTATAAAATATCACTGTGAAAACTTAGGTGAAGTGAGTTTGAAGTCAGCTGTCCATTAGTGTCAATCCCTAGCATCAACCGGTCTATTCTATAAAATATCACTGTGAAAACTTAGTTGAAGTGAGTTTGAAGTCAGCTGTCATTAGTGTCAATCCCTAGCATCAACCGGTCTATTCTATAAAATATCACAGTGAAAACTTAGGTGAAGTGAACTTGAAGTGAGCTGTCATTCTCCGTGATGCTGTGTCAATCCCTAGCATCAACCGATTAATTCTTTAAAATCTCACTGTGAAAACTTAGGTGAAGTGAACTTGAAGTGAGCTGTCAGTCCCCGTGATACTATTGACAGCCTAAGTTGTCAGGGTGAGATTTTTACAGAATAGTTCGGTTGGTGGAATGACAGCTCACTTCAAATTTATTTCACTTAAGTTTTCACTTGAAGATTTTACTGGCCAGTTGCCTTACTATGACGTGCTAATACCATCATGGTTCCATTGCGAAAAAGGGATAGTGCTATCGGTCATATATAGCTCCGTCTCTCTTTTACGCTGGAACAATGATGGCTTTAACACGTCATAGTACGGCCTCAGTAGTCAATTCGTGACCTAACATTCGAGAGCTCATTTTTACCGTCTTGAACCAATATGAGGTTAATTATAACAGTACCTACGCCATTTAAGATTTGAATTATGATTCCAATCTTATTTTCTTCTATTCTAGCCGAAGAATTCGCGACCATTCTGGTTTTTTAAACGTTTCACATTGGGATACGCGGGTGCTTTTATTAAAGACTCCAAAACCACCTTTTTTGCCATGTTTATCCAGAAATTGTTCATCATGTGACAAACTTACGTGTTAAGTGATATTGTACCCAAAATAAAAAAGTGTTAGTGCCCAAAAAAACCCACATAATTTGACGCCTGAACTGACAAGACTATTTTTTGCTGCAGAACGTGAGAAAATTTAACACACTGCTCGGCCCACAACTTCGGGAACGGCCACATCACTACACGTACCCAGAGCCTGTGAAAGACAGGATCCTAGAGTTCTCGACATCGACGAGAAAACCTGGAATCTTACCAGATCAAATGAACCCCGGAGTCATATTTAGAGTAAGAATGTCAGATGCAATCCTGCGAATTAAGCAGAGAATGTATGAGGACCCCGAAAGGCATATTGAAGCTGATATTATTTACACTAACCTGATTAAAAAGGTAGTAATGGATGAGATTACGAAGTTCCACAATCTCCTGCTGATGTACAAGACGGATAAGAGCATAAAGGAACATTTAGGAGAATGTGGGGGACGGATTTACAAATTCATCAGTTACATGACTATTAAAGTGCATATCTACTGCTTATTTGACGCATTATGGATTGATGGGAATCCTTACGTCATTGGTGATGAGTATTCCGTGACGCCTGTAGAAGTACCGCCTATGCTGCAGTGCGATGCAGCAGAGTGCAACTCTATAGTGTTTGTGGATTCAATTACGGAGCCTAAAGATCTGGAGGAGTGAGGTTATGGTTCAATAAAATTTTGTGGTGAATTTGATAGTTTTATTTGGGTTTATACTACTACAGACAAGATGTTGAAAAACTTTTTACAAAAAAACAACCGACTTCCAAAAAAAACACTAAAAAGTAAAAAAATACTTTAAATTCGGAAGTCGGTGTTGGTTTTGTATTTTCGTTTTTTGCCACCGACATCCGAAATTAAAGTTATTTTTCACTTTTTAAGTAGTGTTATTATGGACGTCGGTTGTTTTTTTTTTGTAAAAAAGTTTGTGATCTGTTCGTTACTTCTACAATTACCCCACACAAATTCGGATACCACTAATTGATATATAAATAACAGTGACACGAAGTTATTAAAACATCATCAATATACGCATTATTAAGGATAACTCAAAAACTACTAGCCAGATATTGAGCAAATTTATATGGGACCACATGAAAAGCTCCTGCTTTCAAATAAAAAAAGAATCATTAAAATCAGTTCATCTAGAAAAAAGTTACATACACACATAAAAATAAAATATACAAAAATGCAGTTCAATTGTGAACCTCCTCCTTTTTTGAAGTCGTTTAAAATTAGGTACACACGGCTACACATCAAGCTATACTATTCCAGTATAAGCTGATCCCGCATTGAATAGGATTTCCGTCCAATGAGAGGTCAGCTTATACTGGAAATGTATAGCTTGATATGTAGCCGTGTGTACAAAGGTGATGCTTATTTCTGAAAATCTCTTCTCGCTTACTCGCATACAGCGATAGGAAAGAAGATAAAGAGATATAACAACGTGTGTAAGAGTGAAAGAGAAAATAAAATCAAAAACAATTCACTTAATAAAAACAACCGACTTCCAAAAAAAACACTAAAAGACGTGAAAAATAACTTTAATTTCGGAATTCGGTGTCTTTGGTTTTGTATTTTCGTATTTGGCCACCGACTTCCGAAATTAAAGTTATTTTTTACGTCTTTTAGTGTTTCTTTTGGAAGTCGGTTGTTTTTTTGCAAAAAAGTTTTTATTTTTTACTTTTTAGTTGCGGTACCTACCCCACACAAATCGTATACCAATACTTGGTATGTAAATAACAATGACAGGAAATTATTAACACATAATCCGTATAAACTAAGTGGAAAAATATGCAGTATTAAGGATAACTCAAAAACTACTGGTCAGACCTTGATCAAATTTAAATGGGACCACATGTGAAGCACCACCTATCAAATAAAAAAAAATCATCTAAATCGGTTCTCCCAGAAAAAAGTTATGAGCTAACAAACATAAAAAAAAATAAACATACAGACGAATTGAGAACCTCCTCCTTTTGTGAAGTCGGTTAAAAGTAAAACACATAATATGTGAATATACTTACATACATACTCACCTTTTAAAGGATTTAAGCACTAATAGACACATTTACGAGAATTTTTGCGAGCACTACAGGTCTAGAGATGTTTTCTTAGACTTAATATTATGTCATGAGGCAATATACAAATAAATTTAGACGTACCTATATAAGTACGGTATACACTTACACCAGCCCACTCCCAGCAGCACTTGCAGGGGGGTATGTACTTACATCAGCCGGTCCATTCTGTAACAATGTCACCGTGATTACTTATGTGAAGTGAGCTGTCTTTCTTTCCATGCTTGGCATTAACGCTATTTACAGCTCAGTGCACACAACAAGATCACACCAATTAAGTTTTCACGGTGAGATTTTTACAGAATCGATCGGCATTTAAACGTTTTTCGACTACAAAGAAAGATTAGGCACACAGTGCACACACAAAGGTTTTTACGATATTAGGAGCGGGCCACCCGGGTGCCTTAGCCAGGGGGGCGCCAAAAACATCTTGACGACAGTCAAGTGCAGGGGATTGTAGTCGTGGCGGCGAGTCTCTCGCGTCCGGCCCTGGTTCAGGCCATGGTACGGAGCGAGAGGGAATGGGAAGCAGTCATTGCGCCCTCACGCCCCTAGTCACCGCAGGAGGAGACACCCTGGGCGTCGGGAGTCGATAGCCTGTTACTGCCCTGTCTCAAAAACCCACACTGTATAAAAAAAAAACTTTTTTACATAAGAAAACAACCGACTTCCATAAAAAGCACTACATAGCAGAAGCCATTGTCTTTGGTTTTGTATTTTCGTTTTTTGCCACAGACTTCCGAAATTAAAGTTATTTTTCACATTATAGTGTTTTTTTTGGAAGCCGGTTGTTTTTTTTGTAAAACAGTTTTTTATTTATTACTTTTTAGTTGTGGTACCTGCCCCACACAAATTCGTATACCACTCCTTGATTATGTAAACAACAGTGTCAGGATGTTATTAAAACATCATAAATAAATCAATGGGCCCTGAAGGGAAACCACTTTAAATCCTGATAATTTCGAACACATTCATACGATTTCTACATTTATATCTGCAATTTTTATGGTGTACATAATAAATAATATTCTATTCTACGAAATACAAAATGCACGCAGACGAAACGCGAGAAACTGCTAGTTTCTTAATTATGTGTATTTGCAGAGACGTCGGGGTCGCGGCGGCAAACGACGTAGTCGCCAACGAGCTACCACCAGCCAACCTGAAGATGATGTAAGGAATGCATTTGTTTTCTATCTTTTTTATATATTATTAGCTGTGCCCGCGACTTCATCCGCGTGGAATAGTGTCTTTGGGTAGCATTTTTAATTATTTAGGCTAATTATTTTACAAATAAAACATACATATAAATACTTTAATGAGCTATTTGCAGTGTGTGTTTGTGTGTTTAACTTATAAAACATTCACATAAACCTTTCATATTTCCATACAAACTTTCATCGCCTATTTCCTATTGTTATTTCACACCCTTAACAAACTTTGAATGTCATATTTATTTATATTGAATCAACAGCCTAAAAAATAAGTTTCAAGCTTCTAGCTCTAAAAATGACGATACTTCCATACAACTTTTCATCCCCCCTTTCAACCACTTAAAACCCTTTTTTCACATTTAAAAGTAGCCTTTGTCCTTTCTCAGGCTCTAGACTATCTGTGTACTAAATTTAATTTAAATTGGTTCAGTAGTTTTGGCGTGAAAGCACGACAGACAGACAGAGTTACTTTCGCATTTATAATATTAGTAAGGAGTATTAGCTTTAGCCCGCGGCTTCGCCCGCGTGGACGTCGGAAATTATCCCACGGGAACGTACTACCGGGATAAAAAGTATCCTACATGTGAATCCATGTTATAAACTATCTGTGTTCCAAATTTCATCATCCATCCATCCATCCATCCTCACAAACTTTCACATTTATAATATAAGTAGGATAAAAACATCCCTTTTGTAAACCCCAAAGGGTTAGGCCGACATGTACACCCGTATTTCGCCAGTTATGTTTAAGTCCCATGTAATAGGGGGCGAGTCTATTGCCATCAACCGGGCACAAATCCGAACTCAGAGCTGCTACTGAGAAATTTCTGATAGAAAAACCATATAACAGTTTGCGCGATCTAGGAATGGAACCCAGGACCTCATGCTCAGCAGTAACACTTGCGAAAGAATCTTAAATTCACTGATAGTCAACCCATAACCTAAATCCTAGGGTCTAGAATCATGATCTTTTGAACAAGAGGTACTTATATAGGGTGACTGGTAATTAGTGACCGATACTTACACACATGATTGTTGAGCTATATTGTACTGAGTGTTAAAACATATATAAGTTTATTAAAAACAAAGATGAGGAAAAAAAAAAAAAAATATAGGGTTTTTGGTAAAACACCAGCAACCTCTTAAGGGGTCATTGTACTCATTATTATAAACAACCAAACCAGAAATCGCGAAAAAAATATCAGCTGTTCCCTACGTTTGACGTGTTATGCGAACATAAATGTAGGGAAAATCTGTTTTTTTTTTTCGCGATTTCTGGTTTGGTCCATAGTAAAAGTTGTTTTTCTTATTTGAAGAAGTATATTAAAAGAAAAATACCTAAGATTTAGCGCAGATTCTCGACATTTTGACATGTGGCCATTGCACCTGTGCGAAGCAAGGGCGCGACACTGGTGTGCCAATAATAATAATAACAATTTTATTAATTCCATTCATTTATCATTTACAGACGAAAAACGGAACCACTACAGAGGTCCCGATAGCCCGAAGTGGAAAAGACAAAGGGCGACACAAGGACAGGTCCGGGCCAAAAAACCCTCATTTTGATATCTACGATCCCGGTCAGAAGGTAAAGAATCTTTTCACTCCTTTTGCTCAAAAAGTCCGTCACTGTAGCGTACCAGAGCGGGAACAAAATAGCATATTTTCCTCTAGGGGAAAAAGTTTTTTATTTTATTTTTGTCTGTTACCAACGAGCCTACAAAAACGAAAAAGTCTTTATTCATAAGTAGAATAATCATGAATAATAAAGACTCGACTTATTACTGTTTCATAAAAAAAGAACATTTTATTGTTGAAAATGGAACTAAAGGCGTAGAGTATATTATTATAACACACGGCGTTAAAAACCTTTTATAACTCGGTTTCTATTTACTCCTTCGCTAAGTAAAAGTACCTGGTATAAATGGTTGGAATATAATAAAATTTAAGTGTAAACATTGGATAAACAAAATTAGTACAATAATTAAATTTTGGAACCAGTACCATCAACCTTATTAATTTATTTTGGAACCAGTAGGGGAAACTGGGTGCACCTTGATCCCCCCTTTTCATTTTGGTCTACAAAGTCAGTCCTAGATTGTATTTCAGCCAAAATGTTGAGAAGTGAAAAGCCCACGCTTCGAAAAAAAGTAAAACGGGGTAGTTCAATATTTGTAAATAATTAAGGACTTTAACGAAAAACACAGGTTTGCACCAAGTGTCTCCGTATATGGGAGAGTTGATCCCGCACAAAGGGAGACTTGATACGGGGGGATCAAGTCTCCCATATCTAAGCGACACTTGATACATTCTAGGCGATCAAGTTTAATCAACTTTACATACTTGCTAAAATAAGAAATTAAATAACGAATTCAATTTTATTTAAATATAATTCTTTATTAAAGAAAAATCTAGTATGAACTGAACATAAAAATGACACACACAACACACACATAACTTCACGCCTGTATTCCCCGAAGGGTTAGGCAGAGTTGTACCTATAGCACACCCACATTTCGCCAGTAAAAATGAGTCTTCAACTGTTTAGGCCTTCGTGTAGGTAGTCACAGTTTCGTTTAGGTAATCAAAATATTTGGTATCAAATAGCTTCAGATATCTCAACATACTAACAAAACTAGCATGATGCCCTAGGTATTTTTTGTGACTTGTCTAAGGCTTTCGATTGTGTTTCTCATGATACATTGGTCAGGAAATTACATCACTATGGTGTTAGAAACACTGCCTTGGATCTTCTTATTTCTTATTTGAATAATAGGATCCAAAGAGTGGACGTTAACGGCAAGCGATCCGCGGGATCTATTGTCAGTATGGGAGTTCCACAGGGCTCAATTCTTGGCCCGTTTTAATTTCTCGTATATATTAATGACCTACCTTGCCTTGTAAAGAACAGTCATGAAATAGTGTTATTTGCAGATGACACATCACTTTTATTTAAGCTTAAACGACAACAGACAGTTACTGACGATGTAAATAATGCTATCGCTAAAATAGTGCATTGGTTTAGTGTTAATAATTTACTTTTAAACGAGAAAAAGACTAAATGTATAAGATTTCTGACACCTAACGTTAAACCGGTGAAAACCAATCTACTAGTAAATGGGACGGAATTGGATCTTGTGGACACCACTGTGTTCTTAGGTGTTACTTTGGACTCGAAGCTACAGTGGGGCCCACATATAACCAAATTGTCGAAGCGGCTAAGCTCTGCAGCCTACGCGGTCTATAAAATCCGTCATTTGACTGATGTCGAAACAGCCCGATTAGTATATTTTAGTTATTTCCATAGTGTAATGTCGTACGGCAAGTTGCTGTGGGGAAATGCAGCCGACATTCAGGCTATTTTTGTGCTGCAGAAACGAGCCATTCGAGCAATTTATAACCTTAGTCGTAGGCATTCACTGAGGGATAAATTTAAGGAAATAAACATAATGACTGTCGCATCTCAATCTGTATATGAAAACCTTATTTTTGTAAAACAGAATATTAATCTATATTCTAAACACAGCGACATTCATAACATAAATACTACATACAAAGATTTACTTATTGTGCCCTCGACTAGGCTCCAAAAAATTAGTAATACATTTAAGTGCCAAAGTATCCGTTTTTACAACAAACTCCCAAGTCTTGTTAAAGAACTGAGCCTCAATAAATTTAAATCATTTATTAAACAGAAACTCTGTCAAAAAGGTTTCTATAAAGTTAAAGATTACTTGGATGACAAAAAGGCTTGGGATTAATTAAGCTACTTCAATGTACCAAGCAACAATCCATTTTATACTGTGTTATGTGTTTTAGAATTAATAATGTCATTTTTATTGAATTACATGACATAACATATTATGATTTTTTGATGACATTTAAAGAGAAACCTGTCTGTGAATGTGAGTAGCATGCAGGCTAGATGAAATACATGATATTCATTTTAATATTGTGAATGTGAAGACTATGTGGGCCATTGTTGCTGTTTTTTCCTTTCAGGTAGTTTTAATCTTAGTCTGGCAGTTTGAGTAATTTTTGTGGCCTATCCAAATGTCCTTTCTTTGGTATTGTTCGTTGAATTGTTGAGCTCCTTAAGTTCTGAGTTGAGCTGCACGATTACTGACAAATGCGTGCACTGACTGGACAGGTCCACTCAATCTGTGTGGTTTTTCCTCAAAATACCATTTCAGACAAATCTACATGGTCTTCACATGATCTGACCAAGATTATGTCTGGACTTTAAAAGAGACTGTGACCTCTGAGTTTGTTTCGGCCTTTCTTCTCAGAGTAGTCAGATAGGAAACGCCGACCTCATCTAGTTTTAAAATATCATTGACGTGTAAAAGTGTTTGTACAAACCTATTTACAGAAATAAAATCATTTATCATTTAGATTTATTATCACAATAAGAACATCAGATTCAAAATTTAAATACAAAAACAACTTCTAATGCTGTAATATTAAACAATATCAATTATATTCATACTAAGTTCCTAACTTTGTACGTCTCCTAAATATTCTTATCAATTAAATTGTATCATCATCTTAATCTTGGGAATAGTTATTGACGAAAATTTTTATTGGAAAGAACATGTGAAAAGACTGCCCCTAATCCATATCAATGCTGTTTTGTCAATGCTACATTACGGCCTTGTTATATGGGGTGATTCAGTAGACGTGAACAGAGCATACAATACACAAAAAAAATAGTCCAAGCTGTGTATGAGGCAAAATTTTTGGAGCATTGTAAGCAGGTAGTTTATGTGAAAGTTTTTATTAATATTAAGATCTTAATGTAACAAGTTCTGAGAAAAAAAAATTAAAATCAAAATCGATTCATCCGTTCGGGAGCAACGGTGCCACAGACAGACACACACATACACAGACACGACAAACTTATAACACCACGTCGTTTTTGCGTCGGGGGTTAATAAATTATATCTTATCTACTACATTAATGACGTATAGAAACTGACGGCTTTGAAGGCGGTCCGTGGCAGAGGTTGCGCGGCTCAACACACTTTCGATGCCACGACTTTTATTGGTACTGCCGCCTCTAGATGCTGCAGTTCCATGCTCTGTGATTAGCCTGCTTGTTTCCCAGAAAGATAAACAAAATGTATTACTTCCAGGATTGGGAGTCAGGATATATCGAGATGCCTAAGGATCTATATCAAGCACATTTGAGACCTGGAGTCATTTTCAGGATCCATATGTCTGAAGCTGTCCTCAAGATGCAGTATCGAAAGTAGGTACAATTATCAAAAAGAAAATTCGAAATGCTCGTAGGTCAAGAGGTCGCAAATGCTACTGCTGACCTTGAGGTCCTGAGTTCGATTCCCAGGTCGAGAAAACTGTTATTGGGTTTTTCCATCAGGATTTTCTCAGTAGCATCCCGGAGTCTGGATTTGTGCCCGGTTGATGGCAATAGGCTCGCCTCGTATTACATGGGACTTAATTACATGTACTCGTATCTACTATAGGAAGTTATATTAGAAAGAAAATTCGCACCCCGTGCGGAATTCGCCTAAGTTTGAAGATACCTTTAATATTGCAGTTACGGTGAAGATAAAGACGAATCTGTAATAGAAGCTGATGTAGAATACCTTCGTTTAACACGGAAGGTTATCAACGATGAGATCACCAAGTTTGAAGACCTGCAGTGGCTGATTGGGTGGTTCCATAACCGATCTGAGCTAATACAGGAGCATATGTGTAATAATAGGTATTTTACGGTTGGTAAGTTGAAATAATTATATAATTTTTGAAGTGAATACTTCTTTAGGAGCGTTGAGCACTTTTTGGGTGAACAAAAATCATGAACTCGCGTCATCGTCGCCGAACGCTTTCCATGAGCTATATGTATGCTGTGTATATATGTGTACTTTTTGGGTGAACAAAAAGCGTGAAACTCGCGTCATCGTCACCGCACGCTTCCCATGAGCGGGTTTACAAGTTACTCAGTTTTCACTTCTATCGGCAGTCCCCAAAAACTGCCCCGATTTTTAAGCTATTGCATAGCTTCTATCGCGGGCCTTGAGCGCGGGGACCGGAGCCAGAAATTCCTTAACGAAAAAAAACCTCACGCTCCCCACTCCGACGGGCACGGAGGTGTGGCTTGAAGGCCATGCATTGTCTAACGTCGTTTCTTTTCGGCAGTCTTCGACACGGTGTTTGTGTGCGTGCAACTAGACGTATTGTACGACTCTACGAAGCTCGCACGAATCGAGACGAGCTGCTCCGAAATCGGTCGAATACATAAGCAGCTGTTTATGAGAAAGTATATAGGTGTATAGGTATTTATCAAAAAGTGTAACTTGAATTAATATTTATTTCCATTTACTTTCGTACCATTTATCATTTACCAGTCGGACACCATACATTTATTATAATCACCACTATCTTAAAACTCAATATCCCAATATCTCGGAAACGGCTGGGAATATCAAAATTCTGACCAAATCCCCCCCCCCCCCCGCCCTATAACCCTCCTCTCAAATAGTACATACATACAGACAAGCCCCTTTGACCCCCCTTTTTTGACCCCCTCTTTTTCGACCCCAATATTAAGTTGTATTATATTTATTTATATTTAAATCAATCCCACTTATATATGATCCCGGGACCCCCCCGCGTCACCCCTTTTGACCAACCCCTCCACCCGTCCAGGGCTACTTCACCCCCCCGGGTCTTAACTTTTGAACCGGAGGTCGTAGAGGTATCGAGTTTGGGGTCTTTGGAATCGGCAGTAAAGGGCCTATCTTTTGGCCCCGATAAGGTTAGGGTAAAGCGCCCCATTTTAAATTTATTTTAGATTTAAAATTTTTAAATTCTTATTTCTTATTCTTATACAAAATGCTATGCAATAGCTTTACCGCGGCAGTCCCCGAGTGCCACACGTCTTTTTTTTTTCATTGAACGACTATCTCATCGATCAAGAATGTTCCATTAGCATCACAAACGAAAACTCATTGCTCAGAACCAAAAAACTTAAACACGGTACGACGTCGCATCGTGACACGTTGCGACGACGATGCGATGTCGTGTCGTGGAAATCTACGACGTACGTCGTAAAAATCTTTGATTATTGAACATTAAATGCGACTTCGGCGCAGGATTGCATCTTTAAGGAAATAGCACACATATCAAATCGGAAAGGGATCGTCACCGTATCAACTCGAACCATTCAGTATTCTTTGTATGAAACTCCCTACTGCAATGCACACTAATCGCAATTGTAACGTAATCGCCTCGCTTCAGGACAAGCTCACGAGCCGCGGTGCGGTGTGTGCTCAACTTGCAGTTCCCGCGCTTACGTCTCTCCGTACCCGAGCTTACGTCTATAGAAGTATGAGGAACAGGGTGTAAAGTTCATTCATACTCTATAGAAAAGGGAGGATCCTCCGACCAGACGGGTGTTGTGTCTGGTGGGCAACTGCCCGACGATTGATGTCGGGATGTTGTATATATGCTAATCGCGCGGTAAACTCTGCTTGCGCGATGTAGGATTTGCGTGACGTCAGTATGACGTGTAGCTCGCATGTGGCGATGTTTGATACCGCTACACGTCTCTTCGTCCACCCTTGCCCCTCTCACCTGTCTCGCGGCTTGTCTGCAGCACACTACTGTTGCCACACTTGCTGTCATTCGGTCGGCGAGCCGTAAGCGCGGCGCCGCCTAGCCGTAGCCGAGGCGACGTATCGAAGCTGATGATCCGCTTTGGTTACGTGCTTACGTTAGATTGACGCCTGTTTGACGGCGAGGCGAAAGGCGATATGGTGACAATTCCTTTCCGAGTTGATATGTGTGCTATGGCCTTTAGTTTTCATGACACGAACAGACGGGCCTTGCATCGTACGGCGTACCACAATGCGACGTCGTGATGTGAATTATTACGATGGACGTCGTAGATTTCTACGACACGACGTCGTAACGTGCTACGATGCGACATCATGTCATGTGTGTTTTGGCCCTCACTGGCCACGATTGATAGTATAACGTAACAATGTTATTGTGGCGCTGTGGCGTGTGCCGCTTTACAACCGTCTGCTGCAAATATGTTTTTGGAAAAGTCACATTCAATTGGTAACCTCCGATCCATCACGACGTTCTTAGAGCTGACCAGAGGGCGGATTTCATCAGTATTTTTGAGAACGTTTGCATTCTAATTTCAGTCTCAATCCGTAAAAAGCGGCCAAGTGCGATTTGGGCCCTCACTCGAAGGGTTCCGTATACAGCACTACACTACATAAAACAACTTGTTTTCTTCTTCAAAAAACACGTTTCTTGTATTTGTTTATTATAGTGGCCATTGTAGTATACACACTCTGTAAAATTTTCAAGTGTCTACCTATTACGGTTCTAAATATACAGCCCTGTGATAGACGGACGGACGTAAGAACAGCTGAGGCTAACTAATAGGTCTCCGTTGACCCTCTTTGGGTACGGAACCCTAAAATCACCTCTAATTTACCAACATATTTTATATTGATTGTCGTGTCATTGATCAAACTCTAACGTTTGAAGGTCTATCATAGAACAGTAGATCGTACGTCTGTGGTCGTCTCTTCCTTGAGCTGGCCTAGCGAAGTATGGAGTTTCAATAGAATGCGAGGCCATCTTTTGCTGGTTTTTAAATTGAGTATGAATGTGGATGGCTATACGAGTAGGAGAGGACCAAATAAACGATGGTTGGACTATGTGAATGATAATATGGCTAAAAAGGGGGTGAATACCGAGATGAAGACTAATAGAGAAGTGTGGAAAAAAAAGACTTAGTGCGCCGCCTTCAAATAATTTGGGATATTGGCAGGAGAATTATGACGAGATGGTTTCTCTTCCACAAAAGCCATTAAGGCGCAGATATACGACTTTTTAACTTTAAAAAAAAAAAATATGATAAACTAGAGCATTTTCTTCGTAATTTGATATGTGAATATTTGAAATTATATTTTTATAACATAGTGTAATTAATTTGTAAAGTAATGTCTAACGTGAACACAAAAACGATAGTCACGCAAAAACTATCGGGCGTATTTTCATGAAATCTGCACCATCTAAAAGACAATTTAATTACCCAAATTTTTGTATACGGTTTTTATTTGTATTGTGTTTGATAAATCAAGGGGGGTTGTTTTTGCGAAAAAACTTGATGCGCGTTAAAGCGGAAGCTCTTGCGGGCGAGGGGCGGCAGTGCATCGCTGACCAATGTCCGGGTAGACGCTAACGCTCTGTGCAATTTTAGTCGCTTAAAAGTTTCGCATGCTCCTCCCACTCGCTCAAGGTCGCTGGCACTTATTGTCGCCTTAATGAAGAGATGAAGTTGACAACGAGACTTGAATTTAAACGTTTTTGGAAAAAAAAATAACAAAAGACAATAACAACAGCAATCAACAACAACAACTGAAAAATAACAGAAGGAATTCGTTCTCATTCAGGAACCCCTCCAACGATGTTCACCCACTCCGAAGAATACATGAAACGTATGTGCTTATTCGACAGCGTGTACATCGACCACATCCCGTATGTTGTCGGTGAAGACAGCTCGATAATGGCGGCAGTGGCACCACCTGTGTTGCATTGTGACGCTGCTACTTGCACCTCAGTGCCATTTATAGACAGGTAAATGATAAATGATTTTATTTCTGTAAGTAGGTTTGTACAAACACTTTTACACGACACTCATATTTTTTAAACCACATGAGGTCGTTTCCTATCTGACTATTCTGAGAAGAAAGACCGAAACAAACTCAGAGGTCACAGTCTCTTTTAAAGTCTAGACATAATCTTGGTCAGATCATGTGAAGACCGTGTAGATTGGTACCTGAAATGGTCTTTTGAGGAAAGAACCACACAGATTGAGTGGACCTGTCCAGTCAGTGCACGCATTTGTCAGTAATCGTTCAACTCAACTCAGGAAGTCAGGACTTAAGGAGCTCAACGATTCGTCGAACATTACCAAAGAAAGGATATTTGGGTAGGCCGAATAAATTACTCAAACTGCCAGATCATGATTAAAATTAATTGAGAAGACAAAAAATAGCAATGACCCACATAGTCATCACATTCACAATAATTAAAATTACATTATGTAAGAGAATATTAACGCCTTCCCTGTAAGGTGCATTAATAATTTTCGAATAACACTACTCTGCCTACCTCTTCTGGAAACACTATTACTGATAGTCCTACACACTTTTTAGGGTTCCGTATAAGGTTCCGTACTTCAAAAGGAAAAAGCGGAACCTTTATAGGATCAGTTCGTTTTCCGTCTGTCTGTCAATACCCTTTTTTTTCAGCAACGTGTGGAGGTATCAAGTTGAAATTGATATAAAATGGGTACTCAGATTTACTGTCTCATGAAAAACCAAACAAAGCACACAATAAAAAAACTACTCTACTTTTATTTTTCACTTTTTAGTTGCGGTACCTACCCCGCACAAATTCGTATACCACTATTTGGTATGTAAATAACAGTGACAGGAAATTATGAACACATCATCAATATAAACTAAGTGGAAAAAATATGCAGTATTAAAGATAACTTAAAAACTACTGGTCAGACCTTGATCAAAAAACGGGACCACATGTGAAGCACCATCTATCAAATAAAAATAGAACCATCCAAATCGGTTCACCCAGAAAAACATTCTGAGCTGACACAAATAATAAAAATAAAAAAAACAGACGAATTGAGAACCTCCTCCTTTGTTTGAAGTCGGTTAAAAAAAATGGCAATTTATTTCCGTAATCCGGAATTAGGATTTAGGGCAGCGGACTACAGCTTTGAGTGAGACGGAACCCTCAGGGCGCGAATCAAACTCGCACTTGTACGGTTTTTTTACACCTTCCAAAACGAATAATTTCCTTTTTACCCACAGCGTAATGTTCGACGAGCGCCTTTCACGTACGAATGTACGCACGCTCACACGTTGTCAGGCCTCGTGTCGTGCGCACTGCCGCAACGACCCAGACTGTCTTAAACGCTGCTCCGACAGATGTCTGCGTTCCGACTAATTTAGTGTGGTAATATATTGAGTTGAGAGCAAAATATGGTATTTTATTCAAAGAAGAGACAAACTGGTGCCACGTACGCAACGTATGTAATGTAACGCATTATGACATAGATCATGTCATAATACGTTGAAACGTGGAACCAATTTGTTTCTACCTTTCGTTCTCCTCTTATTATCATTATCATTCTAGCCTTTCTCAAATATGTTGGGGTTGGCTTCCAGTGTAATCAGACGCAGCTGAGTATGAGTATTTTACATGGAGCGACTGCCTATCTGACTTCAACATCCCAGTTACTGGCTAATACGATACCCCTTGGTAAGACTGGTTGTCAGACTTTCGGGTTTCTGGTGACCCGTAACGACTGTCAAAGATTCAAAGTCAAAGTCAAATCGTTTATTTCAAATAGGCACATAAAAGGCACTTTTGAACGTCAAAATTTACAAAAAATAGAATTGATTCTAGTTGCCCATTCCAAAAGGTAGTTTCGTATGGAGAAGAATGGGCAAGAAACTCCACCGTTACTCTTTTAAAAATGTTTTACAGTATTTGAATTTGAAGACGATGCACCTAGAATAAAATTACTATACCACAATAGATAAAAGTAATTAAATATAACGCATGACAGGTAAATTAATTATGAGATAGATACATGGTGCTCATATATTTACAAATATTGAAAAGAAAATGATTATTCCAAAATTTTACAAGTAATAATTTAGTGTGTTAGTTAAAGTAGTTACATAATGTAAAAAACAACGTCATAAAAATTATAAATTATACAGTTAAATTAGCAACCAGTTTGATTTTGTCTAGACTCTAGATTGTCCTATGGAGCAGGACCAACATGTTTCCAAGAATTCTTATCTAGGATATAATCCTCTAATTTGTAATATGCATGTTTACAAAGTGTACTTTTAATATGAGTTTTAAATTTTCTTTCATTTAATTGCAATATATCACAAGGTATTTTGTTGTAACATTTAACACAGTACCCCATAAAAGATGTATGTACTTTAGATAATTAAAAAAATGGTTGATCTATTTTATCTTTATTTCTAGTATTAAACGAATTGACGATATTATAGTTTTAGTGATAGGATCTAATGACAAAAACCCTTACTCTTTGATAACTGAGTTGTGTAACGTTCTTTATAAACTACGAAACAATACTGTATTTATTACTAACGTGCAATATAATCCTTACTTAAACGAAAACACAATTAACTACAACCTAGAATTAATAATACAAAATTATAAGAATTGTAAATACGTAAAAATACACAATTCAGAATACATAAATAGCATCAACGACAGGTCTATGAAAAGTTATCACCAGTACTATCTTTCACAATTATGTTTGAAGTTAAACACAAGAATTGATTACAAGAAATACCAGACTGAATTTCTTAATCAATTTAAAAATAAGCACATTATACAGAACAGAAAAAACACACATGCGACACCGCGAAAAACCACACAAACCAAAATTACTGCCTTCTTTGAGAAAACAAAACAAGTCGGTAATGACACGAAAACTGGGTTTTTTCGGAAATAAAACTAAATATACTACAATCACGGTAATCCACCAAAATATTGCGGGGGTATTGAACAAACAGGAATTAATAGAGGTGGCCATTTCAAATTTACAAGGGGAACTGGGTTCCGTAGATATTATATGTTTAACTGAAACTTTCCTTAAAAGTGGTTGTGAACCAAATCTTAGGCTTAATAACTATAAACTGGTATCTTTCTTCTCTCGAGCTAACCAACGTCGGGGAGGCTCATGTATATTATTAAAAAATAACCTACAATTTAAAGAAATAAAAAATCTACCTGTCCCCATTACCTGTCAATTCGAATGCTGTGCCATCGAAATTATTAAATTTAATTTAATTATAGTGTGCATATATAGAACACCTACACGTGATGCCACAATATTTTTAAATAATTTGGAATTTCTTACCAATAAACTATGTAAAAAAAGTAACAAAAAAATTATCATCTGTGGAGATTGGAATATTGATACACTGAAAACAAATAAAACATCAAATGACTTAAATTCTATACTAAGTAATAATAATTTAATAAACTACATAAAACTCCCTACGAGAAAAAACGCATGTTTGGACTTAATAGTAAGTAACATACACTATGCTAAATCAGGACTTCACTATCTAGCGCTTTCAGACCACGAATCAGCACAATCAATAACGGTTATCTTAGAAACTGACTTTCAAGTTAAAGACATTCATAGCTTTTGGTTTAAGAATGTAAGAGAACTCAGTGATGAAAATATAATTAAATTTAATAAATGCATCTCAAGTCTATCTTTTTCTGAAGTTTATGAGGCTCAAACAACAAATGACGCCTTCGATAGACTACACGATATAATTACCCTTTTCTACAATCTATGCTTTCCTATAGTTAAAATCAAAAATACTTGTAAGCAAGTGAAAAATAGAGGTCTAACCAAAGGTATAAAAAGATGCTGCATTAAAAAGCGAACACTATATTTAAAATACCATCTGTACAAACATAACAAAAAACAAAACAAAAAAAAATATGACGACTACACTCAAATTCTGAAAAAATGCATACACAAGGCTCAGCAGATTAATAGCTTAGAATACATTAATAGAGCCAACAATACAAGTAAAGCGGCCTGGACCATGATTAAAACAAACTCAAATAATTTGACAAGTAACTCTGAAATTGACGCAGTTCATGCTAATAGTAAAGTTTATGACAATCCAAACCAAATATGTGACTTATTTAATGACTATTATATATCCCAAACAACGACGACCAATAATGGTCATAAAAACATGCAATATGACATGAAAATAACCACTCCTCAAAATCCTAAAAGCATTTTTCTTACACCAGTAGATGAATCAGACGTTTATAAAATAATTCACAGTCTAAGAAATACTAAGTCGACTGGATATGATGACCTGAGTACTAAAGTGTTAAAAATATGTGCAAAGAGTTTAGTGTCTCCCTTAACCTACATTATAAACCTGTCTCTAACAGATGGAGTATTTCCAACACGTTTGAAAAGGTCAATTGTCAAACCTCTTTATAAGAAAGGTGTAAAAACTGACATGAGTAATTATCGCCCAATAACCTTAATCCCAGTCCTATCAAAAATCTTTGAGAAAGTTATGTGCATTAAAATAGAAAACTTTTTAACAGCAGGTGATATTTTAAAAAAAGAACAATTCGGTTTTAGAAAGGGCAGTTCCACTGCTCTAGCAAGTTTTGCGCTAATAAAATACATAACTGAAAGTTTAAATCAAAAATCTAAGATAAGTTGCGTGTTCCTAGATATGACAAAAGCCTTTGATTTTGTTTGCCATAAAACACTACTTTCAAAGCTTGAGCACTATGGAATCCGGGGTAAAGCCAACGATTGGATTAAAAGTTATCTTTCCGAAAGAGTACAATGCGTGGAGATAACAAAAACTTGTAAAAATGAAAAACAAACCTATAGGTCGGAATATAAATTAAATAATTATGGCACGCCACAGGGAGGAATCGTCTCCCCACTACTTTTTCTTGTTTACATCAACGACATTCCAGAGGCTATAGGTAAAGATTGCATACTATTCGCTGATGACACTACAATAATGATTAAGAGTGACAATAACAAAAATTTAGAAAATGAAATCGTCTTAGCCCTCGATAATGCAATCGATTGGCTAGAAAAAAATAACTTAAAAATAAATATGACTAAAACCAACATAATACAATTTCAGACATACAATTCAAACATAAATAAAATAGACATTAATTATAACTTGACCACTGTCGATAATTGTGTATTCTTGGGTATAACGATCGATAAAAATTGCAATTGGAAAACACACTTAGATAAAATTCTTACAAAAATTGATCGTTTTATATATGTCTTGAAAAGAATTAGACAAACAGTAAACTGTGATACTGCAATGCTGGCTTACCATGGTTATGTGTCATCTGTACTTAGATACGGCATAATAATATGGGGTAATTCAGTAGATTTTGACAGAGTTTTTAAAGCTCAAAAAAAATGTATTCGAGCAATTTGTGGAGCTCACTTTTTAGACAGCTGTAAGCCACTATTTCAAAAACTTAAAATTCTACCTCTGCCATGTTTATATATTTTTGAAATATGTAGTTTTGTTAAGAAAAACTACAATTTATTTGAAATTAGCACTGACAGGCCAAATAGCCGAACACGGCATAAAGATAGACTTCGGCTGCCACAAATAAAACTAAAATTATTTAAGAAAAATGTATACTGCATGTCGATTATTATTTACAATCATTTACCAAATAGTTTACAAGACTTACCGCTGACAATGTTTAAAAAAATACTTTTCAACCTGTTAATATTTAAAAGATATTATACCATTAAGGACTATTTAGAAGACAAATCAATAGAATCTGAAATTTGTAACTTAGATTAATTGACGTCGCTTATTGTGAAAACATTTGCACGCCATGTTATGGCAGGATATGCTGAAACAAATTTACTATAACACCTTATGTACCATATTCTAGCAAATAAATATTTTTGATTTGATTTGATTTGATTTGATTAAAATTATGTCTACCACTTATTTTATTATAAAGATGTAGTTTTTTTCTTACATACATAATATTTTCATAAATGAATTGACAAGGCACCGTCATAATATTAATCTTTTTAAATAGTTCCCTAAGAGATTCGCAACGACGTAGATTGTAAATGGCCCTGACAGCTCTCTTTTGCAAAATGAAAATGGATTCAATGTCAGCAGCCCGACCCCACAGTAAAATGCCATATGACATAATGCTGTGGAAGTAGCTAAAATAGACCAGACGTGCGGTTTCTACATCTGTTAACTGTCTTATCTTCCTAACAGCATAAGCGGCCGAGCTTAACCGCCCCGCAAGAGATTTTATATGGGGTCCCCATTGTAATTTCTCGTCTAGCGTGATTCCCAGGAAAACCGTCTGATTAACAAATTCTAGTTTTTCTCCATTCAATATGATGTCACATTCGCAACTTCTAACATTTAGTAATTGAAATCTAATGCATTTGGTTTTTTTTTCATTTAGTACCAAATTATTTACCATAAACCACTCTTGGACCTGAAGAATGGAATTATTCACGTCGTCAAGATTTTGTGAACGTCGGCCAACTTTAAAAAATTCACGAATGACAGCCAGGATCAACGGGCACGGAGGGCTCTTGGTATGGAAAGATGGTCACCCATCCACGGACGAACTGCGACAAGGGAAGCTTAACCTGATCGATCGAACCGTGTGGCTGTTATTAGTTAGCCACAAATCCCTTCTCCCTGTTCTTCTCATAATAGCCAAACGTAAATATTAGGTAGGGGAAAAAGGCTTTTCGCATTATAGTATGTATGAACTTGTAATACTACTCTTTGGCTATACTATTTGTATCTGGCTGGTTTTGGTATCACTGAAAGTTTAAATTTTATAGAACATAATTCCAAATTCAAATTAGGAAAATGTGTGATTTTCATTTGTTTTTCGTACTGTCAAGATGAGTGAATCTGATGAAGAAATTCGATACATTTTAAAATTTTACTAATTTTACTAAAATGATAAAAATGCAACGCAAGCCGCGACAAAAAAAATTGCAATGTTTATGGACCTAGTGCAGTGTCTGTGAGAGTAGCACAAATTTGGTTTAAGCGTTTTCAATCCGGAAATTTTGATGTCAAAGATGCACGTCGCTCTGGTCGCCCTATTACGGATAAAATGGATGCCATTTTTGAAAAAGTGGAGCAAGATCGGCATATCAGTAGTTACGACGTAGCTGATGAACTGGGAATTGACCACAAAACAGTTTTGGCACATTTGAAAAAAACTGGCTACACAAAAAAGCTCGATATTTGGGTACCTCACGAGCTCACTGAAAGAAACCTAATGAACCGTGTACTCATTTGTGATTCTTTATTACGACGTAACGAAACCGAACCATTTTTGAAGAAGCTGATAACTGGTGATGAAAAGTGGATCACGTACGACAAGAACGTGCGAAAAAGGTCGTGGTCAAAGGCCGGTCAGGCTTCACAGACTGTGGCGAAACCCGGGTTAACTCGCAACAAGGTGATGATGCTGTGTGTGTGGTGGGATTGGAAGGGCATTATTCATTATGAGCTGTTACCACCAGGCAGGACCATCGGTTCTGAACTCTACTGCGAACAACTGATGAGATTAAAGCAAGAAGTTGAGAGAAAGCGGCCGGAATTAATCAACAGAAGGGGTGTGGTTTTTCGTCATGATAACGCTAGACCTCACACATCTTTAGCCACTCAGCAAAAATTAAGAGAGTTTGGCTGGGAGGTGTTAATGCATCCGCCGTATAGTCCTGACCTTGCACCTTCAGATTTCCACCTGTTTCGGTCTCTTCAGAATTCTTTAGGCAGTGTCAGGTTAACATCACGAGAGGACTGCCAAAACCACTTGTCGCGGTATTTTGATCAGAAGTCCCAAAATTTCTATAGCAATGGGATCATGTCCCTACCTACAAGATGGCAAAAAGTTATCGAACAAAATGGTACCTACATACTTTAGTTAAATGTAAATAAACTATATTAAAAAATGTTTTGAATTTTCTTAAAAAATGCGAAGAAACTTTTTCCCCAACCTATTATACAAGCTAAGTTTTTAATTACCCTAAAACCCTTATGTGGTCATTATGCCTACTCAGCATTATGAACCACCACAGAGCAACGAGACCAAGACTTATACAACGTTTCACTGTTAAAAAGTTACCAGATAAAACGTCACCCAAAAAAAAAAAACAAATGTCTGTGCCCCACTCTACTAACTTTTGGTTTGTAGAGTTTGAGTTTTCGGTAAGAAATAGAGCACCCTACAAAAATAAATGAAATCCCATCAAAAAAAACATTTCATGTAAAGTAGGTTGCCAAGACTTACATAACGAATTCACTGTTAAAAACTTATCAGATCTCATGCCAAGCCCCTAACTCTAAAAGGCGTAACTCTGCAAACCTTACATCTTGGATAAAATGTATGGTTAGACCGCCCCATTGACCTATTGCATGACACAACAGACTTAATTTCTTACCATAAGCCAATAGGAGTCTGTACGACGACCGCGAAATGGCCAAGCTGTAAATTTTGACTGAGATGTAAGGTTTGTAATGTATACATATAGTAATAAGTTTATTGTGGGTAAATTGATATTGTAAATATAAAGTATAGAAGGTAGTTCAGTTGTTCTAAGAATTCAGCCAGTCATTAAACTTGTGCCTGTACGTTGCTACGTGTATCATTTATTCCTGTAACTAGAGAGCTCCCAACCCAAGAATCGTTCAGTCGAGTTTTAAGCCTTTTAGAGTTAAGGCGCAGATATACGACTTTTAATGATTTCAAATTGAACATCACGTCTCACCGAATAGTCTTATTTGTTTGAAAACAATATATGAAAAACTAGACTATTTTCTTCGTAATTTGATATGTGAATGTTTGAAATTATATTTTTATAACATAGTGTAATTAATTTGTAAAGTAATGTCTAACGCGAACACAAAAACGATAATCACGCAAAAACTATCAGGCGTATTTTCATGAAATCTGCACCATCTAAAAGACAATTTAATTAGGTACCCAAATTTTTGTATACGTCTTTTATTTGTATTGTGTTTGATAAATCAAGGTGAGTTGTTTTTGCGAATAAACTTGATGCGCGTTGAAGCGGGGGCTCTTGCGGGCGACGGGCGGCAGTGCATCGTTGACCAATGTCCGGGTAGACGCTAACGCTCTGTGCAATTTTATTCGATTAAAAGTTTCGCATGCTCCTCCCACTCGCTTAAGATCGCTGGCACTTATTGTCGCCTTAAGGGCTTGGCTCTACATTAGATATGATAAGTTTTTAAGGGGGATGCGCTAAGGTTGCCCGCGAAATTCAAATTTATTTACGTTTTTTGCAATTTGCAGATCAGTGTCCGGTTGTATGTGTGTACAACTATACAGAACGCGCGATAGTTTCTAAACGTGTTTAATTCTTTACCGCCACCGACTAACCTCTGCTTTTACTTCAATCGAGCGTTAGCGTTATGTTGTAGACTCTGTCGAGCACCGCCTGGTGGCGCTGGCGTCCCGATTAGTCACAGACAAACGACTTATTTAACGTATTTCCGACATATCTATCCGGTTTTTGTTCAAACTCAAACTCAAACTCGAAGCATTTATTTCAAATAAACCAATTACAGGCACTTTTGAATTGTCAAGGGGTCGGTCAGTCAGAAAGATGAAGCTAGTTACCCATTCCAAAGCGTAGTAGGTACCTATGTAGAAGAACGGGCAAGAAACTCCATGGACACTCTTTTAAATCAAAAAATGGTTACAAAATATTGATTACATCGTTCATGTTGAAATTATGCATGTGAGAACGATGCAGAACGTTAAAAGCCACGCCACGTCTATTCTGGACATGCCGGTTTCCTTACAGTAAAGGAATAACGTTGGTAATGAGAAAATAAATACGCTTCTAGTATACTCACCTCAGGAGTGCGCCAACCCAAGAACAGCGCCACCATCGCCAGCACACACTGAGTTCTACACATTTTATGTTTCAGAAATTCAAGTTGTTTCAGCAGAAGTACAAGGTTCACTGGCCCACTGGTGAACGCTCTTGTGATATTTAAGCTAATTTTACTAAACAAAAAATAATCTGTAGGTGATAAGAGACTTTCTGATAACATTTCGCAATCAGGTTACTTCCTAGTCTAAATATCTTGTTGAACCTGTGACCCAAAACACGGACTTGTAACGTAAATAAATTAATTTAGAATAACCTGTTTGTAATATTAAAATAACCACATTTTACTAAATGCATATGGATGTATACACGGTACAAATACCAAAATAACATTTTTTACAATTTTTGTCTGTCTGTCTGTTTCTTCCGGCTAATCTCCGAAACGGCTGGACCGATTTTGACGTGACTTTCATTGGCAGATAGCTAATGTTATAAGGAGTCACGTAGGCTTAGAAGACTTTTTATCCCTTTAGCACGTTCCTGTAGGATTATTTCCGACGTCCACTCGGGCCAAGCCGCGGGCAGCAGCTAGTAAGAAAGCTTTTTTTACAAAAAAACAATCGACTTCCAAACAAAACGAAATTATAGTTATTTTTCACGTCTTTTAGTGTTTTTTTTTGGAAGTCGGTTGTTTTTTTGTAAAAAAGTTTTTATTCTTCACTTTTTAGTTGCGGTACCCACCCCACACAAATTCGTATACCACTACTTGGTATGTAAATAACAGTGACAGGAAATTATTAAAACATCATCAATATAAACGAAGTGGAAAAAATATGCAGTATTAAGGATAACTCAAAAACTACTGGTCAAACCTGGATCAAATTTAAATGGGACCACATGTGAACCACCAGCTATCAAATAAAAAAAGAATCATCCAAATCGGTTTACTCAGAAAAAAGTTCTGAGCTAAAACACATTAAAAAAAAAACATACAGACGAATTGAGAACCTTCATCCTTTTTTTTGAAGTCGGTTATAAATAAAATAAAAGTTTTGCATATCGTACTGTAAAGGTTGACTGCAAAAGTCGACCTTAATATTTTTCAAGCTGGTAGTAAACTAACACTGCACCCTAATTGGGTAACACTATCATTCACAATCTAAATCATTTTGAAGTATATTGCTAATCCATTGCTCCAAAAGTTCGAAAAATTTGTCTGCTCACCAACGTAAACAACGCAATGAATGGTGTTGAACTGTCAAAATGAAAGTCAAATATTTTTAGTGTGTCACGCAATTACCCTGCTGGTTATATTCGATCAGTTAATCGAGTGTGGAATGAGCCTGAAGAAACATATGCATCAAAAAAAACGTATAGTTAAATATGGAGTCCCGCAAGGGAGCGTATTGGGTCCTTTGTTGTTCATAATCTATATAAATGACTTGCCATTAGTAACTAATTATCCAGTATCACTTTTTGCCGATGACAGCACAGTCACTATTAATACTATAAATAAAGATAGGAATGAAAATGAAATTAATAATACAATCAATTCAATAGTTAACAATAATTTAAAAATCAATCTTGAAAAAACAAAAATTATGTTCTTCAGTCAACGTACAGAAGCACCAAATATTAATGTTCAATTCAAAATAACTGTTATAAAAAGGTAGATACAGCAAAATCTTTAGATGTAACCATTGACAAACGTCTGAACTGGAAAGCACACACAGAAGAATTAAATAAAAAAGTATGTGCTTCTGCCTATGCCCTTTATAAACTAAAACCTATTATAAGTACCAATGCGCTTATAACTGCCTACCATGGTATTGTCGGCTCCATATTGAGGTCTGGAGCTATATTTTGGGGAAACTCTGCTAATAAAGAACTCATTTTTAAGTCACAAAAAAGGTGTATTAGGGCTATGTTTGGTTTGAAAATAACTGATAGTTGCAAACAGTACTTTATTAAATATAACATTTTAAGTCTGCCTTCCTTATTTATCTATGAAATAGCAAATTTTATACAAACCAATCCTAACCTATTTAAGAAACTATCAAACGTTTCTATTCGTAATCGACGGGATAATAAATTATGCGTACCAAAATCAACAACGGCATTGATGAATAAAAGTATTATTTGTTTAGTACCAGTCATCTATAATGAAATCCCAAAACCTATTAGACAAATGCATACTGCTCTGTTTAAAATACATAAAAAAAAATATCTCATAGCCAAATGCTATTATACCATATATCGGAATTTTTAAATGACTTTAGTTAATTAAATAGATTCCTATAGTTACGACATTTTCACAATTTGGCCCTCAAATATATAAAAACAATACTTTCCCCTTTTTTAATTAGCATTAGGATTAAGTTTTTAATTTTATAATTTGTTGTGTAGACTCAAATCTTATACGGTTTATTCTAAACCAATAATATGTTGTTTTTGTACGCCATAATATGGCAAAACATGATAAATAAATGATAAATGATAAATGATTTTATTTCTGTAAGTAGGTTTGTACAAACACTTTTACACGTCAATCATATTTTTAAAACTAGATGAGGTCGGCGTTTCCTATCTGACTACTCTGAGAAGAAAGGCCGAAACAAACTCAGAGGTCACAGTCTCTTTTAAAGTCCAGACATAATCTTGGTCAGATCATGTGAAGACCATGTAGATTGGTATCTGAAATGGTCTTTTGAGGAAAGAACCACACAGATTGAGTGGACCTGTCCAGTCAGTGCACGCATTTGTCAGTAATCGTGCAGCTCAACTCAGGAAGTCAGAACTTAAGGAGCTCAACGATTCGACGAACAATACCAAAGAAAGGACATTTGGGTAGGCCACATAAATTACTCAATCTGCCAGATCATGATCAAAATTAACTGCGAAAAAAAAAGCAATGACCCACATAATCCTCACATTCACAATAATTAAAATAACATACTACTTTACAAGTAAATACTCATGTCATTGTGTATATAAAATTCAACAATGTCAATGTGTATATAAAAAAATCGGACATAATGTTTGAGAACCATGTAGATTGGTGTCTGAAATGGTCTTTTGAGGAAAGAACCACACAGATTAAGTGGACCTGTCCAGTCAGTGCACGCATTTGTCAGTAACCGTGCAGCTCAACTCAGAACTTAAGGAGCTCAACGATTCGACGAAAAATACCAAAGAAAGGACATTTGGGTAGGCCGCATAAACTACTTAAACTGCCAGATCAAGAATATAACTGAAACAATGACCCACATAGTCCTCATATTCTCAATAATGAAAATAATTTAATACTTTTTACAGTAAATATTCATGTCTAAAATAGCTAGCAAATTAAAATCAACATTCACCGTGTAAATTTATTGGAGCAGCTCAATCCCAAGCCTTTTTGTCCTCAATATAGTCTTTCACAGTATAATAGGCTTTCTGGCATAGTTTCCGTTTTATAAAAGATTCGAATTTATTAAAGCTTAGATCTTGAATGTGGCTAGGAAGTTTATTATAAAAACGTATACATTGGCATCTAAACGAGCCACCTATTTTCTTGAGCCTGGTTGTAGGAACAATAAATTTGTGTTTGTTTCTAGTATTTATATTGTGGATATCACTGTATTTTTTAAACAGATTAATATTTTTATGTGCATACAAAAGATTTTCATAAATATACTGAGAAGGCACAGTAATTATATTAATCTCTTTAAATTTATCTCTGAGGGAGTGTCTGGGACTTAATTTATAGATAGAACGAATTGCCCTTTTTTGTAAAACGAAAATTGTCTGGATATCGGCGGCATTTCCCCACAACAGAATACCGTACGACATCACACTATGAAAATAACTAAAGTATACTAAACGGGCTGTCTCTAAATCAGTTAAACCACGAATTTTTCTAACGGCGTATGCTGCAGAGCTAAGCTTTTTTGACAATTTATCTATATGGGGGCCCCATTGAAGCTTGGTATCCAAAGTTATGCCTAAGAAAACTGTGGTATTTTCGGGTTTCAGCACTTCACCCTTTATGAGAACACTAGTTTCTACTTGTCTAACATGAGGTATCGTAAACTTAATACATTTAGTTTTTTTCTCGTTAAGAAGTAGGTTATTAACATTAAACCAGTTAACTACTATTGCAAGGGCGCTATTTACATTGTCAGTAATCAGCTGCTGACGTTTCAGTTTAAATAAAAGTGAAGTGTCGTCTGCAAATAACACTATATCATGTTTATCCTTTATGAGGTAAGGCAAGTCATTTATATAAATAAGAAATAAAAATGGCCCAAGAATTGAGCCCTGGGGGACCCCCATTCTTACTACCGATCCGGGTGATCTTTTTCCATTAACATCAACTCTCTGAATCCTATCACTTAAGTAAGAAGTAAGAAGATCCAGAGAGGCGTTTCGGATTCCGTAGTGGTGCAGTTTCCTGATCAATGTTTCATGAAGAACACAATCGAATGCCTTGGACAAATCGCAAAAGATTCCCAAAGCATCGCATTTGTCCTCCCATGCATCATAAACATGTCCTAAAAGTTCAACTCCGGCATCAGTAGTCGAACGACCCCTCGTAAAACCGAACTGTTTGTTATGCAGTAATTTGTGATTATTAAAAAATCCTTGCATTTGATTCAAAATAAGTTTTTCAAAAATTTTACTAAAGTTAGAAAGTACTGAAATAGGTCTATAATTAGTAGGGTCTGATGTACTACCCGATTTAAATAACGGTATTATTTTACTGTTTTTCATAAGATCAGGAAAGTCACCACGATCAATACAATTATTAAAAATAACAGCTAAAGTAGGTGCTACAATGTTTATTATGGACTTAGCAACGTCCACAGAATTACCCCATAGATCTGCGGTCTTTTTAACATTTAATGTGTGAAAGGTTTTAATTATATCTTTGCAGGTGACATATTTGAAATGAAATTCAGAATCACATACAGGAACGTTTTCCTTAAGTAAAGACTCTGCAGCAGTGGGTGATGAGTTTAGAGATTTAGTAGTGGATACGGGAACATCAGCAAAGAAATTTTCAAAGGCCGCGGCGACTTGGGAATCTGAATTAATTATATTGTCATCAATATCAAGCGTGTAGTTACTACAGCGGTTGCATGACCTTCCCGTTTCGCTGTTAATGATACTCCATGTCATTTTAATTACATTACTACTATTTTTAATTTTTGAACTCAAATAACGTGACTTGGCCATACTGCAAACTCTTTTAAATAATTTTGAATAATTCTTAACATATAAATTAAATTCAGCAGTGTTTATACAAGTCCGTTCATCATATAATTCATAAAGTCGTTTTCTACTTTTATGTATACCAATGGTGGCCCAGTCACTGAATGAAGCGTTACTATTGACCGAGAAAGTCTTTGGAATGAATGTGTTATCAAATTGTGTGCAATACATATTAAAAAAATCATTATATTGTTCATTAGGGTCATCATTAGTCGACAAAAATGGTAATTTACTTAAAAGTTTAGTTTTAAATGTTTCCAAGCGATTACTAGTTGCATGCAGATCTACCTGTTATTATAAGCCCTTACACATATTATATGATGTATACTCATGTTTTTACAATAAATATATGCTATTCTATTCTATTCTTGATGAAAGCTAAGACTATTTGAGTATTTTTTTTTTAAAGAAAATACCAAAATTTGTAATAAATACGCAATAAGAGTAAAATGGACACCTATTTTAAAACAATAAATGGTGTTTAGTTGCAGAAGCAACACACAACACAAAGCGCGTGAATCGCGCGCTGTCGCGTCGCACCTAGACCGGCGAATTAAGGCTCCCATAGACGTGGGTGCCTTTAATAGCGTTAAACTATTTACAATAATTGTACGAAGGAGCATACATGTTCTGAGGCCAGAAATACATATATGTAAAATGGCCGAGCCTGTAGGATTAATTTAAAATGTGTACATAATAGGCTGCAATGTAAACCCAAGCGTTTCTAAACTGTTATTAAAAGCATGTTTTTGAACGTGTGATTGGATGAGTGATTAAACGAGTGTCAGTAAGTAAGAAAGGAAGATGGCGTGCTCAATCTTTGTACATTTTTTAAATTCTGGTTAAAAAAACACTTCCTCTCTCCTGCAACATCATTATTACTTTTAGTCTTCTTGCTCTTGTTTCATGTTTATTAATCTACGTCGATAATTTCTTTGTTTTTTTTGTTTGTATGCAAATCCTAGCCTTTTTTTTGGGTGGGAAATCATCAAATGACCTCTCCCGCTCTGGGCGGAGCGGAAGGGCGTGTCAGACTCTTACTGACTAAAACCCACCCGTGTTCCTTCAGTTGCTTGTGCGCCAGGGCCACGGTAACTCTTTCGAACAGTCCGCGACCCCGGCAGGCATCGGCCCTATCGGATCCCGTCAATGATGCTGACATCTCTTTGAGGCGCGCGTGGAAAACGACACGCCGTCGACCCGGGCCTGGTCCTTACCGAACGGCGAGCTGCCAATTGCTCGCCGTCCGCAAGCCCTTGCCTACGGTGGCCGGGAGTCGGCAATCGACTCCCGACGCCCAGGGTGTCTCCTCCTGCGGCGAGTAGGGGCGTGAGGGCGCAACGATTGCCTCATCCTCACGCACTCCGCCTCCTCCTTCACGAGCATTACTGCTTCGCAGAAGGAGGTGATGGCTTCCCATTCCCTCTCGCTCCGTACCATGGCCTAGACCAGGGCCGGACGCGAGAGATTGCCGCCGCCTCTTGCCACATCCATATATCAGTCCTCCGGCGACCACCAGTACACCTGGCGCCAAGCGCGTCCGGGCTGGACCCGGGGCATTGCCATGTCATATACTTCGGACATGGCCTCCCGGAACCACTCCGTCTCGTTGTTAATATCAGCAGGCCTATCCGGTGATGACACCCAGGCCTGCACGACCGTGGCTTCCAGGAGGAGCTCCCGGTCCAGCCGCTTTAGCGCCCACCGAGGACCACTCGGGGCCTGTCAGACCAGCGTGCTCGAGGTCTGAGCGGAGACGTCAAACCGGATGTACCGGTGGTCGGAATACGTCTCCACCCCCTTCATGACGCGCCAGTCAATGATACGCGGCGACAGAGCGGGACTGGCGAACGAGATGTCCACCATTGAGTCACCCCGCATCCGCACACACTTGGGGGCAGATCCCCGGTTTAGGACGACCAGGCCTGTCTCCAGAGCCCAGTCCTCCACCATCCTGCCCCGCGTGTCCGTATACCGGGAACCCCAAGCCGTGTTCTTTGCATTGAAGTCCCCGAGTACGAGCACGGGGAGGGAATGGTACCCGACAACGACGACTCTAAACTCCGCAAGGGAGTTGTGGGACTCGGCGAGAGTTCGGTTCGGGAAGAAGTATACCCCTACGACAACAATCTCCCCGAACCGTGCTGCCACGCAATCCCGTCCCCTCTTGACTGCCTCGAGCGACGGGGTACCGGCGGCGGCCGACGAAATTAGGGTCACTGAGCCGCTCAGGTCCTCCACCCAGTCATCCCTGGGCGGGACAAAGTACGGCTCAGCGACCACGGCGATGTTAATCGACCACTGCGCCATGCTCTGGAGCAACAGAACCTGAGCGGCGACGCAGTGGTTGATGTTCGCCTGGAGGAGGCGTAATGGGGCCATTATTGGCACTCCATATCAGCCCCCTCCCGAGGCCCTTGTGAGGGCGCTGCCGCGGTTTCTGCGGCGGCAACGACGGTGTAGGCGGCAGCGGCGGCACCGGCGGCGGCAGTGGCGGCGGGTTGCGGCGGTGACGGCGGTATGCAAATCCTAGCCTGAATACCAAATTTCAGCTTTCTAAGACTTCGGGAAGTAGGTACCTTATAACCCCCCATTTCAATGGGTTGGAGCATAAAAGATTTTTTTGTGCATATCATAGCCTGCATTCCTTATTTCAACTTTCTAGGATTTCGGGAAGTGCCCTAGAGGTTTTATTTTGTATACAGACCTGCACCCCCCATTTCGAGGGTGATAGGGTAAAAGTTAATAAAATATTTTTGTTTTGTTGTTTGTGTGAAAATCTTAGCCTACATTCCCAGCTTTCTAGGACTTCAGAAAGGGCCCTAGAGGTTCTGAACTTTTGATGAGCGAGTGAGTAAGTCAGTCAGTAACAACATCGACGTATTTTCGGTATTAATAAAATCCAAATCTAGACACATGAAACTTAGTGTGTTTTAAAAGCTTGCTAACTACATTTTATCCTAAGAATTTGAGCTCTCTAACCATTATCCAGGCCGAAGTTATGAGGGTATGAAGATACGATGAAGCGCTTCGAGAAAAGGTAGCTACTGCCCCCTACTTTTTTGTTTTTGGCCCGTTTTGGTGGGGTACTATCTCAGATCCCAGATCTCAAGAACAAACTTGACATTGTAGTTGTAAAACATGTTCGGGTACGTTCCAAGTGCAGTACTTGTAAGTTTCTAGGCACAATATTGAAAAAATTACCGTGTTATTTAAGACCCTAGACTTCTTATAGATTTTCCTGTAATCAGAAAGTAAAGAACTAATTTAAGTATATTTTTTTTCAAAGTTTTAGGCTCAGTAGTTTCGGAGACAAGGGGGGATCAATTATCATATATTTTCTGAAATAACTTAAAAACTGATTATTTTAAAATTTTACAAAAAATATATTTGAGACCCTCACAATAAGCCCTTTCATTTTATATATCACACGGTTATAGTTCTTAAAAGTTTTGTTTTAATTTTCTAGTTTGCCCCCAAAAGTGACATCCATATTCAAAATTCATTCATTTACGTTACGCGTCCGTGTTTGGGTCACAGAAATTTTATTCATATGTGTACCAAAATTCAACTTAATCAGGCAGGTAGATTCGGAGCAAATTGGCTGTGACGACAGCCGGACAAACAGACAGACACACGAGTGATCCTATAAGGTTTCCGTTTTTTCATTAGGAAGTACGCAACCCTAAAAATGAGCTGAGTAGGTAATCGAAAATAAAAAAAACAACCAAGTTCTGACGTTACCTAATAATATGGTTCGTTATTGTTATCAAGAGGGTACAATCAGAAAGTTGGCAACGTCGCAAATCGCTTCGCTGTTTTTATTACCTATTTAATTATTTAAAATTACTGAATGAAATACTTAAGGGGCTTACAAGAGCTAAAGCGAGGTCACTGTCGGATTGCATAGAAAAGAAAGAGACGCGCGATGACACAACGCGGGTAATTTATTGCAAAATATGAAGCAATTATGGATTTACAAAAAATCTATTCATTGGACTAAAAAATTAAAACACTATTACGTTAGTATGTTGCTTGTAGAATAATCTGACAAAAAATCTGAATGTTTGCATGTATATTAGTATGGTTTTTAGTCGTAATATTTTTTTTTTTGAGTTGTTTTCGTGATTTTTTTCTATCATATCAAGTTAATTGTAGTATGTTTTCAACACACTATCTAACTAGCATATATCCTGTAGAATAACATATCTTTTTCTGATATTGGTTACTGCAGTGGATCATATATTTTTAGGCATTATAAATTTGCGTTTAGGTCATGTAGTCCCCTTAAGGCTCCCGTAAACAGGCACGACGCGATTCTGGTAGAACAATATCCATGAAGTTTTCTTAGAAATTGTTCTACTAGAGTAACGTCGCGCTGTCGAGTCGCGCTGTTGCGTCGTGCTGTCATGTCGCGCTGTCGTGTCGCGCCTGTCTGCGCAGGCTCCCGTATGTTATGTAACTCTTTGGCACTAAAATATTGATTATGAATTGAAATAATAAAACAGAATGAGTTGTTGTTACAGTTTTCCGTGTAAAACAAGTATTTGGAAAGTTCCCAAATACATATTTCACAACTAAAACTAAATATTCAGTAGGTAGTGGTGCCGATTCTCTTGTCACAATATTCTCTAAACTAGACTAAAAATCACTAAAATTTAGTTTATTCCTGTCAAAAGACGATTTCTCATTCTGAAATAGACTAAAGTGACACAACTTAACTATATTTTAGTTTGACAGCACTAAGATGGTACTGATTTATTAGTATAATGAAAATGGCAATTTTGCTATTCTGAATTTGACGTTTTTCACCTAAAATTTTGGTTGTCTTAACTAAATCTGGCTATTTTTAATCGCGATTAAAAAGGTGTGGACTAAAATTAGTTGTCATGAACTAAGATTCACCACAACACCTCGACTTCAGGGGCAAAAACAGTACTGTATTTTATTTTTTATTTTTCTTAAATCTCGAAAACGGTGTGTCCTATCGCAAAAATAATGGAAATTTCGACCCTCTTTATGAAACCCTTAAACCCATATAATTCTACATGTAGGTATTTTTTTTTTAATATTTTCCATACAGAAAGTGAAAAATTCCATATAAAACACGCCGAGGCTGCCACCCATGCGCGCATCCGGCTCTAAAAAAAATTCACGGGGTAGGGCAAACAACTACCATGTGGAGTCGCGATTGTCAAATTAAATTTTAGTTGCGTTAAAATGATTTTTGAATTTAGAGATATTTTATTGCAGAATAGCTTTAAGATTCTCATAGCCAAAAGTAAGGAATTTTAGTGATAGTTTAGTTCGGTGTACAAGAGAATCGGCACCATTGGTTGTTTCCCGCCACTATGTCTGCGATCCAGGATAAAAAGTAACTATGTTCTTACTCAGGTCATGCATAAGCAAGCAATTTCAAAAGTAAATCGTGGCTACAAATATAAACTGGTAATCACAGATGCTTTTTCGAAATATGCTTGGACAATTCCTTTAAAACAAAAGAATAAGCAACAAGTATCAGAAGCATTTAAAACTCTATTAGATAACGGACGTGTTCCAAAAAAATTGCAAACTGTTCTTGGTAAAGAGTTTTATAATGATCTGTTCAAATATGTTGTAAAAAAGCATAAAATTAATAATTATTCAACTTATTCTACTAAAAAAACCTCAATTGTTGAAAGATTGATAATGACTATGTAAGAAACGCGGGAGTCAGGTGTTGTAGACGGAGGTGACGGTGTTCCGGTAACGAAGGTAATGAAACCAAGTTAATGGTCAGATAACACACTTTTATTGCAGGTAAATACACACACGAAATGAACAATTATAATATAAGCACTTTTACTGGGCGAGGAACACACCAGTTTATATGGATAATACACGTACATACATACACAATTAGGTAATACCTGAATGGTTCAGGGAATGCACAGAAATAGATCACACAATTACAGTCTTTAGAAAGTCAGAGACGCCGATGGCATATAATTATGGCACAAAGGCTAACTTACAAATGCACTTAGGAGCACTAACTTATTGTACTTAACTGCCCTAGGCGAGGTATAATTCGCGACTTGATGATTTACTGATGAAACAACTTATTACTATGGAAAACTTATGAAGACTACTTGTTACTTCGGATTACTTCCGACGACTACTGAAACTAACGACGACCACAAAATATTGACAATTGCGACCCTTTTTATATATTTCCATAGTTGGCGCAAGTAGTGAGTGCTTGCAAGTCGTTTTCCCCTGTTTCCCAATCATAGGCGTGTAAATTGGACTCGCCTGGCGACAGGTACAGACTTGTCGAGGTCAAGTTCAAACCTTCTCACGGGTATCGACTCTTCCATTCATAGGCATTGGTTGTCGAAATTCTGCCAAATATTACCTACACCCACTACCAAATAATTATTACCTAGTGCGTCGCATACTTAAAATGTTCTGGACTTTTTACATAGAAAGGCGGGAAAGAACGTTCTGAAGCCGGAGAGCTATCGGCCGAGCACGCTGCTGCCGACGGTCTCCAAGGTGTTCGAAGCACTCCTGCTGCGACATCTACTTCCACACATTGCGCCGCGCCCAGAGCAGTTTGTGTTCCGGGCGGAGCATAGCACGACGCTCCAGCTGTCAAGGGTACTGCACCACCTCACAGCTGCGCTCAACAAAAAGGAGTATTCGGTGGCAGTATTCCTTGGAGAAGGCCTTCGACCGTGTGTGGCACGACGGCCTTGTATATAACATGGCCACATCAGAAGCGCCCCGTCGCGTTGTCAAAGTGGTCTCTACTTTTTCTCCAACAGGACTTTCAAGGTGGTGGTCGACGGAGCGCTGTCAAACGCCCGCCCGGTGCTAGTGGGCGTGCCGCCAGGCAGCTGCGTGTCGCCGGCGTGTTACTCGCGTTATACCGACGACATCCCCACAACCCCCGAGTCGACAGACGCTGACGACGCCGCGTACACTACCTCGCTTAACGCGAAGTACGCGGCCGTCAAAATGCAGCGCGCCCTCGTCCTTCTTCCCGATTGGCTGGTGAAGTGGCGGCTGTCGGTGAACGTGGGTAAGACGCAGGCGAAGGTTACCGGGTTTGCGCCCCTCCCACCACCCTTGCAGCTACAAGGAGTCGACATCGATTGGTCGCCCCGGGTCAAGTACTTGGGTGTGACCATCGACCGTCAGCTCACGATGGGGCCACATGTCCGCAAGGTCGCCGCGCAGGGTAGGGTCGCCCGCAACCTGCTCCGCTTCTAGTTGGGCGTGTACAAAGCGTACGTGCGCCCAATCTTGACGTACGCCGCCCCGGTATGGTTCGCCCTCACGAGCGAGTTGAGCCGGAAGCTGCTCCGCGCGCAACAGAACCTTGCGTTGCGGTCCATTGTTGACGCTCCTCGCTTCGTGAGAAGCGATGTTATTGTCCGGGACCTCGGGATTGAGAGATTGAGAGCCTGGATGAGTTTGTGCGGCGCCTCGCGAACGGAATGTTCGCGCGTGCCGACGTATCTGCTTGGCCCCATGTCAAGCAGATAGCGCCCTGCCATGCGTGCCCACCCGACGTGAGACCCCTGCTCCGCGACCTGTTAGCGGACAACTGACCCTATCCACCGGACTGGACTCGCGAGTAAGCTGCATACAGGTTACACGCGGCTTACTCGACTCAACTGAACTCTACACTACTTACATGCATCCGTTGCATAGCGTGTTCTAAGTTAATATAGACGCGTTACGTCAGCGAACTACAGACATTCACGTCTATACATGCGACTATATTCACACGCGTAGGCGCCGCGCGGGCGGCGACTCGCGTAGACACTGAGCGGTGTTACACACACTACAATACCGCTCACACACTCATGACGACTCCTTAGCCCGGACCGTAACCGGCTAGCTCTGGAAGCGGGGCGGGCGGGGGTCGAACACCTAATTCTGTAGGAGCGTCGAGTCGGCACCTCTGTCGCTGGTCGTCCTCGCCGGGCCTCCCCTGGGTAACCAGGGGTCTCACCTGGCGGGGGCTGACCGCCGAGGTGCCGTGAAGAAAGCGGCGCTATGCATTAGCGTCGTGGCGCGCCTACAGAAAACAAATAGCAACCACACACATGGGTACGCGTTGAGACGCGTACCCAATAAGCCGAGGCCATTGCAGCCAACGCAAGGAGGGGCCCGTATTTACGGGTCCCAGACATGACGCCGCGGCCGGGGGGCATCACGCCCTGGCACCGCTCGCCACGCCCCCTTACGGGGGCGTCGCGATTTCGCCATATAATAAATGGTCTTACTCTGGACACCCTTGTTTTATTTCTCGGCGAGATTTTTTGGGACGTTGTACAGGTGTTTAGTTGCAGAAGCAACACACAACACAAATCGCGTGAATCGCGCACTGTCGCGTCGCACCTAGACCGGCGAATTAAGGCTCCCATAGACGTGGGTGCCTTATATAGCATTAAACTATTTACAATAATTGTACGAAGGAGCATACATGTTCTGAGGCCAGAAATACATATATGTAAAATGGCCGAGCCTGTAGGATTAATTTAAAATGTGTACATAATAGGCTGCAATGTAAACCCAAGCGTTTCTAAACTGTTATAAAAGCATGTTTTTGAACGTGTGATTGAATGAGTGATTAATCGAGTGTCAGTAAGTAAAAAAGGAAGATGGCGTGCTCAATCTTTGTCCATTTTTTTAATTCTGGTTTAAAAACACTTCCTCTCTCCTGCAACATCATTATTAATTTTAGTCTCCTTGCTCTTGTTTCATGTTTATTATTCTATTTAAATATATGTAGATAATTTCTTCTTTTTTGTTGTTGTTTGTATGGAAATCCTAGCCTGAATACCAAATTTCAGCTTTCTAAGACTTCGGGAAGTATGTAGGTACTTTATAACCCCCCATTTCAATGGGTTGGAGCATAAAAGTTCTTTTTTTGTGCATACCCTAGCCTGCATTCCATATTTCAGCTTTCTAGGATTTCGGGAAGTACCTTAGAGGTTTTATTTTGTATACTGACCTGCACCTCCATTTCGAGGGTGATAGGGTAAAAGTTAATAAAATCTTTATTTTTTTGTTGTTTGTGTGAAAATCCTAGCCTGCATTTCCAGCTTTCTAGGACTTCCGGAAGTGCCCTATAGGTTTTGATGAGCGAGCGAGTGAGTCAGTCAGTAACAACATCGACGTATTTTTGGTATTAATAAAGTCCAAAGCTAGACATATTGAAACTTTGTGTTTTATAAGCTTGCTAAGTACATTTTATTGCTGAGAATTTGAGCTCTCTAGCCATTATCCAGGCCGAAGCTATGAAAATACGACGAAACACTTTGAGAAAACGTAGGTAATGCTGCTGCTTTTTGTTTTTGGCCCGTTTTGGTGGGGTACTATCTCAGATCCCAGATCTCAAGAACAAACTTGACATTGTAGTTGTAAAACATGTTCGGGTACGTTCCAAGTGCAGTACTTGTAAGTTTCTAGGCACAATATTGAAAAAATTACCGTGTTATTTAAGACCCTAGACTTCTTATAGATTTTCCTGTAATCAGAAAGTAAAGAACTAATTTAAGTATATTTTTTTTCAAAGTTTTAGGCTCAGTAGTTTCGGAGACAAGGGGGGATCAATTATCATATATTTTCTGAAATAACTTAAAAACTGATTATTTTAAAATTTTACAAAAAATATATTTGAGACCCTCACAATAAGCCCTTTCATTTTATATATCACACGGTTATAGTTCTTAAAAGTTTTGTTTTAATTTTCTATTTGCCCCCAAAAGTGACATCCATATTCAAAATTCATTCATTTACGTTACGCGTCCGTGTTTGGGTCACAGAAATTTTATTCATATGTGTACCAAATTTCAACTTAATCAGGCAGGTAGATTCGGAGCAAATTGGCTGTGACGACAGCCGGACAAACAGACAGACACACGAGTGATCCTATAAGGTTTCCGTTTTTTCATTAGGAAGTACGCAACCGTAAAAATGAGCTGAGTAGGTAATCGAAAATAAAAAAAACAACCAAGTTCTAACGTTACCTAATAATATGGTTCGTTATTGTTATCAAGAGGGTACAATCAGAAAGTTGGCAACGTCGCAAATCGCTTCTGTTTTTATTACCTATTTAATTATTTAAAATTACTGAATGAAATACTTAAGGGGCTTACAAGAGCTAAAGCGAGGTCACTGTCGGATTGCATAGAAAAGAAAGAGACGCGCGATGACACAACGCGGGTAATTTATTGCAAAATATGAAGCAATTATGGATTTACAAAAAATCTATTCATTGGACTAAAAAATTAAAACACTATTACGTTAGTATGTTGCTTGTAGAATAATCTGACAAAAAATCTGAATGTTTGCATGTATATTAGTATGGTTTTTAGTCGTAATATTTTTTTTTTTGAGTTGTTTTCGTGATTTTTTTCTATCATATCAAGTTAATTGTAGTATGTTTTCAACACACTATCTAACTAGCATATATCCTGTAGAATAACATATCTTTTTCTGATATTGGTTACTGCAGTGGATCATATATTTTTAGGCATTATAAATTTGCGTTTAGGTCATGTAGTCCCCTTAAGGCTCCCGTAAACAGGCACGACGCGATTCTGGTAGAACAATATCCATGAAGTTTTCTTAGAAATTGTTCTACTAGAGTAACGTCGCGCTGTCGAGTCGCGCTGTTGCGTCGTGCTGTCATGTCGCGCTGTCGTGTCGCGCCTGTCTGCGCAGGCTCCCGTATGTTATGTAACTCTTTGGCACTAAAATATTGATTATGAATTGAAATAATAAAACAGAATGAGTTGTTGTTACAGTTTTCCGTGTAAAACAAGTATTTGGAAAGTTCCCAAATACATATTTCACAACTAAAACTAAATATTCAGTAGGTAGTGGTGCCGATTCTCTTGTCACAATATTCTCTAAACTAGACTAAAAATCACTAAAATTTAGTTTATTCCTGTCAAAAGACGATTTCTCATTCTGAAATAGACTAAAGTGACACAACTTAACTATATTTTAGTTTGACAGCACTAAGATGGTACTGATTTATTAGTATAATGAAAATGGCAATTTTGCTATTCTGAATTTGACGTTTTTCACCTAAAATTTTGGTTGTCTTAACTAAATCTGGCTATTTTTAATCGCGATTAAAAAGGTGTGGACTAAAATTAGTTGTCATGAACTAAGATTCACCACAACACCTCGACTTCAGGGGCAAAAACAGTACTGTATTTTATTTTTTATTTTTCTTAAATCTCGAAAACGGTGTGTCCTATCGCAAAAATAATGGAAATTTCGACCCTCTTTATAAAACCCTTAAACCCATATAATTCTACATGTAGGTATTTTTTTTTTAATATTTTCCATACAGAAAGTGAAAAATTCCATATAAAACACGCCGAGGCTGCCACCCATGCGCGCATCCGGCTCTAAAAAAAATTCACGGGGTAGGGCAAACAACTACCATGTGGAGTCGCGATTGTCAAATTAAATTTTAGTTGCGTTAAAATGATTTTTGAATTTAGAGATATTTTATTGCAGAATAGCTTTAAGATTCTCATAGCCAAAAGTAAGGAATTTTAGTGATAGTTTAGTTCGGTGTACAAGAGAATCGGCACCATTGGTTGTTTCCCGCCACTATGTCTGCGATCCAGGATAAAAAGTAACTATGTTCTTACTCAGGTCATGCATAAGCAAGCAATTTCAAAAGTAAATCGTGGCTACAAATATAAACTGGTAATCACAGATGCTTTTTCGAAATATGCTTGGACAATTCCTTTAAAACAAAAGAATAAGCAACAAGTATCAGAAGCATATAAAACTCTATTAGATAACGGACGTGTTCCAAAAAAATTGCAAACTGTTCTTGGTAAAGAGTTTTATAATGATCTGTTCAAATATGTGGTAAAAAAGCATAAAATTAATAATTATTCAACTTATTCTACTAAAAAAACCTCAATTGTTGAAAGATTGATAATGACTATGTAAGAAACGCGGGAATCAGGTGTTGTAGACGGAGGTGACGGTGTTCCGGTAACGAAGGTAATGAAACCAAGTTAATGGTCAGATAACACACTTTTATTGCAGGTAAATACACACACGAAATGAACAATTATAATATAAGCACTTTCACTAGGCGAGGAACACACCAGTTTATATGGATAGTACACGTACATACATACACAATTAGGTAATACCTGAATGGTTCAGGGAATGCACAGATTTAGATCACACAATTAGTCTTTAAAAAATTTGGAAAATCCAAAAGTGCACGACTCATAATGCTCATTTAATTATGAAATATAAAAAAAAAAAAAAAGACTTAAGTCGTTCAAAATTAATTGCCGAAAAAACAGCTGTAGTAGGAAGAAGGTACTGCACAAGCGTCCCTGGTGGAATAAATGTACATAATATCTATAGATATATCACCATCCATATGTTAATTTTCTATGGATATAAATAGATGTACAGTCTTGTAGTTTTCGTTTTTTATTAATTGTAATTAAACGACACTGAATTAATTAGCCATTTGCATTCAGTGACCTACAATTGTCGATTAGAATAAAAAAAAAAAAAAAAACTCAAATAATGGATTTTTTCACAAGTTACAGTGTTTCCGGGTTTCACACATGACGGACAGGATTTTTTTTTGACCTATTTTGGTGTTTTTTTTCCAATTCTATTGCAGTAAATCAATTTTTAAAAAGTATGAAATTAATCTCCATTAAATTATCTCGACAATAGTATGCAAAATATCTTGATTCCGTGAACTAACAAGGCTATAATAATAAAAATAGCCGCCAAAATGAGGCGAAAAAAATTTTTCGATCGTAAAGCACTCTCTGATGCTTCGCATCATGAGTCGTGCAATAGTCAGAGACGCCGATGGCATATAATTATGGCACAAAGGCTAACCTACAATGCATTTAGGAACACTAACTTATTGTACTTTATTGCCCTAGGCGAGGTATAATTCGCGACTTGATGATTTACTTGATGAAACAACTTATTACTATGGAAAACTTATGAAGACTACTTGTTACTTCGGATTACTTCCGACGACTACTGAAACTAACGACGACCACAAAATATTGACAATTGCGACCCTTTTTATATATTTCCATAGTTGGCGCAAGTAGTGAGTGCTTGCAAGTCGTTTTCCCCTGTTTCCCAATCATAGGCGTGTAAATTGGACTCGCCTGGCGACAGGTACAGACTTGTCGAGGTCAAGTTCAAACCTTCTCACGGGTATCGACTCTTCCATTCATAGGCATTGGTTGTCGAAATTCTGCCAAATATTACCTACACCCACTACCAAATAATTATTACCTAGTGCGTCGAATACTTAAAATGTTCTGGACTTTTTACATAGAAAGGCGGGAAAGAACGTTCTGAAGCCGGAGAGCTATCGGCCGAGCACGCTGCTTCCGACGGTCTCCAAGGTGTTCGAAGCACTCCTGCTGCGACATCTACTTCCACACATTGCGCCGCGCCCAGAGCAGTTTGTGTTCCGGGCGGAGCATAGCACGACGCTCCAGCTGTCAAGGGTACTGCACCACCTCACAGCTGCGCTCAACAAAAAGGAGTATTCGGTGGCAGTATTCCTTGGAGAAGGCCTTCGACCGTGTGTGGCACGACGGCCTTGTATATAACATGGCCACATCAGAAGCGCCCCGTCGCGTTGTCAAAGTGGTCTCTACTTTTTCTCCAACAGGACTTTCAGGGTGGTGGTCGACGGAGCGCTGTCAAACGCCCGCCCGGTGCTAGTGGGCGTGCCGCCAGGCAGCTGCGTGTCGCCGGCGTGTTACTCGCGTTATACCGACGACATCCCCACAACCCCCGAGTCGACAGACGCTGACGACGCCGCGTACACTACCTCGCTTAACGCGAAGTACGCGGCCGTCAAAATGCAGCGCGCCCTCGTCCTTCTTCCCGATTGGCTGGTGAAGTGGCGGCTGTCGGTGAACGTGGGTAAGACGCAGGCGAAGGTTACCGGGTTTGCGCCCCTCCCACCACCCTTGCAGCTACAAGGAGTCGACATCGATTGGTCGCCCCGGGTCAAGTACTTGGGTGTGACCATCGACCGTCGGCTCACGATGGGGCCACATGTCCGCAAGGTCGCCGCGCAGGGTAGGGTCGCCCGCAACCTGCTCCGCCCAGTGCTCTCGTCCCGCAACCCGGCGCGCTTCTAGTTGGGCGTGTACAAAGCGTACGTGCACCCAATCTTGACGTACGCCGCCCCGGTATGGTTCGCCCTCACGAGCGAGTTGAGCCGGAAGCTGCTCCGCGCGCAACAGAACCTTGCGTTGCGGTCCATTGTTGACGCTCCTCGCTTCGTGAGGAGCGATGTTATTGTCCGGGACCTCGGGATTGAGAGATTGAGAGCCTGGATGAGTTTGTGCGGCGCCTCGCGAAGGGAATGTTCGCGCGTGCCGACGCATCTGCTTGGCCCCATGTCAAGCAGATAGCGCCCTGCCATGCGCGCCCACCCGACGTGAGACCCCTGCTCCGCGACCTGTTAGCGGACAACTGACCCTATCCACCGGACTGGACTCGCGAGTAAGCTGCATACAGGTTACACGCGGCTTACTCGACTCAACTGAACTCTACACTACCTACATGCATCCGTTGCATAGCGTGTGCTAAGTTATTAGAGGAACGTTACGTTAACGTACTACAGACATTCACGTCTATACATGCGACCATAGTCACACGCGAAGGCGCCGCGCGGGCGGCGATTAGCGTGGACACTGAGCGATGTTACACACACTACAATACCGCTCACACACACACGACGACTCCTTAGCTGGGTACCGTAACCGGCTAGCTGTGGAAGCGGGGCGGGCGGAGGTCAAACACCTTATTCTGTAGGAGCGTCGAGTCGGCACCTCTGTCGCTGGTCGTCTTCGTCGGGCCTCTCCTAGGTAACTAGGGGTCTCACCTGACGGGGACTGACTGCCGAGGTGTCGTGAAGAAAGCGGCGCTATGTATTAGCGTCGTGGCGCGCCTACAGAAAACAAATAGCAATCACTCACATGGGCGCGCGTTGCGAGGCGCGTTCAACTGTGCCACAAGCAAATGTTGCGCAGAAAATGAAAATGGCCCGTATCTACGGGTCCCAAAGATGACGCCACGGCCGGGGGGCATATGCCCTGGCACCGCTCGCCACGCCCCCTTGCGGAGGCGTCGTGATTTCTCCATATACATAGAAATCTTATTTACTTAATTTCTAGCTACTATTATGGTGCTTCTCTTACGAATAAAAAAGAAGAAATTATATTTTATAAATTATATTATTTATAAAGAATAAATTGTATAAAGAATTTGGCCTTAATGGAAATTACAAGTGGTTTAAAGAAACGCTCAATAAAAACGTATTTGATTATAGTAATACTACTCACTATCTAAGCTACTCACAAAAATGTGGGGCGAACACCAGCTTCTGTTAGTCATATCAATAAAACAAGTATTTTACTTAATACAATTTGGCAATTTGTTAAATATAATAGGTACCATACCGAAAATGTTTTTTTTAAGCAAAGCTGTGTTATATCTACCAGTACACAATAAACTCTGATATTTTGATCTCATGGCAGTAGTTCGCACCCTCGTATCATTTAATGCCGGAAATAGATGCGCGTTAGTTTTAACCAATATAGCTACTTCGAGAATGTATATACTAGGAAAAGTTAGTATTTTGTGTTTCTTGAAAAAAGGAATGCAACTATCTGTAACCTTGAGATTAAAAATGGATCTTATGCACCGCTTTTGGGCTTTAAATATAGACTCCCTTTCCGAACAGTTACCCCAGAATACTGCACCAAATCTTAGAACAGAGACCACCAAACCGTGATATGCAACCATTAATGTATCAACGTTAACTTTCTTAGACAGATTGTAGAGAGCATACGCAGACGCTTTTTCAAACTTCTTCAGCCTGTGGTTTCCAAGTTAATTGACTGTCAATTAATATACCCAAGAACTTTGCCACGTTAACACTATCAAGTTTATTCTATTCAGTTTGTCCTTTATAATTAATTTTTAGGTTTAAAGGAAGAATTTGTGTGCTATATATATCAGAAAACGATAAGTTTTGGAGATGATTTCTAAAGATAATTAAATTTTCTTCAGATATGTCTCGTCTTGATGTTTTCCATGTTTTCATTTGACTAAACTTACTAACTTTCATTGTAAATATTTGAGCCGTATGATCGGATAATCCGAAGTCTATTATTTCACTTTGGCAGGTTTGTTTTGAATTATGCGCAAAATTATCTAAGCAAGTTTTACTATGAGGTCTGGTCGGTTTATTTATTTCTAGCTTCAAATCGTAGTTCATCAGAAAATATTCAAAATCCATGCTTATTCTGTTCTTTTTCAGAATATCTATATTAAAATCCCCGCACATAATTATTTTTTTGTTTGTTTTGGAAATCTTTTTAAGTATAATATCTAGGTTTTCATAGAATTGGCATAGATTATTGATTTTTGGTGGTCTATACACACATATGATTGTAAGTTTTTGTGAAGGTAATTCAATTGCGCAACATTCTATAATACCAGTTACCGAATGTCTCACAATGTCAGGCAGGTCTTTATATTCGATGCCTTTTTTAACTAAGATGCAGGCTCCACCGCGCTTAATGTTTTGTCTAGCATAACTTGCCGCTAGCCTATAATTTGGTATATGTAAAAGTTTCTCTTGGCCCGACATTATGAAATGTTCGGTTATACATATAACATCTAAATTAATTTGTTTACTTAACAATTCCTGTATATAGATAACCAGTAAGTCGGACTTGCTCAGGAGACTGGCAATATTTTGATGCATTATATTTATATGATTAAAGAAAAAAATCGCAACGTGGAGACGATATGCTTGTTTGGTTGTCAGCTATATTTTCTTGTTGAGAAAATGAATTAAAATCAGCTATAGTTACCGACAGATTATGAAACACATTTCGCATACCACGATCGTTTATTTTCCTGCTGAACTTAGAGAACATTGTAAAATCGTAACACAAGTCTAAATTAGAGTCGAACGCCGTTGCATAGTTGTACGTCTGCAAGTCTAAATGAAGTAGATTATTAAAGGTCTCTATGCGCCAGTTAAACAATGTTGAATGATCACATAATTTGAAAGTGGAAACACATATTATAATATTTGTGTGCTGTATTTCCTGCAATTTTTCTCTCAGTTTTATAATTATATGCACATAATTTTCAGTTTTATGGAAGTCCTTTTCTCCGATTAAAATAATGCAGAAATCATTCATTGTATATTCCACTAATTTCTTCTCCAAGTTGTTGATAAGCTGCTCCGTGCCACAATTCGGGGAAAGATAATGACAGAATTCACAGTTTTGAATTGTATTCTCGGCTATAGACAAAATCTTGTTATTTTTATTTGCACTTACAATACATAGCTTATGTTTGGTGTTTTTAGGCTAGAAAACTACCCTTTAAAGGAATTTTGAGGGGTGTTAAAGTTTGTATGGAAGCATCATAGCGCTCGGTCCGATTAACTCGAAACTCGGAACTCATGGGTACTATTGACAGAAATTATAGAATTACAAGTATTTTGGTTTTTCCAAAATCTACCGTTAACGGGGAAAAAGGGGTAACTCATTTTTTTTAGGGGAGAAATTTACTGCTTGCCTTGATTAACTCAAAATTTGGTATATATAAACTAAAAAGTAGATGACGAAACAATCCCAGCGTTTATACAGTTTGGTACGAAACCCTATAAAGCCTAGACATACCAGTTAAATCGAATAAAGTATTTAAAATGATAAATGATTTTATTTCTGTAAGTAGTTTTGTACAAACACTTTAACACGTCAATCATATTTTTTAAAGTACCTAGATGAGGTCAGCGTTTCCTATCTGACTACTCTGAGAAGAAAGGCCGAAACAAACTCAGCGGTCACAGTCTCTTTTAAAGTCCAGACATAATCCTGGTCGGATCATGTGAAGACCATGTAGATTGGTTGCTGAAATGGTCTTTTGAGGAAAGAACAACACAGATTGAGTGGACCTGTCCAGTCAGTGCACGCATTTGTCAGTAATCGTGCAGCTCAACTCAGGAAGTCAGGACTTAAGGAGCTCAACGATTCGACGAACAATACCAAAGAAAGGACGTTTGGGTAGGCCGCATAAATTACTGAAACTGCCAGATCATGATCAAAATTAACCGAGAAAAAAAAGCAATGACCCACATAGTCCTCACATTCACAATAATTTAAATAACATAATACTTTACAAGTAAATACTCATGTCATTGTATATATAAAATCCAACAATGTCAATGTGAATATAAAAATATATGTATAGCTGTGTTAATACTGAAGCAATGGCAAAATTTATAATAAAGGGTCACCAAGTTATCTGGCCAATGAAATAACCTTATAATGCGACCTCTTATCAGGGAATCTCTTATCACTAGTAGATATGTTTCTCATGTTCGGGAAAAACTAGCGTTTTTGCTTAAATATAACAAGAGCGTTCACCAGTGGAACAGTGGACTTTCCGCCTCTGTTGAAACAACTTTGATTTTCTGATGCATAAAATGTGTAGAACGCAGTGTGTGCTGGCGATGGTGGCGCTGTTCCTGAGGTTGGCGCACTCCTGGGGTGAGTGAGCGTATTTTTTTCTCATTACTACAGTTATTCCTTTACCGTGACGAAGCCGCCATCTCCAGAAAAGATCTTATATTCGAAGACATGTGACATCCACCAACCCGCTCTAGGCCCGCGTGGTGGATTATGGCCCACTCCCTCTCACAGCTCTCTGTCAGAGGGAGCAGGCTATAATCCACACACGTCTCCTGTGTCCCACACAGCGGTGAAAACCCAATAAGCTGATTATACATTATATATACATCAACGTTATTTTGTTTGTTATACAGTTAGTTGCGGTTAGACTTATCTCCTTTGACGTCATTGTGTCTACAATTTAGCACTCCATAAGGTCTAGGTTCATGTTTCAGCTATTCATCCTAGTGCCTTATGGCAATTTAAAGTCATCAGAGCAATTATTATGGCTTCCACAGGTGCGATTCTTTATGGGACCTGTATCCTAATTACGTAACACACTATCTATCACAATCTGAATCATTTTGAAGCCTATTGCTAATCCATTGCTTCATATGTTCCAAAATTTGTCTGCTAAATAACGCAATGAATGTTATTCAAAATGTCAATATGCAAGACATTCCTTCTGTTAGTGTATTATGCAATAACCCCGCTGCTAAAAGATATAACATCATGACGGTATTTTGTCGATATGTCTATGAAAAAAATCTAAATATTTTCAGTAAAAGAGGTGGAGGAACACAATTATAGGACTAAAAATAAGGACTAATTACTTAGTACAACCGGGTTTCGGACTAGCTAAAGTAGACTGAACTTTTATGAGGTACCTTTTAAAATATTACAATAAAATTCAATTGAATGAAACGAATTTAATTATTGTTACATAGAATGCACACTATGCAGCCAAGCATAAAATAAATTGGGGGATTACATCGCTGAAAAAATGCTTGACTGAATGCTGGTCTTGCACGAGAAATTACAGTGGGATCTCATATAACATCTCTTGGGGGGCTAAGCTCGGCCGTTTATAAGAAACATCATGCATGCATCTATATTTAAATCATTACAATTATACAAATTACATTAAAATCAGAATAATAAAAAATATAAAAATAAATGTTATAGGTCAATTCAAAAAATTTAATAAAAAAAATCATTTCAAATCAATAAAATTATGTTAAATACTTTCGAATTCCGTGGAGTTTCTTGCCCGTTTTCTCCATAGGATCCTACTACGCTATGGAATGGGCAACTAGCTTTATCTTTCTGACAGACCAACCCCCTGACAATTCAAAAATGACTGTAGTTGGTTTATTTGAAATAAATGCTTTGTGTTTGAGTTTATTGAATGCAGGTCATGACACTCACGCATATGGACGGTCGTTTTATACTAAATTCTTGTTTATATTGGCCAAACGGCCAGCTGGGTCGTAATAATCTATCAGCTGATTAGGTAAACAATTTTTCTTTTGTTTCAGACATCGCCTTAACTGCAGGAGATCGACTAGAATTTTACACTAGTAACGGAACCGAAGTAGAAACCGTACGTTTTGATTCCCAGAACCTCACAGCGATAGTTTACGATGAAGTTCACAACATGCTGCTGTACGTCGACGATCAGAGTGACAACGACGCTATATGTGGTTATAACATATCTTCCGTGGAATACAAATGCTACATCGAGAGAAATGGAAGAAACATTCAGGGACTGGCTTTCGACCCGATCACAGAAATTCTTTTCTTCACTGACACTAAGGAAAGAAGCATTAATTGGATTTCATTTAAACCTGGATCTCAGAACAATGTTAACGGAAATCTTTTAATCAAGATGACCGAAGGGACCCCCACTGACATTGCCGTGGATATCTGTAGAGGGTACGTTCCCAATAATAGTTTGATAATTTAAACTTTCACACAATCATTACTACTTCGTGATAAGCAGTTGTTGTTTTTAATTTACAGATATATTTACTGGATCAACACAAACCTTACGACGTCTACAATAGAGAGAGCTCGATTTAATGGCTCCGAAAGAGAAGTTGTTATTATTTCTACAAATAAATTTGACCTACTCAGCTTGGCTATAGACCAACAGACACAGAAAATATACTGGTTTAAGCCTGTGACTAGTCGAAGTAAGCTTCTTTATCGTGCAGATTTAAATGGAAAAAACAAAATAGCATTATATAGATATAACTTTACTCCTGCTGCTAGAAAGTTTGTAACTCAACAAAATCCAATTACCATTTCAAATGAATTCATCTTCGTGTTGAGCTGGAGCTCCAGCATTCCGTTATCCGTTTGGAAATATACGAAGGCAATACAAGATGGTGATCACAACAGCTTTTTGAAGGTTAATACCGAAAGCCCCTTTGGTATAGCTGCTAAATATAAAATCAGTGAACAATTTCAGGGTGTTCAGGATTGCAAAGCGCTAACAAGTCTGGTGGAAAAAAACTATATCACCAACGATACATTCAAAATTGCTAGAGAATATGTAGAGCCGTTTTGTGATCATGGTGGTATTAAAGTTAATGGACAATACCTTTGCAAATGCACACCTGGGTACACCGGTAAAAGATGCGATGTTTCAGTTTGTGAGAACTATTGTTTACAAGGTGTTTGTAGTCTCAATGAAGAGGGTCTTCCTGAATGCAGGTAATACAATTTCTACTTCTTTTATTGGCTACCTCGTTTATTTTAGTTACCCTATTTCACATTTTAATTATTTCAGATGTAATGACGGTTATTCGGGGGAATGGTGTGATGTCAACGTGTGCCATGGGTATTGTTCGAACAACGGTACCTGTTCGTTGAATAAGGAGAATGAGCCAGTCTGTCAGTGCATAGACGATTATGCAGGTGATAGGTGCCAGGTATCAGACTGCTTGAACTATTGTCTCCAAGGTGACTGCAGTTTTAATGAAGAGGGACTTCCTGAATGCAGGTAAAACATATTCTACATCTTTTGTTGGCTACCTAGTTTATTTTAGGTATTTTATTTCACATTTTCATCATTTCAGATGTACTATCGGTTATTCTGGGGAACGTTGTGAAGTAAATGTGTGTCAAGGACATTGTTTGAACAACGGTACCTGCTTCTTGAATCAGGAGAATGAGCCATTATGTCAGTGCATAGACGATTATGCAGGTGATAGATGCGAGGCATCAGACTGCTTGAACTATTGTCTCCAAGGTGACTGCAGTTTTAATGAAGAGGGACTTCCTGAATGCAGGTAAAACATATTCTTCATCTTTTGTTAGCTACCTTGTTTATATTTTAGATAACTTATTTCACATTTTTATCATTTCAGATGTAATGGCGGTTATTCTGGGGAACGGTGTGAAGTAAACGTGTGTCAAGGACATTGTTTGAACAACGGTACCTGCTCCTTGAATGAAGAGAATGAGCCAATATGTCAGTGCATAGAGGATTATGCAGGTAATAGATGCAATGTTCCAGTCTGTTCGAACAACAGTGACTGATCCCTCAACGAGGCAGGTTCAAGATGTAATGCTGATAAAAATAAAACACGTTATCCACTACCCCTACATACTACACTGCAGTACCAAACCTAACTCTAGCTGATTTATTGGCAAATGCGAAAACCTATCGCAACGATTACCGTGGTTGTTGTTGAAGTAAAATCTAATTAATTTATTCAATTAAGGATAAAGCTGCGTTGTTTTGGTGTCTCTAATGTTTTACCAACCAATTTATTTCTGTCGCATTTTTGGTTATAGGTCCCGTCACGTAAAAAGAACGCTGAGTGACATGGAGGGGATTAGTTATTATTTTATATTATTATACTGTTACTATACTATAGGCCATTGTTTTATAATATAAGTGTAGTTGTTTTATTGTAGAATCATATTAGGTAATTTACCAGCAACTTAGTACTTTGGACTAAGCTGGAATTAAATTAATCGCTCAGTGCGCAGTTACAGGCCAGCGTTCTTTTTACGTGACGGGGCCTGTACGTTTCGTGTATCCCTACCGGACTTCGGTTTTGAAAAAATAAGCTCCTTTCTACTTAATAAAATACTGAGTACAACTTAACTTAATAGATTACTACACTACTACTATATATTTACTTTACTGAATAGCTTCTTAGCCGTTGCTGTGTCCGTAATGGCAACAATGGATTTATTTATTAATTATTACCTATTACATAGTGTATTTCATTATAGAATAAGAATAATTTATTCGTGCAACAACGATGATACGTGTACAAAGATCTTAAAAAAAATTATATGCTAATATTGAATTAAAATTGATTAATATGAATTACCTACATCGATTAAATAAGTATTATTAAATTTTGTAATTATTTGAGTACCTTATTATACCTGCGTATTAACGCATGCATGCAAATTAAATACTTATTATTACAAAAAATCAGAGTCAATTTTATTAGTACTAGATAGAGTATTAAAATGTATGTCAGCATTATCTATACAACTACAGAAATTTGTCATTAAGAAACTCATCTAGAGTATAATAACATCTTTCAAAAGCAGTAAACCGTTAAGTGTTTTTGTTTTTTTTTACTTTTGCATGACTTTGACATAGATTTTATTTCATCGGGTAAATGATAAATGAGTAGCTATTGCAAACAATATCAAAGCTATATCTGATTGGACATTATTATTGTAAATACAAACACAATTTTATATCCACTACATATACTTATTTGTTATTTTTTTAAATTTTCGGACTTACAAGTTAATGTAGGTCTGCACTTATGAACTTCGACTGTAACTACCTGTCCTACTTAAAATGTCGTCCATTACACTATAACCTTAGAGCTTAAGCTGTAACAAATAGTCGAATTTTAAAATAAATTTTCTTTTCCCGTAAAATCGGTTGATTTATTTGAAGATTAACAACTCCCTGTGCTCATTGTTCATGATTTTTGCAGAAATTTATATATTTCAAGAAATGTTAATATATCCCATCACAAACATTCATTTTGGCAATTAATGCATGTCATCCATAAATTTATCGACGTTGAAAGTGCGTGAGTCACATCATTATTCAGAATAAAAGTAGTGACAACCTACAAAATTTCAAAATGTCTTTTGTACGCGTGTCCTTCTCTAACATATCAGGAGCCTCCATAAGTCAAAATGAACCAAATATATTGAGTTCTGTTGCTATTTTAGCCTTCCTTCTATGCTTTAGTTATTATTCTGAGATAATAACATCTTTCAAAAGCAGCAACCCGTTAAGTGTTTTTTTTTTTTACTTTTGTATGACTATGACATAGATTTTATTTCATCGGGTAAATGATAAATGTTTTTTTTTCCTGTAAGTAGTTTTATACAAATACTTTAACACTATAATCATATTTTTTAAACTAGATGAGGTCGGCGTTTCCTATCTGACTACTCTGAAAAGAAAGGCCGAAACAAACTCAGAAGTCACAGTCTCTTTTAAAGCCCAGATATAGTCTTGGTCAGATCATGTGAAGACCATATAGATTTGTGTCTGAAATGGTCTTTTGAGGAAAAACCACACAGAATGAGTGGACCTGTCCAGTCAGTGCACGCATTTGTCAGTAATCGTTCAGCTCAACTCTAAACTTAAGGTATTTTATTACATAGTTGTGGAGTAACACCAAAGAAGCTTTTCTTCATTATAGAAGTTTTACATATCACAAGACATAATTCATTTATATATTGAGTTCGTATCGATACGTGCTCAATATATTATATGCAGTAAAAAAGACAACAATCAGTATTTTCTTTACTAAACACAGTTTTTTGAATATATGTGGATTTGCTTTTACAAAAATAATACTAACTTCTACTACTAATAACACTTAGGTACTATCTGGTCGGCGACAGTTTCCGGGGACCTAAACTATTGAGTGTGCAAGTCAAACCCTGCTATTTTATCCGTGATTATATAACATTGATCTGGTTAAGGTCATAGGCCTTCTATAGATCAAGGTAACCAATCCACTACAGTCACCCCAACCCCTATCTATATATATTTATATATCATGATACTGTCACGCTTGTATATATCTATATATATAAAAATGAATCCCTATTTCCCTTGGTCACGCCATCACGCGTGAACGGCTGGACCGATTTCACTTTTTTTTTTTTGGTTTGTTCTTTATTGACAGGAGAAGAATCTTAGGAAATAAAAAAATAAGGAAGTTGATTGGAACGTAACAAAATTTAAGAAAACTTAACGACAATATTAATTTTACATAACTGTCAGTTGTTTGAAATAACTGTCAGCGATTGACAGAATGCGCGCTGCAAATATCGTTTAACACAGATGGATCGGTTGATAAATGAGTCGATAGTTTTAGTTTTAGTCAATAGTCAAAACTAAAACTAAACGACATATGACATTCATAGTTAAGACAGGACAACGTCTGTCGGGTCAGCTTGTGTGTTAATAAATAATACAATATTATGGATGAAGTTATCAGTCTATGCGATTATGGATGAAGTTATCATGACGAATAATTATCGGAAAACATTGTCAAGGACGGTACGGTTGACCGGTGAATCAATCCGACATATAGTTTCCGGTTGTTCTCGTCTTGCTAACGGTGAGTACTTGCACAGACACAATCTAGTGGCTAGGATTATCCACCAGCAACTTGTCTTGCAGTACAACCTTGTGGAGTCCGAAGGACCATACTACAGGTATGTGCCCGACCCAGTTCTCGAAAATGGTCATACCACATTGTACTGGGATCGATCTATCATCACTGACAGGAGTATTTGTACTCTAATGTATTGTACTTTCTGGTTTTATCTTACCGCATTTGTGTACGAGCGCATAAATCTGACTTAAGAGGCTTACAAGAGCTAAAGCGCGGTCACTGTCGGATTGCATAGAAAAGAAAGAGACGCGCGATGACACAACGCTGGTAATTTATTACAAAATATGAAGCAATTATGGATTTACAAAAAATCTATTCATTGGACTAAAAAAATAAAACACTATTACGTTAGTATGTTACTTGTAGAATAATCTGACAAAAAATCTGAATGTTTGCATGTATATTAGTATGGTTTATAATCGTTAAAATATTTTTTTAGTGGTAACTTCGTGATTTTTTCTATCATATCAAGTTAATTGTATTATGTTTTCAACACACTATCTAACTAGCATATATCTTGCAAAATATCATATATTTTTCTGATTTTGGTTACAGCAGTGGACCATATATTTTTAGGCATTATAAATTTGCCTTTAGGTCATGTAGTCCCTTTAAATATAACTGCTTCCAAAGAGGTGGAGACCTGGTGTCCTGAAATACAGGTCTTACGCCTACCTTAGGCACCAGTCTCTCACAGTATAATTAAAACAATTATGTTTGTTCTTAATAAATAATTAGTAAATGTACTTTATATTGTGGTGAGAAATAAATCATCATTATTTTTATATTTGCAAATCTCGGGACCATGGATTCCGGTCCTTTGGAAGGCGTACGAGGGGCGAAGCCAACTCGCAGAGGCGGCCCGTTAGATGTTTTACATGAAATGAGACACCAACCGACGCACAGTGCGTAATTTTCACAATCTAGCTGGCCAATTTTATTTAGGCCTAGCAATATGAATAAAATATACACTAAAATACGATAATAGTAAATTAAAGACACTATCAAGGTTTAAGACATATATTTCAACATAAAGTAGGTACATATAACAATATTCACATTCAAAATCTTACAATTATATTTCAATTATACAGGTATAAAAACAAATAAGCAGAAAACACAAACTAAAAGAAAAATACATAGTCTTTATTATGCAAAAAAATATATAACATAGACATAATATACAAAGCCTCAATCAGAATCGCTATCATAATGATCGACATCACTTTCTTCAGACTGGATATTATTAATTTCAATTTCTGGTGATCTTATTTGTAAAAGCTGGCTCACTTCAGGAGTTATTTTGCCACGCTTAGTTTTTGGAGGAGCACGTAAGCTTGCTATATACGGGTCTGACGTTATCAACAGTCGATGAATTAAATCTGTGTTTGTGTCCATTCTAGACGTCTTTCTTGTGAATAATTCTCTGAATTTTCTGTTGTTCTTATTTCTAGCTTCCTGTGCTTCTTCGGAAAGCTGACCAATTGGAAGGATACAAGAAGCTATAATGTCTTTTCCATGAAAAAGTATTTTGTGTACACTTGCAGGCATCGAGTATCATGGATATTCTTTAAAATATAATATTCTCGTTACTTTTGTATATTCTTCAAAGTTTTCCATGTTGACTGGAAATCCACTGTTGATTCACTCTAAAATTATGTGAAAGCGTTTAATCAGCTCAACAGAAACTCCCGTAATTTCGGCGGACTTTTCAGAGTTCCGGAAAAACTTGCGGCCCGTATTTCCGTCATTGGTATTTCCTGTTTGCTGTTTAGGCATATCCACCAATAAACCTAGTTCACTTCTGAACTTCTCCTGTACAAGCTTCTTCTTTTCTGCTACTTTGGCTTTATTCTGAACCCCTCGAGCCTGCCAAGATTTTATATCTAAACGATAAGATATATGTAATATGCATTCAAAAAATCTTATCCAAGCGTGCAGAGGTGAAAGGCCCAAAGAAATAAAGTTGCTATTTACCGCTTTTTCCACGATAAGCCTTTCATCGTTCATTTCACTGGGCTTAGCGCCACACAAATAACAACTCTGCGTGGATGTACATGCAGTTAAGGCATTACAAATTTTGCCATCGATCATGCACAAAATCATTGTTGGCTTCACTAAGACTTCTGTGTCATTTACTATGATTTTAGTGGGTGCCAGTAATCTTGCTTGCTCTTTTATTTTATCAACTTCACTTTTGATAAGATCTACTGTTTCCTTGGCAAATACAAATTTGATGGGCCGACAATATTTTGTAGAAGATGGGGAAACATTTTGCCAAACGATTTGTTTAATGCTTTGGTCATTTTCCGAGTACATTTGAATAGGCACCATTGATATGCTAAATAAGCTTTCATCACTACATTGTTCTTCTGAAAATTTCTGTTTATACCGAGTTTGCTCTGCTCCATCACAACCCCATTTCACAATTAAACTCAAAGTTTTTAAATCAGTTACTGTACTTAGGACCTCTTCTTGAGCTTTGCACAATCTTTTTACTGTATGATCTATTACAGACTGCAGTTTAATTTCAGCGTGCGTTTCGGTTACATTTATGTCGTCAGGGTAGCATAGCTGTTTCGCCTCTTTCACTTTATAATACGGTGGGTACAGATTACTATTAACGTTCTTCGCTTGCTGGCGTATCACACTATATTGATGAGTCGTTAGATTCGCATCAACCATTAATGCAAGAGCTTGATCTACTGACAGTCCACCCTTGTTGCGGCTTTCAATGGATTTTCGTGCTTTTTTTATAGAAGTACCTCTTCTAGGTGAAAAGAGACATAGCTCTTTAACAATAGCTGCTGAATCCCTTTTTCCTTCCTTTCGTAGTTGGGTTTCAGATGCCATCGATATTTCTTCCCGACTTGATGTATCGAGCATTTGTTGGATGCGCCGCCTTTTTGTTCTATTGCTGCTGCTAGCGAAATCTTTTTTTGGTCTTCCAGCCCGATTACTTGTTGTAGGAAGTGAAAAGTCGACGACAGTGTTTGTCACTATATCGGGCAGTGATATACTTTCTTCCAACCACGAGGAATTTGTCTTCAAAAATCGTTCCCGATGTCTTCCCGATTTCGACCATTTTTGTTCTATTTTTTGGCAAACACTTCGAATTGTGACTTTCAAACTCTTCAAAATGTCTTCCGAAAAGCAAGGATCACCCAGCTCTTGCAATATAAGATGTAGCAAAGCATCAGTTCTGTTTTGTTTTGCGTTAGCAAACCAAACATCAAAACATTTTCGACGTGAAATTTGCGAAGTCATCCTAAAAGTAAGAAAAACTTCTATGAGTGTCGCAATCATTCGCAAACAAACTGACATATGTAATAGAGCTAACGAGTTATACTTTCAGAAAAATACAATCAAAGAACTGTATAATGCGATATAATATACTAAAACTCAAGTACAAAGTGATTGAGAATATTATTATAGTAAAAAGTAAACATGTTATATTCAATTGGTGCTTGTAGTTAAATTAAATAACAATTAAAAGTAAAAATCACTTGTAACTTACCTCAAAACCCACAAAAATACAATAACAACACACAACAACTACTAGCAACTGAAACACGAGCGTATTCATCGAGTGAACTCAGACGAATGGCGCGGTCCCTCGGTAAACCCGATCGCGAACGAGCAGGTAACAGGTAGTTCCGACCCTTTTTGCTATTGTTTGGTGTGATCCTTTGTAAAATAAATTTTGTTTCTAGGAAGTGTGGTTCAACTACTTAAAAAATGTACAACTAGTTATCTTCTGGGAATAAGTTGTTAAATTAGATTATGGCCCGCTAGATTATGAAAATTACGCTTTGTGCGACGATTCAAACTCAAACTCAACTCAAACTCAAAACATTTATTTCAAATAAACAAATTACAGGCACTTTTGAATTGTCAAGGGGTCGGTCAGTCAGAAAGATGAAGCTAGTTGCCCATTCCAAAGTGTACTTAGTAGGTACTTATGGAGAAAAACGGACAAGAAACTCCATGGACACTCTTTTAAATCAAAAATATGGTTACAAAATATTGGTTCATGTTGAAGTTATACATGTGAGAACGATGCAGAACGTTAAAAGCGTTCGCAATAAAAAAACAAAAACAATTCAATTATTAAATTAAACTAAAATAAGCCGTGGCAGCTAAGAAATGACCAGTCCCTACTGACCGCGCCCGTTCACGAACATGACACATGGATCAGCACCATTCAGCTCAACCATTTTGAAGGGAATTTAATGATCCAACACACACGCCACCACCAGCGAGACATTTGAGTGAGCATGACAAACTCTCAGCCGCCAGGGCACATTCAAGTCAATGAAAGAAAAACCTAGTAAATGGTAGCTTTATAGTAGATACATAGTACTGACACATGTGCTATGCAATTATACAATACTAAAAGATTGAATTTATACAATGCAAAGATAGTTTTTACAATCTTCAGCAGCTCCAACAGTAGTTTCAAATGCTAATTAATTAGTTTATGCGCGCTTGTGGAGCAGGACCAGCGTTGAGCCAAGTATTTTTATCAGCGATGAAACTTATAATATGCTTGGCTGCATAGTGTGCGTTTTATACAAGATTTTAATTTCGTTTCATTCAGTTGAAGTATAAGGGGAGGTATTTTTAACCGACTTCAAAAAGGAGGAGGTGATCAATTCGGATGTTTATATATACATATATTTTTTTTATGTATGTTTGGGCATAACTCCGTCATATGTAGACGGATTTGCAAAATTCTTTTTTTGTTTGAAAGGGTATACTCTCGAGGTGGTTCCATTGTCTCCAAGTCAGAATCTGATAAAGGGATCCCATGGAAATCGAAGGAAATCCTCAAACTTTACAGGCACGCCTATAGCGATTTGGGTATTTTTTAAAGTAACTCGTGCATTTGCTCTCGGAAAGTACCATTCGGTGAAGTGGAACTGATGATGAAGACCAGAGGTGGCCACCGGAACTAGTGTACTAACTACTACACAATGAATATGGTGAAATGGTGATGATGGTGGCTTCAGCATCAGCTCCAGTTCTTTTGGCTCTTACCAGGAGAACTCCTCAACAATTAACGTCCCTGCATCGGGAAAAGGAATATTTTGTAAAAGGTGATGAGTAGTTGACATTAGGCTATTGTAACTTAGATAAATTAATAGTTGACTCACTAAAAAGTGAAAAATAAAAAACTTTTTTACAAAAAAAAAAAACAACCAACTTCAAAAAAAAAAACACTACAATGTGACAAATAACTTTAATTTCGGAAGTCGGTGGCAGAAAAACTAAAATACAGTTATTTTTCACTTTGTAGTGTTTTTTTTTGTAAAAACGTTTTATTATAACATTTTAAACAGTACCCCATGAAAGATGAGTCTACTTTAGCCAGCCTGATACCTGGTTGAACTAATTGCTCCCTATTTCTAGTGATATAATTGTGTCTTTCATCTCTTTTACTTTTCTTTATCCCTGTATGCACTATGCAAGTGCACCCAAGGGCAACCCCCGGTTGGTGCAGGACTATTGAAGAACATTGAAACAAATATTGAGATAGCAGGAAAAAAAAAGAAATTCTTCAATAGCACTGTCAAACAAACGCAAACGCAAACGCAAACGCAAACGCAAACGGATTTTGTCATGTCAGCTTCTGTATTAAGAATAGCTAAACTGTTTGAGGTTCGTCGCTTGAACGGGAACGTGGATCATGTTTTGTTCTTTTAAGTACGGAAAACGAAGGTTCCGCACTGCAATTTGACACCGCAGTACACAGAAATATGCGTTGCTGCGTCAATATATAGAAATGCTTCCTTCAAATCCTTTTGTTTCATAAATACGTTATGTTGCCTTAAACTCATTTTTTTATGAGTGTAATTTTTTTTTTTTTACCTGACTCATTCTTCTTTTATATCATCCGCCAGATTAATCGGGTATACGTTTTCGAGTTGTATGGCATTCACTCTAACTTCTGCTTCAGACTTTGTATCTAATTAGCATAAAAAAACAAAATTGGCGGTTATCGCGTCATATGAAGTTTCGCGCTTCCTTAACACTCCCAACAATTGGTCGCATATTGGAAAGAAGGTATTAACCCAGAAATGGTAATAATTCTCCCTCGCGACACTAATCGTCTCATTTGTTTCTCTTAAGGCGACAATAAGTGCCAGCGACCTTGAGCGAGTGGGAGGAGCATACGAAACTTTTAAGGCGCTTCCCTGACCAAACGACCTTGAGCGTTCGGTCCTTCTCTGTCCCGTCGCTGAGTCTCGCTCTGTCTCGCTCCCTCCGCACGCTCATTTATCATAAAATTCACAAAAATAATGAAATTACTTGAATAAAAAAAGACAAGTGAAGTTTTAAAATAAAATAAAACGTGTATTATTTAGATTTTTAAATTATCTATCCATTAGTGTAATCCTCAAATGAATAGAACGTCACCTTTAGCAAGAGATGCATGCAATCAATAATTTTAGTCACTTTTTAGAAGGAGATTTCAGATGAAATTATAGTAAATAAAAAAAAATAAGAACGTGCAATGTGATGATAGGATATCGAACATTAATAATGTGCTTTTAGATGTAGTTTATTACCCATAGCGAATGAGTTAATAGCATCTGAATAACGCACTTTGACATGGTTTTGGTCGGGGTACCGCCTTAAGCGAATAAAATTGCACAGAGCGTTAGTGTCTACCCGGACATTGGTTAGCGATGCATTGCCGCCCGTCGCCCGCTAGAGCCCCCGCTTCAACGCGCATCAAGTTTATTCGCAAAAACAACCCACCTTGATTTATCAAACACAATACAAATAAAAGCCGTATACAAAAATTTGGGTAATTAAATTGTCTTTTAGATGGTGCAGATTTCATGAAAATACGCCCGATAGTTTTTGCGTGATTAACGTGTTTATGTTCGCGTTAGACATTACTTTACAAATTAATTACACTATGTTATAAAAATATAATTTCAAATATTCACATATCAAATTACGAAAAAAATAGTCTAGTTTATCATATATTTCTTTCAAACAAATAAGACTATTCGTTTAGACGTGGTGTTCAATTTGAAATAATTAAAAGTCGTATATCTGCACCTTAATAATTCTCTTGTGACTTGAATAATAATCAACATGCAACCTGACAGTGACCTGCAAATTGCAAAATATGTAAGTATTTTTGAATTTCGCGGGCTACCTGAGCGCATCCGCCTTAAAACAGATCCCCAAAAATCCGATAGTATGGCCGTTTCTAGGGAATTTAGTTGAGCCAATAGTCCTGCAGCTTAATTTTTAACCAAAGCTTTGTGGTGGGCAGTGTCACTTTTTATAGCTTCAAGAGCCGCTATTATTTGACTCCAATCTTTATTAAGGCTGGTACAAGCATAGTCCCTTGCTGACCATCGCTCTAGTCTATAGATACCTACGAACGAAAACGACACGAGCAACGTCGAAACATCCCTACTAATACCGCATGCTGTGCACGGGCACGCGGCGCATTTAAGCTGCGTGTATTAATTTGTTTGACAACGTGGGTCTACGTTTCCACTGGAGTACCTACACGAAGACCCACGACTATGTATAACGTGGCACGGCGCACGGAGAGGCTACACACGTGCCACGGCAATCCACGGACACGACTGAAAACTGTTCTGCGATAAGCGAGCTGTACATAGTCATGGGTCATATTCGTGTACTCCACTGGAAACGTAGACCCACGTCGACAGCGTTGAGCTATGTAACCGCCTATTCGAGCAAGCCACGCATGTATCAATGACGTCAATTCATGCGTAGTCTCTCCGTGGGTTACAGTGGACACAACTACATACATTTTCTTACAAAGCGAAGCTTAATACACGTGCGTAGCCTCTCCGTGCACCGTTGTGGGCCCGCGCCTTCACCCTTAATTGAATAAATTAATTAGATTTTACTTCAACAACAACGGAAATTGTTGCGATAGGTTTTCCCTGATTTGCCAAGAAATCCGCTAGAGTTATGTTTCTTTCTGCTTTGTAGTATGTAGGGGTAGTGGATAACGTGGTATTTTTATCAGGATTACATCTTGAACCTGCCTTGTTGAGGGAGCAGTCACCGTTGTTCAGGCAGACTGGACCATCGCATCTATCACCTGCATAATCATCTATGCACTGACATAATGGCTCATTCTTCTCATTCAAGAAGCAGGTACCGTTGTTCAAACAATGTCCTTGACACACGTTTACTTCACAACGTTCCCCAGAATAACCGACAGTACATCTAAAATGATGAAAATGTGAAATAAAATACCTGAAATAAACTAGGTAGCTAACAAAAGATGTAGAATATGTTTTACCTGCATTCAGGAAGTCCCTCTTCATTAAAACTGCAGTCACCTTGGAGACAATAGTTCAAGCAGTCTGATACCTGGCACCTATCACCTGCATAATCGTCTATGCACTGACAGACTGGCTCATTCTCCTTATTCAACGAACAGTTACCGTTGTTCGAACAAAACCCATGGCACACGTTGACTTCACACCTTTCCCCGGAATAACCGACATTACATCTGAAATAATTAAAATGTGAAATAGGGTAACAAAATAAACGAGGTAGCTAACAAAAGATGAAGAATATGTTTTACCTGCATTCAGGAAGACCCTCTTCCTTGAGACTACAAACACCTTGTAAACAATAGTTCTCACAAACTGAAATATCGCACCGGTGTACCCAGGTGTGCATTTGCAAAGAGATTGTCCATTAACTTTAATACCATAATCACAAAACGGCTCTACATATTCTCTAGCAATTTTGAATGTATCGTTGGTGATATAGTGCTTTGCCACCAGACTTGTTAGCGCTTTGCAATCCTGAACACCCTCAATTTGTTCGCTGATTTTATATTTAGCAGCTATACCGAAATGGGTTTGGGTATCAACCGTCAAAAAGCTGTTGTGATCACCATCTTGTATTGCCTTCGTATATTTCCAAACGTATAACGGAATGCTGGAGGTCCAGCTCAATACGAAGATGAACTTTTTCGAAACGGTCATTTTATTTTGTTGAGTTAAAAACTTTTTATCAACAGGAGTAATGTTATGTCTAAATAATGCTTTTATGTTTTTTCCATTTAAGTCTGCACCATAAAGAAGCCTTCCTCTACCAGACGTAGGCTTAAACCAGTATATTTTCTGTGTCTGTTGGTCTATAGCCAAGCTGTGTAGGTCAAATTTATTTGTAGAACTAATAACAACTTCTCTCTCGGAGCCATTAAATCGAGCTCTCTCTATTGTAGACGTCGTAAGGTTTGTGTTGATCCAGTAAATATATCTGTAAATTAAAAACAACAACTGCTTATCACGAAGTAGTAAAGATTGTGTGAAAGTTTAAATTATCAAACTATTATTGGAAACGTACTCTCTACAGATATCCACGGCAATGTCAGTGGGGATCCCGTCGGCCATCTTGATTAAAAGATTTCCGTTAACATTGTTCTGAAATCCAGGTTTAAATGAAATCCAATTAATGCTTCTTTCTTTAGTGTCAGTGAAGAAAAGCATTTCTGTGATCGGGTCGAAAGCCAGTCCCTGAATGTTTCTTCCATTTCTCTCGATGTAGCATTTGTATTCCACGGAAGATATATTATAACCACATATAGCGTCGTTGTCACTCTGATCGTCAACGTACAGCAGCATGTTGTGAACTTCATCGTAAACTATCGCTGTGAGGTTCTGGGAATCAAAACGTACGGTTTCTACTTCGGTTCCGTTACTAGTATAAAATTCTAGTCGATCTCCTGCAGTTAAGGCGATGTCTGAAACAAAACAAACAAAATAACAAAATGTTACAACAAAATACCTTGTGATATATTGCAATTAAATGAAAGAAAATTTAAAACTCATATTAAAAGTACACTTTGTAAACAAGCATATTACAAATTAGAGGATTATATCCTAGATAAGAATGCTTGGAAACATGCTGGTCCTGCTCCATAGGACAAGCTAGAGTGTAGACAAAATCAAACTGGTTGCTAATTTAATTGTATAATTTATAATGTTTATGACATTGTTTGTTACATTATGTAACTACTTTAACTCACACACTAAATTATTACTTGTGAAATTTTGGAAAAATCATTTCCTTTTCAATATTTGTAAATATGTGAGCACCATGTATCTAAGTCATAATTAATTTACCTGTCATGCGTTATATTTAAGTATTTTTACCTATTGTGGGATAGTAATTTTATTCTAGGTGCATCATCTTCACATATAATTAATGTATACATAATATTGTAAAACATTTTTAAAAGAGTTACGGTGGAGTTTCTTGCCCATTCTTCTCCATAAGAAACTACCTTTTGGAAGGGGCAACTAGAACCAATTCAATTTTTTTTGTAAATTTTGACGTTCAAAAGTGCCTTTTATGTGCCTATTTGAATTAAAAGATTTGACTTTGACTTTGACTTTGAAAAGAAAATTTCTTTACCTAATCAGCTGATGGATTATTACGACCCGGCTGGCCGTTTGGCCAATATAAACAAGAATTTAATATAGAACGACCGTCCACATGCGTGCGTGTCACGACCTGCATTCAATAAACTCAAATACAAAGCATTTATTTCAAATAGACCAATTACAGGCATTTTTTGAATTGTCAGGGGGTCGGCCTGGAGCGAGAGGGAATGGGAAGCCGTCACCTCCTTCTGCGAAGCAGTAATGCTCGCGAAGGAGGAGGCGGAGCGCGTGAGGGTGCGGCAATCGTTGCGCCCTCACGCCCCTAGTAGCCGCAGTCGATTGCCGACTCCCGGCCACCGTAGGCGCAGGCTTGCGGACGGCGGGCAATGGGCAGCTCGCGGTCTGGTAAGGACCAGGCCCGGGTCGACGACGCGTCGTGTTCCATGCGCGCCTTAAAGAGATGTCAGCATCCTTGGCGGGGTCCGATAGGGCCGGTGCCTGCCGGGGTCGCGGATTGTTCGGAAGAGTTACCGTAGCCCTGGCGCACAGGCAACTGAAGGAACACGGGTGGGTTTTAGTCAGTAAGAGTCTGACACGCCCTTCCGCTCTGCCCAGAGCGGGAGAGGTCATTTGATGATTTCCCGTCCAAAAAAGAAAAAAAAGGCGGTCGGTCTGTCAGAACGATAAAGCTAGTTGCCCATTCCATAGCGTAGTAGGATCCTATGGAGAAAACGGGCGAGAAACTTCACGGAAGTCGAAAGTATTTAACATAATTTTATTGATTTGACATGATTTTTTATAGAATTTTATGAATTCACCTATAACATTTATTTTTTTATTTTTTATTATTCTGGTTTTAATGTAATTTGTATAATTGTAATGATTGAAATATAGATGATGTTTCTTATAAGCGGCCGGGCTGAGCTGTTTGTTATGAGATCGCACTATAATTTCTCGTGCAGGACCAGCATTGAGCCAAGCATTTTTTTAGCGATGTAATCCCCCAACTTGTTATATGCTTGTCTACATAGTGCGCGTTTTATACAAGAATTAAATTTGTTTCATTCAATTGAAGTATGTGGGGAGGTATTTTATGGCAATATTTTAAACAGTACCCCATAAAGGTTAAGTCTACATCAGCTAGTCCGAAACCCGGTTGTACTAAGTAATTAGTCCTTATTTCTAGTCCTATAATTGTGTTCCTCCACCTCTTTTACTGAAAAGATTTAGAAATTTTCCTTACATTTCATCGTTCGTTCGTTTCTTCATTTCATAGACATATTGACAAAGTACCGTCATGTCGTGAATTATATCTTTTAACATCGAGGTAATTGCGTAACACACTAACAGTAGTAATGGCTTTCATTTTGACAGTTCAACAACATTCATTGCGTTATTTACGTTGTTGAGCAGATACATTTTTGAACATATGAAGCAATGGATTAACAATAGGCTTCAAAATGATTCAGATTGTGTTTGATAGTGCATCGCACCTGTGGAGGCCATAATTATCGCTCTGATGACTTTAAATTGGCATAAGGCACAAGGATGAATAGCTGAAACATGAACCTAGACCTTATGGAGTGCTAAATTGTAGACACAATCACGTCATACGAGATAAGTCTAATCGCAACTAACTGTATAACAAACAAAATAACGTTGATGTATAATGTATAATCAGCTTATTGGGTTTTCACCGATGAGAGGGAGACAGGACACGTGTGTGGGTTATGGCCTGTTCCATCTCACAGAGAGCTGTGAGACGGAGCGGGCCATAATCCACCAGGCGGGCCTAGTGCGGGTTGGTGAATGTCACATGTCTTCGAATATTTGGTCTATTCTGGAGATGGTGGCTTCCTCACGGTAAAGGAATAACTTTAGTAATGAGAAAAAAATACGCTTTTAGTATACTCACCCCAGGAGTGCGCCAACCCCAGGAACAGCGCCACCATCGCCAGCACACAATGCGTTCTACACATTTTATGCTTCAGAAAATCAAAGTTGCTTCAACAGAGGTAGAAGGTCCACTGGTCCACTGGGGAACGGTCTTGGGATTTTTAAGCAAAATAGCTAGTTTTACCGAACATAAAAAAAAAAACATCTACTAGTGATAAGAGACTCCCTGATAAGAGGTCGCATTATAAGGTTATTTCATCAGCCAACCCTGACCGGTGACCCTTTATTATATCTGGTGCCATTGTTAACACAGCTATACATATTTTATTCGATTTAACTGGTATGACTAGGCCTTTAGGGTTTCGCACTAAACTGTATAAAAACTGGGTTTGATGATTTTTTTAATTTATAATGTTGTGTTTCATAATCTAATTTTTAGGTTATGTATACCAACTTTTGAGTTAATCGAGGCAAGCAGTAACATTCTCCCCTAAAAAAAATGAGTTACCCCTTTTTCCTGCTAAAGGGTAGATTTTAGAAAAACTTAAATTCTCGTAATTCTTTAATTTCTGTCAATAGTACCCATGAGTTCCGAGTTTCGAGTTAATCGGACCGCGCGCTAAGATTCTTCCAAACAAACTTTAACACCCCTCAAAATTCCTATGAAGGGTAGTTTTGAGAAACTTTTATTGACAAACATAGACATAAAATAACATCAAGCCTGTATTCCCCGAAGGGTTAGGCAGAGGTGTACCTATAGTACACCCACATTTCGCCAGTTATGTTGAAGTCCCATGTAATAGGAGGCGAGCCTATTGCCATCAACCGGGCACAAATCAAAATTATTGACAAACTAGAATTAATTTAGGAATGTTTCCGTGCTAAGTTTAATGTTGCTGTTCTTACGTGTTCACGACATTATGAAACATTCAAAACACTCTTTAATAACACCTCCAAATTTGCGCACATAAGGATGTGATAAATACTTGCAATATTCACACATTACTTATGTTAAATATTGCAAGTTTTTGAACTGCAACGCAACGCTTTAAAATGATAATTTGAAAAGGGGCGGTAATAGGAGTTAGTTAGTTAATTTACATGGAGCGTCTGCCTATCTGACCTCCACAATCCAGTTAATAGGTATTACGATACCCCTTGGTAAGACCGGTTGTCAGATTTTCGGGCTTCCGACTACCAAAGATTCACTAACGACAGCCGGGACCCACGGTTTGTGCTTTCCGAGGCATGGACGAGTCGCGGTATTTATTTATTTATTTATTTTATTATTTATGTACACGCAGTAAAATAGATACAGATCGGCATATTAGTATTAAGTACAAAGGTACTGCTTATTTCTTAAGAAATTTCTTCCAGCAGACCTGCGAAAGGAGAAATGAAAAAGAAATGTAGACAATAGTGTGTGAGATCAAGAACAGAAGAATTTGATTGGTGACGTCTTAAACCAGAATATTAAATATACTTACATATAATACAAAAATAAATAACAATAACATATACTTAAATAACTACATAATGCTAAAGTAAATAAACGTATATATAAATTCTCACAGTTAAATGGAAAGGTAATGCTCTTTTACTCGGTATTTGAAATGAGAAATATATTTTAAATCTCGAATGTTAGGCGGGAGTGCGTTCCATAATCTTACAGCATGAACAGAGAAGGAATAAGAATAGTAGCTTGTTTTATGAGGATGGTATTTGGGATTTGTGATTTTTGGGATTTATGTAAAGACCCATCCACGGACCGACTGTGGCAAGCGTACCTTAAGCTATTATTTAGCCACGAGCCCCCCAACGTTAAAATCTTTAGTATTATTAACAAACTTTGTTTAACGTAAATTAATAGTAGAAAGTCAAAGTCAAAGTCAAATCATTTATTTCAAATAGGCACATAAAAGGCACTTTTGAACGTCAAAATTTACAAAAAAGTAGAATTGATTCTAGTTGCCCCTTTCAAAAGATAGTTTCGTATGGAGAAGAATGGGCAAGAAACTCCACCGTTACTCTTTTAAAAATGTTTTACAATACTAAGTATACATTAATTATATGTGAAGACGATGCACCTAGAATAAAATTACTATACAACAATAGGTAAAAATAATTAAATATAACGCATGACAGGTAAATTAATTATGAGATAGATACATGGTGCTCACATATTTACAAATATTGAAAAGAAAATGATTTTTCCAAAATTTCACAAGTGTACTTTTAATATGAGTTTTAAATTTTCTTTCATTTAATTGCAATATATCACAAGGTATTTTGTTGTAACATTTAACACAGTGCCCCATAAAAGATGTATGTACTTTAGATAATCTAAAAAATGGTTGATCTATTTTATCTTTATTTCTTGTATTAAAATTATGTGTATCACTTATTTTATTAAAAAGATGTAGATTTTTTCTTACATACGTAATATAATAATAATAATATTTATTGAATAAAAAATTTACAGGAAGTGTACATTTAGTCAAAAGTAGTAATATTTTCCATACAATTATAGTGCCTAAATGTTGGCGCCACTGCTCGCTAATTTGACACTGTCAATGTCACCAACGTCATGTGTCAACTATACGTCAAAAGAACCGCGGGACCCGGCCGATCTCCGATTCATTTGTTCGACTGGACTGAATGATACACGTTACCGTGTCATCAAGAATTTCATTATAATTTCTCTTTTATTCATTGTAAAAGTATAATTAAAACGATAATCATCAATCATCAAAGGAGTACGTTATTTATCTCCCCAACACCAGTGGCGTATTTAAAGATTTAGCGCCCTGGGCCTGTAAGGTTTGCCGCCCCATAAATTAACGGAAAAAAAACAAAACCTTTTAATTAAGCATGTACTTATAAAATAAAATCCAGCAGTGTTGATGTGAATGAAAAAACTAAAAAGGCAATACAAAGAAAGAAACACTTATTGTTTATTCGTAAATATTTACATTATATTACCGTTGGACAGCTTGGTTAACAAATTCTTCAATGACATTGGTGCCGATTCTCTTGTCACAAATGCCTCTAAACTAGACTAAAAATCACCAAAATTCTGTTTATTCCTGTCAAACGACGGTTTCCCATTCTGAAATAGACTAAAGTGACACAACTCAACTATATTTTAGTTTGACAGCACTAAGATGGTACTGAGTTATTAATTTAGTGAAAATGGCAATTTTGCTATTCTGAATTTTTGGCGTTTTTCAATTAAAATTTTGATTGTCTAACTAAATCTGAATATATATAATCGCGATCATAAAGGTGTGGAATAAAATTAGTTGTCATGAACTAAAATTCACACAAACACCTCGACGTCAGGTGCAAAAACAGTATATACCTACTGTATCTTATCTTTCTTTTATTTAGCTTACCTATACCTCGAAAATGGTGTGTCCTATCGCAAAAATAATGAAAAACTTTTACCCCCTCTATAAGACTCATAAACCCCTAAAACCCAACATGTAGTACGTGTAAAACACGTCGAGGCTGAATCCCGGCGCGCTCTAAAAAAATTTCACATGCAAACAAGTCCTGCGAGGCGGCAAGCCTCCTTGCCGGATTGCCGCCGTGGGATTTGGAGGCAAAAGTCCTCGCGTACGTTTGGAACTGGCGTGAGGAGGCGAAACGCCGGGGCGTAACTCCACTGCCGCGAGAAATCGCGGCACAGCGGACAGAGCTCCGGCGGGATCTCATGGCGCCATAGAGAGTGCGACTGTCGCAACCCAGCGCTGGGTACGCCACAATTGCGGCGGTAAGTCCCCTCTTTGAGGAGTGGCTTGAGAGGCGCCACGGCGTCCTCACTTTCCGCCTGACGCAGGTCCTCACCGAACATGGCTGTTTCGGGAGGTTCCTGTTTCGGATAAGGCGGGAGGAAACGCCCGGGTGTTTTCATTGTGTGGATCGACCAGAGGACACGGTGGAGCATACGGTGGAGGTCTGCCCGGCTTGGGCAGAGTACCGCCGTGTCCTCGTGGCGGCGATTGGCGGCGGCGATCTCTCGCGTCCGGCCCTGGTTCAGGCCATGGTACGGAGCGAGAGGGATTGGGAAGCAGTCACCTCCTTCTGCGAAGCAGTAATGCTCGCGAAGGAGGAGGCGAGCTCGTGAGGGAGAGCCAATCATTGCACCCTCACGCCCCTAGTCGCCGCAGGAGGAGACACCCTGGGCGTCGGAAACCGATAGCCGACTCCCGGCCACCGTAGGCGAGGGCCTGCGGACGGCGAGCAATGGGCAGCTCGCCGTCCGGTAAGGACCAGGCCCGGGTCGACGGTGCGTTGTGCGCGCCTCAAAAAGATGTCGATGCCTGCCGGGGTCGCGGATTGTTCGAAAAAGTTACCGTGGCCCTGGCGCACAGGCAACTGAAGGAACACGGGTGGGTTTTAGTCAGTAAGAGTTTGGACACGCCCTTCCGCTCCGCCCAGAGCGGGAGAAGTCATTTAAAGTTTTCCCACACAAAAAATAGAAACCCGTTTCCTGCCGCCTTATCCGAAATAGGAACCTTCCCAAACAGCCATGTGCGGTGAGGACCTGCGTCAGGCAGAAGGTGAGGACGCCATGGGGCTTCTCAAGCTACTCCTCAAAGAGGGGACTTATCGCCGCAATTGTGGCGTGCCCAGAGCCAATAGCCCTGCAGCTCCATTTTTAACTAAAGCTTTTTGAAGGTCAGAGTCACTTTTTGTATCTTCAAGAACCGCTATTATTTAGCTCCAATCTTTATTAAGGCTGGTACAAGCATCTTCCCTCGCTGACCATCGCTCTCGCAGATGAACGAAAACGACAAACGCAACGTCAAAACATCCCGACTAGTCCCGACTCACGACGTTGTCCGACGTACACCCCGCCGCCCCGCCGCCGGTCAGTAATACGATAGCCCCGCGTCTTGATGTCTATCAAACTTACAACCAAATGAGTTTGTTTTTTGTTAATTAGTTAAGCTTTTTAAAATTTCTTCTGGCATATAAAATCAAAAAGAAAGGCGCAAAAATGTGAGTGCGCGGTGCGGCTTGCACCGCCCCTCGCAGCCTGCCGCCCCGGACCATGGCCCTTTTGGCCCTAGGGTAAATACGCCCCTGCCCAACACTAAACATAAACTAAAATTAACATTTTAATACAGGTGCAAGTAATGATGATTCAGAATTACAATATAAGGGAGGGACACGCCCGATCTAGGTTAATTCAAACCTGTGTTTCAGGCCATCACTTTACAATTTCAATAAATGGGACAATAAAATTTAAGTTGAACTGATAAAATAATATATATAATATATCCAAGGTCACCCCCAGATTTTTAACCGTTTTTGCGTATTCGATCTGAACTCCATTCAGACAGAGTAGAGACAGCGACGCAACATCGAGCCTATTCCGCATATACCTGCCACCGATAATTATGGCCTGGGATTTCTTAGGGTTGATCTGCAGTCCAAAAGACCGCGACCACTCTCTAATCAAATCCAGGTCTCTGTTCATAGCAGACACGGCGGAATCCGCGTCATGCGTCAAAAAGTGACTGTAAAGCTGCAGATCGTCGGCATAGAGATGGAAGTGGGAAGAGGTGACAGAGTTAATGAAAATAGAAAAGAGAAGAGGAGAGAGAACGCCACCCTGAGGCACACCCGCGGTCAGAGAGCAACAGTCAGAAAAAGATTCTTCTAGACGAACGCGCTGCGAGCGGCCTTTAAGATAGGAGTCGAACCAACCAATAGTAGACGAAGTGAAATTGAAAATTAGAATTAGAATTTTGTTTTTTTTTTTTTTTTGAATTTCGGGTTGAATTTGAAATTGGAGTATGTTAAAAAAAAGCCATCTGTATATAGGTACGAAAAACTGATATTGTAATAATGTTGTAGGAATGTCACTGATTGACTAACGGAGATTTCTGGCAGGAAAATAGTAGGGATGTGCATGAGTGTGCGTGAGTATGGGTGTGCGTTTAATTTTTGTGTGGTTTTAAAAGGCATATTAAGGTGATATGAAAGTATGAGTGAGTTGTTGTGTATTATTTGTGAGTAAACTAATTAAAACGAATGCATTTGGTTTTTTTTCATTTAGTACCAAATTATTTACCATAAACCAATCTTGGACCTGAAGAATAGAGTTATTCACGTCGTCAAGATTTTGTGACCGTCGGCCTACTGCAAATAACACTATCTTCGGTTGATTCTGCAGTAATTGGGGTAAATCATTAATGTAAACTAAAATTCATTCATTGCTTCAGATTGGTATATCTCTGTTGATAGTAAATCAATTACTATTGAATAAGTTATGTTCGGGTCACTGTTATTTAAGACGATAAAAATGATACGGTGTCATAGGTTAGTCCGCCACGTATCGGGAAGACCGGGGGAAAAAAATATTTAATTAATCAGAGATTTTTATCTCAGAAGATAGATGTGGTCATAGTTTATTATGGAAATAAATATGACGATAAGAGCTAAATTCAAAATTTACACACACACATTCGCATTACAATTAATAATAATAATAATTATTTTTTATTATTTATTTTTACATTTAGGGGAGTAAGTGGCCCTACCAACATCTGAAGAGCCAAAGTCAACCTCACCTGCCCGCGGTACACCCTGCTGAATTTACCAACGAGGCTCTGACGAATCGCCATTTATGAGGTTTTGTAACAAACTTATCCTCGTTTATGGCCCGTGCGGTTTTCGGATAATTCTATCCGAAAACCGCACGGGCCATAACAACTATTCAGATCCAACCCATTTCATCCCGTGGGTGTCGTAAAAGGCGACTAAGGGAACAGCTGAGGCATTCTATTGTTTTCCTCTGTGTGGTACTAACAACCACACACCCAAGCTAAAGTTGCCGTGCCGAGAGCTGCATGGCTAGGGGGAGCCTAGTCGCAAGCGTGCCTGTTGTCTGGTATCGGGCGCCCTCAGGCACTAACAAGCCTTACCTCTACATGCGGGGCTCTGTAGAGTGTCGACAGATTTTTTCCTCTGCTTTTCGTGGGAACTAAATGAGTATTTCAATTAATAATAATCAACTCGGAGGCGGCGGTGATGCTCGCCACACGCCACGTCAGTTGTTTCCACGGGGCGAAAAGCGAGCGGCAGACTGTCGCTTAGCTACGCTGAATGTGCAGGTAGGTATAAAAGATAAGATGGATGAGGTGTGTGAGATGGTGAAGGATAAAAGGATAGATGTGCTTTGTGTGAATGAGACGAAAAGAAAGGGAGTGGACATACCTAAACACGGTTCTCTGACCGCTATCTGGTCCGGTGTTCAAGAGACACATAGGGCCTGTGAGATTGTGGGGGCGGTCCTCTCCGAGCGGATGATGAAATGTGTGAAAGATTATGTTTGTGTGAGTCCCAGGATTCTATGGGTAAGAACAAAAGTGGGCCTAAACCCTATCTTTATTTTGTGCGTTTATGCACCCGATACGGGAAGCTCGCCTTCGGAGAGGGATGAATTTTGGGGCAGTTTAAGGGATTTAGTGAATGGATGTAGGTCAAACGAGAAGATTGTTATGCTTGGAGACTTTAATGGTTGGGTTGGTGTGAAGAGGAATGGGTACGAAAAAGTATTAGGTGCGTATGGGGATGATAGAGTGAATGAGAATGGGATGAGTTTACTAGATATATGTGTAGAGAAGAATTTGTCTGTTATGAACACTATGTTTAATCATAGAAAGGTTCACAGGTATACGTGGGAAAGGCAAGACAGCAGAAGTATGATCGACTTTGTGATTGTGGATGAAAGATTAAAGTGTAAAGTTACAGATACTAGAGCATATCGGGGAGTTAATGTAGGGACTGATCATTATCTGGTTATGTGTCGGATGGATGGTCTGTTCAGGCATTAGCGTCATCGAGTTCGAGTACTTGTGACTGCTCTAGAAAGAATAAAAGTAGAAAGACTGCAAGAATTAAAAGTAAAAGAGGAATATATGAGCGAAGTAAAAATGAAGACGGATAAAATATTTGATGATACGAATGACTACAGCCTAGAAGAAGTATGGGAATATAGCAAGAAATTTTATGGTGCAAGTAGCCACAAAAGTATGTGGTCTGGCGCATAGAAAAGGTGGTAGTAGAACGAATGATTCTTGGGTAGATGGTGAAGTTAAAGAGGTTGTGAGGAAGAAAAAGGAGGCCTGGCTTAATGTGTTAGCCTGGAAGGCCCAAAATAGGATGAATGAGGCAACGAATGTGACAGATGATTTGGAAACAGTGAAGAAGAGATACTCCGAAATGAAAACGAAAGTGAAAGAGATGGTGAAAATGAAAAAGGATGAAAAAGAAGAAAAGTATAACAGGAAGTTCTCTGAAAACTTCAGGGCCAATGTTAAGCTGTTCTGAAAACAGGTATGATTGGCTCGCGGAGTGACAGAAACATCGAGTATGAATGTTATAAGAGCAGAAGATGGATGTTTATTAAGCGAAGAATGTCCTCGAACGCTGGAAGGGATATTTTGAAAGTTTATTTAGTTGTCAGGATAGTGTGCAAGGAGTGGGCAACTGGGCAGACGCCAGTTCTGAAGACCCAAGCTCAGATGTAGATGAAGAGAATGAAATAGAAATGTATGAGATCGTAAGAGCGCTGAAAGGGATGAAAGTTGGGAAAGCTGCAGGGTACGACAGAGTGTCTGCTGAAATGCTGAAGGGAAGTGACAAGGTGGTAGCAAGCCTGTTGTGCCGGATCTTTAATATGTGTTGGAGATATGGCCGTGTGCCGGATGATTGGTGTAAGGCTGTAATCGTACCAGTATATAAGGGAAAAGGGTCTCAGCAGGAATGTAAAAACTACCGCGGCATTAGTCTTTTGAGTATTGTCGGCAAACTATATGCGAAGATTTGAATAAATAGACTGATAAGAGTGACAGGTGAGAAAATATGGGATGTGCAGGCAGGATTTAGAGAGGGAATGGGATGTATGGATCAGATATTCTCCCTAAGGTGCATAGCCGAAAAACATCTGGCAAAGCACAAGAAAGTCTACTGTGCTTTCGTGGACTTGGAGAAGGCCTATGACAGTGTGTGGAGGGAAGAACTGTGGTCGACACTATCCTTGTACGGTGTGGACTGGCGCTTAGTACGGGCATTGAAATCTTTATACAAGGATTCCAGTGCTTGTGTTAGGATAAATGGGGCATACACGAACTAGTTCTGCATCTCGAGGGGTGTTAGACAGGGTTGTGTAGCGCCACCATGGCTGTTCAACTTGTACATGGATAGTTGTCTGACAGATTTGAAAAAGGGTGAGTATGGATTGACGATGAATGAGTTGTCTGTCAAATGCCTTCTCTACGCAGATGATCAAGTTCTACTTGCATCGTCAGCGGAAGCGTTGCAAGACATGGTGACTGTGATGGATGAATCATTTAAAATGAAAGGTATGAATATAAATGTGAATAAGACGAAGGTCATGGTGTTTGAAAGAGAAGAGGATGTATCGGTATGTGATGTGAAATTAAATGATAAGTGTGTGGAGCAAGTAAGTGAGTTCGTATATTTGGGGAGTCTATTTACAAGGGATGGAAAGATTGATGGAGATGTGGAAAGAAGGGTAAATGCGGGAAATAAAGTGAATGGTGCTACACGTGCAATTGTAACCAGCCAGTTGATGTCCAAAAAAGCACGACTGGCTGTTCACAATGGTGTGATGGTGCCTACGCTTATGTATGGAAGTGAGTGTTGGGTGTGGCAAAAGAAGCATGAAAGTAGAATAAATGCTGTGGAAATGCGTTCCTTGCGAAGCATGTGTGGTGTGACTATGAATGATAGACTGAAGAATGATGTGATAAGGCAACGGTGCGGTTTAAAGGAAGATGTAGTGACAAAAATTGAAAAGAGTATGCTAAGATGGTTTGGTCATGTTGAGAGGATGAATGAAGGGAGATTAACAAAAGGTATTTACAAGGCAGATGTGAGTGGAAACGCCGGGAGGGGACGCCCTAGGAAGAAATATAGTGACCTTATTGGTGATGTTCTTCAGAAAGGTCAGGTGCGTAGTACTCACAACCAGCGTGCGTGTATGACCAGATTTATGAACGTAAACGAGGCAAAAGTTGTATGTATGGATCGTAGCAAGTGGCGTTCTGTAGTTTCTGCCTACCCCCATGGGAAGAAGGCGTGAGTTTTTATGTATGTATGTATGTATTTTTACATTTCTACATTTATATCTGTAATTTTTATGGTGTACATAATAAAGAGTATTCTATTCTATTGCTATCACTAACCCCTTCCTGGATTCTCTTGACTGTACTTTAACGAACTTAAAACATAGCTACAAGTATTCCGTTATTCTAATCGGTGACATCAATATTGACATCTGTTCTGCTCTCTCTCTGCAATAGTGAATTCTTATCTTTAATGGCTTCGCACGTTCTGTTACCGGCCATAAACAAACCTACTACGGGTAAAGCATGCCTGGACCACATCTTTATAAAAACTAAATCTAGAACTTCGGGTATTGTATTTAAGTCATCAGTGACAGACCATGATATTGTTGTCGCAGATCTTCTCCTACCTAAACGCTTCACGGCAACTAGAACCAGCCGTTTAAAACAGAAAATCGACATCGAGGCTCCCACTGCCGAAATTAATAAGTCAGACTGGTCTCCTGTGGCCAACACCCCTTCGTTAAACACTGCAATCGGCAATTTCGTTTCAATAATGTCCGAGGCATGTGAAAAACACACACGAACAACTAAAGTGAGCCGAGCTATGATAAATATCAGTAGTTGAGAATTAGGGCATCCAGTTCAAAAAAGATCCGGATACCCTAATTTCCACTATTTAAAAATGAGACTTATTTATTCATGTGAATAGTATCTTCAAATACTCTTCAAAACGCCTGATCAGGATCTAGAAACGTCCAATTATCACTTTTCGCCTATTCAAATAGTAAAGAAGATCTGTAAACGTGTCTGTCCAATCCGTAGCTATTCAACCTCAGTTACTTTTCATCTGATTGGAATTGAAATTTCAAACTGATTTAAATAAAAGGAATTGCGTCTTCCGGTAGAATCTGATAACACTAATTCATGCATTATGTTCCTCATTGATGATATGCCAGTGTCCTGACACTTTGTTGAACCCGCTTTCAAATATTTCAACACCAATCTGCATATCGTTAACTCGGGAGAATATTAGATCTCTGTTACCACTTTTAAAGACAAGTTCTTGAATATTTCCTAAATTTATTCATCATGCATGTTTTAATAGAATAAATCTTCTTGCATTGTAACTCTGACCTAAGGTTTTGACGAATCTGCGCTCGATTTTTTATGAGCGGGCTGCATTTCGCGGACAAATATAGCCTCGCCGTTAGCGTTCTGAATAATAATTTTACAAATGTCTTCAGAAGTATATTTCACTGAATCTTGCATCGTAGCTATTATAATTTATACAATTTATTTTTTAAATTGATTAATTCCGTTTACAACTCAACCTTTTACTACAAATGTAGGAATCGAATGTCGCTTATAATGACTGTAAGTAATTTATAGTTACTTAGACTCCATTGCTAATAGTATTTAGTAGCTTATTCAGCCGACAGTCAATATATCAATTCTCCTCCTCTTTAGCATAATATTATATCTTTGTTTCTTTAAAAAATTGACGTTTTGATTTGTCAACATAATCTGTTCCTTTTACCGTATTTAAATAAAAGCAAACAGGAAAAATATAGCATGTTGCATCCAAGGATCATCGTAATACTCCCAATCTTCGATGGATATTCATACAAATCCCAATTTCTAAACTCTTGGTACGATCGGAAACTTTAATATTTGGTACACGCCATTGTATTTTTTGTATATCTATGTCTACGCTATAATTTTTTTCCATGAGCACACAGTTTAATGTCGAGCTGCTTCTTTGTAGTATACGTTCATGCTTACAATTGATTATTACTTTGTTATAATCTTCTGCAAATCCCAGTATTCTATCCAATGGAACATTAACACTAAAATGTTCATTTTTTATTTTCGTACCATTTAAGTTCCATCCCCAGACTGCTACAGCTTTAGTTTTACCTTCTTCTAAAGAGTTGTTAGACCAACATTTTTAATGCGGTCGATTTCAACACCATTTATTTCGTACTTAATCTTGGAATAAATAAGAAATTGGGTTATTTATAAAAACAACATCCTTTTTCAATTTTTTTTCAGCTGTATCTTTAGAAGATACGCTTGCATACCCTTCTATAAAAATGGAACTGCCTGACGGTAATACATACAAATCTTGTTGATGGACGTGTATTCTGATTTCATCGTTTTCTTTAAAACTGGGTATATACGGATTGTAGCTGTCAAGCCAATAGATAGTACGTGCATGAATACGGACCCATCAGAGAGAAAACATGTAGTTCTACCGTTAAATTTAGATATAATAAACATTTTCACAACTAACAACTTGGAAGATGCTATTATTATTCCTGCTTAGAACAATAAACGATGCACAAAATGTAATGAATTAGTTGGATTTACTTATAACTCATCAAAAATAGTAACATTTGATTTATATGGCACACAAATGATGTTGTTACGTGGAATACCTCAAAACGGGTGGGTACATTGCGTAAGATCGCACGGCAGTGCCTATATAATTGTTAATAAATGTTTATATTATTTAATAATATGTACTGTTTGTTTTATTACATTTTGTTACGTAGATGTAGTACCAATCATTACCCCTGACTTGGTCTCCGTACGTCCTTTTTGGGTAACCACTGAAAACCAGCGCCGTGCTGTGGGTCCCCCATAGCACAGCATCATGCTGAGTGGAAGCCTTCTTGTCACAGTCATGACGTGCAGCTGTCGACTATTTCTGTTTTATGCTCGTGATTAAAGATCTAGTTTGTTTGTTTCTTTTTATTAAATTGTTACCTGAGCTAATTATTTTTTTTTTGTATGCACGTGTTTCTGTAACAAATAAAGCTATTTTTAACCGACTTCACAAAAAGGAGGAGGTTCTCAATTCGTCTGTATGTTTTTTTTTTTTTTTATGTGTGTTAGCTCATAACTTTTTTCTGGGTGAACCGATTTTGATGATTCTTTTTTTATTTGATAGGTGGTGCTTCACATGTGATCCCATTTAAATTTGATCAAGGTCTGACCAGTAGTTTTTGAGTTATCCTTAATACTGCATATTTTTTCCACTTCGTTTATATGGATGATGTGTTAATAATTTCCTGTCACTGTTATTTACACACCAAGTAGTGGTATACGAATTTGTGTGGGGTAGGTACCGCAACTAAAAAGTGAAAAATAAAAACTTTTTTACAAAATAACAACCGACGTCCTACTAGTAGTAGGACACCAATGTAAACATCGGTCGTGTTTCGGTCGGTCCCGAACATTCGGATGTGCACTTCAGAGTAGACCCTCAGGTTACACGCGGCTTACTCGAAACAACTAAACTCTCCGTTGCGTAGCGTGTGCTAGATTAATAGAGGCAAGTTACTTTAACGAACTACAGACATTCACCTCTACACAGGCGCCTAAACTCACACGCGAATCCGCTTCGCCGGCGGCGATTCGCGTAGACACTGAGCAGGTTTTACAGTTATACCGCTCATACACACGACGGCTTCTTAGCCTGGACCGTAACCAGCTAGCCCTGGAAGCTAGGCGGGTGGGAGCCGTACACCCTATCTGTAGGAGAGTCTAGTCGGTACCTTCGTCGCTAGTCTTCTGCGTCGGCCCTCCCCTTGTTAACTAAGAGCCTCACCTGGCGGAGACTGACCGCCGAAGTGTTGTAAACAAAGCGGCGCTATGAATCAGCGTCGTGGCGCGCCTGCAGAAACAAAATAGCAATCACTCACACGGGAGCGCGGAGCTACACGCGCTCAAATAGACTACTAGCCATAATGTTGCACATACAATGAGGGGTCCGTATTTACGGGTCACCGTATCGCATCCGGGGCCGGGGGACGAAGCCCTGAAACTGCTCGCCACGCCCCCTTGCGGGGGCGTCGCGATTTCTACGCATTTGCACCATAGTGTATAAATGATATAACAGGACTTAAATCGGCTACAATATTATGTTGGTTCGACATGGTTCAACAATACAACTCAGTACAGTATATTAATAAGTTGTTATTTATTCAGCATCCCACCCTGCACCTGCTGCAATATCCTACACTAGGGTATTAACCCATTGGAGGGCTATGTTAGCACCAACCGACTTTGACAGTTTGATATTTATCCACTAGGGTACTAGCCCATTGGAAATATTTAAGCTTTGTTAGCACCAACCGACTTTTTCAGTTTACTATTTATCCACTAGGGTATTAACCCATTGGAACTATTTAAGCTTTGTTAGCACCAACCGACTTTGTCAGTTTGCTATTTATCCACGAGGGTGTTAACCCATTGGAACTATTTAAGCTTTATTAGCACCAATCGACTTTGTCAGTTTACTATTTATCCACTAGGGTATTAACCCATTGGAACTATTTAAGCTTTGTTAGCACTGCCGACTTTGTCAGTTTGCTATTTATCCACTAGGGTACTAGCCCATTGGAAATATTTAAGCTTTGTTAGCACTAACCGACTTTTTCAGTTTACTATTTATCCACTAGGGTATTAACCCATTGGAACTATTTAAGCTTTGTTAGCACCAACCGACTTTGTCAGTTTGCTATTTATCCACGAGGGTGTTAACCCATTGGAACTATTTAAGCTTTATTAGCACCAATCGACTTTGTCAGTTTACTATTTATCCACTAGGGTATTAACCCATTGGAACTATTTAAGCTTTGTGAGCACCAACCGACTTCGTCAGTTTGCTACACTAGGGTATTAACCCATTGGAGCGCTATATTAGCACCAGCCGACTTTGTCAGTTTACTATTTATCCACTAGGGTATTAACCCATTGGAACTATTTAAGCTTTGTTAGCACCAACCGACTTTGTCAGTTTGCTATTTATCCACGAGGGTGTTAACCCATTGGAACTATTTAAGCTTTATTAGCACCAATCGACTTTGTCAGTTTACTATTTATCCACTAGGGTATTAACCCATTGGAACTATTTAAGCTTTGTTAGCACTGCCGACTTTGTCAGTTTGCTATTTATCCACTAGGGTACTAGCCCATTGGAAATATTTAAGCTTTGTTAGCACTAACCGACTTTTTCAGTTTACTATTTATCCACTAGGGTATTAACCCATTGGAACTATTTAAGCTTTGTTAGCACCAACCGACTTTGTCAGTTTGCTATTTATCCACGAGGGTGTTAACCCATTGGAACTATTTAAGCTTTATTAGCACCAATCGACTTTGTCAGTTTACTATTTATCCACTAGGGTATTAACCCATTGGAACTATTTAAGCTTTGTGAGCACCAACCGACTTCGTCAGTTTGCTACACTAGGGTATTAACCCATTGGAGCGCTATATTAGCACCAGCCGACTTTGTCAGTTTACTATTTATCCACTAGGGTATTAACCCATTGGAACTATTTAAGCTTTGTTAGCACCAACCGACTTTGTCAGTTTGCTATTTATCCACTAGGGTGTTAACCCATTGGAACTATTTAAGCTTTGTTAGCACCAACCGACTATGACAGTTTGATATTTATCCACTCGGGTATTAACCCATTGGAACTATTTAAGCTTTGTTAGCACAAACCGACTTTGTCAGTTTGCTATTTATCCACTAGGGTAATAACCCATTGGAACTATTTAAGCTTTGTTTGCACCAACCGACTTTGTCTTTGCTATTTATCCACTAGGGTACTAACCCATTGGAACTATTTAAGTTGGACAACCCCCAGTTGGTGTCAGACTATTGCAGGATATGGAAACAAAAATAATTATTGAACTATGGGTTTATTTTAGCACCAACCGACTTCAGGACTGCCAGGATATTTTTTCCTGTTAGTCACACTGTTAATATTTCTACACCATGTAACATTGTCATAATTAACTAGTGCGGTGAAATAAATGTTTGTTTAAAAAAACCGTTGAATTTTTATTTATTCGATCGGTCCACCAATGGGCCAAACTCAAGACCCAATAGGTCCGTCATAATGGCAAGATACATCGCGACAGGACCAGGGCTAGATGGCGGGATGAGCACGTAGTACATTTCGTCATCTCCGTCTTTACATAACACGTCGTTACTTAAGGATTTGATCCAGAGATAAGTAAACCTACAAAAAAATAAGGGGAGGTTATTGCGATCAGTTGAAAAACTTAACAGGCAGTAATTAAATTATTCGGCGGTTGTTAAATTAGTGTGACAATAAAACATGAACAGTAATAAAAAGAGAATTGGTCAGTTATTTCATCCTACAAATGTCAGTACAAACAAAGTACCTAATGTTATTTATGAATGGGCAGTAAAAGTTAGATAAATAGTTCAGCAGTTCATACGTTAGGTTGGTACTGTAACCAACCACGCGGTCGTAGTAACTACAAATTGCCGCGGGCACCCCGGCCAAATGGGTTAGGTTAGGTTAGAACTGTGACAAACAGCGCGCGAGCCGAGCGAGCGAAGCGAGCGGTCCCGCGGGAGGAGCCGGTGAACGCTACTTCCAAGTAACTTCCAACTACCCACACGTAACTGCCCGTTCAGTCATTTGCTTTATTTTTTTTATTTGTTGGTGAAAAGCTTCTTTACAGAAAAGTAATTGTTTGCATCTTTATGATTCTTAGTTTGTATTGTTTGTATTCGTGTAATATTTATTTTCTAATTTATGTTATAGGTATTTTGTACAGACCTTTTTTTTTTTTTAATTCTGTGTTTATCAGTGGACACTTGTAAATGGCCTTCAATTGCATACTGTTTAAGAATACTGTATAAGTTATCAGTAAGTTTCCCGAAAAGATTAAAATAAATTATAATTAATTTAATTACCCATTTAAATATTTGGTCTCATGTCTCATTTTTATTTAGTTTAATACTCGGTTCTTAATGCGGAACTTGTTAATAAACAAACATTTTGTATTTTTTTTATTTACCAATGCTACAATATACAACTGCCGCTTTAAATCAGTGGAAATATTTGAAATTTGATCGACCCCCTTTTTTGTTTCAATAAGTCCTCATTATATACTCGATGCATCTCTTTTAAGCACAAAAAAAAATAGTGTGTACACAATTCCTCTCCACAACATAACTCAACTCCATAATTCCTAACTACTTATTTCGTTTTTGTATTGATATTTTTTCACCGCACTAATAATGTATGTTAAATGGTGTATAAAAAATACCGGTGTGACAAACAAGAAAAAAAAATCTTGTTACGTCACACTTGTGTTACAATCTGGTGGGACTCCAAGCCTGTTATCGCCGAGGGGTAGAGGTGCACACAGAGTCCGAAAGGATAATTATCAATCATAATTATCATGATAATTGTGACTTTGACTTTGTTATTAACAAAAACTTGCGGTCGGTTTGGTCAATCCAATTTACTCAATCTACCTCTAATTAATTAAAGGTTAAAAAGAAAGGGCTGAAAAAAACAAATAAATTTTATAATTTTTATTTAATATCCAAGTGGATATTAAATAAACTTTATAAAATGTATTTGTTTTATTTGTTAGAATTGCCCAAATTATAATGCATTTGTTATGAAACAATATAACAAATTAATTTCTTACACAGGTGATAATTATCCGATAATTTTCAGATAAATGATCGCATAATTATCAAGAAGCGTAATTATCTTGATAATTTCGAACCAGGGTTGCCAGGGGTGTACATAAAGTTCACCCACATTTCTTAATGATAGGCAGGAAATTGTAGCAATTACGTAGCAATTTTTAAGAACTGTTTCGAAGTATTCTATGACACACACGCTTTTTCGTGTTTTTCGAAATGTTTTGTGTTTATGTGTGTGTGTTGTGTACTACTTAAGTAAGTAAAATTTAATTTGTTTAAACATGGTGTACATGGTGCATGGTGCATGGTGCAAGCAAGATAATAAAATATACATAAAAGTTCTAACATGTTCAGCCGCATATCATGGCGTACAAATTGGTAGAAAGAGATGGTGCATAAACCTTGATAATCATCAAAATTACTGTATAGAAATTTTATAGGTACTTATTAAATCATCATTATTCATTAAAGATTAGGTATCATTACAATTCAGCAAGCACATTTTTTAGATAAAATTTAGTGTCAAAGTAGTCATTAAATAAATTAGTCAGTAAAAAATATGAATTACTGTCATTAAAATATGTGTGTGTGTTTGTGTATGGTGACGGTCCATTCTGACCACGGATATCGAGAGATATGCCTTCACTCTATATTTGCTCAAGTTTATGTGTCGCCACCTTTTCCCCACTCCTGAAACTCACACATAAACAAAAGAAATAGATACGGCACACATGGTGCTTTTTTCGCACACAAACAAGAAAATATGCGTAATACTTATGTACTATTTTATTGCACATATGCTCAAAAGGGGCGGGCCCTAGAAAGTATAGACACAGTCACTGAATGCACACATGCAACTCTAGCATCAACTAGGGAAGAGAGGTTGGTATAAATAATTGATCGATAAAAAAAAACGATGAAAACCGACTGCAAAAAGAGGTGTTTTTGGACGTATTTTGTATCGTTTATTGACGTGATAACGTCTTATTAATCGATGAACGCCGGCTGCACGCACAAAAAAGCATGACTCATTGTCATGTTCCACCTGAGCCTGAGATGTTATCACGTAAAATTATCGTCCTTAAGCCGACTTTACTGACAACCATTTTTTTTTCTGGTTTTCTATGTGGAATATTAAAACACCAATAAAAACAACTCAAGTAAAAATATAATATTTTCGTTTGCAAATGACATTTAAGTAAATCCATTTCTTCAGTTTCTCTCGTAATTAAAATTAAAGCTGTTCAACTATCGCACATATACCAACAATTCAAATAGGTACTTGTTGAACATTATATCTGCCGCTTTCATAATTTAGGTGTTACATTCTTAACTAAAAAATATAAGTAATTATGTTATTATTAAGTAATGTTATTCCATCACACATTTTGTCACTTGGATATTATGATTATCCATCGGGTTTTGCTCAAACTGGTGAAAATCAGTTGATGAGAAAATATTTGTATCGACAAAGTGTCTAAGAAATTTTGGGACTAGCAACGTCTTTATGAACTTTGAATTCACTTGAAATTTTATGAGGGAAACCAATTATTTTTCCTGCATTTTGCATCTACCCATTTATGTGTAATTTCTTCTGGATCTTTCGGGAAACTGAAATAAAATGTATTAATTCTTGTATAACATATTCTTAATACCTATATAATTTCTTATTACAGATTTCTTATTTTCTTATTAGAGCAACTATCAATTATCGATATCCATAACTCAGCGCAGCGCACCACTAATGCATCGTTTTGACATGCGTCAGTCATTAGGCAAAGGCTGTCGCATGTCAAAAATATTTCACAACTAGATAATTTGTAAAATACTTAAATATTTACATAATGCAGTGATTTTTTACATATCGGTGGTAAGACAAGCCACTTGTCCTAAGGTATTTTGTAATTGTGCGATTTTCTAAATAAGGACGGAAAAATTCGGTATTTCGTAAAAATACGAAATCACACTACACGTTCCGATGCAAACATATTGACTAAACGGTGCTCACTGCCGTCGCGCGTATTTAGGGTCAATTTGACCGAACGGAGGCGACATGTGCCACGCCTCCAAGCCATATCCCTCGATATCCGTGATTCTGACGCTCACCACATTTCACCAGGTATTTTAAGGACACGAGCAGAACTCGAGCGTATTGCCATAAACCGCGCACAAATCCAGATTTCGGGCTGCTACTGAGAAATTCCAGATGGAAAAATCCATTAACACTTTGCAAGATCCGGGAACCGAATCCAAGACCTCATGCTCAGCAGAATACTACTAGACCAGCGAGGCACCAATCGAAATATTGTATAGTTACAAAGAAAAACATTGTTAAAGTTATATATTTTTATTCTTAATCCAAACCTTTCTTTCAAAAATCACATAAAAAAATTATTATGTACCCAATTTCAATACATAATATTATTTACAGACTAATCCTAAGGTTTATTATATTTGAATTTGAGCAAGTTTTGTTTCACAAAGCAAGATAATAGTGACATTTTAGAGATATGTTTAACATGGTGTAACGTTCTTCATCCTCCATAGAACAGGGAGGATCATCGGACCGTGTTGTGTCTAGTGGGCTATGTCAAAGTTGGGACGTTGTATATGCTAGTCGCGCGGCGAACTTTGCTTGCGCGATGCAGGATTTTACGTGATGTAACTGTGGTGCGTAGTGTGCATGTGGTGTTGAAGATTAATGTTGGAAAATTGAAAGAGTGTGAAAGCAAGCGTCTTAAATACGTATTACTGCCGCGACGAAGTAATAACAGCAGCACGGATCGATCGAAGGTTAAGCTACGGTTGCCGCGATCGCTTCGTGGATGGGTGACCATCCATCACATATCGGGACCCCTCTGTGCCTCGGAAAGCACGTTAAGCAGTTGGTCCCAGCCTGTCATTCTTAGATCTTTGACAGCCATTACAGGTAGTCGAGAAGCCCCAAAAATCTGACAACCAGTCCTACCAAGAGGTATCGTGTTACCCAGTTACTGGGTTGTGGAGTTTATATAGGCAGCGCTCTATGTAAAATACTGGAATTCAGCTGCATCCGGACCATTGGAAGCCGACTCTTAAAATATTCTGGAAAAGGCTCGACCGATTGATATACCTCGATTGGTGGAAGTGGGCTTCAAGCTGACTTTTCACTGAACCTAATAAGTATCGCAATGTCGCAGAAACTCGAATCATTGCTTCACCGGAGTAAACCGACAGACGCTACAATCACTTTCAATAATAAAATGCTCATAATTACTAATATTATTTATTGCAATAGTGATCGTTTAGTAAGTTTGATCTTAATTAGTGTATTAAGTGTAAAATAAATGTAGGTTTATTAGTTTAAAGTCTGAAATACAATAAATATGAGCACATTACATATTTCAAAAATGACAGCTAGCACCTGCCAGAGTACCTTCTTGACGTAGGCTAGGCTTTGAAGCTCGCTTCGTAAAGGCAGAGAAATTCACTACGGAGCTAATTGACTGCTACTTAGGTTGTCCGTATACTCAAATGCCAACTGTCACTCTTTGTATTAAGTGGTTAAAACACGGTAAATTGACGCAAGGTGTGATTTTGCTATATATTCCCTGACTGAATAAATTGCCTCGGCGTGGCACGAGTTTTAATTTAACCCGCCGGTGGAAGGATGCTTAAGGTTGGTATGATGTACGATTTCACCTTTATAAATCCAGCGACGAGTGACAGCAGAGACTTGTGAAATGACATCTCATTCAAGCTGATATATGCCAATTGAACTCAAAAGCAAAAGCGTGGTTGAGGCAAAGACGTTGAACATATTTTATGATTCTGTTCTAATTGATGCCCTTTTCTCTAAACTAATTTTACGCTAAACGCTTTCGAATTGTGTTCAGTTTTCTGTTGAAATCAGATGACCACTATAAGTCTGCCTCTTGATAAGTCGTGTTTTGAACTTGGGTAGGTCGTGAGATTTCGCTGGATGCAGGCTAAACAAGCCCACTCGTTGGGGTAATATTTAGGGCCCCCAGTCCAGCAATTGATGTCTATCGGCAGAATAATGATCTTACCCCATCCGACTGTAACTCACGGTATGATCTTAGTTTTATAGCCTTTGATGCACTTCGACCACTTGGGGATTTCGTTAAAATGGGCAATCATTTTTTGCATAATGCTGGAACAGAGTGGACAGGGAAAGATGTAACTCCAACCTGGTAAAGTGGAGCTACCACGACGGGATGGCAGTAGAGTGTGGATGGTGGAGCTATGTCGCAAACTATACTCCTCCTTCTATCCTGCCCTGTGTGTTCCAAAACATGCAGTTGAAAGTGACCTCTGCGCTGCCACCGACGATGCCATGGAAGTGGCGAAGATTTGGGCCATCAAAATCTAAAATACTGTCGTGCCAGTGACACAAGAAGAAGAAGAGTGAACAGTTACTCCATTGAAAAGAGACGATCCTCTGACCAGATGGGTGTTGGTCTCGTGGGCGGGCCGGTTGGATTTGGTGGAGCTGTTGTATAAATTCAAATTTCGCGTTATACTTTCTAGAATTTGTCTGACACCAGCATAGCTATCATAACTATTCAACAGGTAGTCGAATCGAAAATTACACATTTGTTCCCGACAGAAAATAGCTTTCAGAAGAATGGCGGTCATCTATTTGATTTAAGTTGGCAGAATTGTCGGGTTTTGGATTTGTGCACAGCCTTAGCTTATGAGGCCTCTATTGATAACATTGAGTGATGTTCGATTCGGCATGGAAGCTTATCGAACGGTTGTAAAAAGCTATGTTGGTAGCTTGTGTAGTTCGGATGTGGCGGTAAAGATTTCGCTACAAATTGGATCTGTTTTATAAAGATTTCGCTACAAATTGGATCTGCTTTATAAAGATTTCGCTACAAATTGGATCTGTTGTATAAATATTTCGCTACAAATTGGATCTGTTTTATAAGTCTTGCTCAAATTCAAATATAAGCAATGTTTTAACAAAAAATTTGCGTTTTTGTTTCTCTGGTTCAATTGTCAGACCGTGGAGACGTTATCTCTCATGAAACCTGTCGTTTTTTCGTCCGAAGTATTCAACATTTGGATCGCGCCAACTGTTCACGACTGGTGCGTTCACTTCTGGGTCTGTGGATAGTTATAGTTATTATCATTAGGTAAACAAATTCATTTGAGTGACGCCAAATACACCAGCTAGTAGATTCTGTAAAAGTTCACCGTGAAAACTTAGACCCCGTTCCCACTATGTCGTGACGATAGATTATCGTGTCGTTAAAAGCGTCGTGGCTTGTGAATTTAAATGAAGGTGTTCTTGTATACGACGACACGATTAACTGTCGTCCTCTACTTTTTTTTGCAGTGACGACAGATTGTCAAGTAAGGCCCAGTTCACATTAGGACGGACCAAAAGTTTTATCAATGACCGGCTCGGGCTCTTGCTGTTCACACTATTCGTCAGTCAACCAGTGACAAAGGACGACCGATAAATGTGGCGGTGCCGACACTTTATGGGTCGAATAACGAGTCGGTCCGACATAATGTGAACCTGGCGTCAATGCAAACGGCTAGCACGACATTCGTAAAACGATAAAAAAAACGTCTCGACTTATCGTGACGGCAAATCATGTGTCGTTATTGCGACTATCTATCGTATCATATCTATGTATCGATCTTTAACAGAACCTAGAGGTGACTGATGTGCCAACGACAAGGCGACTGCCGTTAACAGTAAAAATGTCGTCACGATCCAATGGGAACCGCTACATACGACAGTCGTTCAACGATAAAATATTTCGATGACACAGTGCCGATAAACAGTCAATATAATGGGAACAGCTAGAGACGACAGTCGTCCAACGATAAATTAATCGTTACGACACGACATAGTGAGAACGCGCCCTTTGGTAAACCGAAAATGAAGCTGTCATTCTAGCTAATGCTAATGACACTATTGACAGCTCACTTCCGCCTAAGTTTTCACCGAGAGGCATTTTCAGAATAGACCGGCAGGAGTTAAGGTAAATTCCCAGCTGTAGCCCGCCATATTAAAATTTTCATTGGTTCTTTGCAAATTGCAGCTCTGTTTAACTTTAGAAATTTGTTCCACCTAAGAATTTTTCAGAATATTTCTTATGGAAATTCTTAGGTGGAACAAATTTCCAAAGGTTGACGAATGATATGAAATTGATGATTATTATTCAGTAAATATATCATGCCTACAGTCGCGAATCGCATTTTGATCAACATACGACGTAAAACAGAGTTGCAATTTGCAAAAACAAAAGAAAATTTGAATTTGGCGGGCTACAGCTGAGGATTCAATATCAAAATGAAAGGGATTGTGATGTGTTACGTAATTAGGCTGCGGCTTATGCTACGTTTCCCTAGAATAGCGGCGGCCGCCACATGACGGCGGCAGTGGCGGCCGTCATGAAAATGATGGCAGCGGAGTTTCACGCTCTCTAGGAAAACAAACCCAACTTGTTTACCTATAACGTTTCAAGAGACATCATTCGCAGGTCAATTGTGGACGCTATATAGCGGCCACTGCAGTCTTTGGAAACCCTAGCTTTACGTTCCTTTGGTGACTTACTCTTCGTATGTGTACAGTCGATCTCGTGGGTTATTCCGTTTGTCCACCCTAGGGTGGATACTCGGAAACGCGTGTTCATCTGTCCACCCCAGACGGGGTGGCTAATCGGAATTCGCATAATATTTTTCTTACGATTTTCTCCCTCGACTGTGTTCAGTCATTTAGAGAAACATGATAGAAACTGGCCCAAGATACCCATAAAATATAAGTACCTATAAAAATATATACATACTTCTTCTTTGAAATGTCAAAGCGGAAATCGTTTAAATCGCTAATCGTTTTAATCGCTGAAATTGGAAATTAGGGTTGGTAATTTCGTGGACATATTGCTAAATTTATAAATTGTTTAATAATATGATTTAAAACGATGTTTAATTTGATTTAAATGCTATTACGTAATATGATTTTTGTTTAAGTTTGTGGTTATTAAAAATTTATTATTATTTTACTAAAGTGTATGAGTATGTTACCGTTGTATTGTCGATAATGGTGCCGATTCTCTTGTCACAAAATTCTCTAAACTAGACTAAAAATCACTAAAATTTTGTTTAGTCCTGTCAAAAGACGATTTCTCATTCTGAAATAGACTAAAGTGCCACAACTTAACTATATTTTAGTTTGACAGCACTAAGATGGTACTGAATAATTAGTTTAGTGAAAATGGCAATTTTGCTATTCTGAATTTGACGTTTTTAACCTAAAATTTTGGTTGTCTTAACTAAATCTGGCTATTTTTAATCGCGATTAAAATGGTGTGGAATAAAATTAGTTGTCATGAACTAAGATCCACCACAACAACTCGACTTCAGGGGCAAAAACAGTACTGTATTTTTTTTTTTAATTTTGCTTATATCTCGAAAACGGTGTGTCCTATCGCAAAAATAATGAAAATTTCGACCCCCTTTATGAAACCCTTAAACCCATATAACTCTACACGAAGGTATTTTTTTTTTAAATATTTTCCGTACAAAAAAAGAAAAATTCCATATAAAACACGCCGAGGCTGCCACCCATGCGAGCCTCCAGCTCTAAAAAAAAATCACGTGGTAGGGTAAACAAGTAGGTACCATGTGGAGTCGCGATTGTCAAATTAAATTTTAGTTGCGTCAAAATGATTTTTAAATTTAGAGATATTTTATTGCAGAATAGCTCTAAGATTCTCATAGCCAAAAGTAAGGAATTTTAGTGATAGTTTAGTTAGTTTAGTTCGGTGTACAAGAGAATCGGCACCAATGGCAATACAACGGTAAAATAAAACTTGGGGTAAAAAGTTGGAAGAATAATCAAAAGTGAATTGGTATGTTTATTATTTTCATGTTTTGCAAATAAACGTATTTTCTTTCTTTCTTTCTTTCTAATTTCGATTATCCACCCCATCTGGGGTGGACAAATGAACATGCGTTTCCGAGTATCCACCCTAGGGTGGCCAAACTAAATAAACCGATCTCGTGATAACCCTAACGTTGAATGTCACTCGCAAGTCATTAAACGACAAGGTGTATTTGTCTATTATTAGACAAATGAGACAGTTATATATCTTAGAATGCAATAGAATTATTGGTCGGAAATTATCCCACGGGAACGTACTATCGGGATAAAAAGCTAGTAGGATTGTTGCTGCAGGTGATTAATAAATAGAGGTGGACAATTTTTTTTTTAAAGTATCTCTACAATATACGTCTAGGCCCTAGAGTAGAGATATATTGTAGAGATACTTTTTATTCTATGGATTAGGATTATTGTACAAATTCGAAAGAATGTAACTCCTATGTGTTACCTTTTCACGCATACACCACTAAGCGGATTTCGATAAAATTTAGCAAGGAGATACATGGCATCCTGGGGTAGGAGAGGCTATTTTTTGACTCGGTCGCACGTTCCCTTGGGATAATTTCCGACATCAACGCGGGCGAAGCCGCGGGTATGTCTATATAAAAATTATATACGGTTCGTTCGTAAGCGCATCACTTGAGAACAGCTAGACAGATTAGGCAAAAATTGTTTTATAATGTTCGTAATTGTCCGAATCAGGTTTTGAGGGAAAGAAAAATTTTAAGTTTTGAAGGTTTCCGGAAAATGTTTTAAATTCGAGAAAAACGGAACGTCTTTTTTTCAACGGGATTTTTGTACGAGCTTCTGGACAAGACTTCTGTCGGGTCAGCTACTAAAAAATTAAATAAAATATCCTAACTTGCAACTAGAAAGTATTTGGCGAGCAACTAGAAACGAGTTGGCGAACAACTAGAAACGAGTTGGCGAGCAACTAGAAACGGGTAGAGCTAGCAATTAGAAACGAGTTGGTGAGCAACTAGAAACGAGTAGAGCTAGCAACTAGAAACGAGTAGAGCTAGCAACTAGAAACGAGTAGAGCTAGCAACTAGAAACTAGTTTGCAAGCAATTAGAAACTAGTTGATGAGCAACTAGAAACGGGTAGAGCTAGCAACTAGAAACGAGTTGGCGAACAACTAGAAACTAGTAGAGCGAGCAACTAGAAACTAGTTGGCGAACTACTAGAAACTAGTAGATCGAGCAACTAGAAACTTGTACAGCGGGCAATTAGAAACTAGTAGAGTGAGCAACTAGAAACTAATTGGCGAGCAACTAGAAACAGCATAGTCCTATGGCGTTATAAAAGCGTCATTTAATCTTGGTGTTGCTTTTTAGGGTTCCGTATCCAAAGGGTGCCAACACAACCCCCCCCCCCCACCACGCCTCCACTGTCCGTCCGTCCGTCTGTCTATCAGCGGGCTGTATTTCATGAACTGTACTAAGTACAGTTGACATTTTCACAGAGTAAACTTCTATTGCCGCTATAACAGCAAATAATAAAAATAAAATAAAGTAAAAAATAAAAGCGACTCCCTCACAATAAAGAGACGTGTTTAAAAAAAATGTAGTGTTAATACTGTACGGTGGTACGGAACCCTTCGTGTGCGAAGTCCGACTCGCACTTGGCCGGTTTTTTAATATTTCAATTATAATCCACACAAATAATTTGTGTCACTTTTGCTCGTTTCGTTAAGATATCCACGATACCATGTCAATAACAATGCAAAAAATAAAATATCGCATGACCGAAATTTTTTTTTTAAAGACTACCCTACCTGTATTTGCTGTCGCGCAGTCGGGTAAAAATATTTTAATCTTGTTAACATGTGCCAAGATAGGCTGGTCAACTAAATCTAATTATTGATTATTTTTAAGTGTATTCTCGGTTCTACACAATACAGGGTCAAATTAAATTAGCTAGCGCTAAAGATGTGATGGGGGTATCGATATGTACTTAAATATGTTAAAAAAAAAAAACGATATTCCATCAACAAAAAAATTTACACGGAAAACAAAATCAGATTTTTCCAAACTATACCTGCTGCTAAATACACTACAATGCAGAAAAAAAACGGGTTGTTCCGATTATCCATCCCAAAAATCCACCCTAAGGTGGATATATGCGGAAACGCATGTCCAAGAATCCACCCTAAGCCTATAAATTCCGTTTATCCAACTAGGTCTAGGGTGGATTCTCGAGTATGCGTTTCCGCGTATATCCACCTTAGCGTGGATTTTTGGGGTGAAAAGGTATAGTTTAGAAAAATCTGATTTTGTTTTGTTTTTTTTTTGTCGATACCCATGACGCTAATTCAATTTGATCCTGCATATATACATAATAATTATGGTTCGTACTCGATTTATTTTGAGCACCAACGCCGGCAACATTCCGACTGGGTGCTTTTTGTATATCCTTTTGTTTCCTATTTTTTGGTGCTCGTGGCAGGTGTAGTGGGCCCCCACATTCCTCGCAAATACCGGCACCGTCTCCTAACAGACATATTATTAAAATAAGTATAAGGGGGATGCGCTAAGGTAGCCCGCGAAATTCAAATTTACTTACGTTTTTTGCAGTTGGCAGGTCAGTGTCCGGTTGTATGTTGATTAAAATATGATTTGCGACCGTAACAAATATGGCTTTACAGAATTATAATCATTAGAATCAGCAATATAACTCCATATGTTAGAATTGGCCTCAAATGTCATGAGTTCACTTAGAGCATTTAGGTTAAATGCTCTAAGTGATTTCATGAAATAGTCATTCAATAGGGTAATATGAACTTAGAGAGATGTATTGATGATTTTTATGATTATAATTCTATAAATAAATATTTGATACCGCCGCGAATCTTATTTAGGTCAACACACAACCTGATACTGACCTGCAAATTGCAAAAAAGTAATAAAATTTAAATTTCGCGGGCTAACTTGGCGCATCCCCCTTAAACCGAAAGCGCTAGGGTATCCCCAACGTAGTTCTAATTTCTTTACGTTTTTTGCAATTGGCAGGTCAATTTTAGGTTGTATGTTGATCCAAGTATTATTAATAATGTAATTTTTCTTGAATTACATGACATATTATGATTTGTTGATGACATTTAAAGAGAAACCTCTCTGTGAATGTGAGTAGCATGCAGGCTAGATGAAATACATGATATTCATTTTAATATTGTGAATGTGAAGACTATGTGGGTCATTGTTGCTTTTTTTTTCCTTTCAGGTAGTATTAATCTTAGTCTGGCGGTTTGAGTAATTTTTGTGGCCTACCCAAATGTCCTTTCTTTGGTATTGTTCGTTGAATCGTTGAGCTCCTTAAGTTCTGAGTTGAGCTGCACGATTACTGACAAATGCGTGCACTGACTGGACAGGTCCACTCAATCTGTGTGCTTTTTCCTCAAAAGACCATTTCAGACAAATCTACATGGTCTTCACATGATCTGACAAGATTATGTCTGGACTTTAAAAGAGACTGTGACCTCTGAGTTTGTTTCGGCCTTTCTTCTCAGAGTAGTCAGATAGGAAACGCCGACCTCATCTAGTTTTAAAATATGATTGACGTGTAAAAGTGTTTGTACAAACCTATTTACAGAAATAAAATCATTTATCATTTATTCACGACCGTAACAAATATGTATTAATATATATAACAGAATTATATTCAGGTAATTTGATTTTACCAGTTGAATGACCATTTCATGAAATTATGACATTTGAAGTCAATTCTAAGTTCGAGTTGGGTTGATGATTCTAATGTTTTTTTTTTTTTTGACTTGAAATAGCAAAAAACGTAAGAAAATTTTAATTTCGCGGGCTACCTAAGCGCATTTCCATCAAGAAATTTTAAAATAAAATCATGGGAGAAATATAATTAACCAAAATCAAACCCACAATTGGCGCGGGTTAGTCCAACTTCTAACTGAATCTACTCCTAGATAGTTCTATGAAAACATTTTATTGGACAAAAGACAATATAACTTCTATACAATAAGAATTTAGATCTTTTTAATAAAACTTCATGCAAAACATCTTAAACTAAGCACTTATGAATCGGGTATCTAGAGAATGTAAACACGTGGCTACATGCACGCGTTACTTGCACAGCTCATAAAGGTGCTTATACACGGTGCGCGTGTTGCACATGAAAACGTGGCTGCATGCGCGGGATACTGGCACGGGTTACACCTTTCGTGCGCTCCTATCCTCATCCATCCACAGTTCTGAAAAAATGTTGCAAGACAATCGTTTTCAGTAGGTATTTTTCGTTGATCTTTGCAGTTCTTTTTTTAAAGTGAAACTTTTATTACATCGTCTCAAACTTTTTCGTCTGTGTGTTGCATGTCGCGTGACGGTTGGCCGCGGAGTAGGGAAAAAGTTTCACTTTTACCGTGGTTTCATAAAACCACACAATCCTTTTTTCAGTAGCGTAAGATAGAAGGGGCTCGTGGCTCAATAATAACAGCCGCAGGGGTCGATCAAAGGTTCAGCATCGCTTGCTGACGAAGTCCTTTCGTGGTTGGGTAACCATCCATTTCATATCGAGACCCCTTAGTGCCTCGGAAAGCACGTTAATCCGTTGGTCCCGGCTGTCATTCGTAATTCCGCGACAGTTGTTACGGGTAGCCAAAAGACCAAAAGTCTGACAACCAGACTTACCAAGAGTTATCGTGTTAACCAGTAACTGGATTGTGGAAATCACATCGGCAGTCTGTCCATGTAAAATAATGATATTTAGCTGCATCCGTTTAGACTGGAAACAGACCCCAACATAGTATAACAAGGCTAGACAGATTTGAAGATAGAAATCATTTTATATTAATTTATTTTATAATATAATTAGTGCAGAGTTGTACTAGAATATTTTGGCGCGTGCCCAAATTCGGAAAGAATGCCGCCATCTTGTTTTCAATACAATTTCAAAAAAAAAAAATACATTAGGATCACAAACGTTAACCAACAGCGCCCTCAGCCAACTTTATTCAAGCGCCAAAAGATGCTTCTAGCTCTGTATACACAGCTAGATGTTTTTATGTTTTATGTCCAATCGGTCCCCGTAGAACTAATAGCAGCTAAGTTGGACTAACCCTACTTATTATTCACACGTTCGTTTCTGCTGATGTCCACGACACCGCTCTCGAACGCTCGAAGTCGCGACCGACTCTGCCCGCCGCCGGCCGACTTCTTCGAACGGCATCGACGGCCTCGGCCCCGTCGAGCACTTTGAGCGGGCATGAAGATGGCTTGTACCGGCGCTGCTGTGTAGATTCCCGCGAACCGTGCTGTTGAGCGAGAGAAGCCGCTAGAGAGCGCGAGGAAGCGGACGGATGTTGCGAGCACGCGCTTGCAGTATCGATTGTGACAGCATGGTACGCACGACTACATATCAAGCTGACTTCTCATAGTACGAAGAGCCTTTACAATGCGAGATCAACTAAAACTGGAAATGCATAACGTGATTTGTCGTCGTGAGTACCAACGTATGCTTTTACTATTGTAATATAAGCCAAACTGACGCATGGTACTGCATGACTAATTCGTCACTTGTTCGACCTACGTTCGAGCCACAAAGCTGGGAATCCGAGCTTTGTGGCTTCGGCTTAAGCAACACAAAATATAATTAACAGACTTCATATAGTGAAAGTGACCCCGTAACAGAAGTTCGTACCCCACTAGGGATGTAGTTAGCATGTAGTCACTTAGTTTCTAAAGTTTATGCTCTGGCTGGAGGACTGAATGTATTAAGAGGGCGCCCAACGGTCCACTAGCGCCACTCATAAACTCTCTCTCTCTCTCTCTCGTGATTGAGAAGGAATTATGAAAAACGCTCAGTAGGGAACCTCTGTAAATGTGACAAGAATTTTCTAATGCCTTTTATAAAGTTTAATATTGAGACACGAAGCAACAAAATACGATCTAGGGGAATGTGGCCGCTTTTATTTATATCATATTGCGTTGCTTCGTGTCTCAATATGAAACTTTATAAAAAGTATTAGAAAATTCTAGACATATTTACCGAGGTTCCATAATGAGCGTTTTTCATAATTCCTTCTCAGTCACGAGATAATATTTTTTTAAAAGAGTGGCGCTAGTGGACCGTTGGGCGCCCCCTTAAGGCATTCACAGGATAGCCCCGACAAAGCCTACGGTTTCATAGAATAGCAGTGGCTGCCACACATTGTCAGCAATTTACGGACGAATGACGTCACTAAAATGTTATGTATTAAAAAAAGTTGGCGTGTTTTCCTAGAGAGCGTTTTTTGATGCCGTCAAATACTCAATAATGTATTCGCATTCCCGAATGTGGTAACTTAAAATTATATTTGTGATCATTATGGATCCCATTTGGCACAGCAAAAATAGTAAGAGAGGAAGCTTTCAAAAAAACTAGCTTATTACTTAAAGTAGTTAATAGTCTTCTGAACTAAAGATAATAATATAAATATATTAAGTATAGTTAACCCCACAGATGCAACTGCGGTTCCATGGTGGAGGCCGATGGCCACCACGCTTTGAGTTGTCGTCGTTGCTCGGGGAGGTGTTCCCGCGTCACCATGCGCTCAATGATATTGTTCGGAGGCCTTTTGTGTCGGCTAATGTCCCCTGCCTGTTGGAGCCTCCGGGTCTGTGCAGGACTGACGGCAAGAGGCCGGACGGGGTGACTCTGGTGCCTTGGAGGAATGGCAAGTGCCTAATTTGGGACGCAACTTGCGTCAGCACTGTTGCTGCCAGCCACCTTGGTCACACCGTCCACTCACCGTCAGCAGAAGCGGAGGACGCCGCTGAGAGGAAGAGGACGAAGTACGCACCGTTGGTGGACCGTTACCATTTTGTGCCCATTGCCGTGGAGACCAAGGGTGCTTGGGGCACTGAGGCCAGGAAGCTCATTGGTGAGATAGGGCACAAGCTCCGTGACAAAACGGGTGACTCCCGCTCCGGCTCGTTCTTGGTGCAAAGGCTAGCCATTGCCATCCAACGTGGCAATACAGCAAGCGTTTTGGGCACCTTTGCGCCGGGAACAGTTAGGGGTGGGTTATTTGACTAGGCATTTAATGAATAGGTGTGTACCTGTATTTTATTGTCTAATTATCCGGGTTTTCTTAATAAAATTTTACTTTAACAATATACGAATCCTGCTCCTCCTGTCTATTATCCTGAGAATATGAACTATCTGGTTAACTATACTAAACTTATATACTTACATATGTTATATTTAGATGTGTTATATTTTCTCGTTTAAATAATCGTTTATACAATAATAGCATTTTCTTATTAAACATTTCTTTAGTTTTTTTAAAAATAAATTAATTTTGTCTTTTTTTTTTTATTAGTTTCGGTAGTTTATTATATATTTTTATGGAATTTACTTAAGGACTTGTAGAATGTATTTTTTGCCGGGAAGTTGGAATGTTTAATCTTGATTTATGTCAGAGTGAGTAACTTGACTGTATGTCTTCACTTTTTGTATAAAATTCTTGATGACTAAGAACAAATTTGCAGGTCTCTAATATGTATATATACTGAGGGAGGGTTAAAATATTATACTTTTGGAAGTGAGGTTTGCAGCTGTCAGTTTGATCGACGTTTACTAGGATTCTAACTAATTTCTTTTAAAGGGTGAAGAGAGTTGGTGCATCTGTGCTATTTCCCCAAAGGGTAACGCCGTAGCTCAGCCAGGCATAAACATACGCATAGTAGGTGGTGACCGCTGTTTGAAGATTTGAGTTTTTTTTTTGTCACTGCGGTGTTTGTGTGGTGGCTACCCGCTCTTCTAAGAAACCCGTTGCTTTAGGCAGCCGATAACCTCATAGGTTGACCTGAGAGATGACATACATAAAAAAATAGTAGAACTTACTTAAAGCTTCCAAACGTTCCATGTCAATCTTTTGCCTCTCCTTCGCTTCGTCGCTTATTCGACTCGTGGTGGTCATCCGCTTTGAGAACTGCGGCATCGTGCAGGCCACGCCATACAGATTGTTCAGAACTTTAACCTGTTTCGTCATAATACATTTTGAAGGAGCAGCAAATATATGTAACGGCAACATTGTTTAAAAAATTCCACCTTAAATTTTAAAAATGCAAGAGAATTATAAAAATCTTTGTCACGGAACTGTACAAAATCTTTGAAAGAGAAATTCAGTGCCAGATTTTTTGAAAATAAACTTCTTAAACAGCCAGTTTTTGGTGCAAAACTTCTTGGTTAGTTTTAAAATTCTTTAAACTTACCTGTTTCAAGTAAGGGTGGTGTAACCAATACATATTCACAACGTTTTTGAAACTGTTTTGTTTAGAAGCCAAAAATGGTTTATTATTTTTGAAAGGGGGGCCCACGATATTTCATGGTCTGTCGGAGACAGGACTTCTATCAACGAAAGAGCTTCTGGTACTGACGGAAATAAATGACAGCTGTTCGATTATCAAATTTCAATATATTTGATTGTGGTAGCCAGTGACATTTTTTTTAAAGAATATAATAGTTTTTATGTCTTGTTTTTTGCAGCTCGTGTCGACTCGTTATGATGAGAAGAATAACAGTGATATTTTGGCTCCTGGGCGACGTAAGTTCCGATTTTGACCAAACGCCACTATAAATCTTGTATCGTTGTAAAAGGGACAGGTTCACGACAGTATCAAATTATTTAGAAGCGAATTTTACTCGCGGAAATGCGCGGAAATGTGGATATATGTAACTTTGCGCACCTTTTTTGTCAAGCACTAAAACCACAATCATTTAAGAGCGCGTACACGGGTCCACTAGCGCCACTCCTTTAAAAAAATATTATCTCGTGACTGAGAAGGAATTTTGAAAAACGGCTCAATAAGCGACCTCGGTAAGTGTGTCTAGAATTTTCTAATACCTTTTATAAAGTTTAATATTGAGACACGAAGCAACAAAATACGATCTAGGGGAATGTGTCTCAATATGAAACTTTATAAAAAGTATTAGAAAATTCTAGACATATTTACCGAGGTTCCATAATGAGCGGTTTTTCAAAATTCCTTCTCAATCATGAGATAATATTTTTTTAAAGGAGTGGCGCTAGTAGACCCGTGTATGCGCTCTTAAGGCTCCACTACACGCAGCAAGTTACATTCACAAATGGTTAGCGCATGCAAGCTGCTGTGTGTATCCGGGCTTTCAGGCCTTCTTTTCGAGTCGATGGTAATTTTTATTAAGTATCTACGAGTAGATACACGGCTACAAGGATCTTTTGTCGCTCGATTGACGTTGGTAGGGGGGCGCTGTTGGTAAACATTTTGTTGTTTTGTGAAATGTCACATTCGAAAAACAATATAGCGGCTTTAGTTCTGATTTTAGCCACGCGCGAAAATGACCGTGTAGCGCTTTAGTTGGGCCCAGTAGATGGTCACTTTAATAGCATGTATCAGTAAATACTCTGTGGTATCAGTGGCGTTCATTAGATCCACAGAGGTGCAGGTGCGACATTCCAGAGACTTTTTTTTGTAAACTCTTTCAAAAATAAACCGAAAAATGAAACCGGAACTGGAACTTTGGAAATTTGTTCCATCTATGAATTTCCATATATCGCTGGCCCCGGGCAATATAGCGGTAAACGCCGGTTACGCCCTTTTTAATGTTATTTGATTTTTGGCTTCTCGGAGTATCAATCTATCACTCTTATTTTTTTCAATTTTTTAAATTAATATTTCTTTAGAATAAATGACAATAACAACTTTATTGCATGGACAATTCTCTTACGACTAAAAATGTATTATTGCAATACTCTAAGAAACATAACACAAAAAAACGGTGAACATCTTTACACTAAATTTCTAAACAAAGGGTAACAGTAATAAATTTAACCGCCTTTTTGGAAATAAACGTATTATATCAATAAACTGTAAACACTTAATACGAAGTAATCACAAGAGATTTTATTCTGTACAAGCTATTACGCCTTTCTTCCCGGAAATGTATTGTAACCCCGGCGCCGTACTATCGTGTTACGCTGAACGCCATCCCTTTCACTCCTACGCATAAATGATTACCGCATGCTTTCTAGCATCATGTTTAGGTAAACAATTGATACAAATAATAACTCAATTCGGAGGGCGGTGTCAGTGCAGTGTGTGACGTCTTGCGCTAATAATGTTCTTTTATTGCGATTAAGTGGTTTTGAATTACGAGTCTATTAAACATAATAATCCTTAGATCTATAAACTGTGTGTTTTTTTAAAATGGCAAGACAATTATTACCAGCAAAATCTCGAGCAAGAAGAATGTTATCCATGGTTGACGGTAAGTGATTAATCAGTAAGATGATTAGGTATGATATTGATTATTATTATTCTTTTAATACCTACCAACATCTACCTATCGTCGTGTTTCTATTAGTTGTTTAAGTTTACTTACCTCTTTTTAAACCGCTAATAAATCTATCATTACCTACTCACCTACCTAATTTGAAAAAAACCTATATTGTATGTATGATAGTATCTATGTAATATATCAAACTAAAATGATGAGTGTAGGTGTGTGTATGTGTATTGTGTGTGTATGTATGTGTGTGTGGGTGTATGTAGTATGTCGTTTCATAGTGTTTTGTGTGTACATAAATAAGTAAATAAATAATATCATTTTGATGGAAAAACGCACATAAGTCGAAATTATAGTATTTCGCTAAGGGTCGAAGTATTAATATTTAAAATTATAGTGTTTATGCTTATTAAATGAATATAAAAAAAATGTCACTAACTTATGTTGTTTTACGACAGATTCGATATTTTAATAGGTAAGTGAGCAATTTCAAAATAAACTGTACCCCCCGATTTTGCCTTGTCCCTCGACTTTGTTAATTTATTGTTTTGAAATGAATAACTTTTAGCAGAATATTATAATTTAAGTGAAAAAAAAATATTTTTAGATACATATAGAAATTGTCGTTTTGTTGTTACTTTACTAAATATAAAACTTACGAAGATTTTAAAATATTGAAGACCATCAAATATACCTGTCCCCTTCCCAACTAAGGTCATAAAGATTGATTTCCAAAAAAAAAACAGTATTGGGAGTGGTTTCTATACATAATTTAAATTCTTAAAAGTCAAATTCATCTGTTAAAGGTATCAATGATATATTTCTTTACATATTTTCTTTTAAAAATAAATATGAATATAAATCGATAATTTTAACTTTCCGGAAGATTCCGTCTTGTGACCGCTCGTTTTTGCAAAAATTCTTCTAATAGTGGAAAGTATTCGGCACGAAATGGCAACACAACATATCGTCCTTCATCGACAGCAGCTATTTTGCTTTCACTGGCAAACTAACTTGTGACATTCGCGGACGTATTGTTGAGGTGCAGGTGTGTTTCAATTTCTTAGCTCAGGTATGTGACCAAGTTTTACTGTTATAAATCACTTTTCTTTGATTATTGTTATTGTTTTCACATTGCAAAATTTGTATAGTATTTGATACCAAAAATTTATTAGTGCTAAGTAAGATGGGTAATTTTTAATCAATTTAAAACTATAAGAAGGTAGCATTATGTGACCTCCGTTGCGTGACTTTTTCTACGGTCACATTTAACGGAACGGCAAGTCACAACAGGTCGGAATGCATAAAGCTTAGTTCATAATGCAAATCTTTACTAACCGAATTAACACATACTAAAGTTGTAAATTATTTAACTTTTATTTTATTTAATTTCAAGTTCAAATTTACAGATTGAAGTTTGCTGACGACGTTTAAACGTTATGTAAGCTTTTCGGAATTTAAAATAAGTATTGTTTTCCATGTTGGTAGTGTTTTAATTCTAATGAGATCCGCGTACAACTAAGTAGATAGATAATACGAGTAGGTAACTACTAGGCAACTATTTAATTTACACTTGCTCGTAAAGTGAATTTATTTCATATCTCTAACTTATATAATATTAATTAATATTATATCAATAACTTTAATTGATTTTTACTTAAAAAACCTAAAATGTTGTAAGTTATTTACCTACTGTATTTAATGAGTTTTTGTTTGGCTCTGTTGTCTGTTGAATGTACAATTTATTTAAACTTCGCTCTCTGGTATCAGAAACTACTTAGATATTTTTTTTACTATTCAAATTATTGTATGAATGTGTTACTTCATGTCATTGAAGGTATAATAGTCGTAAAGATACAGTTCCTTACTTCCAAGCAAAAAAGAGTTTTTGTAAATGTTTTAAGGCTGCCCGATGCATTTCGACAATTAATCAGGCTACAACTACAATTCTGAAACAAAGGCTATATAGTAATCATAATAGTGATAGTAATCAAAGTCTAGATGAACTGTGAATAATGCACCGATGGTCCTACAGAATGGGATTATTTTTGTGACACATGCTTAGAAGGAGGTATATTATTCTTATGGTTATTTTTTGGTAAGTGCTTAATTTAACAATGGTTTTTTTTTCAGATTAAAATTCTGATTTCCGAGTATAACTGTCGATATGGTAATATACGCAGACATAGATAAGGTGCTCCATTCCGATGATTTTATGGATTTCTACATTTATGACCTGAAATGGCCTTGGACTGAGACACATTTTATTATCAATGAATATTGCTATGGATGCGGTCAATACGTAAGTCGATCTTCAAGAATTAGACACTTTTCTCTGATTATGACTAGTGAAGATATAAACAATTTATTACTAAGTTCTTATTTTTGGTGCCTTTATTGTAATTATTCCGTATATGATCATTTCACTCCTGATGAGTGTATTTTATGTTCAAATTAAGTACGTATTAAGAAGAATGTGTAATGCTTAAAAGTATTTTTGATTTTTTTTACCAAAGTTAAATTCAAATAATTCGATTTTAAAAGTTTATGTAGATTACTGAAATATTATCTATTATTCGTTTTTATATTTTAAAGTCAGGTGCCTTTTTTGATGAGGCTACTATAACTTAATAATATCATGTCATTGAAATATTCTAAAAGAATATGCATCTCAGATATTGAAATTGTAATATTTTTGATTTGCTTCTTTAATACGACTGAAAAAACGGTTATTTTTAAGTTTTTCATAATTACTATTTACAATATAAACTCGATTATAGTTAAAAGGTGCCATTTAAATTAAGCATTAAGAAAAACAGTAAGACTGATTTAAAAAAACTATTGATTTGTTAAGGTTTTATTTTTAGTTTGTGGTGATGTATGAATGAATACTTACTCTGTAATTGACGCAAACGGAATATTATTGTTTTGTTTTCTTATTTTAATTTGTTATTACTTTATTTAATTAAAGTGGCGGCGCTAGGTCTACTCAAATATGGCCTTAATTTTATAATACCTAGTGATCGCAAATATTATGTGATTATAAACTACGGAGTTCCTATTAATCAGTATCCTACAAAGTTTTAATAAGACTGATATCAATACAGACGCCAGCACATCAAGCAAGCCCAATCTGTCAAATTTCTTTGATAGTTTTTCAACGTTATTACAACTGAATAAGGTTCACGTTCAATTGGGAAAATTTGACAGTTTGGGGTAGCTTGATATGCCGTGCCGATATGGTGTCTGTAAATTTATAACAATTTATGCTAACCTAACCATTGAAAAACAAGACAGAATTTGGTGTTACAGCCAACATTATAATTGGGCTTGAGGTTTCCTTTGTAATTTCATAGTATAGTAAGGTAAAAATATAAGAATATTTAAAATGATTGTTTTATTTCTTACCTACTCTGTTCTTCGATTTTTTCCGTAATTATTTTCTTAAAACATAAAACTAGTTTCAATTTGAGAAACAGAGCTAACAATTTTAAATTATCAATTGATGTCATAATTTGTTGACTTAGTTTCATGCACTACGTAGGTACAACTTACTTATTATTTAGGCAATTTATAAATCATGTGAACACAGCCTTATGATATTAAGACTTCCATTTTGTGACTGTCCCTTCAAATTGATGGCGTTAAATCTATGAACTCAGATTATTTTTTGCCTTTTAAATCTGTGCAGCCACAAATATGTTTACAGTAAATGTATTACTTTTCTAAAAAGGTACACATATGAAGTAAAACATTATGTTATTGGAGTAAAATTTAAAAATAACCAAGTAAAAAGCGATAGAGTCACAATACCGAATAAAAAATAGTCCTTTTGTATTAATACTAGAAGCTAAGGCTATTTTATTTGATTTATCAATTAATTACACATAATAGTAATTTGAATAAATTTAAAAAAGGCTTATTAATTTCATACTTTTCTTTAATTTTGCTTTTCAATGTAGTCACATAACGGAACTAATTCCGCCACAAAGTCCATTTTGTTTTGATATTATCGGAAAAATGCCTCGAATTCCGCGTTCTTTTTTGTTTTTCTGTTTAATAAACAATATTTCCTATTATATTACGGACAACTAAAAAAAAAAGTACATAATAATTAAAATCAAATTTTATAGCAGGGTACACTTTATTTTAAAATTGCTCAAGTACCCTTTTGTTTTGTTATAGATGCCATAAATCTTCCCTGTAACGGTGATTATGAAAAAACAAAGGAAGTCACCATTTCGAAGAGTATGGAAGACGTAAATCGCACTGGAACTCATAGCCCAACTTTACAATGTCTTTCTGCCAATTTCGATTTACAATCACATTTATTGCAGTCCCCTTCTACTATTTCCTACGAGTCTGCTATATTCGATGATGTTGACTTTGTAGCTTCTCCAACTTTAGTATTTGGCACACCACGTCACCGCAAACGCAGATTTAAAGAGAATTGTGACACTCGGTCTATAGAATATTATAATGTGTGTGAATCGACAGACCTTACAACATTAAGTGATACGACGATGCAACAAGCTACATCGGTACTACAAGTAGCAGAAATGTGTGACCAAACTGCACCCCAAGAAGAAAATATACAATACACAACACTGAAAACCGTACGCCAAGATTTCACAATAGACCAAAATGTTTTATACACAACACCGGTCGAAAATGATGATAATTCAAATATTTTGATTTTACAATGTGAAAAAACTGCCGTTGAATCTAATAGTTGCAATAATATTACAAACTTGGATGCAGATTTCTTAGTTGAAAGCCAATCTACATCGATAGAAAATGTTGACATTGAACCTAATGATTGCAATAATTCTATAATTTTAGCTCCAGATTTCTTAGTTGAAAACCAAACTACAACGACAGAAAGTGTTCCATCCGTATCTGATGAACTATCAACCACCAAAGAACTAACTAGAAAAAAACGGCGACACGAAGAAAATTGGGAAAAAGTTAAGAACAAAAAACAAAAAAATTCAGGCCAAGCTTATACTGCTACTAATACGAAAAAAAAGTTTGATTCTAAAACGATGAAGGACGCCTGTAAATGTAATAAGAAATGCGGTGAACAGATTTCTCAAGTCTCTCGGCAGGCTATATTCGACGAATTTTGGAAACTTAGTGATCACGAAGATCAGTGGCACTATATCTTACGACATGTGAATACTAAAGATATTAAAAAAATGCAACTAGTTAGAACAAAAAACAGGACACAAACCATTAGCTATTTTTTTAAGATAAATGGATCAGAATCAATTGGGGTTTGCAAAAAATTTTTTTTGAATACCCTTAGCATTAGCGAAAAAACAGTTTACACAGCAATAGAGAAAGGGAAATCTGAAGAAGTCAAAGATAACAGGGGTCAGCATGAAAATAGACCACGGAAAATGAGTGTTTCAACCGAGCAAAGTGTTATTGCACATATAAAACAATTTCCAGTTAAAGAATCACATTATGTTCGAAGAGATACTAAGAAGTTATACTTAGAAGAAACACTGAACATTTCCAAAATGTACAGGCTGTATTCCGATGAATGGTTTAAGAGTGCAAATTATCCAAATGATGTAAAGATGGCCACAAAACGACAGTACGAAACTGTGTTTAATACAAAATTCAATTATTCTTTTCACAAACCTAAAAAAGATATGTGCGGCCAATGTACATTGTTGTATCGTCAAGCTGATGGTGAAAGAAAAGGCCAACTCCAAGAAGCTTACACAAAGCACATTAGAAACAAGGAATGTGTTCGTGAACTAAAATCTAAAGATAAAACAGAAGTCGATTCTACGACTACTGTCGTCGCTATTTATGATCTTGAAAAAGTCTTGACGATCCCTCAATCAGAAGTAGGAATCTTTCATTACAAGCGAAAGTATCCTATATATAACTTTACAATTTACAACTCATTAAGTGGAAGAGGTTACTGCTATCTTTGGCACTATCAAGTGGCCAAAAGGGGTGCTAATGAAATCGGCAGTTGCGTCCTAAATTTCATTGAAACTGAGAGCCAACGTGGTATCAAGAATTTTATATTTTATTCTGATGGTTGTGCTGGGCAGAATAAAAATAGGATTATCTTTGCTCTGTATCTATATTTGTCCAAAAAGTTTGGAATTAACATAATACATCGGTACTTTGAAACTGGCCATAGCCAGTCTGAAGGAGATTCGATGCATTCTCTAATCGAACGCGCAAAAAAGAACCACACAATTTATACCCCTGATCAAATGTATGGCATTATCATGAATGCTAAGATCAATGGTGAAAAATTTCATCTTAAGGAAATGGAACAACATAATTTCTTAAATTTGAAGGAGATAATGGACAAAAGACACTGGTTGCGGGCAGACCAAACCAATGAAAAAGTTATGTGGTCAAAGATTCACGAAATCAAGATTAATCTAGCTCATCCAGATGTTATTTATTTAAAGTATAACTTTGACGATGAGTATATTTCTTTAAATACTGCATCAAACACTAGATCTTCAAGAGGAAGACCCAAAAAGACGCCAGTGACTGATGTATCAGGAGATGAACTGAGAATTCTGTATAGAGAGCCAATCGCCTTACCAAAACCACTTTACGATGATTTGATGAGTCTCTGCAAAACCGAAGCAATCCCGAAACATTATCATACATTTTATAACAATTTGCATTGTGTTGGGAACTCTGAAGCAGAAATTGATATTGAAAGCGAAGATTCAGATTAAAGCAGCATATTTTTTTTCCTTTTACCATTGGTTTTGACCATTTTATTTTTGTTTCCCTAATAAAACAGTTCCTAAAAATTATGTGATTTTCTTCAAATTAAGGTAGCATAGTATTTTTCTGGTGTTTTTTGTGTTTGTTTCCAAAGTACAATATTTAAAAAAAAAAAAAGTGATTTTATTCAAATTAAGGCATAGTATTTTTTCTTTTTTAAGAGTGTTTGTGTGTTTGTTTCCAAAGTTTAATCTTTACTAAAAAAAATGTGATTTTGTTAAGGTAGCATAGTATTTTTATTTTTTAAGAGTTTTTGTGTTTGTTTGCAAAGTTTAGTATTCAATAAAAATTATGTGATTTTAAAGGTTTTTTATACAAAGTTATTATCATTTAAAATTTAACTAAACAAAAATTAGGTAGTAGTAACATTTAAAAAAATGTATAAATTTCATAAAATACTGTCTAAAATAGTAAAAAATAAATAACATTATGAGGTCGGTCTGTTACAATGGTTACATAAAAATATGTTTCATGGATAGGATTCTAAAATAGCGATTAGTGGATGATACAGCTAAGCTTTGGCTATAAAATTTCCCTGAAGAAGGTGGTAATCGGCTGGAACGCTCTAGATCTAAAGCGAAAATTACGTCGTATTATATTCTTACATTCCTGAATCTCAGTGGTCGGTGTGTTTATAAAGTCATTAATGATGTTGCAATTGAAACAGTATCGTCTATAATTTGTATTATACATTTTTCCAATTATTTCATTAAATATTTATACTATTACAATTATTTTTAAAAGGCTAGATTGGTAAAAAAATTAGCTTTCATTTGAAATTTTGAACGTCTATTTTGGATCAGTGTACGCTGCACTATAAACAAATTAGCTTCTTTTATTTCTCCTGTAAAATTAGATTTTTGATATTACCGCTTTATTGCCCGGGCCCAGCGATATGAAATATTCTGAAAAATTCTTAGGTGGAACAAATTTACAAAGTTTGACGATTGATATGAAATTGATGATTATTATTTAGTAAATATATCATTCCTATACAGTCGCGAATCGTATTTTAATCAACATACGACGTAAAACAGAGCTGCAATTTACAAAAAAAACCAAAGAAAATTTGAATTTGGCGGGATAAAGCTGAGGATTCACCATAATGGCATGTATCAGTGGCGTTCATTAGATCCACAAAGAAGCAGGTGGGACATTCCAGAGACATAATTTATTTGTAAACTCTTTTAAAAATAAACCGAAAATGGAAAATGGAAATGGATAAACCGTTCTACCGTTTTTTTACTTATTTTTTTTTTATGTTTAAGTAATTCTGTCTGTCTATTACCCTTTCGCGCCAAAACTATGTAACCAGTCATTATGGTATTTGACAGAGGTAGCCTGGGACCTGGAAAAAGGACGTAGGCTACTTTATATCCATCCTTACTAAAATTATAAATTCGAAAGTAACTCTGTCCGTATCAGAGAAATCTAAATAATAAGTATTATTTAGAATTCTGTGGTCTGTATGTTACTTTTTAACGCCTAAACCACTAAACGGATCTTGATAAAATTTGGCATGGAGATAGATGGCATCTTGGGGCGTTCCCCGAGATGCCAAATTTTACACAGGTTACTTTTTCTCCCGGTAGGACGTTCCAATGGGATAATTTCCGACGTCAACGCGGGCGAAGCCGTGGGCAGAAGCTAGTACTGCTATTCTTTAATATAATAAAGAATTAATGTGTGTGTAATAAATATGTGTGTAATAAAGAATTATTGTATGTAGAGGGTAATCTTCCTAACTACAGATCCGATTCCGAAAAATCTTTTACTAATGGGAAGCGAAGATAATGTAGAAATACGATATGTTATTAGCTAAGAAATTTCACGCGGACGAAGTCGCGGGCTGAAGCTAGAGCTGAATATGTGTACAAAAAAAATTTAAAATAAAAAATACACGCAGATAAAGTCGCGGGTAACAGCTAATTTGTCATATTATAATAAGAATGTTAGCCTTTCCTAAGGGCTGCATTCCTCCTGCGCTGATGTCGGTCGCATACAGTCGTAGCAACGTACGCGCCGCTGACGTCAGCGTCGCAATGTGGTGCTATATCGAAAACAATGTATATGCGTACGCGCGACCGACGTACTCGACCGACATCAGTGCAGGAGGGATTCAGGCCTTAAGGCGCAGATATACGACTTTTAATGATTTCAATTCGAGCATCATGTCTAAATGAATAGTCTTATTTGTTTGAAAAAAATATATGATAAACTAGACTATTTTCTTCGTAATTTGATATGTGAATGTTTGAAATTATATTTTTATAACATAGTGTAATTAATTAGAAAAGTAATGTCTAACGCGAACACAAAAACCATAATCACGCAAAAACTATCGAGCGTATTTTCATGAAATCTGCACCATCTAAAAGACAAATTAATTACCCAAATTTTTGTATACGGCTTTTATTTGTATTGTGTTTGATAAATCAAGGTGGGTTGTTTTTGCAAATAAACTTGATGCGCGTTGAAGCGAGGGCTCTTGCGGACGACGGGCGGCAGTGCATCGCTGACCAATGTCCTGGTAGACACTAACGCTCTGTGCAATTTTATTCGCTTAAAAGTTTGGCATGCTCCTCCTACTCGCTCAAGGACGCTGGCATTTATTGTCGCCTTAATATAGGGTTAAGGCGAAAGCGTCAGGGTAGCCCGCGAAATTCAAATTTCCTTACGTTTTTTGCAATTTGCAGGTCAGTGTTCATCTAAATAAGATTCGCGGCCCTATCAAATATTTATTTTTAGAATTATGATCATAAAAATCATCATTACGTATCTATAAGTTCGTATTACCCTATTGAATGACTATTTCATGAAATCATAACATTTGAGGCCAATTCTAACGTAAGGAGTTCTATTGCTGATTCTAATGATTATAATTCTGTAAAGCCATATTTGTTACGGTCGCGAATCACATTTTAATCAACATACAACCTGACACTTACCTGCAAATTGCAAAAACGTAAGAAAATTTGAATTTCGCGGGCTACCTTGGCGCATCCCCTACAGTCGCAAATATTTACGTAAATGATCCTAAAGGTGATGTCAGGTCACTTACTTCTACTATAAATGATAAATGATTTTATTTCTGTGAGTAGGTTTGTACAAACACTTTTACACGTTAATCATATTTTTTAAATTAGATGAGGTCGGCGTTTCCTATCTGTTTACTCTGAAAAGAAAGGCCGAAACAAACTCAGAGATCACAGTCTCTTTTAAAGTCCAGACATAATCTTGGTCAGATCATGTGAAGACCATGTAGATTGGTATCTGAAATGGTCTTTTGAGGAAAGAACCACACAAATTGAGCGGACCTGTCCAGTCAATGCACGCATTTGTCAGTAATCGTGCAGCTCAACTCAGGAAGTCAGGACTTATGGAGCTCAACGAATCGACTAACAATACCAAAGAAAGGACATTTGGGTAGGCCGCATAAATTACTCAAACTGCCAGATCATGATTAAAATTAACTGAGAAAAAAAACAATGACCCACATAGTCCTCACATTCACAATAATTAAAATAACATAATACTTTACAAGTAAATACTCATGTCATTGTTTATGTATATAAAATTCAACAATGTCAATGTGTATATAAAAAATCGGCCATAATGTTTGAGAACCATGTAGATTGGAGTCTGAAATGGTCTTTTGAGGAAAGAACCACAACAGATTAAGTGGACCTATCCAGTCAGTGCACGCATTTGTCAGTAACCGTGCAGCTCAACTCAGAACTTAAGGAGCTCAACGATTCGACGAACAATACTAAAGAAAGGACATTTGGGTAGGCCGCATAAACTACTTAAACTGCCAGATCAAGAATAAAACTGAAACAATGACCCACATAGTCCTCATATTCACAATAATGAAAATAATACAATACTTTTTACAGTAAATAATAATATATACTAATTCTTACTTATAGGGAAAATAAACAAATTAATCATTCATATTCACTAAATGGAAAATACACAGTTATTTTTTTATAGGAGCATGGATTTAGTAAGTACAATCAATCACACATTTTTATTTGAAATTATGCCTTTATCTCAGAGGAACAAGGGCGATTATCGAAGTAAAGGTAGGGAAGTAAAGGTAGGGAAGTAAAGGGAGGGTAGGTAGTGAAGGTGTTCCCACTGATGTGCAGTCTACTATAGGTACGAACGGTTAAGCGCAGGTAAGTGGCGCATGTCAGGGGAAGTGGTGATAAGTCATAAGGCATCTGACCCACCGCGGGCGCGGAAGCGACTACAATCAGCGATTTTCTCTCTGAAGAAACGTTATACCAAAGATCCTGTCCTGTGTAGTAAAAGAAAAACAAAATTATGCCCTTTTTATTTTTTGTCGTGCGGAAATCCTTTTGGAAGTCCTCCACCCTGCGGTCGGTGGATGGCCGCAATTCCTCTAGAGATAGGCGCGGGCGCCGTCTCGGGCTTTCGCTGTTCAGGCAACAAACTCCCCAAGTCTGTTGCCTGCAGGCCTCACCCTAAGGCGGCCGGACATCGCTCCGCGCTCTCCGGCACCCGGTGCGTCTGCTACGGATTGGAAGGGCAGTTGTATCCTCTCTCTCCCTTTCCGTCGCCTCCTTCTCGACCATCACTTTCTCACAGAAGGAGGCGACAGCGTCCCACGTGCTCTCACTTCCGACCATGGACTGGACCATGTCCGGAAACGAGAGAGTATCCGTAGTACCAACCGCCGCAACGAGGTCACGGTGGTACACTGCCCAAGCAGGGCATTGCTCATAATTATGTACCTATTTAAATAGTTGATCGCTAACTGTTCACGCCGCTGCGGCGAGACTTACGATTGGTGCTATCTATACGCATATCAACGAGTAATAGCTCGTCGCGATCGCGCACTCGCTGCTCAATGCTCGCCAACTCGTTTTTAGTTGCTAGCTCAACTCGCTCTTGTTGATCGCCGGCGGTGGGGCAGGTCCTGATTATCAAGAGATTCATCTGTCAGTCATTTCATAGAATACTTGGGAGTAATTTAATGACGTTTTCCTTAACATTAATATTCAAAGCACATATTTATCAACATCCTTCTACGGCTGTGTTCACAAGGCTAACGTTGGGCAACACGGGTCTTGCCTGACTTAGCATCGATTGCCCATTTTGTGCACATTAACAAGACTAAAAACTACAGACCGCCATCTGCTACGATCCTTATATACTCCTTTTGCTTCGTTTACGTTCATACATCTGCGGGTTAGTTGCGTAACACACTAACAGTAGCAATGGCTTTTATTTTGACAGTTCAACAACAGTCATTGCCTTATTTACGTTATTGAGCGGACAAATTTTTCGAACATATGAAGCAATGGATTAGCAAATATCCTTCAAAATGGTTCAGATTTTGATTGAAAATGTGTTACTCAATTAGGGTGCTGATCATACACGCACGCCGGTTGCGAGTACTACGCACGTGACCGTTTTGAAGGTGAGCATTCAAATTCTGAATCTTAAATTCAGTCACTCACTGTCAGACCATGCACAGCTTAAACCGCTGGATCTAAAAGCATGAAAATTTACACAAGGATTCTGGTGTATAAGTTGACGCGGCTTTCGAAGGACCGATAAGCGGGTTTTTTTTTTTTTTGTTTTGTTTTGCGGGGTTAGAAATATTGGACGACACACAGAATTGAGCAAAAGGGAATATGAAGTTATGAGTGGACGAAACACGTTGACTCAAGGACAGCCTTCGCAGACGCCCACGTGTTCACTGACTTTCTTTCTCTCCGGTAATGCACTATCACCTGGTTTTTAAATGTCACACTTGTGTCGGCCAACACTTATAAAATAAAGAGTTTTTGAGTTTCTTGATATAATATTTCGGTATATTAGCGGCGGGGCGCGGTGCGGTGCGGTTGGCTCAAGTCTCTTTGCAAGAGTGTTCTTTCAAATCACTGTGGATTTATGCTGCGATTGGCTATCACTGCGGCGGAAGCGCCTCTGATTCGGCGCGTGTGATGAGCATCCCTCTCGTTCGGTTGTATGGGAATTGAGAGGGAAGGAAATATAGCTCAAAACTGCGGTCGGCAATATTATAGTAACTTATTACTAAAGCTTGCGCGAGCAGGTTCCTTAGTAACCATAGATATCCGATTCGTTACGCTTTTCAAAGCTTACTGTCAGTCCTTCTAGATATGCAGCTTGTGGGTCAACTTCACTCAGCGGGCATACAGCGACCTACGCGTTCAATATAATAATGCACTGAGAGTGCTGCAGCGGCTGTCGGGGCGTTATAGTGCGTCAGGGATGTTTGCGGATACATATTTATTTTTGCCGCCTTGTTTTGTGCATGCCTAATGACGCGTGCTCGCGGCAGCACCACAGTACTGTTAGGGGGGGGGGCATCCGGGGCTGTAGCCCCTAAATCCGGCCCTGCCCATCGGGTACACGGCTTGTCGAGAAATAAATAAATCAGGATACCATGCTCAAGAAAATTTTAAACTCATATTAAAAGTACACTTTGTAAACAAGCATATTACAAATTAGAGGATTATATCCTAGATAAGAATGCTTGGAAACATGCTGGTCCTGCTCCATAGGACAATCTAGAGTTTAGACAAAATAAAACAGGTAATTTAATTGTATAATTTATAATTTTTATGACATTGAGTTTTACATTATGTAACTACTTTAACTCACACACTAAATTATTACTTGTGAAATTTTGGAAAAATCATTTTCTTTTCAATATTTGTAAATATGTGAGCACCATGTTTCTATCTCATAATTAATTTACCTGTCATTGCGTTATATTTAATTATTTTTACCTATTGTGGTATAGTAATTATATTGTAGGTGCATCGACTTCACATATAATTATATAATTAATGTATTCATAATATTGTAAAACATTTTTAAAAGAGTAACGGTGGAGTTTCTTGCCCATTCTTCTCCATACGAAACTACCTTTAGGAAGGGGCAACTAGAATCAATTCTATTTTCTTGTTAATTTTGACGTTCAAAAGTGCCTTTCATGTCCCTATTTGAAATAAAAGATTTGACTTTGACTTTAATTGTACTGTAGAGCATAAAATGTGAAATTCAGTTGCATAGTGAATACACAGCCTATTAAACTTCGTGCGGTAGTGGAGCGAATCTTTGTTGCTCATCTATCTATCTTTTTTAATAATAAAGCTGAGGAGTTTGTTAGAACGCGCTAATCTCTGGAACTACAGTCAGATTTGCAAAAAATATTTTTGCATTTGATAACCCAAGTCTTAAGGTAGGCTTTTTAACCTGACGCCACAACCCTAAGGAGCCTAGCATAAAGAAAAAAAATCGGAAAGAATGCTAAGCGCAAACAAAGTAATCGTAATTATTATTATATAAGCGAAAGTAAGCTTGTGTGTTTGTTACCTCTTCACACCTAAACCACTGAACCGATCATCATGAAATCTTGCATATACGTTGTCAGGGGTACAGAAAAGGACATAGGGGACCGTTCATCCAGAAAAAAGGTACTGTTCCCGAGGGAAAAAACAATAACTTTCGACGGTCACAATTGCTGTAAGACGCTAGATGGCGCTACGTGTCTTTCGAATCATGATTGAATTATTTAGAAACTTTATTTTAGTGTGTTATGGATATTTCCCTCTATTAGCCCTCACACTCTGACTCTGAAGTTCCCCCTTCCCCACAAAGGAACATTACTGCGAGAACTAAGCGGCCGCGCATGGAATCGTCACCTAACACACAGGAATCCTCGAGCAAGGTCTCACTTGAACTTATTATGACTACTTTGACCACTATGAAAACACAACAAGAAGTCACGTTTGCCAAAATTTTCTCAGAAATGTCTGATGTCAAGGAAAAAGTGCATCAAATACAAAAAACAAACTCAGAAATCGAGAAGTCGATGGAATATATGTACAATCACTATGAGGACCTGAAGCTTCAAATCCTGGACCTTGAGAAGACCCGAGATAAAAATGCTGAAACAATCAACAAGCTCGAGAGGCAACTCCAAGATATCAAACTGAGTTCGAGGTCATCTGCTGTCGAAATTAGAAATGTCCCGAACAAAGAAAACGAATCTGTCGAGGAGATGATCAATATTGTGTCTCAGATCGGGAAAAGTATCAACTTTGAAGTATCAGCGTCCGAAATACGCGATATATATCGCTTACCAGCCAAACCTGGGACGAACAAAACTATTGTGACCGAGTTTTCTTCTGTGCACACTAAAACCAACTACCTGTCGGCAGCTCGCAACTTCAACAAAACCCGAAAATTAGAAGACAAATTGAATACAGAAGTAGTAGGCATATGTGGCGATAAGAAACCGATATATGTCGACGAATATCTTCCCGGATCAATGAAGAAATTATTCCTGCAGTCTCGAGACTTTGCCAAGAAGAATAGTTTCAAATTTTGCTGGATTTCAAATGGCAAGATTCTACTACGCAAAAGTCCAGAGTGCAAGGAAACTTACTCTGTCAGGACGGAAGACTGTCTAGCGAACATACTGAAAAAAAAGTGACTATTCGATCTGTGCTACGCTATTACCCTGTCTCGTTTTTTGGCTGTCTACTACTTTAAAATAGTATGTAAATGTCTCGTAATTATAATTGTAGAAACTTTTTACATAACAAGCGAACTTCGCACACATTACATTTTTTTTTTTTACACACCACTTAGCTTACAATTACGATTTATCTTATATTAAGCCCTTTTTAATCTTACCTATTTTACTAATTTCACCCATACTTCTTTCTTTACAGAAACTTACGAAATTACCTCCACACTACACTAAATCAAAAACATTAATTCCAACTATTTCCACACATCAAATAGACTTTCCTTTACACCTATTTTTAAATTTTATTATTAATTATAAATGGCTTGTATAAAAAATATCCTTGATGAAATTGATCAACATAGTGTAGCTACTTTTCAAGTCTGTGCCCCACGCGCATACACTTCTTTGCAAAAGGTAGCACAATCGTCATTAAAAATTATTCACATTAATATTCGTAGTGTTCACAAAAACCTTAACAGCTTTTTAATTGTTCTTGCCCAGATGCCTGTCCAATTCGATCTTATAATACTGACGGAATGCCGGCTAAAAAATGCTGGTCCAACCCCAACTTTGGGTGGTTATACCGCGTATTCCACTATAAAAAACCCAATCCAAAATGATGGTGTAGTAATATACGTTAAAAATAACCTTCAATGTACTGTAACAGAACCGTCTTTCTTTGTGGACGCAAATTGCTTAATTTGTCGTACTCAAGACACTACAATCATTGGTATATATCGTTCACCTTCATATACTAACTTAACTAATTTCTATAATAGCTTGGAAACTGCTGCGTCTGCCTTAAAAAGCAGCAAATCTGTTATAGTAATGGGAGACTTAAACGTTGATATTAAACCTAACAACGACGACCCACATTCACACGAGTATCTTCTACATATAGCGACATTGGGTCTTTTGCCAGCTTTTCTACATCCCACTAGACCAAGTTCAAACACTTGCCTAGACCATATCTTGATCAAATCTAAATCCTCATCAAACTCCTTCGTATTAGAAACAAGTATTACAGATCATCATGCTACGGCCTTATGTTTGGATAAAATTAAAGTGAACCGAAAATTAGTTCCACAGACAACCACGCGTTTAAATTATTCTAATGCTGTAAAGGATGTAGGAAACGCTGACTTAGCCCCAGTGATGAACGCTACTGATGCCAACATTGCTGCAGATAATTTAATCACTACACTCAAAGGCATTGTTCTAACCCATACCTCCACCATCAAAATTTCAAGAAAGGATAGAATAATCAAGCCTTGGATGACACCTGGTCTCATCCGGTGCATCAAAAACCGAGATAGCATGCATCTTAAGCTTAATTCAGATCCGGAAAACACTACTCTCAAAATTACTTACACAAGATACCGAAATTTTTGTAATCGACTTATCAATAAACTTAGACGTTCTGATGAAAAACTTCAATTTACTAGAGCTCAAAATAATAGCAAAGAAACTTGGAAGGTCATTAAAAAACTCACTCATACAGAGATAAATAAGCAGCCAGCCACAAATCTCTTAACATTGTCTACGGACCCGTTATCCTCAGTTAACGTAATAAATAACTATTTTGCTAAAGTAGGTAAGACGTTGGCATCTAAAATAATTACTTTCGCTACAGACGGAGACCTAACATCTAAACACAGCATGCTAAACTCGATCGCGCTTCTCCCGGTTAGTGAAAGTGATGTGGAGTTAATTATCAAATCACTTCGGGATAACTGTGCCACGGGATGGGACAACATACCAGCCAAATTAATCAAAATGGCTCGAAACGTCCTCGTGCCCCCTATCACTCATATCTGCAACCTTGCCATATCACAAGGGATTTTCCCGAGGGCCTTTAAAACTGCGTTAGTAACACCTGTGTACAAAACTGGAGATAAAGATCAGATCTCAAATTATCGCCCCATCTCTGTCTTAAGCGCTTTGTCTAAAATCATGGAACGAGTTCTTAACAACTGCTTAACCAATTATTTAACCAAATTCCACATTCTCGCCAATAATCAATATGGTTTCCGACATGGCATCTCTACGGAAGATGCCGTAGTCGATCTTGTGCAGTCGGTAGCTGACAAACTAGACCAAAAATTGAAATGTTATGGCATTTTTCTAGATCTCAGTAAAGCGTTCGACACTGTTTGTATTTCCAAACTAATAGAGAAAATGGAAAATGTGGGTATACGTGGTCTAGCTCTTGAAATCTTTAAAGATTATCTTTCTGACCGTAGACAATCCGTCAAGATCGACAATACAATTAGCGCAGAGGAACGAATAACCTTTGGGGTCCCCCAGGGAAGTATTTTGGGTCCAACCCTCTTCCAAATCTATATAAACGACCTTTGTAATCTGCCTCTCGTCAACTGTGATATTTTCACTTACGCAGACGACACTGCACTAGTGGCATATGGTAAGAATTGGGATGACGCTAAATTGCATTCGGAAAACGCATTGCGGAGAGTAATGCATTGGTTAGCAAGTAATCTTTTAACCTTAAACGTTGATAAGACCAAATTGTTACGTTTCACTCTACCGCATACATCAAAACCAGCTGAAGAAACCGGAAATCTAAAAGCCCATAACTGTCAGCAAAAGACAGAACCTTGTAAGTGTATCTCATTGTCTATGGTAAAATCCATAAGATATCTCGGAGTGTTCATCGATGAGAAACTAGACTGGACCATTCAATTGGAGTCATTAACCTCTCGCACCAGAAAACTAATTTATATTTTTAAAAATTTAAGGTTTTCAGCGGATAACAATACTCTCCGTATGGTTTATTTGGCTCTGTGTCAAACAATCCTGATGTACTGTATCCCTGTGTGGGGAGGGACTCATAAAACTGAGCTATTAAAACTCGAAAGAGCTCAAAGGGCTGTGCTAAAAGTAATTCACTTCAAACCTCGTGACTACCCTACACATATGCTATATTCAGAATGCAATGTCTTAACTGTTAGGAAATTATTCATCTTAAGATCAATCCTCTACAAGCACTCTATGATCTTGTTTAATAAGCAGCTTTTCAGTCAGCGGCGTCGTGGCTTTCCCTTATGTCCTGCTGTCTCTTGCAGGACTGCCTTCGCAAGACGCCAGTTCAATGGCCTAAGTGCAAGGCTGTATAATAAAGCCCACAAACAATTAAATATTTACGCCTTGACAAAGGGCGAGTTAAAAAACAAGTTAAATTCATGGTTACAGATATTGACATATAGTGATACCGAAGATCTTCTAACCACTATACAGTAAAGAGATAGGTTTACACACAGAACACAACACATCCACTTACTCATACAACACAGGCATGTAAGCACTCCCACATACACACGCATACGCAAAAACACACATACACTCAAACACACACACACACACCCACACATACACCAACACACAACCATACACACACCCACACGCCCATACACCCACACACACACATGTTTTATTTAATTTTTTTTGTTCTTTTTATTTTTTATACTTTATTTTAACATTAAGTACTTTGTTCGCCTGCTGCACGTACCAAAAAAAAAAAAAATTTTTTTTGTAACCGTAATAAGACTCACTGTGAATGGATACTCTTTCCTAAGATACAGACAGATTTTCTGCCTAGTTTAGGAAAGGGAGTCCCATGACCATTTTTATATGTGTTGTACTGGTTCTATTTATTTATAACATCTAATTATATAAGACAACTTTGTATACCATGTACAAACTACTTTTTGAAATAAAAATTATTATTATTATTAAAAAAAAAAAAAAAAAAACTTTTTTTATACATAAGTGATACATTTTGTGAGTCTAGAGTGAAGTCTAACACCGTTTGACCGAACACCATGAAAGTTGGCATATAAGTAAGTTAGATGTATTTTTCATTAAAAATACATCTAACTTACTTATATGCCAACTTTCCTTCCTTCCTTCTCCATTGAGAAGGATTTGCAGGATTTTTTTCGACGGCCACGCGGGCGAAGACGCGGGCAAAAGCTAGTTTTAAGGGGACTACATGACCTAAACGCAAATTTATAATGCCTAAAAATATATGATCCACTGCAGTAACCAAATCAGAAAAATATATGACATTCTTCTGGATATATGCTAGTTAGATAGTGTGTTGAAAACATAATACAATTAACTTGATATGCTAGAAAAAAATCACGAAGATACCTCTAAAAAATTCTTTCAACGATTAAAAACCATACTAATATACATGCAAACATTCAGATTTTTGTCAGATTATTCTACAAGTAAAATACTAACGTGATAGTGTTTTAATTTTTTAGTCCAATGAATAGATTTTTTGTAAATCCATAATTGCTTCATATTTTGCAATAAATTACCAGCGTTGTGTCATCGCGCGTCTCTTTCTTTTCTATGCAATCCGACAGTGACCGCGTTTTAGCTCTTGTAAGCCTCTTAATATAATTATTACTTTTAAATTAAACGGCGGTGGGTGAAACCACCGGGCACATCTAGTCGTGAATTAAATTTTAAATGAGTATTTCAGTAATTTAATCAGACGTGAGACATCTCTGAATAATAGTGACGGATATCATGTGAACTCAACAACCCCCACTGTGCAATCTCCAATAAGAGAGAGCCGTGTCCCAAATTATAAGCTGATAAATTAGCCATTTACACCAGTCTTACTAAAGGTTATCGTGTTACCCAGTAACTGGGTAGTGTGTAGTCCCACGTAGTAGGGGGCGAGCCTATTGCCATCAACCGGGCACTCATCCAGACTTCGGGCTGCTACTGAGAAATACTAGATGGAAAAATCCAATAACACTTTGCCCGACCTAGGAATCGAAGCCAGGAACTCATGCTCAGCGTAGCGCTTGCGACCACTGGACCAATGATGGCCAGTTAAGGCGACAATAAGTGCCAGCGACCTTGAGCGAGTGGGAGGAGCATGCGAAACTTTTAAGCGAATTAAATTGCACAGAGCGTTAGCGTCTACCCGGACATTGGTCAGCGATGCACTGCCGCCCGTCGCCCGCAAGCGCCCCCTGCTTCAATGCGCATCAAGTTTATTTGCAAAAACAACCCACCTTGATTTATCAAACACAATACAAATAAAAGCCGTATACAAAAATTTGGGTAATTAATTTGTCTTTTAGATGGTGCAGATTTCATGAAAATACGCCCGATAGTTTTTGCGTGATTATGGTTTTTGTGTTCGCGTTAGACATTACTTTATAAATTAATTGCACTATGTTATACAATTATAATTTCAAATATTCACATATCAAATTACGAATAAAATAGTCTAGTTTATCACATATTTTTTCAAACAAATAAGACAATTGGTGATGTTTAACGTGAAAAAACATACAGACGAATTGAAAACCTCCTCCTTTTTGTGAAGTCAGTTAAAAATGTAAGAACAGCCGATTTCTTTTGTGAATGGATTTCATTCAAATTTTGTTTATCGTCTAAGTATACATGTTAGACGTCTAAGTATACCATGTTAGACGTCTAAGTATACTATGTTAGACGTCTAAGTATACCATGTTAGACGTCTAAGTATACCATGTTAGACGTCTAAGTATACTATGTTAGACGTCTAAGTATACCATGTTAGTCGTCTAAGTATACCATGTTAGATGTCAAAGTATACCATGTTAGACGTCTAAGTATACCATGTTAGACGTTTAAGTATACCATGTTATACGTGGTATAATTTAATGTGATAAGGTCCGCGCCGATTTGTTTAAGGCGCAGATATACGACTTTTAATGATTTCAAATTAAACATCATAAAAACGTGTGTTTTATTGGAAAAATTATTTTATGTTATACATAGCTCGGCATAATGTATGGAACAGCTGATTCTTTTTGTGAATGGATTTCATTCAAATTTTGTATATCGTCTAAGTATATCAACTTAGTACCTATTGAATTTTAAATTTTGTAGAGACTTTATTTATTTATTAAAATCTCCCTTACAACTATCATTACAGGCGTACACCTAATTCGATAGCGGGGTCTTAAAATTAACTTACATTTTAAAACAATGAATAACAATTTAAACCCAAGGGCCGTGGGGTCCGAGTGCCCATGTTTTGTTCAAGGAAATCTCCAAACGCCTGTTTGACACTTCCCGTGGATTTTACCTTGGCCAGAGGCTAAGCATTGCCATTCAACGTGGCAATGCCGCCAGTCTCTTGGGTACATTACCAGTCGACAGCGATGCGGAGGAATTTTTCGACGCCATCTTTTAATTTGTTAATAGTTTTAGTTAGGTTAGGTTAATATATTTTAATTGTAAATACTATTGTACTTTTAAGTAGGTATTATATTAATTACCTGAAGCAATATTAATTAATATTAGCTTTAAAAGCACTGTTCAGTTTGGTATAAGTTTTTGTTTGAATTTAATAAATATGTGAATAACGGACAAAGCACAATATTTTAAGTATACCTACTCTAATCTACACTATAACATAAAATAAACAACAGTATTTTGCGAGTTCACTCAAATGGCATGTAAATACGATCTTCACGTGAAGCTAGTTAATAACCCGAAATGCGCTGGTCAATGGTGTTTTAGCGAGAAGGTTGGTGCTGGGCACGGCCAGCAACGCCGGGCAGCGCCGGCTCCACACACAGCGGTGTGATACACATACACTCAGCCGCTGCAGTACTCCTGGGTTATGCTCAATGCTACGAAGTAACCTAACGAGGGGTCTTACTCTTTAGGTCCGTCAACGATAACACGGGCCCGTTCGAAAGTAGTACGATACTAATAAGTGAACCCTACTCCCAATTAATTAACTTTTTCGGACGGGCACAAGTACGACGGGAGTAAGGACACTTGTCAAATCATTTAAGTAGTCATTATTTTTTTATTCGGGCCCCGGACTAATGTTTCGTCCGAAAGTGATACGGAGTAGGACACATCCGTAAACTCGACCGAAACTACGGACTTTGTGCCAGGGCCCCAGATACGCAACAAGTGTGAATTCCCGTCGTACCCTCAGTTGGTTGTACCCGATGTGCTAACCTAATCGCCACTCTGTATATACTTAGCAATTAATGACACTTTTAAGGCTCCTTCAAACGCGCTACACGCGACACGAATCGCATGCGACACAAAGGCACCGCTTGTCGCGCGACAGGCGGTGCCTTTGTGTCGCGTCGCGCTTCGCGCCTGTTTGTAGAAGCCTTTATGAAGCGGTGATCTCATCAGCTGTCTGTTTTGCCTCTGTGAATTCTTTAATACAAAACATTTATAAGCGAAATACCACTCACTTAAAGACTATAATTCCGAGCCAGCCTGTCCCTTGCTGCCCTGCTCTCTCAGCGACGCCCTAAGCCGTGGCTCGTACCCGGGTGCCCTTAGCGTGTTGTCTCCTAGTTTGTAAGTTTTTAAGCCCTGGCTGGAGGCCTTAATTTATTAGGGCCACCACAGGCATGTCCGGTTAAGCAGCCGACAACCTCCAAGGTTGACTTGCGAGAAGCCATTCAAAAAAAAAACTGACTGACGAATTACGAAATCTCAGAAATTTATAAAACCTTCAAATAGGAATATAAGTTCACCCGGGGCTCGTGGGTAAATAATAACAGCTGCACGGGTCAAGTTTCAAGGTGACCGTTCATTACTTACATGCCGAGAGCCCTATGTGCCTCGGAAAGCACGTTAAGCCGTTGGACCCGGCTGTCATTCACAGATCTTTGATCTTCAGATAGGCAGGCGCTCCATGTAGAAATACAGGTATTCAGCTACATCTGGTTAGACTGGAAACCGACCCCAATATCCACTCACGCGCCGGGGTCAACGCGTGACGTCGACAGAATCGCCCCCGAACATTTTTTGTCGGCGCGCCACGGGGCGCCCCGGCACATATACACGACTTGTAAACAAAAGATTTCTATGAACCGATAGTACGAGTATTGTTGTTTTTATGTACATTTTGCTAGTTTTGTAGTGATGAATTACTCCACGCAATGTGCACGCGCACACCCGACGATAGTCGCATGCGACAGGTCAGCGTCAGTCGACATACACGTGTGTTTGTATTGTGCCTCCGCCTTAGCGAGATAAGCACCAAGGCAAGTGCAACTAGAGGCTCTATGTTCACTCACAAGATGAACAACACAACTGCCTCTCTCGAACGCTCAATGAAAATGATCTTATCTTGCACGAAGGCGACATATGTCGTACGTAACACAAAGACGCAGACGCAAAGGACCTGTGACTAGTCGGTGCTTTAAGTCGTAGATGCAAACGACAACTCTGCGTCTTGTTGCAGCGACTAGACGTACAGTTTGCGCCGACCCTTTGTTAGTTAGAATGGCTTGAAAGATGTGGACGGAAATCTTTTCTCATAAAGCATGACGCGTACCTAGATAAGCTGAATGACTTTTTCATCTTCTGGAGAACCCCAAAATCTCCTTCCTTAGCCGAGACATTAATTGGACTTTCCTTTACGTACAGTATTAAAATTTCCAAAAATTAAGGTAAATCTTTATCATTTTACGTACTTACCCAGTTAGACACTTATAACGGTACGCTCGCGGCAAAATAATTGCAGCCGCAAGGGTCGGTCGAAGGTTAAGCTACGCTTGCCGCGGTCGGTTAGTGGATGGGTGACCATCCATTACATAGATATCGAGACCCCTTCGTGCCTCAGAAAGCACGTTATGGGATTATTTATGCTAGACCGTCACGGGCGTGAGCCGCGTCCGTGTCCACTCGATTTGTAGGGACCAAGACTCGGACGCAATAGGGTCGACCCCTATTACATGGGACTTAAACATAACCGATGAAATGTGGGTATACTATAGGTGCATCTCTGGCTACCCTTCGGGGATTAGAGGCGTGATGTTATGTAACTATGCATAGTACATTTTATATCGATGATGTTACTATTCTAGGTTTCTTTTGTTTTTTGTTTTTGAGTGAATATTGTGTGGTGGTAACCTGGGTCTATAAATTCATTTTCTTTCTTTATATTATGAACCAATTCAATTTCAATAAAAAATAAAACATTAAATCGTCACAATGGTCAGCCATTACAATTACTGACATTATTAAATGGCCGCCATATTTAATAAACATCTGCGTTGATCCGCGTCCAGTTCGCGCCGAGCGCTCGCACCAGACGACCTTGTCACACGAGGAAAATAAGCTGAGAAATACAAAGAACCGGCTTCCGAGAACTCATAAGTGCTTGTTTTGTAATATATTATGTTATAAATAATAGTGCAACTTTTGGTGCTGAATATTGTTCGTGGACGCAAAGGTGGGTGACATTTTGTTTTTTTTTCGGGACGTCTTTTCTAGGAAACGGTAAATATTTTTTGTGCCAGAAACAATTTTTTTTTGCGTGATTGTAGACTAAATGTGGTTACAGACGTGTTTTTTTATTTGTGAAGGTCTTTTAATTATTATTTTAAGTTATGTAATCTTAAACAACGCTTGACAGCCGTCTAAATAATGGAATATGCAATCATTTTAAAAACTAGGACTATAATATATAGAGGTGCTAATCAGTATACTTAAAGAAAAACTTGCCTAGAAACCCCAATAATTAAAAGAAAAATCTTTTTTACAAAAAATCAACCGAATTTCATGAAAAACAATAAAAATCGTAAAAAATAACTTTAATTTCGGAAGTCGGTGTCTTTGGTTTTATTTTCGTTTTTGACCACTGACTTCTGAAATTAAAGTTATTTGTCACGATTTTTTGTGTTTTTCTTGGAAGTCGGTTGTTTTTTATTTTTCACTTTTTAGGTGTGTTACCTACCCCACACAAATTCGTGTACCACTACTTGATATGTAAATAACAGTGATAGGAAATTATTAAAACATAATCAATACACAATAAGTGGAAAAAATACGCATTATTAAGGATAACTCAAAAACTTCTGATCAGATCTATATGGGATCACATGTGATGTGAAGCACCAGCTTTCAAATAAAAAAGAATCATTCAAATCGGTTCACTTAAAAAAAGTTCTCACCTAAAACACATTTAGAAAAAAAAACATACAGTCGAATTGAAACCTCCTCCGTTTTTTGAAGTCGGATATAAATAGGCACAGGGCATACATTTAAACTAATAGCCAAGTTATCGACTTCGACAATGGAGCAACCTTAACTAGACAAGACTGAAGTGGTCGCGTCTGACGAACTGAGAAGACGTCCATTAAAAAAATCGGTATGGAAAAATTAGCCTGTTTTATTAGTTAATTAATCAGTAATTTGACAGAACAGTAGTTGCGTTATATATTGTTTATATGTATAAATAATATAATAATTAAAAAATTTTGGTAGTTGTACCTACAGTAAAATCTAATTAATGTTCAAAAGAAAGTTAAATTGATTTAGATAAAAATTAACCTGAGTTTAAACCCTAGTATCTACGTGTGATTTCGATACGTAGCTGTTAAAAAAATGCTATTCGTGTATGTGATATGGAAAAAAAAATTGCCTTGTACTTAAATGTTTTAGTAAATCGTTCCAGCGATAACCTCTAATCACGATTCCATGGTCCAAAAGGTTATCGTTATAAAATAAATAAAAACACAATTTCTACCATTTTTGTTAAATTATACCTATCTCAGATATTAGGTAGCAGTCAGTAAATTTTGACGATTTTCATCGTCTTCAAAAAAGGCGAAATTACTATGTTCGTCTTTATGTATTTTTACCGACGACGACGGAACGGAGGCGGTATATGCGTTTGGGGTTAGAGGTTGTTTTGTGTGTATATAGCCTGTTACCATTTGCCTCGAAAACTACTGGGCCGTTTTCGATGCGATTTTTTGCTGAGACCTGAGAGCTGTAAACCTCTAGGGAGTGCTGCAGCAGCCAGGATAGAAGACCCACTGACCAAGTCAGCGCTTAAGGGCTTCTTAGAAACTATTCATCCGATTTCGATGCGGTTTTTGGAACGAAGTGCCTTAACGGACGGTACGGACTTGGCGGATGGGGGCTAGGCGAAAAAAGTGTAAGAATTTTAAGTTACGACCCTTTCTTTAGTTGTTTGTTTGGTTGAACGCGCTAATCTGAGGAACTACTGGATGGAATTGAAAAAATATTTTTTGTGTTAGGTAGTTTATTTATTAAGGAAGGCATTATAACTCCACGCTATGACCAATAGGAGCGGAGCATAAATGAAAAATGTTATAAAAACGGGAAAATTTATAATTCCTTTTGAGAGATTCCGTTGCGTGCGCTGCATAAACGGTTAATAGCAATAAATCAAGGTTTTTAAACACACACTCGTGTCTTAATACCCCTCATTATGCAACAGTTTCATAAACTACTATTATTTGATTTGTCTATGACTGTACATGATTGGAGATTTGTTTTTGTAAAAAGTAAGGTCATCTGCGCGTCACTACTAAAGTGACACTTGAACTATGAAAACCGCTACAAATGGATTGTACCCATTCTAAGTTTTGATGTGTAAACATCTTAGCGCTCGGTCTACGGTAGGGGCTGGCTGGGACTTTGAGCGTCAGACGCGTAAGCGTAAGACTTCGAGCTTTAGATGACGTCAGCGTAAGACCCGTGTCTATGTGGGCGCGTGAACCAAACTGATGCGAGCTCACATGTTTACACATCAATTTTCGTGAGTGCCAAACCAACTCACACCGATTTTTTTTCTTCGAGTCTTTTAATTATTTATCTATAATTAAATACAACGGGTTGCGCCAATGACAGTAATTAACGGCCATGCGCCAAGGTAGCCCGCGAAATTCAAATTTTCTTACGTTTTTTGCAATGTGCAGGTCAGTACAGTTCGCGCAAAACTTTATGAGCTCTCGGAAGTTGCAGCGAGTGGCTGCGCAGTATGCATAATATAGGTGTCCGAGGGAACTCTCTCAATCTCACTCAACTGTACTATGCGCGGTTTCGTTCTTGGGCCTACGTTCAGACGGCTCATAAAGTTTTGCGCGAACTGTATCAGGTTGTATGGTGATCTAAATATGATTCGCGACGGTATCAAATATGGCTTTAAAGAATTATAAACATTAGAATTAGCAATACAACTCCTTAAGTTAGAATTGCCCTCAAATGTCATGATTTCATGAAATTGTCATTCAATAGGGTAATATGAACTTATAGAGATGTTATTGCTGATTCTAATGATTATAATTCTGTAAACCCATATTTGTTACGGTCTCGAATCATATTTTAATCAAAATACAACCTGACAGTGACCTGCAAATTGCAAAAAACGTAAGAAAATTTGAATTTCGCGGGCTACCCTGAAGGTTCCGCCTTAATAAGTAAAACAAAACATATTAAATAAACAAAAACATAATTTAAAAAAAAAAAAAAACAAGTTAGATAGACAGTCGCTCTCAGTCGTCTTACCAAGGGGTATCGTGTTACTCAGTAACTGGGTCGTAGGGGTCAGATAGGCACTCGCTACATTATGTAAAATATTAGTAGTCAGCTGCATCTGGTTAGACTTGAAGGAGACCCCAACAAATTTTGAAAAAGGTTATGATGATGACTTTTAGTTTTTTTTAACTAAAGCTAAGTTGACTTTGAATTTCATTCATATCTACCCACAAAATTGTACATTATGATTTATAAAAAAAACTTAATTTTACTGAGTAAAATTAATATGAGTATAGTGTATAGTGTGTGTGTGTATGAGTGTATGAGTGTAGTGTGTCTGTGTGTGAGTGTGAGTGTGTGTGTATGAGTATTATCATTTTTTTCACTATTATTAATATAATAAAGCTGAAGAGTTTGTTTTGTGTTTGGACGCACTAATATCTGAAACCACCAGTCGCATTTGTAAAATTCTTAGTGCATTTCATAGCCCAATTCTTGAGGAAGGTTATAGGCTATATAACATCACGATACGACCCTTAGGCGACCAGCTAAACGAAAAATAATCAGAAAGAACGCTAAGCGAAAACCCAGTAAAATTGCGGGCGGGCGATGCGTCGAAATGATCATAGTTTTTCATATTATAGTAGCGGAAGGGGCGTTGGGATTTGTAGAAAAAAATATGAAATTCACGCGAACGAAGTCACGGAGGCAGTGCTAGTTTTAAATAAGATTTTACCTTATTTCATTGTAAATAAAAATACAAAAAAAAAATCCTGTCTTATTAAAAAGTATTGATAAGTAGTTCTTTTTACCTGATAAACTTGAATTTGTAGCGAAATACCAGTTTAATAAGTTGTTGACCTCAACAACCTTTGATGATACTTGATATTCGCAAAGTAATTTAAATAATAAAGAGATATTATTATCCTCGTTGGTCTAGTTCTCGCAATACCTCACATCTAGCGCAATGTGGGTGTATTATAGATTATAGGTACGCCCTGCCTTCCCTTTGGGGATAACTGGTGTTATATTATGTTGTATTCAACAAGCCTCAATATCAGTCTCATCAATTCGTCATACGCCTGGCCTTTACCACAGTTTACAATTCCGAATGCGTCCTAAGCAATAATTTTTATGACGTCAAACGAAATTCAATATGGCGGATTCTAAACGTCAAATAGAGAAATGTCATGCTTTTCTTTCAACCAACGGTCGTGTCCAAAATAATTGGTTCAGTGTTTTTCAGCATTATTACTATACTATACATAGTTATAAAATTTTAGTTCTGTTCAGATATATTAATATTTGCTTTATTTAAGTTTACCCATAAAATTTAAAGGTTATGTCGTCATGGCTCATGCACGAGGTTGTGTTCATAACTGAGCTAGTAGGTACCATTGTGACTTTTTCAATTCCTATGTACTTTCTGAGTTTAACTTGGACGTTATTGACACCGATGAATGAAAACATCGTAAGGAAACCTGGACTTGTAGTTAATATTATAAGTCTGAAATCCAACCCGTCTTAACGGGACGTACACACTGGCGCGACGCGACAGCGCGACACAAAGGCACCGCGTATCGCGCGACGAGCGGTGCCTTTGAGTTGTGTTATCGCGTCGCCCCTGTTTGTGGGAGCCTTTATGCTCGGTTCCTACAACAATAAAAACTTTTTTACAAAAAACACAACCGACTTCAAAAAAAAAACACTACACAGTGAAAAATAACTTTAATTTTGAAAGTCGGTGTCTTTGGATCTATAATTTGTTTTTAGCCACCGACTTTCAAAATTAAAGTTATTTTTCACTTTGTAGTGTTTTCTTTTTGAAATCGGTTGTGTTGTTTGTAAAAAGTTTTTATTTTTCACTTTTTTGTGAGTCAGTTATTAATAAATATAAGTTACAATAGCCTAATGTCAACTGATCATCACCTTTCACAAAATATTCCTTTTCCCGGTGCAGGGACGTTAATTGTTGAGGAGTTATCTTATTAAGAACTAAAGTCACTGAAGCTGAACCGCCGAACCAATGGAGCTGATGGTGGCTTCACCATTAGCTCCATTTCACCATATGCATTGTGACGAGCATAAATTGCTTAGCAACCATATTAAAGTAATCGAATCGCTACCCGTGAAATATTTATTATTGAGTAGTTCCGGTGGCCACCTCTGGTCTTCATCATCAGTTCCACTTCACCGAATGGTGCTTTCCGAGAGCCAATGCACGAGTTACTATAATAAATACCCAAATCGCTATACGTGTGCCTATAATATTTGAGGATTTCCCTCGATTTCCATGGGATCCCCTCATCAGATTCTGACTTTGGGACACTGGGACTACCTCGAGGGCATACCCCTTCAATCAAAACATTTTTTTTTAAACCGGTCCACAATTGACGAAGAAATCGGTGAACATAAATAAAAAAATAAAAAAAAACAAACATACATACGGTCGAACATATAACCTCCTCCTTTTTAGAAGTCGATTAAAAACACTTTTGCTTGCATTGGTAAGCAAAAGCGTGTTTAAGCGGCAGGGTAGCATTTTTTACTGCCAAACTGGGCATCTAAATAGATTCGTAAGGTAATTTTACCTGTGGTAGCTACTTCCATATGGGAGGATCTACTATGCAAAGCTATGATGAGGTTGGTTAGGATTGATAGCGTGTTATGCAATTAGGCTTCGGTATTCTTTAATATCAAACCTAAATCGTCTCGTTTCACCAGTGATGCCAGACTGGGGGGAATCCCCCCAAATTGTTTTTTTTTTTATAATTATGGGTTGATAATTGGGGGACAATATTTTAGGGGGGATATTTGGAGGGAAAAAATTGGGTTTGGAGGGAATTGGGGGATTTTTCTTACCTAAACTGTAATCCGTGAAAAGCCGCGGCCAGCCGTGATGATTAAGTCAGTAGTTTCAAAAGACATTTTGCGCACCGTTATCAATTACGTTTTTACAGCTTTCGGTTGTTTATAGTTTATGATTTTGATTCATGACACGAATGAAAATATTACCAACGCACGTTATTAAAATCTTCAGGCATCCTTAAATAAATAAATATTCTAAAAGCTTTAACAAAAAAAACCAGTAATGGAAGCTATTGCTGAAATAGTATAAAATTGTATTTCATAAATAAATAAATATTTCGCCATTTAAAGGGGTTTTTTTTTCAAAACCTGAATTTTGGGGGGATTTTGGGGAAGGTTTGGGGAGAACGCGAGACAGTCATCTGGCAACACTGCGTTTCACCTTCGTCTCTGGCTTGGTAACGTACCTTGCAATGCCCCTGGTATTTCAGATATCAATATTGTCTAAAGTCTATCGGTGTCCAGTTTACTATAAGTACATGTTTGCCCTTCTGAATGATAACACGTGTATCCATCGGTGGAGGTGACCCTCTTACCATCAGGTGGGTCATCATTATCACTGGCATCCTTGTTCCACCCACTACCGAACACACCCTTTTGTGCCATTCCTCTCTGGTCTTTGTGAGTCTCATCCAGGTATTCCCTGTGATTTTCTATAGTTCGTCCACCCACCTGGCTATTGGGCTGCCTATACTTGATTGACACCCGATAATATAGAAAAAAAACTTGAGAGGTGTCAAGGGACACCCGGATAGAACGAAGTTCCAATTTAAAAAAAAAACTGGCTTTTTTTCTATGAGAGAGAAAGAGAGAGAGAGAGAGACAGACAGAGTAATACGCGCACGCCGCACGGCTTACAACTATAAAAAAGGTGTCGTTACAAAAAAAGTGTCGTTACAAAAAGTGTCGTTACAACTTTTGGTCTTAATTTTTTCCGTCTAGCCCCCTTTCGCAACGCACGATAAGGAACTTCGTTCAAAAAACTGGCTTGCTTTCAATGAGAGAGAGAGAGAGAGAGAGAGACAGACAGAGAAACACGCGCACGCCGCACGGCTTACAACTATAAAAAAGGTGTCGTTACAAAAAAAGTGTCGTTACAAAAAGTGTCGTTACAACTTTTGGTCTTCATTTTTTCCGTCTAGCCCCCTTTCGCAACGCGCGATAAAGAACTTCGTTCCAAAAAACTCAGGAATTATAGACATAACATATTTGGGATCACTAATTTTTGAAGTGCAAACTTCTTTAGGCGCGTTGAGCACTTTTTGGGTGAACAAAAATCATGGAACTCGCGTCATCGTCACCGAACGTTTTCCATGAGCTACGAGTATATGTATACTGTGTATATATGTGTACTTTTTGGGTGAACAAAAAGCGTGAAACTCGCGTCAACGTCACCGCACTGTTCGACGGTACAATTCACAAGTTACATAGTTTTCACTTCTATCGGCAGTCCCCAAAGACAGTCCCGCATTTTATTTTTTAGGGTTAATAATAATAATAATAATCATTTTATTTCAAGTTTCACAGACTCATAATTCTAAATAGTTATACACACTCAGTCACATTAAATAATCAATTACAAATACAAAATAAAATAATGAAATAAATTAAATTAAAACAAAAAACAAAAATATTCACACACAACAAACAAACAACATGTTGCACATTACCTGAGTTCAATGTGTAACCTACAGCAGTGATTAACGTAGGCGCAATCAACTCTGTCCGCTAGCGTGGCCAACATGCTGTTGGAGCTCCCCCGCACTCGCCGAACCAGCGAGGTGCCTCTCTTGCGCATTGTTGTGTAAAAACAATCTACGCGCGCCTCCGCAAACATTGTCGAAGCGCTGCAGTAACGGGGGAGACCCAACAACATCCTGAACGCATTGTTAAACTGGACTCGAAGGGCACTGTACGACCTTTGCGTATAGTTAGTCCATAGGCTGCATGTGTATAAGGTAGTGCAGTAGGCTCTAAAGAGAGTGATTTTAACTTTTACTGAGCATCGCGCGAACCTACGGATCACCATATTCGCTCTGACCGACAGCGCCCTTCGCTCCCGTTCAATATCTGCATCATCTTTCAAGTCGGGAGTAACTAAGTGGCCTAAGTACTTAAAAATATCTACTCTTTCTAAGGGTATGCCATTCAGCTTTATAGCTGGCATCTCAATAATTTTTCTCTGCCCTCCCTGAAAGACCATACACTGACTCTTTTTCACATTATACAATAGTCCGTGATCAGTTGCATAACCCTCACAGATACTCATCAGCTTTCTGAGTCCGCAGACCGAGGCACTCAACAGCACCATATCGTCCGCGTAGCTGATGTTATTGAAACAGACGCCATCTATATGACAACCAATACGTTGCTCGCTGAGTGCAAGAGCTGAGTGAAGCTTACGACGTCTGTATTGTAGTAACCCCAGCACTAATCGAATTTGTAAAATAACCTCCGACTTAGCAGCACTAATGGCAAATGTAAAAGAATGCGAAAAACATCGAAAAATTACTGTAAAAATTTAAACGATTATTGTCGACAGTAATCGGTTAATAATCGTTAATCGATTTGAGTGTGACATTAATTGTTTGTAACTTTTTTTTTTTTTTTTCGATTTTTGCTTTTTGTGTGATGCAATCGGCAGGTCAGGCTGGTAGGCCATAGGGCTGCAGGGGTTAATATTAATGTAAGTCTAATACTTTTATAATCTAAATAATTAATTATATTTTCTTTTAAAATATGGAACTTGATATTTTTTCTTTTGTTTGCAATTTTTTTTTCGATCTTTTGCCTGGCTGATCTAAAATACTCTGGCTATCTAAAATAATGTTTTCAATTATTTATTAAACATATTAATAAATTAAATAAAAATATATTAAATAAAATCAAATCATTTATTTTATTAATATCTTAACTTAATTAAAACTATTAACAAAGAGTAAAGGTTTTAATAAACCTTTCTGTCCATAAACTTTTTTGCTTTCTTGGCTGGCTGATTCAAAATACTTTGGATATACGTAGGTATATAAAAGATTGAAAGACAAATTAAAAAAAAAAACACACGGTAATAGAATAGAATAGATATCTTTATTTTGCATAAAATATAGAAACCTAATATAGTTCCACATATTTCACTTACTTATTTCAGCATGAAAAAAGTTACCTTAAAATAAAAATTATAAACGAAAACACTTTAATTACCTATTAGGTACTACTGAGATCATGATTGTGATAAAAAAAATACTTGTAAATAAAATAAAAAGAACAAAGAGCTGCTTTTGTGCATATAAACTGCTCAGTGAGTTTAATTGTTGGGCAGGTAGCGAAATATTGGTTTAAAATGAAATTGTTTTTCTGTAAATAGGTTCTTGGAATCACTTTTACACGTCGTATAAAGAAATATAAAAAATAAGCTAGATGGAGTCAATATTTCCTATCTGACTACCTCTGATAAGAAATGGCGAAACAAACTCAGGGGGTCTCAAGCAAGGACCACGTGTTCCACGCGCGCCTCAAAGAGATGTCAGCATCATTGACGGGGTCCGATAGGGCCGATGCCTGCCGGGGTCGCGGATTGTTCGAAAGAGTTACCGTGGCCCTGGCGCACAGGGAACTGAAGGAACACGAGTGGGTTTTGGTCAGTAAGAGTCTGATACACCCTCCCGCTCCGCCCAGAGCGGGAGAGGTCATTTGATGATTTCCCACCAAAAAAATCAAAATAAAAAATTGGTCTCAAGCAGTCTCTTTTAAAACCTGTTTTCAACTGTGCATCTTACTTGCGTAACACACTATCAAACACAATCTGAATGATTTTGAAAGATATCACTGATCCATTGCTTCATATGTTCGAAAAATTTGTCTGCTCAACAACGTAAATAACGCAATGAATGTTGTTGAACTGTCAAAGTCAAAGCCATACCGACTGTTAGTATATTATGCAATTACCCCGCTGGCTTTCCTTTTGAGCCTACACATTCTCCTTTATAATTATGACGTATAAGTATCGTAATTCACGTATTAAAAACATATTTCGCTTCTCCGATCAAACGACCTTGAGCGTTCGGTCCTTCTCTGTGTCGTCGCTGAGTCACGCTCTGTCCCGCTCCCTGCGCACGCCTATTTCTCATAGAATTCACAACAAAAAAAAAAAAAAAGTTTTAATTAAAAAAGACAAGCGATCTTTTGAAATAAAATAAAAAGTGAACAATTCATATTTTTAAATTATCAATCCATTAGAGAAAACATAAAATTATTGGAACGTCACCTTTAGCAAAAGATGCATGCAATCAATAATTTCAGTCAATTTTTTACAAGGAGATTTTAAATGTATGTACCTATATTCCATAAAAACAAAGAACAACATGCAATGTTATGATACGATATCTAACATTACTAATGTGCTTTTAGATGTAGTTTTATTACTCTTAATTAATGAGTTAATAACCTCTGGATAACGCAGATATCGCAAGGTATTGCTCGAGGTCGCCTTAAAAGATTTACTTGAATTTGAATCGCTATCCCGAATCACGCTATTGCGAATGATTGCTATCCCGAATCACGCTATCCCGAATGATCGCTATCCCGAATCACGCTATTCCGAATGATCGCTATCCCGAATCACGCTATTCCGAATGATCGCTATCCCGAATCACTCTTTCCCGAATGAACGCTATCCCAACTATACACGGATATGTTCAAAAAATCTGTATTTATATCTATACATGTATTATAAATTAAAGTCGCTTTTCGTGCCCGTCTGTGTCGTCGCGTAGTTCTTCTAAACTACACAACGGTTTAGATATGCGTATAACACATTCATACGTACGAAGCAGGGGATGGTCGCTAGTATAATAATATAATAAACAACCTATATACAGGGTGTCCCGTAAATAATGGATCAAACGTAACGGGTAGGTAGCTTACCTCATTTCCAACAACTAATTTGAACAGTAAAAAAAAAACCGATAAGGTAACCAAGATATTATTTTTTTCGATATTTACTATTTTCTGTACCAGCATTCAGTGTTTTTAATGCTGTTGCTGCAAATGGTATCATATTTAGGTGTGATTTTTGTCAAACATTTCTGAATAGTTTACTAATGTTATAAGATACCATTTTTTTAAATAACATTTTATTTGCCTTAGAAAAAAAATCTTGAATTGAAAAGTTTTGTTTTTACGACCAAAAGACCAGAATTGGAAAAATTCTCCTGTAAAAAAAATGTATGACACCAAAGTGTACCATTATTTTAAAAACTTGTAAAATTACTAAGGTTTGCAAATTGGTATAAAACTTACGCCTAGTCTTTGTCGTTACAAAGATATTGCTATGAATCTGACAGAGGTGCCAAATTACGAAATAAAATAAAATTTGAAAAAGTGTGCACAATTAAACTATTTTCTTAAAAATGTTTAGGTATCTCAGCGTATGAAAAAAATTAGGAGGTTAAATTAAAAAAAAAATACAAATAAATCGTTTATTTTGTTTTTACAGTAAATGTTCAAACTGACGTCCCCCTACGAGAATGCAAAGTCTGCACCTCCTAATAAAGGAAGCTCTTATCCGACGGACAAAATGGCTGTTGTTTATTTCTGATACAGCAGATTGGATGCGCTGACGTAATTCTTCTTCCGACGTTATTCGTTGTTTGTAAACTTTGTCTTTTAAACATCCCCAATAAAAAAAATCTAAGGGATTTAAATCCGGAGATCGCGGAGGCCACAAAATTGGTCCTAATCGGCCGATCCATCTGTCAGGGTAAGTTTCATTGAGTTGCGCCCTTACTGCCGTCGCATAGTGAGGGCGGGCAACCATCATTTTGTAACCACATTGCTTGCCGCACGTCTTCTGGAATATTTTCTAATAACGTTGGCAACTCATTCCTTAAAAAATGCAGATAGTATTCGGCGTTTAGAGTTGCTGGTAGTTCAAAGGGCCCTATTATTTGCCCATTGATTATTCCTGCCCATAAATTTATTTTAAATTGATGTTGGCTCCTGTCCTCTCGCATCAAATGTGGGTTTACCAGCTGCCAACTGTGCAAATTATGCAAATTGAGATATCCATCTCGCCGGCATGAAGACTCGTCACTCCATAAAATTTTATTAAAAAACTGTGGGTCCGCCCGTATCATTCTAAGCATCCTTTGGCAAAATGCTACTCTTTGCGGGTAATCACGTGACGTCAGCGTTTGAACACGTTGCACGTGATATGGGTGCAACCGGTGCCTTTTTAGAACTCGATGTACCGTCGATCTTGGAATACCTGTGCGTTGCGCTATGACGCGAATTGAGACCGACGAATCTTCCTCGATTTCTCGAATAATAATTTCGTCATTGACTTGTGACGGTCGCCCTTCACTGGCACCCCCAACTCCGGTGCCAAGAATTCTTCCCTCAAGAAGCGCGTTATGCACTCTAATGAATACGCGATAGTCGGGATGTCGATCCCGGTTCGGGTATCTTTCACGATACAATCTTGCGGCCGCCCTGGCATTACCTCTTGCTTCTCCGTAGATAAAATGCATTTTGGCATACTCCCGTGGCGTGTACTCGTAACGAGGCATCGTACTACTGCACACACGTACAACCTCACACAAACGATTGTTTTCGAAGTCCGTAGGATTGCCAAGTCATTCGTCCAAAACACAAACAGTTCCAAATCGTTAGGCAAAGCAAAGTCCAAATACACAGCACAAGTTTAATTTTAAGGAACACAACAGTTAGGCACAGCGGGAGCGAAAGTAGTCTGACGTACGTATCAACTCGAAGAGAGATTCGTGTCAACTAAACAAATAAAATCATGCAACAATGAAGCCCTGTATGAGTGAAGGGTGAAGGAAAAAAAATACCTGCACAAAGACACCGATTTACCAAAAATACAAAAGCGGCGCTATCTATCCCTTTCACACTGAGTGAGGTGCAACTCCGCAGGTAGCGGTCCCAAATTCCGAACAGATGACGTCATCGGCTCGGAATTACGCTACACGCTTAACCACATGCTTAGATTACAAGCATAAGCCATTACGAGAAAGAAAAGTTAGATAGTACCATTTTAATTTCAGTTCTGTCTTCTTCATCACATTCATAGCAATATCTTTGTAACCGCAAGGACTAGACGTAAGTTTTATACCAATTTGCAAACCTTAGTAATTTTACAAGTTTTTAAAATAATGGTACACTTTGGTGTCATACATTTTTTTTACAGGAGAATTTTTCCAATTCTGGTCTTTTCATCGTAAAAACAAAACTTTTCGATTCAAGATTTTTTTTCTAAGGCAAATAAAATGTTATTTAAAAAAATGGTATCTTATAACATTAGTAAACTATTCAGAAATGTTTGACAAAAATCACACCTAAATGTGATACCATTTGCAGCAACAGCATTAAAAACACTGAATGCTGGTACAGAAAATAGTAAAAATCGAAAAAAAAAAAATATCTTGGTTACCTTATCGGTTTTTTTTTTACTGTTCAAATTAGTTGTTGGAAATGAGGTAAGCTACCTACCCGTTACGTTTGATCCATTATTTACGGGACACCCTGTATAATAAAACATTTAAAACATGTTTCTTCCATTTTCATGCTAAAAGTAAGCGCTTTTAATCTGACAGCAGAGGTTATTATGTTGCGAAAAGAATCGATGTTTGCAAAACAATACTAACCGAATATAATACTTTTTGCGAATGTGTAATTATTTAAAATTATCAAAAAGGAATTACTCATTAATTAATATTTAAAAAAACTCCTAATAAAAACTTTTGAAAATGGGAAAAAATTGAAATAATATAGTTTGTTGCCAAAAAGGACTTTAATTTGTTAACTTTATTATAATTAAAGATTAAGTGCACTTGTTGGCAACAAACCATATTAGTGCAATGTTAAAATCCCTTTTAAAATTTCGTCTCGATTCACCCCTGCTTTCCTATTCACCCCGTTTGACGGTAAACAAAGTATTAGTGCCTGTCTGGGTTCTCACCTACGCCCTACAAGTCGTAAGTCGCGGCCGTTACCAATGGGCCACCACTGTAGAGGTTGTCTAATTTAAAACTGCTCGCCCCACCACAAAAATGTCTATACAAACATTTGAAATGTGTATGCAACAAACAGTGGAGGGGCGTGCAATTTTAAACTGGGCGATCTCTACTTACCCGACCAAAAAGATAAGATAACGTCGTGTCTATTATCGTCGCTAGGGACCTTATAAGGTCAAACAAGAGTTGATAAAACTTATTTATTTCTCTTAAAAGTATGTTTACAAACGGATACAGACGAACAGTAAAAAAAAAACAACCTCTAGGGGAATTCCATTTGATTATTCATGAATATAATTGCGCGTTAATGAGAGACAATGTAAGATTGGCATGACCGTTGAGATCAGCGGGGTAATTCCTTAACACACTAACAGTAGGAATAGCTTTCATTTTGACAGTTCAACAACATTCATTGCGTTATTTACGTTGTTGAGCAGACAAAATTTTCGAACATATGAAGCAATGGATTAGCAATAGGCTTCAAAATGATTCAGATTGTGACTGATAGTGTGTTACGTAATTAGGGTACAGATAACTTGATGACCATTGTGCAAGTTTGTTTTTCCAGTTTAGATGTAGAAAGAGAGGGGCTCGTGGCTAAATAATAACAGCCGCACGGGTTGATCTTTAAGGTTAAGCACCGCTTGCCGATGTGGGCCCGCGGTTGGGTGAACACATACCGAGACCCCTCCGAACACTCCGTGTTTACAAAAGTAGTTAGAAAATTAGATCATTTAATTTCCATTTTTTGTTTGTTTTTAACCGACTTCACGAAAAGTTAAAGTTAAAGTAAAGGGGGGGGGGGGGGGGGGTAAAGTTTTTTTTTTTTTGTATGTTAGCTCAGAACTTTTTTCTGGGTGAACCGATTTGTATGATTCTTTTTTTATTGGATAGGTGCTTCACAAGTGGTCCCATTTAAATTTGATCAAGGTCTGACCAGTAGTTTTTGAGTTATCCTTAATACTCCATATTTTTTCCACTTAGTTTGTATGGATGTTGTGTTAATAATTTCCTGTCACTGTTATTTACACACCAAGTAGTGGTATACGAATTTGTGTGGGGTAGGTACCGCAACTAAAAAGTGAAAAATAAAAACTTTTTTGCAAAAAAAAAAACCAACTTCCAAAAAAAAACACTAAAAGACGTGAAAAATAGACACCGACTTCCGAAATTAAAGTTATTTTTCACTTCTTTTAGTGTTTTTTTTTGGAAGTCAGTTGTTTTTTTTGCAAAAAAGTTTTTATTGTTGTCATTTGCCAGTGCCGCAACACATTACGCATTGTCTATTATTGTCTTTGGTCTTTGAACTTCAAGTAATAGACAACATCGTCAAACTTATAACGTTTTAAGTACGAGGCTTTTGGCTACTTTTTATTAGTGAATGTATTTTGTCACTTGTAAATACATTCACTACACAACACAACACAATACATAACACACAATACATTGTGCAGAATAAACAAATTTTCTTTCATTTCGTTCTTTCTTTCTCCGTGCCTCGAAAAGCACGTTACGTCCCGGCCGTCATTCGTAGATCTTTGACAGTTGTTGTGAGTAGTCAGAAGCCCGAAAGTCTGATAACCAGTCTTGCCAAGGGGTATCGCGTTATACCAGTGGAGGTGGAGGTCAGATAGGTAGTTCATCATCATTATCATCATCAGCCTATATTCGTCCACTGCTGGATGTAGGCTTCTCCTAGTGAACGCCACTGAGCCCGATCCTCGGCTCTCCTCATCCAGTCTCTGCCAGCCGCCTTTCGCAGGACGTCACTACATCTGGCCGGCAGGCGTCCCACACTACGATTGCCCAAACGCGGTCTCCACTCTAGAACTCGTTTTCCCCAATGATTGTCGGTTCTGCGAGAGATGTGACCAGCCCATTGCCACTTCAGCTTACTTAGTCTTCGGGCTATGTCGGTTACTTTGGTTCTCTGACGGATAACCTCGTTTCGGATTTTATCCTTCAGAGAGGAGACTCCAAGCATAGCCCTCTCTATAGCTCGTTGACCGACTTTAAACTTATGAACCAGTCTTACCGTGATTGTAAACGTTTCGGCTCCGTAAGTCATAACTAGCAGGACGCACGCGTTGAAGAATTTCGTCTTTAGGCACTGCGGTATGGACGACGAGAAGACCTGACGAAGTTTACCAAATGCTGCCCCTCCCAGCTGAATCCTTCTATCGGCTGCCCTCTCAAAATTGTTCCTACCCAACTGAATATTCTGCCCGAGGTAAACATATTCCTGAACAACTTCAATGGAGACACCGTCAATGACAATCGGTCAGGCAGTTGCTCCATGTAAATTACTGGTATTCAGTTGCATCTGGTAAGACTGGAAGCCGACCCCAGCATAGTTGGAAAAAGGCAGGCAGATTGATTACATGTAGTTACAGTAAAGTCGGCCATCCACTGGTATACCTACGTTAGAATTTACAGTCACCAGCACATGAAGTTACCACAAACTGTCAGATTTTCTCATTCGATTTTGAACTTAACTAGCAACATTTTATGGTTTAAAATCGTTTGGAGTAATTTGACAGTTTCGTGTAGCTTGATCTGCTGGTGACTGTACATGGAGTGGTTTGCCACGTAACTGCATGGTTCATTTAGGGCCGAGAATTTCAAAGATTTGTAACTAAGGCATAAAAAAACATATTTTTGGGCGCTTACATTGCTAACGCTGGTTAAACCTTACGAGATAGATCAAAATAATGTACTACGGAATTGTATATCTTAAATAGGTCTACAGAAAAGTCTACAATGCTATATGTCTATCTCCTAACGATAACCCATAGTAAACATTTTAATCTTTTACATATACTAAAAAAATATAGGTTATTTACGAAGCTATTTTAAACAATACAGTATGATTCCTGATCCAATTAAATATGTTTGATACGTTGTGCATTTAATGTAGATCAAAATTGCTCGTTACAGCATGTCATTAAAATTTATGTTTTAGAAAATATCACAGATTTAAAAGTGTAACATCTAACAATGGGGGTAAACCACTGGGTAGGTATCATTGTAGTAGGGCAATGCAATCTCGAGCGAGCCATTTATGAGTTCCAATCTCGTGGCAATACAATGGTGCCGATTCTCTTGTCACAAAATTCTCTAAACTAGACTAAAAATCACTAAAATTTTGTTTAGTCCTGTCAAAAAACGATTTCTCATTCTGAAATAGACTAAAGTGACACAACTTAACTATATTTTAGTTTGACAGCACTAAGATGGTACTGATTAATTAGTTTAGTGAAAATGGCAATTTTGCTATTCTGAATTTGACGTTTTTAACCTAAAATTTTGGTTGTCTTAACTAAATCTGGTTATTTTTAATCGCGATTAAAAAGGTGTGGAATAAAATTAGTTGTCATGAACTAAGATTCACCACAACACCTCGACTTCAGGGGCAAAAACTGTACTGTATTTTTTATTTTATTTTGCTTATATCTCGAAAACGGTGTGTCCTATCGCAAAAATAATGAAAATTTCGACCCCCTTTATGAAACCCTTAAACCCATATAACTCTACATGTAGGTATTTTTTTTTTAATATTTTCCGTACAAAAAGTGAAAAATTCCATATAAAACACGCCGAGGCTGCCACGCATGCGCGCCTCCGGCTCTAAAAAAAATTCACGTGGTAAGGCAAACAAGTAGGTACCATGTGGAGTCGCGATTGTCAAATTAAATTATAGTTGCGTCAAAATGATTTTTAAATTTAGAGATATTTTATTGCAGAATAGCTCTAAGATTCTCATAGCCAAAAGTAAGGAATTTTAGTGATAGTTTAGTTAGTTTAGTTCGGTGTACAAGAGAATCGGCACCAATGTCGTTCAAGATTTCTATCGTGTCTAATGGTCGAGATTACGAACTAGATTTCGAGACTGAGCGGGAACGACTTAAGGGGACTACAGGACCCAAACGTAAGTTTTATAATGCCTAAAAGTATATGATCCACTGCAGTAGACAGAATCAGAAAAATATATGATATTCTTCAGGATATATGCTACTTAGATAGTGTGTTGGAAACATAATAAAACGAATTTGATACGATAGAAAAAAATCACGAAGATACCTCTAAAAAAATCTTTTAACGATTAAAAACCATACTAATATACATGCAATAATTCAGATATTTTGTCAGATTATTCTACAAGTAACATACTAACGTAATAGTGTTTTATTTTTTTAGTCCAATGAATAGATTTTTTGTTATTCCATAATAGCTTCATATTTTGCAATAAATTACCAGCGTTGTGTCATCGCGCGTCTCTTTCTTTTCTATAAAAACCGACAGTGACCGCGCTTTAGCTCTTGTAAGCCTCTTAACGCACTTTTCTTCTGGTGAAGCCGTTTTCAATATAATAATTAACGGATTTATCTGTGCGTGCTGCGTGTGTGCAGATTTCATGCGTTAAGTATGCGAAATCATCATCATAATACGCATTTTGAATTTTAATAAAAACGCCTGCTTTCAAAAAATGGCTGGTATCTCGAAAACCAGATCTCGCGGGATTGCCGGCCGAGATCTCGAATGGCCAATCTCGACCTCAGACATAAAACGTGAGATCACGAGACTGCATTCCCTAGATCGATTTGCTTGTTTTCAAGGTTAACTTGCCAGCCACGCATTCGTACGTAGCGTGGCTGTGGACGATCCCGCCTAAATTTTCATACAAAGCTACTTAATTTAAGTACAGTACAGCGCACACCAGAGGAAAACAACTAGTATAGCTGGCCCAGCGCAGTATGGAGTTTAAATAGAATGCGAGGCCAGCATGGTTCTTTTACCGCTTATGTCAGGCCTATTGTACACATACGTAGCTGTGCTTTCTAACACGCTGATGTAGTTGCATGAAGGCGGCGCTAACGTTCATGTTCGGGGTCACCAGAGGGCCTAGACAAATGGCATTCGCTTCGGAGCGATTCTATTTCTACAATCGCTATCGCTTTCGCAAATGATTCCAAAAACTAGTGATAACGCTCGTCAAAACTTGTCCCTTGGCTATGCATCTCTGTGGAAGTACCTAATCTTTCGACGCTGTCGATTCATTTCATAATCGAATGTTGTTAACATTGTCTAGCTAATTTTTATTCGTTGACATTGACACGTGACATTTCGATAGCTTATGTCAACCCCATACAATTTAACTTTTCTACTAGCGTCATCGCTAATCGAATGTTACTTTGTCTAGGCCCTCTGGGCCGGCAGTCTCGACTAGATAGCGACGCTGTCGCAAACTACCGATCGCTAAATATTAAGGTGAATCCACAGTTGTAGCCCGCAAAATTCAAATTTTCTTTAGTTTTTTGCAAACTGCAGCTCTGTTTTACGTCGTGTGTTGATGAAAATGCGATTATCGACTGTGGGAATTATATAATTATCGAATAATAATCATCAATTTCATATCAATCGTCAAATTCAAAGATTTGAATTTGGCGGGCTGCAACTGAGGTTTCGACTTAATAATTAGCGATCGGTAGTTTGCGACAGCGTCGCTATCTATGTCGAGACTGCCGGCCCAGTATAGAGGTATTAGGAACAGGATGTAAAGTTCACTCATACCTCCATAGAAAAGGGAGGATCTTCCGACCGGACGGGTGTCGTGTCTGTTGGGCAATTTTTTTTTTTTTTTTTTTTTTTTTTTTTTTTTTTTTTTTTTTTTTTTCCTGTTTGGCAGCTCGTAGTTGTGACCACTAAGGTCCTGGCTACTTAACCGGGCAAACTTGTGGGTGCCTTAAGCTACTAACTTAAAGCCTCCAGCCAGGGGCGAACAATACTTAAAATTTAGGTGACCGCACGCTAAGGGCACCCCCTGTGGGGTACGAACCTCGGCTTAGGGCGTCACTGAGGGGAGGGCAGCAAGATGGGACAGGCTGGATCTAAATTATATTATTATTAACTGGGGAATTTAAATCTACAGGCTCAGCTACGGCGCGGGCTGGCGCGTCGTCGAGCAAGGGTCGGGGTGGGGGACAATTACGTCGGGGGCGTCGCGTAGGACCTCGGCGGCGAGGTCGGAACGATGGCGGTCTGTGTTTGTGTACTGTACTGGTGGCCCTACTGCTCTCCTGGAGGAGGGTTATGGGGTCATCGGGGTCGGACAGGGCATGCCTTGGACGGCGGGTACGACTAATGCGGGAGGGGGCATATCTGGCAGCCTCGACAACCAGAGGGTTGCGATGTGAGGCCGCGGAGTCGAAGAAGCGCTTGGAAATGCGCTTCATGAACTGACGGATAGTGGGGATTTTAAGGTCGAGATGGAGGATCTCGTTCCGAACGAACCAAGGGGATCCGGTTGCCCTACGGAGGAACCGGTTTTGGAGGGTCTGCATCCTATGGATGTGGTGGGGTTTCGAGTGTGCGAAAACCACGCTCGCGTAGGTCATGATAGGTCGAATGCACGCTGTGTAAATGCGCAATTTGCACTTGAGTGACAATTTGCTGCGTGCATTCAATAGGGAGTGGAGTCTACCGAGAGCGAATGCGGCGCGCGAACGCGCCTGCTTTATGTGCTCACCGAAAGAGAGTCTGTGGTCTAGAGTGACACCCAAGTATTTGGCTCGCTTCTCCCAAGGGATAGGCTTGCCGAACATGGTGATCGGACGGGTCTGTTGGGCAACTGCCCGACGTTGTATATATTCTAGTTGCACGGTAAACTCTGCTTGCGCGATGCAGCATTTTCTGTGACGTCAGTGTGAAGCGTAGCTCGTACACGGTGTTGTAGATGCCGCTACAAACGGTCACATAATAATGGTCTAAATACGGTTATACGGTTTTTTGCCACCATAATGTCAAATACTGGTGATGATCTCCGATTTTCATGTGGGCCGTTATAATATGATGGAATCGCTTTTCTAGGAAAGCCAAGCTTTTGCCGTGGGTTGTTGTGGAGCGGTGCCTGAACTTTCTAGGAAACATTTCGTCAGCGGTAACACTGCACTCAGCCAAGCGAATGCGTACCGGTGTAATGGGGGCTAACGTTTTTATGCTCACCAGTTGGCGCCACTGGCGAGTAAGGTCCTGTTAGTACTTTTATTTGATGTTTTGGATATGTATAAGTACCATTAAAATCACATTATATTTATTTTATTACATTTTAAAACTTCAAATGAATGTAGATCACAATGTTCCTAAAATTGGCAAGCATGAAGCAGACAAATATTAAGTATTCTTCCTTCAAGTGCTACCAAATTAAATAATTAATCAGGAATGGCACAACAATTACAATAATCATGAATCATTAGTTAAAATCCGTGATAAAAAATCCCGCAGTGAACGTTCAGTACATTTGACATCTAGAGACCTTACTCTACACTAGCGCCTCTAGCGGCGAACTCAAGCACGATAGCCCTCATTACAGGCTCTTTGTTGTGTGTTATAAGGGCAAGTCATCTGGGATGCCTCTGGTATTGTATGACGTAAGCAGGTGGGCATACAAAAGAACATCAGCCCATAGCAGTGCATGACATATGCCTCTACAATCGTAGGATCCTAGTAGTCTACTCACCTAGGCATGTCCTAAAAACTAAACCAACCAATGAAGTTGTAGTAGAATGGTAGTAGACCATGGTCTGAACAACGTTTGTTCTAGCAAAACTGTGATTCAATGACGGAGAAGGTACATCTCTCTCGTTATTATCAGCCATATTTAAACCACTGTGGGCGTACTATGGGTAATGTTGGTTATTGCGCAATAGAAAAACCGTTTGCAGTTCAAATCAAATTATAATTCACGAACAAATGAATCACACTAGCGAATGCGAAGTTTATGGAACGCATGACAGTTCCTAGGGTGGTGGTACTGATCTCCTCGAAGGCAGAATGGTAAGTGTCCACTCGTCCCATCAGCGCTCTTCCATCAGCCAGGCTCTGTCATAGCATGAAGTTAGCCGAGTATGCACGTCATCGCGACGGTGCTGCCACCTCCCGGAACTCGTGCTGCGCTTCGTTTAGTGTCCACACTAATGACCGTCTCCGACATATAAATAAAAATCAATTGCCAGAAATGTTTGTCCGCGCATAACTTCAAAGCGGCTGCAACTATTTAGCTAATTCTTTTTTTATTGGGTTTGTAATTGACAGGATAAGGATTGTCTGAAAGATTTTTTTTGGAAAATCCATCGGGAATGTTTTGGATGCTACTTTTGTATGACGTTCACCCCGGGCGACGTCAGGCACGAACAGCTTGTTAGTAATAAAATAAACCTATCACATCGCGTAATATTGATCATTATAGCAATAATTGTACGTAGTTAATTGGAAACTAATTATTTAATAAATACAAGCATCGTATAAAGTTCTAACAGCAAAATGATTTAATTATTACTTTATTGTTAACCTGTAATTAATTATGGTCGAGCAATATTTATTTATGTCATTAGACCTATACCAATTCAGTTAAGTAATTGCAAAATTTAATCGCACGCGCGTATTCCGCGCGTTCAAGCGGGCGGATACGGGTGTTTTTGGAATTACACGTGTATCCTTACGCGCGTAAAATGCTGTATATGGAATTTCTTGTAATACCCAGTAAAGCAGGAACATACCTACATATGGTCACGGCCTCAAGTGATGCAACATGCGACGTGCGTGAAGCGATGCAACAGTCACGCGATGCGATTTGCGTCAAGCGATGCAACAGTCACGCGATGCGACGTGCGTCAAGCGACGCAACAGTCATGCGATGCGACGTGCGTCAAGCGATGCAACAGTCATGCGATGCGACGTGCGTCAAGCGATGCAACAGTCACGCGATGCGATTTGCGTCAAGCGATGCAACAGTCACGCGATGCGACGTGCGTCAAGCGACGCAACAGTCATGCGATGCGACGTGCGTCAAGCGATGCAACAGTCATGCGATGCGACGTGCGTCAAGCGATGCAACAGTCACGCGATGCGACGTGCGTCAAGCGATGCAACCGTCACGCGATGCGACGTGCGTCAAGCGATGCAACAGTCACGCGATGCGACGTGCGTCAAGCGATGCAACAGTCATGCGATGCGACGTGCGTCAAGCGATGCAACAGTCATTTTTTAAACTTGGTATAAATTGATAATGTTATGATAACTTCCTGTCACTGTTATTATCATAGCAAGTAGTGGCATACGAATTTGTGTGGGGCAGGTAACGCAACTAAAAAGTGAAAGATAAAAACTAAAAAACACAATCGACCGCCAAAAAAAACACTACATAGTGAAAAATAACTTTAATTTCGGAAGTCGGTGGCAAAAAACGAAAACACAAAACCAAAGACAGGAAGTTTTTTTTTTTGTAAAAAAGTTTTTAGCTACGTATATCTACCAAATTAATTCAAAACAAGCCTACTTATTTAAATATTTACAATCTGATTCATGTCCAATAATGTAACAGGAAAACATTCAGCAAAACATAATGATCTAGCACATAGTTGATTCAGCATCCGTGTAAGAAAAAACTCCCGGATGTCGAACGTCACAATAAAAGGTAAAATCCACAGTTTTAAGGCTCCTACGTTTGTAGGAGCCTTAAAACTGTGGAAAATTTTACCCCTGTTGCGATGTGTGTGTGTTGTGTTTTTACGCCTGTTTAGGCGCGACACGCGACGCGACACAAAGGCAGCGCCATGTCGCGCGACCAAAAAGGCTCCTTCAAACAGGCACTATACGTGACGCGACACAGAGACACCGCCAAGTCGCGCGAGGAGCGGTGCTTTTGTGTCGCATCGCGTGTCGCGCCTGTTTGTTGAAGCCTTTAAAAAAAATTAATACGTAGTTACAATCTACGATTTTTTTCGCTTAAAATCTGGAGTCGTCCGTTTGACCCTTTCAGGTCCCCTTTGACCTTTGGAACATACTTTCTTAGTGCACCTTTGTGACCTCTAAACTGCTTCACTGTATCCATAATTAACATTCTGTGTTCAAAATATTTAAATTCAATAATGAAGTATGTAAATAATAAGTAATATCTCCTATACATATATAAGTATTAACAAAACACAAGTACCTACTTTAGTTGTCTTTAGCAATTAGAAACTGGTTTCTAACAAGTTTAATGATGTCATATTTATCATTAAGCATTTTTTACTAACGCTTATGTAGTCTTAAGTCGTCATGTTTATTATACAAAGTTATACTTGTATTAATTTTATTAAAAGACTTTTATAGATTTAATAATAACTTAACTAACAAAACAACTTTATAAATAAAAATATAATTATCTAACCTAGCTAAGGCGTCGAAAAATTCCTCCGCATCGCTGTCGACTGGTAATGTATCCAAGAAATTGGCGGGATTGCCACGTTGTATGCCAATGCTTAGGCTCCAACCCTTAGCACTAAAAAGCTGTAATTTGGCATGGATATTATTAGTCCCGCCGACAAAGTGGTAAAATAAAATCTAGAAAATACAATGTTTTTAGAGTACCTCCTCTACACTTAAAGTGAGGATGCTTTTTTTTCTCGTCTACCCCATGGTGTGGCATGTCGTTGGATAGGTCTTTCAAAAATATTGCGGGTTTGTCAAATAAATTTTTCGATTACGGGATCCGTTTGTAAAATATTAAGCTTTAAAGTGCTTATTTTTGTTAGAGTCAAGTTCGTTCGTCTTCCCCGCCCTGCCAGCTAAGTTGATGTTTTTGGATATATGAAAAAAATCACGGCAGTAGTATACATATAACGAATTTAAAAGGAAAACTATCACAGCTAAGTAAGCTTTACCAGTTAACGAGTAATAGGCGACCAACTTACATTTGCAGTTGAAACGTATGGCGGAACATGGTTTTAAACTACAATGTTTAGTTTCTTCTTGGGATAAATTCATCCCCACTACGCAACCCTTCCTAGTGTGCGTGGTCCGACAAGCACTTGGCCGGTTTTTGTAATTTACTGTCGTATTATTGTCTCCACATTGGATATTATGTATGAAATGTACCGATAATATATTTTAATCTATCTCGAAAAGTTCTGCATAGATTTTTAAGTACGAATGCGACTTTGTAAAAATATCACCGTAAAAACTTGAGAAGAAGTGAACTGTCAATAGTGTCAATTCCTAGCATCAAGTGAAATGACAGCTCACTTCACTTAAGTTTGCACGGTGACATTTTAAGGGGGATGCGCTAAGGTAGCCCGCGAATTTGAAATTTACTTACGTTAATTGCTATTTGCAGCTGACCTGCAAATAGCAATAAACGTAAATAAATTGAGAACGTACCTAAGTGAGTTGAGCTGCACGATTACTGACAAATGCGTGCACTGACTGGACAGGTCCACTCAATCTGTGTGGTTTTTCCTCAAAAGACCATATCAGACACAAATCTACATGTTCTTTACATGATCTGACCAAGATTATGTCTGGACTTTAAAAGAGACTGTGCCCTCTGAGTTTGTTTCGGCCTTTCTTCTCAGAGTAGTCAGATAGGAAACGCCGACCTCATCTAGTTTTTGAAATATGAATGATGTGTAAAAGTGTTTGTACAAACCTACTTGCAGAAATAAAATCATTTATCATTAACCTAATTTGATTCGAATGTGACCGAAACGAGAACAAATATTTTATTAATAACAAGAAACATTTGCATCAAATAAATCAAGTGACCTGACCTCAACGACGACCGATATTTTTATGTTATCTAAGTAATTATTATGTTTAGTTTATAAATATTTATTGTAATATAAGTACTGTCAGGCAAAAGACGTGTTTAAGATTTCATTTAAATGTGAGCGTAACATAGATCCTTAGTCGCGTGGCTAAAATCCGCCATCTTGTTTTTTGAAAACATTCCAAGTGACATTTCACAAAATAATTGCACAAATATTTACCAACAGCGCCCCCCTGTCAACGTTAACCGAGCGCTAAAAGATCTTCGTAGCAGTGTAACTACGACTCTTTCAGTGTTCACTGCGAATCTCACTCAAGTGACCGCACAAACTTCGAAAGCGAACTCATTTGTTTCAAAATCGTTGCAGATTCCCGTACCCTAATTACGTAACGCACAATCTATCTGAATCATTTTGAAGCCTATTGCTAATCCATTGCTTCATATGTTCGAAAAATTTGTCTGCTCAAGAACGTAAATAACGCAATGAATGTTGTTGAACTGTCAAAATGAAACCCATTCCTACTGTTAGTGTGTTACGTAATTACCTCGCCGTTCAACTTGGACCGATTAATATATCGTTAAATCTGTCTTCCAGATGTATAAAATAATACCCATCCTCGTGCTGGTGGCAGCTGCCTACGGCCAGGACAGTGGGGACCTCGATTCAGTGCTCAGCCAGATCTTCGGGCCTGCACCTGTGGCTGGAGCCAACCAAAATCAGTTGTCTACTGCACAACCAATCCAGGACAAGACTCAGGGTTCGACCATCGTGCCACCAGTCCAGCCAAACTCAGACAAAGGTAAACAAAAATTTGACAGTTACCAAGTGGTAAAATTGCTGTCAATGTAGTAAACTTCAATATTTGAATTAGCCACAATAGCCACAAGCACTGAGCACGGAGAAGCCTTGGCGGCACCCAAACGTGTCACCGGTTACTCGCACTACGACACTAATGAAATAGAAACATGCATAAAGAAACCGACGGCTTTGAATGGCGAAGATGAGAGAAGTTGTGCGCTTAACACACTTTCGGCGCCACGAATTCCCTAAACGCTCCCAAAGCGGCAACTCCGTGCTCTGTAGCCACAATATTTCTTACTTTCGACTTCTTCTTTCGTATCAGCACAAACTAAAGATAGAACATGCCGTGGTAGAAATATTAGCTAGTCGTCTAGCTGGTAGCGTGGCTGAGCACCCAGGATACACTTGACGTATATTTAAGCATCTCTAATCGGCTGACGATGAGGTCTAAGATTTGGTAGGTCATAGGTAAATTGTAGGTAAACTGATGGTTTGGAATACTAAAAGAAAAAGACCTAATAAGGTCTTTTTCTTTTAGTATAGGTTATTATAATAACAGTTTTTCAAATATTAGGTTGGGGAAAAAGTCTTTTCGCATTATAGTATGTATTAACTTGTAATAAAATCTCTTTGGTTATACTATTTGTATCTGGCTGGTACTGGTATCATTGAAAGTTAAATTTTAAAGAACATAATTCCAAATTCAAATTAGGAAAATTTGTGATTTTCATTTGTTTTTCATACTGTCAAGGTGAGTGTATCTAATGAAGAAATTCGATACATTTTAAAATTTTACTACAAAAAAGGTAAAAAAACAAAGCAAGCCGCGAAAAAAAATTGCGATGTTTATGGACCTAGTGCAGTGTCTGTGAGAGTAGCACAAATTTGGTTTAAGCGTTTTCAATCCGGAAATTTTGATGTCAAAGATGCACGTCGTTCTGGTCGCCCTATTACGGATAAAATGGATGCCATTTTTGAAAAAGTGAAGCAAGATCGGCATATCAGTAGTTACGACGCAGCTGAAGAACTGGGAATTGACCACAAAACAGTTTTGGCACATTTGAAAAAAACTGGGTACACAAAAAAACTCAATATTTGGGTACCTCACGAGCTCACTGAAAGAAACCTAATGAACCGTGTCCTACTCATTTGTGATTCTTTATTACGACGTAATGAAACCGAACCATTTTTGAAGAAGCTGATAACTGGTGATGAAAAGTGGATCACGTACGACAAGAACGTGCGAAAAAGGTCGTGGTCAAAGGCCGGTCAGGCTTCACAGACTGTGGCGAAACCCGGGTTAACTCGCAACAAGGTGATGCTGAGTGTGTGGTGGGATTGGAAGGGCGTTATTCATTATGAGCTGTTACCACCAGGCAAGACCATCGATTCTGAACTCTACAGCGAACAACTGATGAGATTAAAGCAAGAAGTTGAGAGAAAGCGGCCGGAATTAATCAACAGAAGGGGTGTGGTTTTTCATCATGATAACGCTAGACCTCACACATCTTTAGCCACTCAGCAAAAATTAAGAGAGTTTGGCTGGGAGGTGTTAATGCATCCGCCGTATAGTCCTGACCTTGCACCTTCAGATTTCCACCTGTTTCGGTCTCTTCAGAATTCTTTAGGCAGTGTCAGGTTAACATCACGAGAGGACTGCCAAAACCACTTGTCGCGGTATTTTGATCAGAAGTCCCAAAATTTCTATAGCAATGGGATCATGTCCTTATCTACAAGATGGCAAAAAGCTATCGAACAAAATGGTACCTACATACTTTAGTTAAATGTAAATAAACTATATTAAAAAATGTTTTGAATTTTTTAAAAAAATGCGAAGAAACTTTTTCCCCAACCTATTATAATAGTTTCGATAATATTGGCAACAGGGAAATCGGTCTATATGATAATGCTTCATGGGATGGTTTCCCAGGCTTCGCAATCATAATGACTTCAGCAACCTTCCATGGCTCAGGCACATGTTTTAGCATAAATGCGGTATTAATAAGTCTAGTCAACTTTACTCTGGATTTGCGCGGGAGGTGTTTTAGAACTTCGCCTGTTACGAGGTCGTAACCCGGGGATTTCTTCGAACTTATGTTATTTTGAATTTCTCGCACAACTTCCTTAGGAGTCACAAGCTGAATTCTTTGACTTTGTGATAAGTTTTCACTCTCAAGTATTTCTATGTTTGCTCTCATTGGGTAGAAAAGTGTTTTCTAAGTATTGGGCAAACCTAAACGCTTTTTGTTCATTGCTTATGGCCCATTTTCCGTCGCTGTTTCTGATGTGCGGTATTTGCATAATGGGCCTTTTTAGTTTTCTTGTCGCTTTCCAAAGTTTCCAAATCCGTTAATTTGTCGTTGGTTAGCTGCGCAAGGTTAGTATTCAGACAGTCATCCTCAAATTGTATAATTTTCCTCTTTAATCGTTTAGTTAGGCTATTTAATAATGTTTTATCCCGCGGGCATTTTGTTTGCTGTCACCGCTTTCTTTGCTTTCTTTTTCAGACAGTAAACTCACAATTTCCTTGGGATATAGTATATGTCCCTTATAATAGGTTGGGGAAAAAGTTTCTTCGCATTTTTTAAGAAAATTCAAAACATTTTCTAATATAGTTTATTTACATTTAACTAAAGTATGTAGGTACCATTTTGTTCGATAACTTTTTGCCATCTAGTAGGTAGGGACATGATCCCATTGCTATAGAAATTTTGGGACTTCTGATCAAAATACCGTGACAAGTGGTTTTGGCAGTCCTCTCGTGATGTTAACCTGACACTGCCTAAAGAATTCTGAAGAGACCGAAACAGGTGGAAATCTGAAGGTGCAACGTCAGGACTATACGGCGGATGCATTAACACCTCCCAGCCAAACTCTCTTAATTTTTGCTGAGTGGCTAAAGATGTGTGAGGTCTAGCGTTATCATGATGAAAAACCACACCCCTTCTGTTGATTAATTCCGGCCGCTTTCTCTCAACTTCTTGCTTTAATCTCATCAGTTGTTCGCAGTAGAGTTCAGAATCGATGGTCCTGCCTGGTGGTAACAGCTCATAATGAATAATGCCCTTCCAATCCCACCACACACACAGCATCACCTTGTTGCGAGTTAACCCGGGTTTCGCTACAGTCTGTGAAGCCTAACCGGCCTTTAACCACGACCTTTTTCACACGTTCTTGTCGTACGTGATCCACTTTTCATCACCAGTTATCAGCTTCTTCAAAAATGGTTCGGTTTCAGTACGTCGTAATAAAGAATCACAAATGAGTACATGGTTCATTAGGTTTCTTTCAGTGAGCTCGTGAGGTACCCAAATATTGAGCTTTTTTGTGTACCCAGTTTTTTTCAAATGTGCCAAAACTGTTTTGTGGTTCATTCCCAGTTCTTCAGCTACGTCGTAACTACTGATATACCGATCATGCTCCACTTTTTCAAAAATGGCATCCATTTTATCCGTAATAGGGCGACCAGAGCGACGTGCATCTTTGATATCAAAATATCCGGATTGAAAACCCTTAAACCAAATTTGTGCTACTCTCACAGACACTGCACTAGGTCCATAAACATCGCAAATTTTTTTCGCGGCTTGCGTTGTATTTTTACCTTTTTTGTAGTAAAATTTTAAAATGTATCGAATTTCTTCATTAGATTCACTCATCTTGACAGTACGAAAAACAAATGAAAATCACACATTTTCCTAATTTGAATTTGGAATTATGTTCTTTAGAATTTAAACTTTCAATGATACCAAAACTAGCCAGATACAAATAGTATAGCCAAAGAGATTTTATTACAAGTTCATACATACTATTAGGTCTTTACCTATGAAATTGCCGTTCTGCAGTACTGGCCATTTCAAATCAAAATAATTTTTGTTTGGCTAAGAATTCTAATTTCAAATTAATTTTATTTTAAAAACATGGATTTTTTTTTCTAAAAGTAGTCATTTCTTTATTGATTAGTGTTACATTTTCATCGCATTTCAATCTTTTTCGTCATCATGGATACGTTAAAAATTCGAGTAATTATGGAATATGAGTACCGTCGTGGCAGCAACGCGGCACAAGCGGCACGCAACATCAACGACGTTTACGGAGCTAACACTACAAACCAACGCACCACCTGTTATTGGTTTGCTCGCTTCCGTTCTGGAAATTTCGACCTGAAAAATGAACCTCGCGGTCGTCCGAAGACTTTGGTCGACAATGACGAATTAAAGGCGATTGTGGAAGCTGATGATACACAATCTACGGCTGAATTAGCAGCAGCTTTCGACGTTAGCGTCAAAACAATATTGGTCCATTTGCGTCAAATTGGCAAGGTAAAAAAGCTTGACAAATGGGTGCCCCACGAACTCAATGATCGCCAGCGCGAAGTACGCGTCGAGACGTGCCTTGCACTGCTCAACAGACACACAAATGAAGGAATTTTGAACCGCATTGTTACCTGCGATGAAAAATGGATTCTGTTTGATAACCGTAAGCGCTCAGCAAGTTGGTTGGATCCTGGTTCAGTACCTAAACAATGCCCTAAACGAAAACTTACCCCTAGAAAAGTGATGGTCACTGTTTGGTGGTCTAGCGCCGGTGTGATTCATCACAGCTTCTTACCAAACGGGGTGAGCATTACTGCAGATGTGTACTGTGAAGAACTGAACACAATGATGGAGAAGCTGGCGCATCTCCAACCAGCATTGGTCAATCGCTCGTCTCCGCTGCTCCTGCACGACAACGCGCGACCTCATACTGCACAGCAGACGGTCTCCAAGTTGCAAGAACTGGGGTTGGAAGCTCTCCGTCATCCGCCCTACTCACCAGACCTTGCGCCTACAGACTACTACTTTTTCCAGAATTTGGATAACTTCTTGGCGGGAAAAAAATTTAATACCCGAGAGGCAGTACAAAATGCCTTTGAAGAATTTGTTGCCTCCCGTCCAGCTGATTTCTTTAAGAAGGGCATCAATAAACTGCCACTGCGATGGCAAAGATGCATTGATTGCATGGGTGATTACTTCGATTAATACAAATAAAAAATTCATGAAAAAAAATCGTTTAAATTTTTTCATACAAAACGGCAATTTCATAGGTAAAGACCTATTATAATGCGAAAAGACTTTTTCCCCAACCTAATATTTACGTTTTAACTCGGGCGTGTTGTTCCACGCACATTGTTGGATATTAACAACATATTTGTTTACTTCTGAGTCCAGCTGCTTACGCATTAAGGCAAAGATAAAATCCACATGGGTGTCCGCGAACATCCCTATCAATCCAATACTTCTTTACTTTTCCATCATCGATCTCGTTGATAGAACGTCACTTTGTACTAGGCCCTCTGGTGTCCTTGCGGCAGTGATCATTTACCATCAGGAAGGCCATTGGCTTGTATGTCATGTAATAACTTGTGAAAAGGCAAACTCTTGGCCCTTATGACCTTATTATTGGTTTATTGATCAGCCCCCACTCTTGAACGATACAAAGACTTAGGGCCTATAAAAAAACCGTTTAATTCAGACTCACGTCGTCTGGGCACCGACAGCGCGATTTCTTCTTTGAAAAAGCAGCACTTGAATAGAATAGAATACTTTTTATGAGTCTTTTTTCTTCTTCCCGCCGTGTGCCCTTATTGTTAATTCTACTGAAAACTTCAAGTCTCCTTAATATTTTCCCTAACTTTTGGATGAATGGCCATCTAATTCTTCTTGATGAACTAGGCCTGATTCAGATTTCGACTCCGATCCCTAGTTTAACTGGCGTCCTAACAGAAAGAAACACTTCGTCGTGCCGCTAACGGGCGCATTCGGGTTCGCAACGCGTCCTAACGCCCTAAAGTCGCGTTTAAAATATGTTACTAATTTGTTCAGGAAACCGGAAGAAACGCTTCGAGTTTGCCGAGCAAAATGAACGACGGTCGTGCGTTTGTGCTACGATCGCTTTAATTTTTTATATTATTTATATCGCCTTTACTTTATGTTTCTGGCAAATAAATATTCTATTCTATTCTATTCTATTCTACTTTTCTTAGACATTTACTTGACCCTCCAGGACCCTTCAGCAACTTCTTCACTTCAAATAAAACTGAAAATACTCTTCTGCATTGGAAAGGTTTGTACAGTCTACCTTCATTATCTAAGTTCTGGGGGTTTCTTCGTTTTTCCCTTCATTGCTGATGGGGTGCTACGCTTTTTCGGCTCGGTATGATTCGGCACAGCCGGGCTTAAAGAGAGATTTTACATATGTAGATGTATTTGTCGGAAATACGTTAAATCAATCGTTTGACTTGACTAATCGGGACGCCAGTGGTGCGGTGTGGTGCGGTGCGGTGCACCAGGTGGCGCTGGACAGAGTCTATAACGCTCAGGCTTGACCAGAGTAACAGCAAAGTTTGTTGTTGACGGGTAAGCAGTGAAGACTTTTAGAAACTGTCGCGCGTTCCATAGAGTTGTGTCGTGTGTGACACACAGTGTGTGATTCGCTAGTGTGATTAATTTGATCGTACATTATAACTTGATTTGAACTGTAAACGGTTTTTCTATTGCGCAATAACCAACATTACCCATAGTACGCCCACAGTAGTTAAAATATGGCTGATAATAACGAGAGAAAAGTACCTTCTCCGCCATATTCAATAAAAGCCGCTCGGCTTCGCTTAGCTCGAATTGTGCCGAGCCGACCCGAACATGATTCAGCGAGGGTAGATGCCGAACGGAGTTTGCCGATCACCATGAGCCGAATGAAAGCCGAATATGTGTCCTAGTACCTAATTGCTTCGAGTCGACTTTTATGTTAACCGACTTCAAAAAAAGGAGGAGGTTATCAATTCAAAAGTATGTTTTTATTTTTGTGTTAGCTCAAAACTTTTTTCTGGTTGAACCGATTTGGATGATCCTTTTTTTATTTGATATTTGGTGCTTCACATGTGGTCTCATTTAAATTTGATCAAGGTCTGATTAGGAGTTTTTGAGTTATCCTTAATACTGCATATTTTTTCCACTTAGTTTATATTGATGATGAGTTAATAATTTCCTGTCACTGTTATTTATATAACAATTAGTGGTATACCAATTTGCGTGGGGTAGGTACAGCAACTAAAAAGTAAAATATAAAAGATTTTTACAAAAAAAGAACCAACTTTCAAAAAAAACATTAAAAGACGTGAAAAATAACTTTAATTTCGGAAGTCAGTAGTCAAAAACGAAAATACGAAACCAAAGACACCGACTTCCAAAATTAAAGTTATTTTTCACGTCTTTAAGGGATTTTTTTGGAAGGCGGTTGTTTTTTTTTATTGGAAATGGTTGTATTATTTTATGTTGTTCATTTTGTTCTATTATGGAACTTATATTTTTTATGTTTACATTTTTTACGGCTACATCTACAAAAGCAAGGTGTCTAAGTACTTAATAAAAGTCTTTAATTCATTTATGCGCTGACAGACACTGCGTATACAGAAAGTGTGGTCATATCTAAGAGTGTGCACCAACCACGTGGTCGCGATTTTTTTTTCGTTATTACGATATTGATCTTAAGGAGAAAGTTGTTCAGGTTGATGGTCTGTACCCTTTAATATGAGCACACCACTGTCTGATACACGCTGTATAATGAAAGTGTGCTCTAAAGAAGGATTTTTGCCGAAAGGGGTTAAATAGGCGATTAAAATTTGTATAGGGGTTACCCTATACAAATTTTAATCGCCTATTTAACCCCTAATAGGGGAATAAAGTTTGTATACAACTCAAACTCAAACTAAAAGCATTTATTTCAAATAAACCAATTACAGGCACTTTTGAATTGTCAGTCAGTCAGAAAAATGAAGCTAGTTGCCCATTCCAAAGCGTAGTAGGTACCTATGGAGAAGAACGGGCAAGAAACTCCATGGACTTTTAAATCAACATAATATACACTCGAGAGCAATGAATCCGGGTCACTTAAAGAATCCTAAAAATCTCGGAAACTAAAAATGCTAGGTTAATGCAATAAATTGTATTTAATAGACAATGTAATACTCCTTAAATGAAGGTATTAAAACTTCTTAGTTATTGTAAAGTTATATCATAAAAAAATCAAATTTGAAAAAGGGCCACTTTCGAAGATGGAACTACGAAATTACAGCATTTGGTTTTGCTTTTGTTTGTAATCTGTCATTTATGTGGGTACATAAACCATGTTGATAGTGCTCTATATTCATTATTCAAGCTGAAATTATGTCGCTTACGCTTGAAGAATGCACCAGAATACTTACAATGCTGGAAACCGGCCGGAGTCAGCGCGATACAGCCAGGACTGTCGGTGTGTCGCTGTCAACAGTACAAAGAGTTCTCCGACGTTACGAAGAAACTGGTTCTAACCTACGCAGACCAGGAACGGGCAGAACCAGGTGTACCACAGCACGAGAAGACCGATACTTGGTGAACACCATGCTTCGAAATCGCTTTCTCACAGGAACTGAACTCACAAATCAGTTTCGACGCCTCGGAGGAGGTAACCCAAGTGCATGGACAGTAAGACGTCGGCTTGCTGAATCTAACTTAAAACCCCTTAGACCTGCAAACGGCCCTAAACTGGAGCGTGGGCATCGTATTTCAAGACTAAGATATGCCCAGAGCCACGTAAATTGGAGTATTGAAGATTGGTCAAAAGTTATGTTCTCCGACGAATCAAAATTTATGCTCTACAAGCACGATGGAAGACACAGAGTGTATCGAAGACCAGGGGAAAGATTCAAGCAAGCATGCATCGAAGAAAAAGTAGCCTACGGTGGTGGGTCTGTACTTGTGTGGGCCGGAATTTCTTCTGAAAGTCGCACAGAGCTGGTGATTATAGAAAACGGCTCTTTAACTAGCGTAAGATATGTGGAAGAAATCCTCAATGATCACGTTGGTCCATTTATGGTCAATTTAGGTGAGGATGCTATATTTATGCATGACAATGCCCGACCTCATACAGGTAGGATTGTGAATGACTACCTTCAAGAGATGAACATTACTCGTATGGAGTGGCCAGCGCGCAGCCCGGATATCAACCCGATCGAGCATGCTTGGGACGAGCTAGGCAGATGCGTAAAACAACGAAACCCTCCCCCAATCACGCTTCGTGAGCTCAAAATTGCTCTCACAGAGGAATGGGAGAATATTCCCCAAAATCGTATAAGGAACTTGGTGTACAGCATGCCAAACCGCGTAAACGCAGTAATGGAAGCACGAGGAGGCAATACGAAGTATTAAAATTCAAGAAAATCGTAATAAAGTTCAAAAATGTCATGTTTCCTATTTTTGTTTTAAGGAGAGATCAGCAGTTTTTTTCTTTATGTAATTTTGTGTTAATAAAATGTATGGTGACTCATATTTTTTTTACTTTCATTTAAGGAGTATTACATTGTCTATTAAATACAATTTATTGCATTAACCTATCATTTTTAGTTTCCGAGATTTTTAACATTCTTTAAGTGACCCGGATTCATTGCTCTCGAGTGTAGTTACAAAAAACAAATTGTTTACATCATTCATGTTCAAATTAAAAATGTGAGAACGATGTAGAAAGACGCACGTTTAAAGTATCCGTAATAAAAAAGATAACAAAAAAAAAATCAAAAATTTAAATTATTATAAGCCGTGGCAGCCAAGAGTTGACCAGTCCCTACTGACGGCGCCCGTTCACGCACATGACGTATGGATCAGCACCATTCAGCTCAACCATTTTGAAGAGAACTTAATGATCCAACACACACGCCACCACCAGCGAGACATTTGAGTGAGCATGACATACTCTCAGCCGCCAGGGCACATTCAAGTCAATGAAAGACGAGCCTAGTAAATGGTGGCTTTATAGTAGGTACATAGTGCACACACATGTGTTATGCAATTATATAGTATAGGGACTAAATAGGGAATAAAGTTTGTATAGGGGTTAAATAGGGGATTAAAGTTTGTATAGGGGTTAAATATGGGATTAAAGTTCGTATAGGGGTTAAATATGGGCTAAAATTTTGTATTAGGAATATATAGGGGATTAAAGTTCGTATAGGGATTAAATACGGAATGAAAGTTTGTAAGGATATTCGTCATTTTCCGAAGCCCCAACGGGCGCACGGCTTGTAAGTTGCAATAATATAAGTCTTATTGTTAACAGCAACTGAAGAGGACCTGTCATGCAAGATGCCTGACGGTCAGGAGGGCGAGTGCGTCAGCTACTACCTCTGCAACGTCGCCAATAATACTGTGATAACTGACGGTATCGGCGTCATTGATATTCGGTAAGTAATCAAATATCTTTTTAAAGGACGAATTTCTTTATTGAAAGTGAACACGATCAGTACATAAACCACGTTTAAGGAACTGTCAGTGTATTTTCTGTGGAATTTAATTCAATTAAATAAAATAAGTATTTAATTGCACGACTCATGATGCGAAGCATCAGAGAGTGCTTTACGACCGAAAATTTTTTTTCGCCTCATTTTGGCGGCAATTTTTATTATTATAGCCTTGTTAGTTCACGGAATCAAGATATTTTGCATACTATTGTCGAGATAATTTAATGGAGATTAATTTCATACTTTTAAAAATTGATCAAAAAAAAAATCCTGTCCGTCATGTGTGAAACCCGGAAACACTGTAACTTGTGAAAAAATCCATTATTTGAGTTATTTTTTTTTTTTTTAATTCTAATCGACGATTGTAGGTCACTGAATGCGAATGGCTAATTAATTCAATGTCGTTTAATTACAATTAATAAAAAACGAAAACTACAAGACTACATCTATTTATATCCATAGAAAATTAACATATGGATGGTGATATATCTATAGATATTATGTACATTTATTCCACCAGGGGCGCTTGTGCAGTACCTTCTTCCTACTACAGCTGTTTTTTCGGCAATTAATTTTGAACGACTTAAGTATTTTTTTTTTTTTTTTTCATAATTATATGAGCATTATGAGTCGTGCACTTTTGGATTTTCCAATTTTTTTTTTGAATTACTCATAAGTATTCACAGAGAGCAGGGGTTCTACTCTATAAGCACGGAATACGTAGTTTCGGCCGACGTTATGGGCATTTCATACTCCGTATCCGTACCGACATAAGATTAGTTTGGTGCCCGACCTAAGATTGAATGACACCACGATGTGACGGCTGTCCCTACTCCCGATGTGTTTTTACTTGTCCGAAAAAAATAATTATTCGTGTGTAGGGTTCACTCCAAAGTTTCAAACTACTTACGGACGCTCCCGTACCTTCGTTGACGAACTTAGAGACTAAGCCCCTAGTGCCGCCCCAGTGGTACGAGTTGTCTAAGCCGTAGGTTTGAACCTAGCCAGGCGCTTTACTTTGTGTAAATTATTTCATCACTATTGATCTCAAAACGGTGAAGGAAAACGCCTAGAGGAAACCGGAATGTCCTAGAACCAAAAATTCGAAGACTTGCGACATCTAACAACCTGCACTGGGCCCGCGTGGTGGATTACGGCCCACTTCCTCTCACAGAGACGAGGCCTGTGTCCCAGCAGTGGGAACATTATAGGCTGATTATGCTATTATGCTAAGTATTCCTAGATCAATATTTTGTACATGATGACGCGCTCTATCAGCCCTCCTGGCTAAACAAAGAACATACTATTACTCCAGGATTTCTCAGTCTCAATTATTTTATAATCTTCCAAATATGAAATAGTGTTTAGATTACTAAACATGCAATCAACTTATACAATAATAGCTTCTGCCCACGGCATCGCCCGCGTGTATGTTGCATTTTATCCCACGGGAACGTGCTACCGGGACAAAAAGTAGCCTATGTCCTTCCCCAGGATGCCATCTATCTCCTTGGCAAATTTTATCGAAATCCGTTCAGTGGTTTAGGCGTGAAAAGGTAACACAACAAAGTTCCTTTTGAATTATTAATATTAGTATGGATTGTTCAAGGTCGGTGATAACCGGATATAACCTCAACAGAACCTAACTGAAGGTGGTGAAACTGAACTAATTATAGTTCGAGCGAGAGAGAGAGATATATAAAAAAGAAAGAGGGAGAAAGAGATTAAGAGTATGCTCATTATAAAAACGGTAGTTATTTATTTATTTAAAAAGCACAGCCACACCACATATATTACATTTATGCTAGAAACGATCTTAATAACTAAAGAACTAATGTACATGATAATTTTATTAGAGCGTACAGAGGATTCACCATAATACATACATGTTGGCAGAAACATGGACGTGCAAACTGAAACCATGAATTCAATACATAATTCTAGACCCCCTAGCGCAGAAATTTTTCATCGGTTATCAATAAAAGAACTACTGTTTCATAGAAAAGGGGGATCGGGGGGGTTCAGAATCACGTGCTGAATCCATGGTAACATTTTGTGCGTTGCTGTCCTTGCCACCGTGTATATTGCAACAATCCCATGTAACATGGGGAAAACTTGTTGCTAATAACGGGTCTCAAACCAGATACCGGCCTACTAGTAAGCATTTCCCAATAAATAAAGTTGATAGCATTGTGCCCGACCAGGGAACCTAACCCAGCACCCTAATTACGTAACACACTATACATCACAATCTGAATCACTTTGAAGCCTATTGCTAATCCATTGCTTCTTATATTCGAAAAATTTGTCGTAAATAACGCAATGAATGTTGTTGAACTGTCAAAATGAAACCCATTCCTACTGATAGTATATTACGTAATTACCTCGCAGGTCCCTACGCTCTGCAACCCTTCTTGCGACCACGGACCTTCGAGGCAGTTCTTTGAATGAATGAATGATATGAATGATATATTTATTTGCAAGAATATAGGTAGCTAACATATGTTCTTAAGATCTATGGGTTTTCTTTAAAAATAGTTCATTCTTAATATAGATTACATTTAATAAACAGTAACGAAGAAACTTTGTCCCTTTGTCTGGATGTATGTTCCGCATTGGCGCAAAACAGCTTCACGGATTTGGATAAAATTTGGCGCAGACATATTTGTCACCTGGATTAACACATAAGGTACTTTTAGTCCCGGTAGTACGTTCCCGTCGGATATTTTCCGACATCCACGCGGGTGAAGCCGTGATTAAAAGCTAGTTCTTACTATAACCTTACCTCCTCAGAGTCCGTGACGGTCCCTGCGCGTCATACATCGATACCTGCTGCCTGGTACCCGACAAGAGGCCGCCAGACCAGCCCGTGAAACCTCTGCCTAAACCTGACGAGCCTCAGGTATGACCTTCGATCTTTTTATACTATTTAGTCGTGCCTCGGAAAGCACGTTAAGCCGTTGGTCCCGGCTGCTATTCATGGACATTTGACAGTCGTCACGGGTAGTCAGAAGCCTGAATATCTGTCAACCAGTTTGACTAAGGGGTACCGTGTTACCCAGTAACTGGGTTATGGAGGTCAGAAAGGCATCTGGTTAGACAGAAAGCTGATCCCGTCATACTTGGGAAACGCCAAAGGCAGATGAGATCCCGTCAACAATAATTTTGACATCTTAAGAAAAACTTTGACAAATGACTCTCTGTCGAGGTGTTAATTCTGTTGATTGTTCTAAAATAGGTGTACAACAACCTCACGGAAGCTTGGGAGCCGGCGGCTGTACGTATTTCTTTTAATTTGTGTGTCTTCATCGAGTGTGTTTTGTTTTTTATTTTTCTCTGCGTGAATCATCTGCGAATTATCTGTATCTACCCTTTTCTTACGTGCTGAAATCCGCAAAGGTGTTTTCTGCCACGTGGAGAGCAGAGTCTGTCGGACTTCTTTCACACAGTGCTCCTCAAGTCCTCAACTGCAGTTGGTTTACAGTAATTCTATCACTGATTTAGCATCAATGTCATAATTACAATGATCTTTATTTTCGTTGAAATAAGGTTGCTGTTAGATTGCTAACACTGACAAGTCAGTCACCATCAACGTGATCTTTATATCGGTATGATATAGTTGCTGTTTGGTGTCCCAGGTACAATAACTGAAAAGACTGTACCCAGGACCGTTTTTAACCTATTGAAGTCCCTAGGCACTTGATACTGAGGCCCTATAGAGAATCTAGGATGCAAGAGCGAGCGAAGTGAGCTGGAAATTTGTGGCACCCTGCCTCTGATAGCCCCTAGCTCCGACGCTGGCATGAAATAGGGGGCCCCATGAATCGAGAAGCCTTTGCTCAGAGTGGCCAATGGAAAAGAAGGCCCTGACTGTATCAACTTTTTGGTGGGTATGGATGTTATTCTCACATTCATCTTTACCCCCGGCAAATAATGGCCCGCTAAATGTTAAGGCGGGGCAGCAAGAAATATTTTGACTTTATGCCCTCACTGATTCCTGGTTTTTTTAATTTTTTATATGGTTTGGGTATTCTTTTTGACTTTTTCGCTTCCTTTTTATCCTATTTCCTCTCGATTTTAAGGGTTTTAGAGAATCTGGGGAAACACTAGTCTAATAAATGGTGGATTTGTTAGATTTTAAAGTCAGATAAGGAGGTCTACTCCCTATGCACAAAATCCGTCGTTTCGGCCGAAGTAACCGGCGTTTCCTACTCCGTATCACGAGGCCTACTCTCTAAGTCTGTCGACGAAAATACGGGCCCGTCCGAAACCTATACGAAAATCGGTGAGAAACCTTCTCTCCAATAAATAACTTTTTCGGACGGACAAAAACTATCCGGATTTAAAGACAACTTTCAAATCGCGTTGTCATTAATTTTTAGTTCGGGCCCCTGATGAATCTTATGCCGGTTGCTTCGGACATAATATTAATTCGGGGCCCGACATAAGGATGTATAACTCCACGATTTACAGTGTCAATGTCAAATTGTTTAATAGATTTTCAACCTTATGCTTTCGAAATAAAGTTGAAAATTTATTAAAGGAATTTGACAATGATACGACTTAGCGACCGATTTTTGTCGCTGTCTAATGTCGAGACTTCAGGACCTGGAGTGCTTTTGCCCGTCCGAAAAAGATAATTATTCAGGTGAAGTGTACACTCCAGAATTACGAACAGCTTTCGTTTGGGCCCATATCTTCGTTAACGGACTTAGAGAGTAGGCAGGCCCTAAGGATCAACCACTCGTGGTTACAACCATACCCATTTTTGACGCTAAACAGCGTCGCTGTGTTTCGATTTGACGGGTATAAGTCCACATGAGGCATTTTAGCTTCGTCACTGGTATGGGAACGCATATCTGCGATCCCTTTTGCTTATGGTCAATTAGTAATGCAGCAGTGACCTTAAATGTCGATTTCATTGTTGTTAGCCAACAAATAAAATAAAACAATGCGTTTTATGTTAAAGAAGTATCTACCTAAAAACCAATGTTATTTCCAAGATCATATTACCGTGTCTAAATGTTTATATTTAATATTATTTATGTTATGTTTTTTAATAAGATCATTAAAATGCGTCCTTACGACCCACGGAACGGAATTTAATAGCCGATAGAATCGAAGGAGAATGATTGGTTTTGTAATTGTACTTACTCTATTATCAAATGACTGTCTCGTTGGTCTGGTAGTTGTAAGTGTACTGCTGAGCATGAGGTCCTGGATTCGATTCCCAGGTCGGGCAAAGTATTATTGGGTTTTCCATCTGGAATTTCTCAGTAGCAGCCCGGAGTCTGGATTTGTGTCTGGTTTATGGCAATAGGCTCGCCCCCTATTACATGGGACTTAAAACATAACTGGCGAAATGTGGGTGTACTGTAGGTACACTTCTGACGAACCCTGCGGGGATTACAGGAAATTGTTACAGTTGTAATGGCAATCATGTCATTTGGTTTAGAATAGAATAGAAAACTTTTATTTCAGACTGGGAGTCCATAGTGTTAGTAACAATTTTACTTAACTGCTAGTGTTAGTAGGTTACAGATACAAATCAATATCCTACAATTAAAATCAGCGTGGAGCTGCATCCACCTCCGCAACATCGGGGCATCCCACCGATCTGCGAATACACTGAGAATACTGTTGGTACCGCCGCGAAGACGCGTCATCAGGGATGCACACCTATTCCTAATAATGGCGGCAAAACCATTAATATTATTATCTGCAAACATCCCTGACGCACTACAACGCCACGGCAGCCGCAGCAGCACTCTCAGTGCATTATTAATATTATTATATTGAATAGGCTTTTATTATTTTATTTATCTTTTATACTTACGGAATCTTCTATGTTTTGTGAATGTGAGAACGTTTTAGGCCTAACTTGTAGACTGTAGATATGTAAACCATTTTCTATTTCGTTGAGTACCTGTTACTTGTTGACAGGTCTACAATCCTCCCATACCTATTAACACTGTAATTTGAAAACCTTGTAAAACCCCAAGGCATAAGTGGTGACAGATCTTTTTGAAACCTATACAGCATCCTACATTTTGGCGTCAGTTGTCTCGTCAGATAGTGCCAGTGTTGCTTAATATGCCTTCCACAATTGATCACATACACTTGTCATATTTTTTTTTGTGTGGGGAATCATCAAATGACCTCTGCCGCTGGAGCGGAAGGGCGTGTCAGACTCTTACTGACTAAAACCCACCCGTGTTTCTTCAGTTGCCTGTGCGCCAGGGCCCCGATAACTCTTTCGAACAATCCGCGACCCCGGCAGACATCGGCGAAAGTCGTCATCTTGACAACAGTTAATGGATGAATCACGAAATGAGATATTATTGCCAAGCTGTCCATGGTAATATATTATGCTCGTTACTACATACCTACACGTGGAAACTGTTTGCGGTTAGTTCATGGTCATCTAGAGTAAAAATACTTGAAATGAATGACCTTACGCCAGCCACATTATTTGTTTTCAAAATGACTTTAAATGACCTTTCGACCACATATAATTATTATTTAATACTATTCAGGGTGGCAGGGACATTGAACCCCCTTTTTTTTCATTTTTTTTTGGGTGGGAAATCATCAAATGACTTCTCCCGCTCTGGGCGGAGCGGAAGGGCGTGTCAGACTCTTACTGACTAAAACCCACCCGTGTTCGTTCAGTTGCCCGTGCGCCAGGGCCACGGTAACTCTTTCGAACAATCCGCGACACTGGCAAGATTCTGAACCCCTTGCGTTGAAATTATTCATTGGTATTTTTTTTTTTATTGGTCTGCCTTTGTTTCTGACTGCGTAGATATTGCACTGTTCTATGAAACAGCAGATTTTTTATTTGATAACCGGTGAAGAATGTCTACGCTAGGGAGTATAGAATCATGTTGTGTTGAATTCATGGTTACATTTTGCGCTTCGATGTCCCATACCGCCCTGTATAAAATACATATAGGTACTCAAATAGATTATTATAAAATAAAGTCGCATTTCGTGTTTATTTGTGTGACGCGTATTGTTCTTCTAAACTATGCAAAGGATTTCCATGCGGTTTTCACTATAATTTAGAGAATTTATTCCGAAAGATTTATGTGTATTATACATTAATATTAAACCGTGCGAAACCTACTCCCCTAGCCTACTGTCAAGTCCGTCAACGAAGATACGGGTCCGTCCGAAAGTAGTTTGAAGCCTTGGAGTGAACCCTACACCCGATTAATTAACTTCTTCGGACAGGTAAAAAGACATCGAGATTAGGGACAACTGTCACAGTGGTGTCATTTATTCTTAGGTCGGGCCCCAAACTAATCTTATGTCCATATGTGATACGGAGTTGCAAACGCCCGTAATTTCGGCCGATACTACAGATTTCGTGCTTAAAGATTGCTATTTATTTATTTGTGCACAATTTATTACCTTAAGTATACTGTTGACATTAGAATAAATAAATGACATTGCAAAACCTTTCAACCACATAGTTCACAATATGGTTGTTTTTTAAGACGTTTTTTGCATTGACTACAACAACAGATTTTTAATCAAGTGTTGAGGACTTAATGATTACGTAATACATTATAGGTATGTCAAACGGTCGAGTAGGGGTCATACAATAGCTCAATGCAGAAGCCTTGTTTCATTTAAAAAAGTATGAATATGATAAACTTTAGGTACATAACATCACGCCTGTATTCCTCACGGGTTAGGCAGAGGTGTACCTATAGTGCACCCACATTTCGCCACTTATGTTTAAGTCACATCTAATAGCGGGCGAGCCTATTGCCATCAACCGGGCACAAATCCAGACTTCGGGTTGCAAATAGGACACAGGCCTCCTCTCTTTGAGAGGGAGTGGGCCGTGTGTTAGAGTAGTAGAGAAAAATACAAGGTGCTAAACCCATTGATATTTAAAAAAAAATTAGGTATAAGTATATCACAAGGTCATATTATTGTATACTAGCTGCACCACGGGGATTCACCCGCATAAGTCGCGATCCCTTGAGAATATCGTGATAAAAAGTATTCTATATCCTAATCCAGATCATGGTCTACCCATATGCCAAATTTCATACAAAACCGTTCAGCAGTTTTAGCGTGAAAGCGTAACAAACAAACTTATAGAACATCACATCTTTTCTCTTTATAATACCTACAAGATTATTTTGTCGCGCGGTGAAAATCGAAACAAACGCGGCCATCTTAGTTTTATAATAATAGGTCTTTACCTATGAAATTGCCGTTTTGTATGAAAAAATTTAAACGATTTTTTTTCATGAATTTTTTATTTGTATTAATCGAAGTAATCACCCATGCAATCAATGCATCTTTGCCATCGCAGTGGCAGTTTATTGATGCCCTTCTTAAAGAAATCAGCTGGACGGGAGGCAACAAATTCTTCAAAGGCATTTTGTACTGCCTCTCGGGTATTAAATTTTTTTCCCGCCAAGAAGTTATCCAAATTCTGGAAAAAGTAGTAGTCTGTAGGCGCAAGGTCTGGTGAGTAGGGCGGATGACGGAGAGCTTCCAACCCCAGTTCTTGCAACTTGGAGACCGTCTGCTCTGCAGTATGAGGTCGCGCGTTGTCGTGCAGGAGCAGCGGAGACGAGCGATTGACCAATGCTGGTTGGAGATGCGCCAGCTTCTCCATCATTGTGTTCAGTTCTTCACAGTACACATCTGCAGTAATGCTCACCCCGTTTGGTAAGAAGCTGTGATGAATCACACCGGCGCTAGACCACCAAACAGTGACCATCACTTTTCTAGGGGTAAGTTTTCGTTTAGGGCATTGTTTAGGTGCTGAACCAGGATCCAACCAACTTGCTGAGCGCTTACGGTTATCAAACAGAATCCATTTTTCATCGCAGGTAACAATGCGGTTCAAAATTCCTTCATTTGTGTGTCTGTTGAGCAGTGCAAGGCACGTCTCGACGCGTACTTCGCGCTGGCGATCATTGAGTTCGTGGGGCACCCATTTGTCAAGCTTTTTTACCTTGCCAATTTGACGCAAATGGACCAATATTGTTTTGACGCTAACGTCGAAAGCTGCTGCTAATTCAGCCGTAGATTGTGTATCATCAGCTTCCACAATCGCCTTTAATTCGTCATTGTCGACCAAAGTCTTCGGACGACCGCGAGGTTCATTTTTCAGGTCGAAATTTCCAGAACGGAAGCGAGCAAACCAATAACAGGTGGTGCGTTGGTTTGTAGTGTTAGCTCCGTAAACGTCGTTGATGTTGCGTGCCGCTTGTGCCGCGTTGCTGCCACGACGGTACTCATATTCCATAATTACTCGAATTTTTAACGTATCCATGATGACGAAAAAGATTGAAATGCGATGAAAATGTAACACTAATCAATAAAGAAATGACTACTTTTAAAAAAAAAAAAACATGTTTTTAAAATAAAATTAATTTGAAATTAGAATTCTTAGCCAAACAAAAATTATTTTGATTTGAAATGGCCAGTACTGCAGAACGGCAATTTCATAGGTAAAGACCTAATACATTTCAAGTGACATTTCACAAAACTGTCTATCATGGTCTAAAAAAAGAAGGTCTGGCATTCCGGGAGTGACACAAAGTTACGTCACTATCCAGTTGCCACTTTATTGCAACAAAACACGAATTATGGAAACATTTTCAATCACCGTTCTGTTAAAAAATATAATTATATAAACCATTTAAATTGTCGTTTCATTTTTCTAGTCAAACGAAACAATTCAATTTAAACAATACCCGCGTAATTGTTAGTTAAAACCTCTTTGTTTTATCGGATTCGCACAGATAATAAAGGCGATTGGGGAGTTATTATTGCACACTACTGGTAACACAGCAGTGATGACGTCGGCTTGTGTCACCCTCGTGACCGCAATGCTATACCTGGCGAAGTATATTATTATACCATGCTGTTTACCAAGAGCGTCCCCCTGGCAACGTCATTTCAGCGCCAAAACATCCATACAACCTTGTAGTCGGTAATGGCATACTATAGGTTTATGTATTTTTAATAGAAAGATCAAAGATCACCTTCTGAGATATTTTACTCAATAATTATTTCGTGGTATTGACCCCTTTGCCGCCAAACTGGTTTTAAAATTGATTTTCCAAGAAAACGAAATCGATTTTATCCTCATCTTGTATGGTAAACATTTTGTTCTAAAATATCGTTGTTGGGTAAATCTTTCAAACATCAGATATCACTATCCTGATAATTTTAGATTTTTGACAGATCTTCCGTACAAAATCCGTCAAAAATTCAAAATTATCAGGATAATGATATCTGACGTTATGTGACGTTTGTAATATTTACCCTGTTACACAATCAATGGTAAAAAACTAACTCAAGAAATCAAATTGAAAATATTTTATTTCACATAAACCTACATGGCACTTATGAAACGTCAGAAGCTAGATAGGGTCGGTTCTGGAGCAGAGCCGACAAGAAACTCCATGGATAATATTTAAAAAAAAATGGCTTTTACAATCTATTCGAATTACTAACAGTGTTAATAGGGTTCCGTAGGTACTACCAGACGTAGTGTAGGGCATGGTATAATAATATGCTTCGCCAGGTATAGCGTTCCGGTCACGGGGGTGACACAAGCCTACGTCATCACTGCTGTGTTACCAGTAGTGTGTAATAATAACTCACCAGTCGCCTTTATTACCTGTGCGAATCCGATAAAACAAAGAGGTTGTAACTAACAATTGCGTTGTTATTATTTAAATTGAATTGTTTCGTTTGATTAGAAAACTGAAACGACAATTTAAATGGTTTATATATTTTTTTAACAGAATGGTGACTGAAAATGTTTCCATAATTCGTGTTTTGTTCCAATAAAGTGGCAACTGGATAGTGACGTAAGCATGTGTCACTCCCGGAATGCCAGACCTTGTTTTTTTAGACCATGGTGTAGGGTACCACCCACACTTAGTTGATATCCTGACCAGTCGTACTTAGCGCTTCTCCTCCACATTTCTTATGCGCACAGCCAAAGTGTGGAAGTCTCTGCTAGCGTCTGTGTTCCCTTCCACATTTAATTCATCCGCCTTCAAAGCAAGACTGAACAGGCATCTTCTGGACACGCTCGTGACATTATAGACCTCATCCATAGCTTTCCATCAGTCGTGATCGAGGTCAAGACTGTCAAGAGCAACCCTTCGGGTACTTTCGGAAATAAAGTAGAAACTGTATTCCCGCAAAAGGTATTTACAAGGCAGATGTGAGTGGAAACACCGGGACGGGACGCCCTAGGAAGACATATAGTGACCTTATTGGTGATGTTCTTCAGAAAAGTCAGGTGCGTAGTATTTGCAACCGGCATGCGTGTATAACCAGATGTTTGAACGTAAACGAGGCAAAGGAGGATGTAAAGATCGTAGCAGGTGGCGTTCTGTAGTTTCTGCCTACTCCCATGGAAAGAAGGCGTGAGATTATGTAACTCAAAGCATTTATTTTAAATAAACCAATTACAGGCACTTTTGAATTGTCGATGGGTCAGTCAGTCAGAAAAATGAAGCTAGTCGCCCATTTCAAAGCGTAGTAGGTACCTATGGAGAAGAACGGGCAAGAAACTCCATGGACACTCTTTTAAATCAACATATAGTTACAAAAAAAATTGGTTACATCATTCATGTTGAAATTAAAAATGTGAGAACGATGTAGAAAGCCGTGCACGTTTTTAAAGCATCCGTAATAAAAAAGATAAAACAACAAAAAAAAAACATCTAAAAATTTAAATTAAAATAAGCCGTGGCAGCCAAGAGATGACCAGTCCCTACTGACGGCGCCCGTTCACAAACATGGCGTATGGATCAGCACCATTCAGCTCAACCATTTTGAAGGGAAGTTAATGATCCAACACACGCCACCACCAGCGAGACATTTAAGTGAGCATGACATACTCTCAGCCGCCAGGTCCCATTCAAGTCAATGAAAGACGAGCCTAGTAAATGGTGGCTTTATAGTAGGTACATAGTGCTCACACATGTGCTATTCAATTATATTTTGTTAAGAGATTGAATTTATACAATTCAAAGATGTGATTGTATGTATGTATGTAATTCCGCAATCGGAGAAATCCTTTTGGAATATTTGGCTGTCACATGAAACTTATGGATCTAGGTTCTCCAAATATTCCCCGGAGGTTTCTATGCAACACCCTTGGCACTTCTTTCTCTTTTTCCTTGATTTATACGGGAGCTGCTTTTGCCTCTTAATTAAATTTTGACACCATTTTTTTATGCCTTTGTCTTGGGTTATCTCGAGAGCCGCATCGCTCCTGCTTGTCGCGCTAAGGACTTCGTTACATTGTTACAAGTCCATGTCTGACAACCAGTCATACCAAGAGGTATCTATCGTGTTATCCAGTAAGTGGATTGTGGAGGTCAGATAGGCGCTCCATGTAAAATACTGGTATTCAGTGCATCTGACTTGACTAGAAGCTGAACCGAACGTAGTTAGGAAAAGGCAAGCCAGGTGAGATACGTCCATGGAAACTTCGCCTTACTTCATTCTTTATTCTATTTCTTCCTCCAGGAATGGAGTGACTGACAAATGTACTTTTTTCTAATGTCTGTCCTCCTTCGACAGGTTGGCTGCCGAATGGATACATGCGTAGAGGTTGTGACTTTTTATTTTTAACCCCCGACGCAAAAAGAGCGGTGTTATAAGTTTGACCGCTATGTGTGTGTGGCACCGTAGCTCTTAAACGGGTGAACCGATTTGGATACGGTTTTATTTTAATTTGAAAGCAGGTTTTCTAGCGGTGGTTCTTAGCCATGTATTATCAAAATCGGTTCAGCCCTTTCAAGGTCATCAGCTCTTTTTTGTGTCGGGGGTTTTTTTATTTTACCTATTATATACTTTACTTTTCTTTTGTTTACTCGTCGTTTTTTCCTATGCCATGTTTTCGACGCTTCTTTTGATGTTTCTTTTGGGTTCTTCTGAAGTCTTGTACTTGGATTTTTTTTTGTGTGAATACTCTTTTTATACGACTTCGAAAAGGAGGAGGTTATCAATTCGGATGTTATTTTTTTTATTTTTATTTATGTTCAGGCATAACTCCGTCATATATAGACGGATTTGCAAAATTCTTTTTTTGTTTGGAAGGGTATACTCTCGAGGTGGTCCCATTGTCACCAAGACAGAATCTGATGAAGGGATCCCATGGAAATCGAGGGAAATCCTCAAATTTTACAGGCACGCCTATAGCGATTTGGGTATTTTTTATAGTAACTCGTGCATTTGCTCTCGGAAAGCACCATTCGGTGAAGTGGAACTGATGATGAAGACCAGAGGTGGCCACCGGAATTACTCAATTATAAGTATTTCACGGGTTACGATTCGATTACTTTAATATGGTTGCTAAGCAATCTATGCTCGTCACAATAAATATGGTGAAATGGTGCTGATGGTGACTTCACCATCAGGTCCAGTTTTTTTGAGTTCTTACCAGGAGAACTCAACAATTAACGTCCCTGCTTCGGGAAAAGGAATATTTTGTAAAAGGTGATGAGTAGTTGACATTAAGCTATTGTAACTTAGAAAAAATAATAGCTGACTCACTAAAAAGTGGAAAATTAAAAACTTTTTACAAAAAAAAACAACCGACTTCAAAAAAAACACTACAAAGTGAAAAATAACTTTAATTTCGGAAGTCGGTGGCAAAAAACTAAAATACAGATCCAAAGACACCGACTTCCAAGATTAAAGTTATTTTTCACTTTGTAGTGTTTTTCTTTGAAGTCGGTTGTTTTTTTTTGTAAAAAAGTTTTTTTTATTTTTGCTGTCTCCGTGTTGTCTTGATGTTAAAACTTAATGCTGGGTTAGTGCATTACACGGTAGACATGTCACACGCCTGTGTGATGATACGGCGTATATGATGGTTGTATAGACACCATTTTTAACCAGAAATTATATGTATAATTTAGTAAAGACCATCTATTATACGGCAAGTTTGTAAAAGCAAAAATGACTGTGCGGCGACAAGCCAACAAGGCCACGAAATCAAACTCCCAAAAAAAAAAAACACTAGTTTTCTAGAACCGCGGACCCCACGGTTAATACTCGCATTTGCTACTAGACCAATGAAGCTGTTCTAATGCGGGTTGCAGACCAAGAGCTAAGCTAGATAGATGAGGTAATTTTTCATACTGTGCTCCATGGTCTGAAAAAACAAGGTCTGGCATTCCGGGAGTGACACATGCTTACGTCACTATCCAGTTGCCACTTTATTGCAACAAAACATAAATTATGGAAACATTTTCAGTCACCAGTCTGTTAAAAAATATATATAAACTATTTAAATTATCGTTTCATTTTCCTAATCAAACGAAACAATTCAATTTAAACAAATACCAACGTAATTGTTAGTTAAAAAAACCTCTTGATTTCATCGGATTCGCACAGGTAATAGAGGCGATTGGGGAGTTATTATTACGGACTACTGGTAACACAGCGGTGATGACGTAGGTTTGTGTCACCTCCGTGACCGGAATGCTATACCTGACGAAGTATATTATAATACCATGCTATGTTCATAGTTTGCGGTCTCACACAAGTAGTTATGAAAAATTACCTCATCTATGCGAGCTAAGCTAAACTATCCTAGCTTAGCTCCTGGTCTGCAACCTGCGTTATACTTAGGTGGGCAAATGGGGTTTAAATTACAAAAACCTTCAGGGTCAAATTAAATTAGCTAGCGAAACTCCACAGACGTGATGGTTATCGAAGGAAATGACGCTCTTTCTCTCTTTCAAGCTGACAACGGGGTCTGTCGCCGCTGATAGTGTGATCACCATCATTATCATTGACAGCCTAGTTCCACTCACTGCCGAGTATAGGGCTCCCTCCCTTTTGTGCCATGCTTCCCTGGCCTGTGCGAGTCTCATCCAGATCTTCGTCTGCTGGTAGTGTAGAAACTTAAAATTACAAGTTTAGAAAATCTTATTTTGTATAGTTTTATCGTTATTAGATATCGATAGGTACCTGTAGCGGGCATCTACAAAAACGCCACATGCGAGCTAGGCATCACACTGACGTCACGCAAAATCCTGCATCGCGCAAGCAGAGTTTACCGCGCAACTAGCATATATACAACGTCTCGACATCAAACGTTGAGCAGTTGTCCACCAGAAATAACACCCGTCTGCTCGGAGGATCCTCCCTTTACTATGTAGGTATGAGTGAACTTTACACTCTGTTGCTCATACCTCCACATACCCATCACGTCTGCGAGAATTCGCTAGCTAATTTAATTGGACCATGTATAAGCAATAAGTACTCAAATTCTAGGAGCGCAGGCATAGAGTCTTTGTTAACATCAATAAATCTGCCTATTATTTTCCAACTATGTTAGAGTCGGCTTCCAGTCTAACCGGATGTAGCTGAATATCATTATTACACATGGAGCTACTACCTATCTGACCTCCACATCCCAATTACTGGGAAAAACGCTATGTCAGTCTTGTTAAGTCTGGTTGTCAGACTTTTTGGGCTTCTGGCTACCCGTAACGACTGTCAAAGATCTACGAATGACAGCCGGGACCATCGGATTAACGTGCTTTCCGAGGCACGAAGGGGTCTCGGGGGATATGAAATGGATGGTCATCCATCCACGAACCAACCGCGGTAAGAGTTGCTTAACCTTCGATAGCTGCGGTTTGTTATTACTTCGCCACGAGCCCCTTTGTCTTTGTAAATATCGTAATGCTATTTTAATAGTCTTGTTATACCGGTTACATGTATGCCCATACGGCCGTTTAACAAACCAGTCTTTTACACCTAGCTACTTCATTATTTGACAATATAAAAATGTGTTGTAGCTTACATATATGATGTGATGTGGTCATTATATAGTGTCGTATGTAATTGTATTTTAATTTAATCTAATTTATTAAATGATAAATGATTTTATTTCTGTAAATAGGTTTGTACAAACACTTCTACACGTCAATGATATTTTAAAACTAGATGAGGTCGGCGTTTCCTATCTGACTACTCTGAGAAGAAAGGCCGAAATAAACTCAGAGGTCACAGTCTCTTTTAAAGTCCAGACATAATCTTGGTCAGATCATGTGAAGACCATGTAGATTTGTCTGAAATTGTATTTTGAGGAAAAACCACACAGATTGAGTGGACCTGTCCAGTCAGTGCACGCATTTGTCAGTAATCGTGCAGCTCAACTCAGAACTTAAGGAGCTCAACGATTCAACGAACAATACCAAAGAAAGGACATTTGGGTAGGCCACAAAAATTACTCAAACTGCCAGACTAAGATTAAAACTACCTGAAAGGAAAAAAAAGCAACAATGACCCACATAGTCTTCACATTCACAATATTAAAATGAATATCATGTATTTCATCTAGCCTGCATGCTACTCACATTCACAGACAGGTTTTTATTTAAATGTCATCAAAAAATCATAATATGTTATGTCATATAATTCAATAAAAATGACATTATTAATTCTAAAACACATAATCACAGTATAAAATGGATTGTTGCTTGGGGGTACATTGAAGTAGCTTAATTAATCCCAAGCCTTTTTGTCATCCAAGTAATCTTTAACTTTATAGAAACCTTTTTGACAGAGTTTCTGTTTAATAAATGATTTAAATTTATTGAGGCTCAGTTCTTTAACAAGACTTGGGAGTTTGTTGTAAAAACGTAACGTAACGCAACGTAACGTTCTGATGTAATAAGCATTGCTATGGGTAAATAGGTATGGGTAAATAGTATATAGTAGTAGTGGTGGCTCAGTGGTATCGGCCCCGACTTACGAGTTGTAGGTCGTGGGTTCGAACTCAGGCAGGCGCTTTACTTTGTGTAAATTATTTCATCACTACTGATCTCAAAACGCTCAAAACGGTGAAGGAAAACATCGTGAGGAAACCGGCATATCCTAGAACCAAAAATTCGAAGACATGTGACATCTACCAACTGGGACCGCGTGGTGGATTACAGCCCATTCCCTCTCAAAGAGAGGAGGCCTGTGTCCCAGCAGTGGGAACATTATAGGCTGATTATGCATTATGCATGGGTAAACACCTGAATTAAATTATAATTATGCATTTAAAATTGTTGCTTTTATACTGTTACTAGCTTTTGGCAAAATAATATGCTTTTTTAGCGCGTAGGCAGGCATTGTACTTTTCTATGAAACAGCAATTTTTTTTGATGTGTAAACATCTTAGCGGTCGGTCTACGGTAGGGGCTAGCTGGGACTTCGAGCGTCAGACGCGTAAGCGTAAGACCCGTGTCTATGTGAGCGCGTGAACCAAACTGATGCGAGCTCACATGTTTACCCATCAATTTTCGTGAGTGCCAAACCAACTCACACCGATTTTTTTTAGATAACCGACGAAGTATTTCAACTCAGTGCGGTTCAGAATCACGTGCTGAATCCATGGTAACAGTTTGCGCGTAAATATTTTACTCTATAATTGTTCGATGATCGAAGGTTAAGTACGTTTGCCGCAGTCGGTTCGTGGTTGAATGCCCATGCTTTACATACCAAGACCCCTCGTGCCTCGGAAAGCACGTTCAGCCGTTGTTCCCAGCTGTCATTAGTAAATCTTTGACAGTCATTAAGGGTAGTTAGGAGCCCAAAACTCTGACAACCAGTCTTACCAATTCTGTTGCCCAGTAACTGGGATGTGGAGGTCAGATGCTGCCTCCGGTTAGACTGGAAGCCGACCCCAAAATATTTGGTACAAGGCTTGGCAGACTGAATTGTTAGACGTCAACGTACCCACGACATAAGCCTTTAGCAGTCCATTGCTGGACAGAGGCCCATAGGTATACTACTGTCATCCAGCGGCTAGCTAGTCACCATCCAAAAATCGTCTCTCCAGCTAGCCTTTTTTTTTTTGGTTGGGTATTCATCATATGACCTCTCCCGCTCTGGGCGGAGCGGAAGGACGTGTCAGACTCTTAATGACTAAAACCCACCCGTGTTCCTTCAGTTGCCTGTGCGCCAAAGCCACGGTAACTCTTTCGAACAATCCGCGACCCCGGCAGGCATCGGCCCTATCGGACCCCGTCAATTATGCTGACATCTCTTTGAGGCGCGCGTGGAACACAACGCGCCGTCGACCCGGGCCTGGTCTTTAAGGGACGGCGAGCTTCTCCACCTAGCCTGAGGGTATCTTACCTTACGTTTGCTGATGTATCCCCTCATATTGTAGGTATAAGGCTCGCGCAAATTTGGACGGGCCGCGCCGCATTGCGAAAAACCTCTTGCATCAATTCAGTACATTTTGTATGGATCATCACACACAACAGGCGGAACGCACCCGGTTGCAGCAACGCACTGGCGGATTGCTTGCCAGACGTATTTTTGCGGTCGCTGTTATGCGTTGCGGCACGGCCGGTACTAATGTGCGCAGCCTATTGCACTGGGCTGTATACAATTCAAATTCGAAGAAACTATCTGAAACCATTACTGCATTGCGGTGCGACCCACCGCGGCTCCTAATATGCTTTGATGCATATTTGCTATGAGGCGCGCTACGGTCCGCCATGGCTATCATGTGTACTGCTCAGCTATAAAGTGTCTCATCATTCCTGCGTTATCTTCCAGCGAGAGGGATGCGGCTGGGCCAATCCTGAGGGTGCTGATCTGCGAACCACTGGAGAAGTTAACGGAGAGACCAAATTCGGAGAGTTCCCGTGGATGGTCGCCATTCTCAAGTTAGTATTTTATTTATAACTCATGACACCCACGTTTCCCGATGGGCTCAGCACTTATGTCATGATTTCCATGTTATAGAGGCCGAGCATAGTGCCAGAAATCAGCCAGATATACAATCTCTGAGACAGAACATGCAGTTACGCGTGTACTGATACGCGCGTAGCCGAATATATTGACCGAGTAGCAGATTATATTGACCGAGTAGCAGATTATATTGGCTCCAAAAATCTCGTAGATTGTGGACCCAATATATTCTGTCCATCTGCAAGCGTTTCACTCGCGTAGTACGGGGGAATACGGATGTCCGGGCACCTCATCAACGTCCAGTATTATGCGCGTATGATATGCGGGTTTACGCGCGTAAATCGCTACAAATCTATACATGCACTTGGTCACTCTGTGCCGTCGTACCTACCAAACAAATGGCCCGATTTCAACGCGTTTTTTTTTATTGACATTCCATTACAGCGTACCTGAGGATGGCGCTGAAATATCATCATTGTAAGTACATAATAGTTAGGTGAAGTAAGTATAGAGGGCGCTAACGATGCACTACGAGTGAAATTGAATTTCTCTTTCTTACACATAGCTGACGTATAGTGTTCTCTCTTTCTCGTCCTAGTCGGGTATTTTGAACTGCTGATTCTGGATTAAGTCGTCTTCTGTATTTTAAGACCTTCCTGGTAGTTCAGTGTTCCCTTATGACCAGAGATCGGAATAGGTAGTTTATTTACCTACCTAAACTTCGAGGAAGGAATAATTTGACGTTTACATCCTGGGATTTAAAAACACTACTGGTAACACAGTGGTAATGACGTAGGCTTGTGTCAGCCCCGTGACCGGAATGCTATACATGGCGAAGTATATTATTATACAATGCTTAGATTAATGATTGGTCTCGCTGCGCTTAGCGAGACCAATCATTTATCTAAGATACCATATTATTATTTAGTGACTTGTCTATTGTTATGCTCTGTCTATGCTTGCTGGAGTTCAGATATTGACTTTTCTATAGATTGATAAGGTCACGTTTGATCACTATTTAATTAAGAGAAATATTTAACCGATCCTCTAAAAACTTTTACACTTCTAATGATGCACGCTTTTTTAAATAATTGAGCCTCTTTTTAGCTGTCTCGTTTTTTCTCACAGTTGGTTTAATACTTAAGCTAGGGCACACCAACCAAATAGGTAAGGTTAGGTTAGAACTGTGACCAACCGCTACATCCAAGCTGGTCGCAGTTTCTATGCCCCAAAATAGGAATTACTTGAAATTCGCAAAAAGAGGCGCAATAATTATATTAGAGTGTTCAATCATATATTTTTTACGAGCGCAAAATGCGAATTATTTGAGGTTCGATTCGATGCCTTTAATTAATGGTAAACGAGGATGTGGTCGACTATGGTGCATGGTTACCTGGTAGTAAATTCACGCTCGACTTTAAAAAAATCGGCAATTGGCAAGACCCGTAAAATTTTAAATTTAAATTAAGAAAATAAGGTTTTAACTGTTGAGAATTTGTCAAAATCTACTTCGCATTAGGTACTTACCTCCTTACAGCGTTTGTCCACCGCTACCGTCAACGGAATGACAACGAGAAACGAGATTCTTCGAACCGAACATGACGTCCCATTGACGGACAGGCGGTGGACATGCCGCCATAGTAAATGTAGGTATGTAACGCTACTTTAGCGCCATCATTTCGTTCTCGTAGTCGTCCTATTGACGTCCCGTTGACGTGGCGGTGGAAAAATGGCCTGAAGGTGATTCCTTCAATGTAGCACGCGAAATTATGAAATTCTACAGTTTTTTGCAAAGTTTTGAATTTCGCGGGCTTTCACCTTAAGTAATGGAAGGGCAGGTCATAGACCTCACTATGACTTTACTTATCTTAGTAAGCGTTTCATACGAATATTAACCTTATGTTGTACGTGAAAAATGTTCATATTCGTATGACACAAAAAAAATATGCCGGAATAAAGGAGGACGCAATAATATTTGAATGTTTCATTTAGATGTTTTCTAGTGTCAATGAAAACGGGCATTACCTTATTAGCAAAGAAACCTTACAAAAAAAACTTGTATCTACCCCATTCAGCACCCCAATTGTGTAACACCACAATGCCAAGGATTTTGAAGGAGTTTCTTAAACCATTGCTTCATACGTTTGAAAGATTTGTCTGCTCGACGACGTAAATAACACAATGAATGTTGTCGAATTGTCAAAATGAAAGACATTGAAGTTGTTAGTGTGTTACGCAATAACCCCGGGTCTACTTGCGAACGATATAAATTCGGTGTTCCCCAGGGAAGTGTACTAGGCCCTCTTCTCTTCCTTATTTACATAAATGATATTCTTCAAGTGACATCATATCCAATGCAGAATGCATTTATGGACGATATTTTTTTGTTGTTGTTGTTGTTGGTTCAAAAATATACACTAAAATTAAAGAAGTTTACCAGTCAAAAGACTGCTATAGCTGCGCGTACCATGGTCTCGTCGGGTCATTTCATAGATACGGTTTTCTTACCAATCTGCCTAGCCTTTTGTCAACTATGATGGGATCAGCCTCCAGTCTAACCAGATGCAGCTGAATACCAGCATTTTAGTTGGAGCGACTGCCTATCTGACCTCCACAACCCTGTTACTGAGTAACTCGATACCCCTTGACATGACTCGTTGTACAAACTTTTTGAACTTCTGAATACCCATAACGAATTTCAAAGATTTTCGAATGACAGCCAGGACCAACAGCTTAACGTTCTTTCCAAGCCACGGAGCGGGTCTCGATATTTAATGGATGGTCACCCATCGACGAACTGACCGCGGCAAGCGTAGCTTAACTAGTCTTCTTCTATAGGGTAATTCTTCTCAGGCTAAAAATGTCTTTATCACACAAATAAAATGTGTCAGACAATCTGTGGGGTTGGACCGTTTCAATCTTGTAGAGCTTTATTTAAGAAATAAGGATTACGAACAAGTAGGAATAGTTACTAAAAAAGCGCTCCGAACTATAACCGGTGATCAGGTGGCATCATAACTATTCTTAACATAGTATAATAAGCTTCTATAACGTTCCGGACACGGCCTCCTCTCTGTGAGATGGAGTACACCATAATCCACCACACAGGCTCAGTGCGAGTTGGTAACAAGTCTTAGATTTTTTGGTTCTAGCACATGATACCGGTTGTTTCACGATATTTTCCTTCCCCATTTTGAGAGTAGTGTTGGTGTAATAAATTAGGCAAAGTAAAGTGACTGCTTGATTTCGAAACCACGACCATGTAAGTCGAGTCCGTCACTACTCTCTGCAATTTTTCAGGCACTGCACCAAATTTGCTAAAATATTGATTCTGAATATCCCACCCTTTCGCTGTTAAAACTTCTACAACAGCCATTTTTTCTATGTTCTCCCACCACATATTATTCCATTTTCAACATGTCCCTCTTTTTCTCAGGATCGAGCCAGTCAACGAGAATGAACCGAACGGTATGAAACTCAACGTTTACGTCGGTGGTGGGTCCCTGATCCATCCAAGCGTGGTACTCACTGCTGCCCATTATGTCGCCAGTGCCAAAGCTCTAAGGATCAGAGCAGGGGAATGGGATACACAGAGCACTAAGGAGATCTATGAGTTCCAAGACCAGGACGTGGCAGAAGTTCAGACGCATAAGGACTTTAATAAAGGTAAGGTGAATAGGAACAACCAAATGAAAAATGGTGTTATGTCAAAGCCTTCTAATCATACCTTCACACTTGGATTCTTTGATGGGGTTGGCAGAGTACACTCACATTTTTCCCGACTGCAGAAATTTTTATTTATCTATATCTATACTAATAATAAAGCTATAGAGTATGTTTGTTTCTTTGAATGCGCTAATCTCTAGAACTACAGTAGGATTTAAAAACATATGTTTGCATTTGATAGCCCAATTCTTGAGGAAGGTGATAGGCTATTAAACATCACGCTGCAATACTTAGGAGACGAGCAAAAAGAAAAAAGTCAGATAGCGAAAACTAAGCACTATTGTGCGGGCGGGGTATGCGATGCGACGCGACTCAGCCAGCAGTCACGCTTGTGACGACTAGACCAATGAGTCAGTCACAAAAACATCTTAACACAACGCCTGTCTGTACGTGAAAGGATAGGCAAAGATGTTTATTACACCCGCATTTCGCCAGTTATGTGGAACGCGAAGCAGGAAATCTTATTATAAATTCGAAAGTGTGTTTGTTGTTTTGTCAAGTCCTTCTTTCACGTAGCAAAACAGATAGTTAAGGGCCCCGGATAGTGACATAGAATTTCTTATCGCGAATAAAATCTAGTAGCAAATGCTAGTAGGTACCCAAGACCTAACTGATAACGGTGTTAACCAAATTCTACATCTCTTTCAGGCAACCTGTTCTATGATATCGCGATCCTGTTCCTAGCTGCACCAGTAAAATTGACTCCTAACGTGGGCGTGGCTTGTCTACCACAGCCGAAGGTCAAGCAGGACGACGGCATTCGATGCTTCGCCACCGGATGGGGCAAAGACGTGTTCGGAAAAGAGGGCCGGTACCAAGTTATTTTGAAGAAGGTTGGTGACATGTAGAACCTATTTTTGAAGTGAAAACTTCTTTAGCCGCATTTTGGGGTCTGAAACTGAATCATCGCTCGGGTCGGTGAAGCTGAATCGCGTATACTCGGCTTCAGTCGTCATCATATTTTAAAATTAGAAAATCGTTTACTATGTTTACATCATAGACATAGGGAATGGACTGAGCGTTCCGTATTCAAATCTGCAATGAGTAAAGAGTCGGAAAGTACGATAGAGATGGAGCGAATGTGCGGCCAGGAGTTGTCTCTTTCGAGAATCCTTGAGATTGGCACACGTCAGTGGCGGTCTGTGTATCTTCGTTCTGCGCTGCATATACAACCGTAACCTCATAGCTATGGACCTTGTTGTAGAGCGTCTACTGTTTGTAATGTTATATTTCAGATTGATAATGAATTGAAGTACAGCTAATTAAAAGTATTACGTAATTTTATCAACAAAAAAAACTGTAAACAATGGTTTATACGTGTCTATAAGAAATCAAAAATATTTTTTTTTTATTTCACATAAACCTTTATGGGCACTTATGAAACGTCAGAAGCTAGGTGCACGGTTTCAATTGGTCGTTTCCTATGGAGAAGAGATGGCAAGAAACTCCACAGTTACTCTTTTAAAAATAATAGGCTTTTACAATGTTATCAAATTACAGTGTTAACAGGTGTGGGAGGACAGTGTAGGCCTGTCAACAAGTACCAGGTACTTAACAAAATAGAAAATTACGAATATTTCTCTCGGGGCACTGCGCTTTTTTTACCTATTACAGCCTTGCTGAAAAGAGACAGGTATTGGCCGCACACTTGCTTTGTCTCTTTCTAGAGAGTGGTCACTTTTGTGAGGCTAATGCTCACTCCCAGCAACGATTGGGTGTTAGGTGGAGCGCGGCTGGGCGATCCCCCCGAGTGCCACAGGTGAAGGGGCACCGAAGGGGCTGTAACCAGGCGCCCCTTCAACTCTGGCGCCTGCAGAGTACTGTTGTTTTAATTCAATTGGAGTTAGAAAACAAAAAAAAATTGTGGAGATCTCTTTGCTTGCTCTTGCATCCGACATTCCCTGAATTCTCAAACTTTTCCGCATAAACCGACAAAGTAACTCCAATTTCTTTATGAATGTACAAAAGAAAAACTAGGCGGTGTGCTGAAATTTTTCGCCCCTCTCTACTCTCCAAGAGGGGAGAGGGTCGCCATCGAAATTTCGCTCAGGGCGCCTGTGAAAACCGGCACTGCTCAGTCCATTCTCTATGTCAATGATTTACACTTCCATCTTGTGGTTATAAGCTCACAACTGCACCTTGCCTGATGTTAAGCGATGATGCAGTCGGTTCACTGCTCAGGGATTCAAAATCATGCCTTGTTCACCCCAACGATTGGGCATTGGTGTACCTATATTACACTCACATTTCGCCAGTTATGTTTAAGTCCCATGCACAGATACGCGAAATATTACACTCCGGTACAGACCGCAAGGTCTAAGCTGAGTTTTGCATTTGTGTGACTGCACCTAGAGATAGTGTAGGTGTGACGTTGGCGCAAAGCGCGACGCGTCCTTTGCTTAGTTTAAACCGGTTTATACTGCTTTTTGGCAGTCGGCCTGAGGCGCGGTGCATCCCTCGCGCGATGTAACACCGCCGCGCACCTCACACAATTGCAAACACTCACACAAATGCAACGCTCAGCTTAGACCTCGCGGACCGTATCTCCTGGCGAATGGATAGTCGCTTCGTATAAAATTCTGGTATTCAGCTGCATCCGTATAGACTTGGGAAGTCGATTCCAATATATCTAGGTAGGAAAAGCCTAGGCAGTTGATGATGAACGTCAGGGGAATATACCAGGGGTCTTATCAATTAGCCACTTTCCAGAAGGGGCATAGCATTGGGCCTTCGGAAACCATACCTTTTCTCACTTATTCTGTCGTATCTGCACAAGCTAAGCAGGAGAAAATAGCTTTGCCGTTATAAAAATATTACCCGGTCCGAGATGCAGAATACAGACAGCCCAAGGCGCGCAGGATGAAGACTGTACCTCTCCCCTCTCGTGGATTTAATCATATCCTAAAAATACTGTGAAACCATTATTTTCAAAGTGAAAGTACTCTTACGGCGTTTGTCCACCGCAGCCGTCACCGGGACGTCACTGAGAACGAGATAACGGCACCGAAGTAGCGCTTACGTCCATCAGCCGAGGGCCTTCGAAGTCTCGAGTAGTTCGGCGCGACCGCTAGAATTCGGCCCGAGATTGTGACAGGCCGATGTGCCGGCTCTACAAAACAAGTTTGATCTTGTCCACACCGCCGTCGGTTGCGCGCCATTCGCCCGGCTTTTGTTTTTTCTATTGTAACATACTGAACCGCCGAGTTCGGTCGCGGTGGACAAACGATCACCGTCACCGGGACGTCGCGGTCGTTCGAATAATCTCGTTTTCGGTAAAATCATGGCGCAGTGGACAAACGCCCCTTGAAGGTTCCAAACCCGACCGAACTGACAGGCTGTTTTAGTTTTAACCTAATTAATATTCTCTTCCAGATCGAGTTACCTGTAGTAAAACACGATAAATGCCAGACAGCTCTTCGCAAGACCCGTCTAGGCAGGTTCTTCCAGCTGCACTCCACTTTCATGTGTGCTGGTGGGGAGCCTGGCAAGGATACCTGCAAGGGAGACGGTGGATCACCGCTGTCTTGTCCTATTGAGGTAAGAAGAAATCATATTTTTTGGCCTTGTATTCAATAGAACCCCAAATAATTCGCATTTTGATTTCCTAAAAATATTAATGGACACTATTATAATAAACGTGTCTCTTTTTGTGATACCCAAATCATTCCCGTTTTGGTATCCTAATAATACGAAATAGTCATGTCACAGCGAGCAACTTAGATGTAGCGCGGTTGGTCACAGTTAGAACTGGGGGCCTAGACAAAATCCCTTTTCTGTAAGCGTTAACGCTAACGGAAAATCAAAGTGTATGGAGTTGACATTTGCTTAACACGTGACATTACGTGTCCTTTCCACAGGTAATGTCATTGCCATACATTTTGACGTTAGCGTCTGGCGTTAACGCTATCAGATTTTTTTTTGTCTAGGCCCCCTGTAGTTCTAACTAACTAACCTAACCTACTTGGTCGGGGACTCGGGGTGTCCTAGCTTGTAGTTACTGCCACCAAATAAGCTCGCGCGAATTTTCAAAAATCTTTCCTCAGTGCTCACTTTCGACAAACAAGATTTTTTTGTGCAAAAGTTCAGGCGTCTAGTTTCTGAGATTTAAGGTGTACTTTGTCTGTCAGTGAATTAATGATTTTTATTAAGGCGAAACCTTCAGAGTAGCCCGCGAAATTCAAAGTTTTCTTACGTTTTTTGCAATTTGCAGGTCACCGTCAGGTTGTATTTTGATTAAAATATGATTCGCGACCGTAACAAATATGGCTTTACAGAATTATAATCATTAGAATCAGCAATACATCTCTATATCGTCGTCGCGAATCATATTTAGATCACCATACAACCTGATACTGACCTGCAAATTGCAAAAAACGTAAGAAAATTTGAATTTCGCGGGCTACCTTGGCGCATGCCCCTTAAGTAGGAAGACAGTATTTTGTGTCTTTGTACCCCCGAAAACTATTCCTAATTCATTTCCTTCTCTTCCATAGTATGAAAAAGATCGTTACGTTCAAAGCGGCATCGTCGCGTGGGGTATAGGCTGTGGTGAGGACGGAACCCCTGGCGTGTACGTCGATGTTTCCGTTCTGAGAGACTGGATCGACGACAAGGTCGCAGGAAAGGGCTACGATCCTAAGACTTATACTTATTAAGAAAAGACAGTTGAAGAGACAGTGGTTTAAAATGTTAGGGAAACTTTTGGCTTTCATAGCTACTGCTGGACATAAGCGCAACGATATTACAGATAAAATTAGGTACATAGGTTACCTACCCAACATTCGAACTTTAAAAACGGCATATTAAATAATGTATTATCGTCATGTCACAATCGGTCACACTATAGAAGACAAAGGCCGTTTATCCACCGCCATGTCAACGGGACGTCAACGAGAATGACATGACTGCGCCGAAGTAGCGATACATATATTTACTATGCGGCGTGTCCACCGCACGCCGTCACCGGACGTCACACTCGGTTCGAATAATCTCGTTTGTCGTTGACGTCCCATTGACGGTGGCGGGTGGACAAACGGTGAAATGGTAGTAAGACGGCATGTCGTAATGCTGACACGTGGAAATTAGACAGCATGTCGCAATTATCGGGAGCGAAAAGAGACAAGCAAATGGTGCTTCTGTTGACACCGACGCGATGTGCCTAACGTGCCACTTGGAAAGCGCGTATAACCTATGAACTTCCTTTTACTTAAAATATAAATTGCTTAGGCGTATCAAATCGTTCGCTTATTTTATTTCGATACTCGGCTGCTTTTATCTAGCTGCTATGCCACCCTGCAAAAAATGTCATCAGTCTTTTTAAACTATGGGTAGTTTTTCAGGATGTGTTAATTTTAAAAGCATATTAGATCTTGTGCACTTAGTCTATGATATTTTTCAAACTTCAAGTGACAGCATATGTCAAATTTTAGCTATGCGGCCCAGCAAGCTAAGTGCGGCCTGATTTAGTCATTGCAGCCCGCATTAGCGCTTCCGAACCTGTCACAAAAATATATTTTTAAACCACTGTCTGGTAAAAACTATAAAAATATGCTCAAATAAACTTCTAGCCCTGATTTTTGAAATAATAAATTAATAATATGTATTGTACCTGTCTATTCACAAATTTAATTGTGATTTTGTACTTCTGAAAAATTTTATACGCGCTTTGATTGTTGCCTTTTTATAAAAATTATAAATGTAGGTATGTCTCAGTTTGATAAAAATACACTCTCGGACTCCTAAATCGGGCCACCCTGCCCTTTTTTTGTGTAGAAGTACCTATAAAAGTTTTTAAATGACCGTGAATTCAAATTTGGAACAATGATACCAAAACGATGGCCAGTATGTCGGCTTCAAAACTGCATAAAAACTTTTTCTTCGACTAGAATCCTTCTAAACCTTACATGGAAATGCACAGTAGCTCGATTTAGGAGTCCGGGAGTGTAATTAACAAACTTAAACATGCCTAAATGATGATTACCTTATGAGATTTTACTTGTGTCTATTGCCTACTCAATGTTTTTAAGAAAAAAATACTTTAAGATTAGAATGTTGTTTTATTTAAGTTCAGTTTTTGCCATCCCAGTCCCCTTTCAAGGTTGCTCATCGCGCTACGGAGCGGACTATGCACTGAGTTTCTTTGAAGCAGACATGAAATTATTCGGAAAAGAACCAGGTAATAAGTTACCGACATAGCTTGCAGAGTAAGTAAACTAGAAGTGGCAGTGGGCTGGACATGTTTGTTGAAGGACCGATGGCCGGTGGAGCAGATAAGTCCTGGAGTGGAGACCGCGTATCGGCAAGCGTAATGTGGGACCCAGCTAATTAATGGACGACCTTAAAAAGGTGGCTGGGACAGATTGGATGCGGAAGGCGGAGGACAGGGTGTTGTGGCGCAGCCTGGGAGAGGCCTATGTCCAGATGTGGACTGCGATAGGCTGAGATGATTGATTGATATCCCCGTTTATGTTGGTACATGTGTAAGCCTGCTTGTCCCTCGGTCTTCCAAAAAGACGTGGGCTGGTGTTAAAAATTTGGGGAAAAAGAGACTCAGGACTTGGCAACTCAATGACGATAGAAACTATGCTTGCACTGCGCGCTATCTCTGTTTATAAAGTGTCGATGAAAATGATTAAAACTAAAGCTCAATACATTATTATAAGCTTTATTATCTATATCAATAACCAACATTTCAAATATATTATTAGTACATTAGGAACGCACATTCGAAAATTCAACAAAAAAAAACAAAATAAAAGAAAAATATTTTGGTCTCACGATTTAATACTTCGAAACAACAATTAAATAATTCCGAAAACAAAACTATTTACAAATGAAAATTAAAGAAAAAGTGTAATTATGCTTAGAGCTAAGAAAACCATGGTTTAACAATCTGACAAATGAGTTTCGCGTCATAATTGGCCACCACTTTTTTCACAAGCCAGTGCTGGTACAAAGTATCAGTTTAAATGTTGCCATATCAAAAAAAAAAGCCAAATATTACGGAAAACTCTCAACTACAAAAAATTGAAATACTTGAACATCACTTAAAAAGAAGTTGCAACTCTTATACTTAAATACTTTGTTTATTATAATTTCTATATATTTACCAACTTTCTGGAATGGACTAAAACAATTCAAATTGGCACTAGTATGGAGGGATCTTTTTTCTTTATTACTCTTTCACACCCTTGGTTTACTGCGAAATTACTATATTGTAATCCATTATTACCAGACCGGGCCCGCGTGGTAGATTACAGCCCACTACCTCCCACATGAATGGGAACATGGGCTGTTTTAATACGTATGTATATTGCATGTAATATCATTGGAAATCGGGAATGGATTGCAAATATTTAAAGGAGTAGACCGTTATTTTTTGACGAGTACTTTTTGTTTTGGGCAACGCGGCCCGCTAGCCAAATTTATGTGATCGGGCCCAAAGATCATAATCAAAATATGCTGTTGCCCAAAGACTCGTCAAATACAGGGTTATAATTTCTCTAATACTATGCGTTTAATACAAGCTCAGAACAATATCGTTGTAGTTTTCATACTGGAAGTTAACTCGCGTTTTATTTAAAAGTTAAGGCCATAGTTTCTAAAATAGGCTATTTTATAAGACTCTGCCAATGCATATTGAGTTAAAAAAATATAGGTTATGGCGGTTATTTTAATAGATTTATAAGCAGTTTCAAAGTTATTTAAATACGTAATTAATACTCTTAGGGCCGGTCGAGCAATTCCGTGCGGCCTGCTTGAAATTTGTGGCCTGTTTGACATCATGCGGCCCGATAGTCCAAAGGGAAAAAATTTAGGCCCAATATGCATTGTCTGAGTATATTTATCTATTCATAAATATATTATTCACACCCACATTTTATTAGCTTTTTGTATCCGTAGGCACATTATCGGTTCTCAAACATCCTTAACATTATTATCTACATAATTAGTATACATAAGCAATTTTTATATAAGTTAGCAAATACGCAGAAAGAGTATATAGTTGCGTTTTCAACATCGAATAAAAACTAGACGAGTTTTTAAATTTAAATTTAGTGTCAAATGAAAATCGATGTCAAAAATCGAATTTAGAATTGATCGATTTAGTCTTTATCTATTGTCTATGCGTAGAGGCACCGTTTTTTTTAATCGTATTAAATACATCGAAAACATTTCTTAGTTTAATCGACTATTATTAATAACAATAAATAGTTTTGGAATCAATTTGAGCTCAGAAGACGAACTATCGTGTTTTTACTACGGCACCAGTTTGCGACGTTTGCAAAACGTCATTTGTTTTAAATACGATGTTTTATTTACGTCACTTTACTATTTAGTGAGAGAAAGAGGGAAAAGTCGACCTTTCACAAAAAAGAAAGTCTTCAAAAAATGCAATAACAATAAAAATATTCAAAAAAAAACTGACAGTTCACAAAAAAAAATACTCAGAAAAATATTGCGCTTACTCAAATGATTCTAATTACAAAATTGCGCAGAGTATATATGACATACAAAAAAGGTTATATTATATCCCAAAAGAGGCTGGCAGAAAATACAAAAAAAAGTTTTTGACCAAATAGACTGATTGCTCTCTCACTAAACGCTAAAACATCGATTCTTTCTTCAAACTTACTCAGCATTAATTGTGATGGTCTTGCCTTTGGGATCATCGAAACGGTCCATAGTTCTAATGTCCAGCATCATCATGATTCCGTAGAAGGTGATGGCCAGGAGTATGAAGACCACCATGAGTCCTGCCCAGATGGGTGCGGAGAAGAATCCGACGCAGTGGAACGAGTCACCAAACTCTTGAGTCGTGTTGCTCTCGAAGAATGGCTGGATCTGTGGATGTGGAACATTAATGTTGTTTAATTTTTTAATAATAACCAAACTTCATGCCTTTAATCTGGAAGGGTCAGGCAGAGGTACAAACCCCTAAAAAGGACTGAAATCTAAAAAAAATAGTGCTGCCTAGAATCTAGTGCTCGTAAGCGCTACATGCGGGGCATGAGGTCCAGGGTTCGATTCTTAGGTGTCAAGGTGTTATGGGGTTTTTCCATCCAGAATTTCTCAGTAGTAAATACTCCCGGAGCCTGGATTTGTGCCCGGTTGATGGCAGTAGGCTCGCCCTCTATTACATGGGACTTAAACATAACTGGCGAAATGTGAGCGTACTATGGGTAGGTAGGTACTCCTCTGCCTAACCCTTTGGGGGATACAAGCGTGCTGTTATGTTATAATATTATTATATTTATAGTAAGTACCGTTTATATCTCTCTTGGGTATCGTAAAAACGCTATTATGCCACTATTCATTTTACACTTTCTTTAAATAAATAAATTTATGAATTAATTTTGAAAGAGCTAATAACTTAAAATAACGTCACGCCTGTAATTCCCGAGGACGTTGGCTGAGGCGTATAGCTGTATAGTAAACTCATTATTATGTCAGATAATTATGTTCTCTTATTATATACAAAGTGACATTGGAGGGTGAAAGACACAAATTTCTTTTTGTTTTTTGTTTTTTTGTGAGAAAATCCTGGCCTGCATGCCAAATTTCAGTTTTCTAGGACTTCAGGAAGTACCGTAGATGTTTTATTTTATATACAGACTTGCCCCTCCCTTCTAGGGAGTTGGGGGGTGAAAGTTACAGATTTCTTAATTTCTTTGTTCTCTGTATGCAAATCCTAGGCTGCATACCAAATTTCAGCTTTCTTGGACTTCTGGATGTGCCTATAGGTTTTGATGAGCGATTGAGTGAGTCAGTCAGTGACGGAATCGACATATTTTAGGTATTAATAAAATCCAAAGCATAAAAGCTAGACACATGAAAATAAGTTTGTTTTATAAGTCTGCTAATTCAATTTTATCCTAAGAATTTGAGCTTTCTAGCATTATCCAGACCGAAGCTTGAAAATACGACGAATGGCTTCGAGAAAATGTAGACAGTGTCCCTGCTTTTTGCTTTTGGATCGTCTTGGCGGGGGTTCTACCTTGCCCCTAGATCCCAGGAACAAACTTGACATTGTAGTTGATAAACATGTTCTCCCATACATTCACCACACATACACACATCACAGACATACATACACTCATACACACACACACACACACACACACACCCTCACTCACCCTCACACACACACACACACACCCTCACACACACCCTCACACACTCACACACACACCCTCACACTCACACACACACACACTCACACACACACACACACACACACTTGTTTGTACAGACACCCTTACGAGTACCTTGTTAGTCCTAGACGGAACCGAGGACCCTCCAAAAAACTGGTTTAAATACCTCGTTGGTCTTTTAGAATAAGATACAAAGTGACAGGTGAGAAAATCTATAGTGATGAGCTTATTGGGATAATGCTATCTCAACATTTTTCTGTATGAATTTCGGCTATCATACTGAGGACCTGAAATACACAGCTAAATATGACCAGCGATGCACATACGAGGACTTTGTGTAAGCCAACCGAGGACCTCTTACGTAAGCCCCGCGACGTCCTACCGAGGACGTATTTTTACACAATTTTTTTACAAACATTTTACGTGTAAGATAATAATTATATCAATGTAAGTAGAATGTTCCGATTTATTTCTTACACACTTTTTCTAAAATGAAGTACCAAGCGAGGACTGCGGCGTGATTGTTGCTTTTAACGTAAACAGTAGGGATAAAAAATATTTTCCAACATCGGTATTTAGATGTATTACTCATAAAAAAAATAAAAGTGAAGCATTGTGGTGTGGCTGTTTAGTTCTAAAAAATCTTTTTTACAAAAAAATATAACCGACTGGCAAAAAAAACACTACAAAGTGAAAAATAACTTTATTTTCGGAGGTGTCTTTGGATCTGTATTTTAGTTTTATGCCACCGACTTCCGAAATAAAATTTATTTTTCACTTTCGAGTGTTTTTTTTGGCAGGCGGTTGGTTTTTTTTTGTAAAAAGGTTTTTTTATTTTTCACTTTTTAGTGGGTCAGATAATAATTTATCTAAGTTACAATAGCCTAATGTCAACTGCTCATCACCTTTTACAAAATATTTCTTTTCCCGATGCAGGGAAAAGAGGAGTTTATTGTTGAGGAGTTCGCTTGGTATAAACCAGAAGAACTGCAGCTGATGGTGAAGCTACCATCAGCTCCATTTCACCATATGCATTGTGACAAGCATAACTTGCTTAGCAACCAAAGAAAGAGCATTGCTAGAGATGACGCGATTACCCAACTTAAATTGTCTTAAATTGACGCATCAGCATGACTAGTAGGTAGTGGTTGTCCTATATAAAACTTCAATCTTAATTAGATATTATTTTTGTACGAACTCAATATTTTGGCGTATTGAACCGTATGAAGAAAACCCAACAAAAGGTAACTGCTGTAAATCGTTGAGGAATTCCCTCGACTGTCTATGGTCTGCATCATCGGACCTGTAATGGCACTTATAACGCACATGGGTGCAAAGATCTCATCAATATAAATTAATTAAGTCCAAACACAAGGTAGCTACTATAAACCGTTCAGGAGTTCCCTTTACTGTCCTTCGTCTTCACCATCAGACCCCTAATGACAGTAACACCCCATCCAGGTATTAAGTTCATAAAAACACAAAAAAACCATCCATCCGTTCCATAAAAATTAACAAACGCATTATTCGCCCATAGGATTTTCAAAGGTTTCCCTCGATTTCTCTGGGATTCCATCATCAGATCCTGGTTTCCTTATCATGGGACCACCCTTGCCCCTTCCCTTTCTAACAAAAAAAGAATCATCAAAATCAGTTCATAAACCACGAAGTTATCCGCGAACACACATAAAAATATATATTTATATGTAGGGTGACTGGTAAACTGGAAAGTCGTGAAGTATTACATAATATATGTATAACAGTTCAACGAAACAAAAAAAAAATACAGGTAATTTTCTTCTAATATTATCAACTTTCTTATACTGTAAACACAGGCCTTTAGTTTTTCTGTTTTCCATTTTTGTTTTAAAAATCGTTTACCTTATGAAACCAAATTATAACTTAAAATAAAGTAAAACTAGAATTCAGGTTTAAAATGAGTAAAAAAATCAGAATATTCGGTTTCATGATATTGAATACAATATAAAGTAATTATTTCGTTTCTTTCAGATAAGCCTAGATAAGGGACAAAAAAAAAGAATTTTTACTAAATTAAAAAGTTTCATTTTAAAATAAACCTACTTCTATGTCAGTAAAGTTTATGTTGTTTCGAAACCTTCATGTTCTGTATGTCTTTGTACTTTATATTTGCTTCAAATCTTGGTGCAGACATTTCACCTAGAAAGGCATTTACTTTGGATTCTTTATGAAGAGCACACGTGTTCAGCTCCTATTACAATACAATATTTTATGGTGTAAATCATAATGTTGTATAATATAACCGGGCCTAGTAGCTCATACTGCAGAAGAAGCCTGATTATTCCTCGTGCACCTTGTAGCTACTAACGATTTGTTCAAGGATCCCGTCTACCTTCGAAAATCTCCTTCATAATTTTATTTAAATGATAACACATAACTTGTCTTCTACACACGAGGACTAGAATACACCTGTTCGGAAAATCTAGCAAACCGAGGTCTTAAATACACATTGTCTGGAAAAGCTACCTAACCGAGGTCTTTTGTGTTAAAGTTAACACATAGGTCCTCGGATAATACAACAAACGTGAAATGAGTGTAAAGAGTCTGTGTATGAGGCGACAGTGGCACCGTCTGGTGGATACACAATGTTTGTGTAAGATTATGAATAATCTTGATCAAACCGAGGTTCAGACAACTTTTTCGTATTAAGTATATAGAAAGACTCAAAATCGCTTGCAGAATACTAATCTTTGGTCAAGTCAAACCGAGGACCCCCGAAAAGGTCGTCGGTCGTGCCTTGTGTATTCATACGCACGTCCTCGCATGGTACTTAAACAAACACACACACACACACACACACACACACACACACACGCGCGCACACACACACCCTCACACACCCACACACACACCCTCTCACACACACCCTCTCTCTCACACACACACACCCTCTCTCACACACACACACACACACCCTCTCTCTCACACACACACACACCCTCTCTCACACACACACACCCTCTCTCTCACACACACACACCCTCTCTCACACACACACACCCTCTCTCACACACACACACACACACCCTCACACACACACACACCCTCACACACACACATACACACAATTTTAGTCTTCTCTTGAATAGTATGAGATTTTACTTGTCATTTTTGGTTTAATTTCTATTTTATTTTTGTACACCACTTTTACCATTCCATAATTTTATCATTGGAAAGCGGGATCTCCTAGCACAGGTATATCTTTTACTTAAAAGGAGGTCCCTATGGTTACTGTAAAAGTTGTACAAGTTTCTGCAATAAACCTTTTATTTATTTATTCCAACTGCAATTGTAAGTTTGTACGCACAATATTGAAACATTTACTATGTTATTGCCAGACCATAGACTACTTATAGGTTTTCCTGTAATCTAAGTATTGCTGATTTTAATGATTATAATTCTACAAAGCCATATTTGTTACGGTTGCGAATCATATTTTAATCAACATACAACCTGACACTGACCTACAAATTGCTAAAAACGTCAGTAAATTTGCATTTCGCGGACTACCTTAGCTCATCCCCCTTAAGGGACCACCGCGCGGGCTTGCTCTAACAAATGTAAAAGTATCAAGTAAATCGAAAAAAAACTCGCCGAATGTATAACCCCGTCCTTTTTTGAAGTCGGTTTGAAAATGGACGCAGACGAAGTCGCAGGCAAAAGTTAGTTTAAAAAAAAAATATATAAACCATACCTTCAGATCCTCAAAGCTCACTGAGTACGTCTGGGTCTCGTTTATGCTGGAGAAGGTGACATACTGTGCGCACCGGTAGGAGAAGCCAAGGATAGCAAATACCCCCTCATCGGAAGGATACAAAGTGTCGGTCACAGCTCCCATGGTTAAAACGACTGTATCTGTGGAGAGAGGGATAGAGGTATTAGTCCTGTTATAGAGGTATGAGGAACAGGGTGTAAAGTTCACTCATACTATATAGAAAAGGGAGGATCCTTCGACCAGACGGGTGTTGTGTCTGGTGGGCAACTGCCCCACGGTTGATGTCGGGACGTTGTATATATGCAAGTCGCGCGGTAAACTCTGCTTGCGCGATGCAGGATTTGCGTGACGTCAGTGTGACGTGTAGCTTGCATGTGGCGGTGTAGATACCGCTACACTGTGTTCATGGTTTTGGTACACTTTCGCCCTGCATACAAGTAGGGTTACCAAATCTATAAATCTTGGTGATATTTTCTTTCTAGGTCCTGGGTTCGACTCCCAGGTCGGGCTGTGTTATTGGGGTTTTCCAGCAGGAATTTCTCAGTAGCAGTCCGATTTCTGGATTTGTGCCCGGTTGATAGCAACAAGCTCGCCCCTCATTAAATGGGACTTAAACAACTGACAAAATGAGGGTGTACTATTAAGCTTCGTTCACATATATATGTGTTTTTGTCCGTACCGTTCCTTCGTTCCGTACCCGCGTCGCGCTCCAAGAACGCTAGTTTGAACGCGAGCATCATATATATATATATATATATATATTATGTATATGCATCATTGCCATATGAAATTAATGTTTAATGTAAGAAATATTTTTATTATAATAGATATTTTCACACTTGTAAGGTAAGATATTATGGCTTACAGAATTTTGATGTGAACCATCTATAGCCACGGGTAAAACCGATTGTTTGCGTGGCGACGCATGCCGTGGCGACGCATCGCCACGCTGTATGATGGTATGTTTCGTATCTGCCAGGCGTCCCGTGACGGCTCAATTTTTTTGTTATACAAGATAGCAGGGACTTCGATGCGTAAGTAAACTATTCAGCACATATTTCTAGACCCCATAGAAATTAATGGTCCATTCAAGCCCGTTATGAAAAAAAACTGCTGTTTCATAGAAAAACGCAGGGGGGTTCAGAATCATGTACTGCATCCATGGTAACAGGTTACGCGTCATTGTCGCTGCCACCCTGTATACAGGGTCAAATTAAATTAGCTAGCTCAACTTCGCACAAGTGTTGAATGGGCCAAAACTTATTTTCTCAACTCATACTTCAAGTAACTACGCTACCAGAGCGTTATAGCATAATCAGCATAAAATATTCCCACGGCTGGGACACAGGCGTCCTCGCAGTAAGAGGGAGTGGGCCGTAATCCACGACGCGGGACCAATGCGCGTTGGTGTACGATACGTCATGTCTTCGAGTTTTTGGTTCTAGGACATGCCGGTTTCCTCACGATATTTCCTTCACCGTTTTGAGAGCAGTGGTGATGAAATAATATACACAAAGTAAAGCGCCTGTCAGGGCTCGAAGTCGCGGCCGCTACAATAAGGCCACGAATACTCGAAAAAAGAAAATGTTTTTCGTTTTCTCATGTTTAGATATCGCTACCCAAAACGTCTGCGGAGTTTTGCCAACTAATTTCATTTGACCCAGTATATTCGATTTTGCCAACCGGCCTATACAGGGTGTCTACACCCATTGCAACTAGTCCGTATTTTCGGCCGATATTACGGGCTCCGTCAACTCCGTATCACTTACGGACATAAGGTTAGTTCGTTTCCCAGAGTAACAATGAATGACACCACGCTTTGACATCTGTCCCTATGCTCGATTTGTTTTGCCCGTCCGATAAATTTAATATGACACTTGTATTGACGGATTATCTACTTGCGGGCGGGCCCGTTTCTTCGTTGACGGGCTTAAGAGAGTAGACCCCCCGAATCAGGCCGAGTCGAAGTGTGTAACACGCCTTAAACAGCTTTTTATTGATTACAACATCCTTCCTATGACTTTGGACAAATGCCAATGTGTTTACTTCAGTTAAATCTATGCTAAAATGAAAGACTTTCAAGACATATCTTGTTAGTCTTTTCTTTTAAGCAACAAATTAATTTATGTCTGGCCGTCGAGAGAACGCTTTCCTGACACTTGTCAGTTTAATACAAGCGAATCGGTGTTTTGCGAATGTGATCTTTATTAGTCACACAAATTGTCGCCATTTTTTTTTACGAAAGGTAACCATATTTCATACATGTTTTTCCCCGTAGGATTAGACACAGGTGTAAGAACCTATATTACATGCCACATTTTGCCAGTTATGTTTAAGTCCCATGATAGGCTGGCTGCTACTGACGAATTACTGATGGAAAACTCAATAATACTTTACCTAACCTCAGAATCAAACCCATTACCTCATCCTCAGCAATTGTGCTTGCGACTAGTAGACGTAGACCTATGAGGCAATTCACAAAATAGTAAACTCAAGGGAGTTTATCAAAATTACATATTAACATGTTGACGAACAGTATTCTCTCACTGGTTGAATGTATTAGACCGCTACGAAATTTTGCATAGGACACACTTTTGTAATTTTTTTTTTTTACTTCACATTATTCCAGTAAAAGGTTTAAAATTCTATCTGTGGTGACGCTACAGAATGCCCTTCCTTGTATTACTATAGAAAATAAAATGCGACAAGGCATACTGATGTATTATTTTTTGCAGAGACAACATCGAGAAGCGTTTGGTCCGTCAACATGGTAATTATTTCACTTTGACATATATACATGATTGCGCAAGAGTTGCCATTAGGAGCTACTCAATAGGAGTCTATAATCATTCTCCTGCGGTTGTCGCAATTTATTTTTGGTCAGCACATGTTTTTTTTTCCATACTTCCCTATTAGTTGTCATCTTGGTAGTCACCCCGTTTCCAGCCATATTTTTCACGCAGCCCATCCATTGATTCTTTGGACTACCCCTAATCTTACAGGAGTCTATAACATACGTAATAAAATAATATAACTTACCAAAGAACCAGTAGCCAGCCTTTGAGTTGAAGTTAAGGGTGAGCGTAGTGTTGTCAAAAGTTATTGTAGAATTCACAAAAGTGTTGTTGATCACAGAATTGTGGGCCGTAACCTCTGCCAGTGTCCTTGAGTCGTTCCCAGTCTTGACCAAAATGTTCGCTGTGGTCATAAGGAGACCATCCAAAGTGTATATGCGGGAGTTTCGTGCACCTTCCACAGCACGACGCACTCGTGATTTAGTGACCGGGATGGTCCACGATGGGTAGTTGGCCGTGTACACACCAACGACTTTCATGTCTTCTGGCATCTTCGCGATCGTTTCCTGCATGAAGGCGTCATGGCGGCGCAGCATATCAGTCCTAGATTCTCCTTCCCGGGCGTCATTTAGGTTGATGAACACAAATCTGGCTCCAATTGGGACCAAATCTTCAGAAAATATATTAGCGGCGTCATCGCCAGCAGTGCGGTTCAGGGTGGGCAACGGATCCTTCACAGTAGGCAAGTAAACAGCTTCGTCCAGACTGTCGTGCAAGTAAGGAAAAGACGTCTCACCATCTTCGTTTTTCAGTGAAAAATCTTCAACAGACAGCGTTTCTTCGATGAAAACGAACGTCACAGGGTCTTCTACCAACACCTGCTTGATGATTGCCGCAAATTCGTCGCTGGTATACGTTGTAAGGGGATTTGATTTAATGGAACTTTTGAGCGAGTCGCCCCATAGAAACACTGGGACGTTTGATGCATAACAGCTAATTACACTTAGAACTAATAACGGGAACACCACACGGCAAAACGCCATTTTTAAGGCTAATTCTATTGGACGCAAAACGGACTAAAGTTAGTATTTTAGCCCAAATTTGTCATAAAAAGACAGAGTTCGGGGAATGACGACTGACCATGGGTCATGTGAAAAGTGATCATATGATAAGTTTGACGCCTTGTCTATGGTTCACTATTGTTGCCATTATTTAAATTGAGAAAATACATTCAAATCAATATTCATAAAATTAAATTGGCATTTAACGTGGTTTTAAGTAGCTACAATTCTTTATGAATATTTAACACGGTAAATTTAACAATAAAAGTTATAAAATGATATGACTGTTTAAGTTATTGAAAGAATCAAGTCCTCCTTATGCTGTTTATTTTACCAATTTTATGGGTACGCTTAGAAAAAGTATGTCAAAGTCAAAGTGTAATTGTCTATAGATAGATTTCATAGCCAAAACCAAAAAGTTTTATTTTACGAGACTTTTTATTTTTGTACACGCATGTTCGCCTTAAATAATTCATAATAAAATGCTCTAGACTAAAATGAACGTGGCATGAAGATGTCAATAACCAGTCTAATCTAGTATATTTCATGTTAATTCTCCGTTTCTAGATCCATGTCACACTGTAAATGAGGGCGAAACGTCCGCGTCGCCGTCATTGACGTTTAGATAAGCAAATGTGGATTTTGCGAAAAAGGGTTTGCATTAAGCACACTATAAAAAAAGAAGTAAATCTATTATCTAGACAGGTTGCTTCCTTGCGTCCTATTGCTCCGATATTTGAAGATGTTTTATAAAAAGGATTTTAAATCGACGTCCCCCAATAATTCTAAATCTAAAGCTTTATAAATTAGCTCGCTTAAACGGGTCCACTAGCGCCACTCCTTTAAAAAAATATTATCTCGTGACTGAGAAGAAATTTTGAAAAATGGCTCAATAAGCGACCTCGGTAAGTGTGTCAAGATTTTTCTAATACCTTTTATAAACTTTCATATTGAAACACGAAGCAACAAAATTCGATCTAAACAAAAGCGGCCACATTCATTTAGATCGTATTTTGTTGCTTCGTGTCTCAATTCGAAAGTTCCGAGCAGATTTATGGCCGTTAAGAGACGACAAAGAGTATAATAATATTATGGGCGAGAGACGACATCTTGAACTTTTTTGCTGTTTACCACGGATGTTTTATACAACAGATTTTCTTACGGTTTCTGACACTGGCCGTAGCTATTGTATTGGCTTAACACTAGCACAGAATATTTATACCACAGACATAAACCCTGACGGCAGCACTAGATTCTAGTAACTAGAGTCTAGTGATAAAGAATATACTAGAGGGTAGTATATTCTTTATCACTAGACTTTTTAGGCTTCTTGCATTCTGTTCAATGCAAGCTTTCTTCGACTGGTTTTCTTTTCATTTCTGGACAGATTTACAGCTGATATGAGTCGACATCTGAAATTATTTTGCTTCATATTTTAATTTTTAACTTTATTTTGGGCAATATTTCTGTTATTTCTCTTTATGTACTGATTCTGCTTTCTCGGCTCTTGACAACGACACTAGAATCACTGTTCTAACTCAACACGTGTTTGCGCAATACGAATTGTAATTTCGACACATAGTGAAAAATCTCAGAACAATAACTAAAGTGAAAAATGGAGGGTCGCACATATGTGCGAGTACTCGCAATGTGACGTCATAGGCAAATTATGTCCTGCCTCAAATTGTTAAAAACATGACCTATCTCTTGAATGCGCATTCATTACTCTAGAACTAAAACTCTCGTATATAATAGCGGTTGAAATCTTACATGTTTTTGTCGCTCAGAAATATTAAACTTACCACCAGTACGGCGAAAAGACGTTTTCAAGTCAACCAGACGGCAGCGTTAGTTTCGATTTTAGCCACGCGGCAAAAGCTATGTTATTATCAGACATGCAAACTCTTGAAACCTATTTCGACTTTTTCTTTTTCGCCCTCTCATCATCTTGGAATCTTTGGAATAATAGTCCACCATAGTCCACTGACAAGTACCTTAGTCCACAGAGTACATTTGATATTACCTTAGTCCTACGAGGTCCTACCCGTCCTACCTACTTAGTGCTTCTGTCAAAAACAAGAATCAAGAATAATGAATACGTTCAATTTCTTAACGGTTATATATCTTATGCAAGCAAGTTATGGTGTTGCAACTGCAAACACTGTCCCTGTGTTTATGTTAGATTACGAGCAAGTTATGCTTCATGTTCAGATAGATCCAAATCCCTTTGCCAAGTTGACGTCCGCTGCTTTCACAGACATACTCCACGACTCCGCGAAACGTAGTGCAGGAATCGTCCTTTTTGTTGAAGAAACTTTTAGCGTTGAAGACATAAGCACAAAAGATAAAGAATACGGCAGTCCCTACAAAAATTTACGCGCCTCCCTACTTGCCAACAAGGACAAAGTTAAATATTTCCCATCAGTCATGGAACCCTATAAACTGCTGCGACAAATATTCCCTCCCAGAAAAAGCAACGTTTTTGTTCTGTCACAACGCTCGAACGTCCAACTCCAGGATAATTTTAAGTATCTTTACATTTATTTTAAAGACGGAGCCAATGAGTCGAAGGCAAATGCGTTGATAAGACATGATACTATCATAAAGAAAGTTGTGGACGCGGTACGTCAGTTGAAATCTGGCCCGGTCATAGCGTACTATACGGGGAAATCGAACCCAATAGTTGTGAAAAAGGTGGAATTTGTAAATAGTGCATCAACTGTAACTGCGAGGAAATCAGGAATTTTCGTCGTTTCGCCTAAGGCTCTTTTTCGGCTTTTTGGTTAGTAAGTTAACCGTATTTTTGGGTTCTCTTGGTAGTGGGTAGTTAGAATACTTATCCACGTATATCACTCGAACATAAAACCCACTTATATTTAGAACAGTTACTGTGGAGTTTCTTGCCGGCTCTTCTCCATAGGAAACGACCATTTGGAACCGTGCACACATGCGTGCAACTATTTAGCTTCTGATGTTTCTTAGGTGCACATGTAGTAGGTCAAAGAGATTTAAGATAGATACAATAGAGAGGCTATGCGAGGAAATGTCATAGAAAAACTGTGATGCCATCTAGCATAATATAGCAAAATTAGAGCGGCTACTGGGAACATTTTCATACAAACTTTGATCTCGAGCGTCAGTAACACCATCTAGCTTTGAATACCAAAGTATTTAATTCTATTATTACTGATTAATTTTAAAAATTAGGTCCAGTCGTTTTACCATAACGAGATTTGCCATATCGCAATGCGTAAATCAGCATATTTTCTTAGAAAATATTTTTATTTTGGTGGACACGAATGCGACTTGACAGACTTGAGTAGTCTTGACATGCAGGCGTACCACACTAGCTAGACTGAGCGACTTTTGTCCACTAGGACAAATGTATCGGATTACGATTTTGTTTGTTATGTTCCGTCTATTGTTATAATAATTTAATGTCTTTGTAGTAGGTTAGGGTGAAATAAAATATTTTGATTTTGAGTAATTACTGGATCCAACATCGAAGCGGAATCTGTACGTTTTTTTACTTCACTTAAGTACATTAATATCATAGGTTATTATTTAAACAAACGTTGTTTCCACAGGAGTTAACATGGCAACGCCGACACGTCGCGCCGAGTTCAACCGAGCCCCGACTATCTCTGATGAAACGTATACTCGGCACGAGTTGACTACGAGGTTTGCATTCTCGGAATTTGAACTTGAGTGGAACTTTAGCTTCAAAGAAGATGGATGGATATTAAGTAGGTTATTTTTTTGTGCCCATAGTTCTCGAATCTTAAAAAAATTGACATTGACAGCTGTCAAATTACCTATTAAAAAGATATGAGTGCGCACAAAATATGTCCGCGCGCGTGTTCGACCTTTATGACTATATCCCTGCTAGGACTTTTAATCACTTTCGGCATGATATTATTTACTTTGGAAAACACGGAACACAGCACGCTCTCTTGACACCTGATATAAACGTCGAGATGGCGGAAACAGTTATTTCCAATTTCGGCCGCGCGCAGGCTTATTTTGCGCACACTTTCCATTTAAAAGATGTAGGTCAACAACAACATCAACAACATCGACAAGAACTAATTTTTCTACAATCTTTGTTTTATAATATTGTATCAATGTGTAGCCACAAAATATATATATATATATATATAAACGTGTACACACTGGGTACGTAATTGTAGCTTGATATTGAAACAGTATTATGAGCCTTAATAGACTTATCATAGTAATGTGATCAGTGACTGATCAGGGATGTAAGAGTCATTTTTATTGAAATATCTATGACGGTATAGTAACTACATTTGATTCATAATGTCTATGATCATAGTTATGGGATTCTATTTGACAGCAAATGTATAAGTATGATTATACCCTGTCTAACCTCAAAGCAAAAACGGCGTCAAAATGCAAGAACTTGAAAGCCTTATAACACAGAGTACTTTATACTATACTGCCTTATATATTTGGGTAATTTTGGTTAGAAACTAAGCTGGAACAAGATTCTCCGGTAGCTAGATCTTTCAGGGTTACTAATAAATACATCTTTTGCACTAATTGGGCATCTAAAGTGAGTTTCTTGCTTTGAAATTATGGGTGCCACCTTTGACAATATCATCCATCCGGAGATATTATTTTGTAAGACTTTTAGCTTCCAATCTAAGTTCTTTGAGTAAAGTGTTATGGACCTCTCTCTGTGATCGCCTTGCTACCCATGATCTAACTCAAATACGTCTTTAAAACATAAAAATCGTCGTTAAATAGCAACAGAAAACACGGCTAAATCGGTATCCATCTTGATAAAGTATGACGTTTATACTAATGGTTTAAACGATCTAAGTTCAAATATGTAAAAATGAAGACAGCCTCATTTAACAATGGTCATTGAATTTGACAGATATGAAATCTATTATTATAGATGTTAGATTTATGTTAGTGTAAGTGGGCCCTAAGAACACAAATTTCAGAACAATTAAATGAATTCCCGCCGATGCATCCATTTTTTGAGACTGACCGTACGTCTAACGCTGAATCAGGTAGAAGAGATAGGTACCTAGTTGAATAAGTGGCAATCGCAATAGGTACCTACATGACAAATAACTGAGATTGTATGTTCATGTAGGTACCTAGGTAAAATGATAATGCTATAATTTCCTTCTATTGTCCCTTTAGATAAAGTTTCTATATATGAGGGTAACGAAGAAGTCGGCAGCACCTTACTGAACGTAGGATCGCATTACAACACCTCTTACTTTTGTCCAGAACCTATCAGAATTTTAAATAGCAGAGATGGAAGCACGGTCACCATTGATCAAATCCATGTGAGTTCATAAATAAATATTTTTTACGGCCGCGAATCATATTTAAATCAACATACAACCTATTACTGACTTGCAAATCGCTAAAAACCTAAGAAAATTTGAATATTGCGGGCTACCCTGGCGCTTCCCTCTTAAGGGGGATCCTTAGCTGTAGCCAGCCAAATTCAAATTTGCCATGTTTTTTTTGGAAATTACAGCTCTTTTACGTCGTATGTTGATCAAAATGCGATTTGCAACTGTAGGAATGATATATTTACTGAATAAAATCATTAATATCATATCAATCGTTAAACTTTGGTGATTTGTTCCACCTATGAATTGTTCAGAATATTTCATGAAATGAAACTTCTTAAGTGGAACAAATTTCCAAAGTTTGGCAACACGATACCACTTCGCAAGACTGATTGTCAGACTTTCAGGCTTACTGACTAGTGTAGTTATTATAGTGCCCATATCTTGTTTCTTCATCAGGTTGAACCAAGAGTGAATGGATCTACGGCTAGATTTAGCCCCAGCCGCCACTGCGCGCCGTACTTCAGCGCGGGTATATTATCCGCCCTGATGATAACTTTTTTGTGCATGAGCATCACGATGTATGGAGTTTTGTCTATCCTCGATGTCTCCGCTAACGACCGCTTCGATGACCCCAATGGCCAGCCGTTGTCTCATGAATTGGGACACATAGACGTGTAAAAAAGGTGCTTAAGACTAGCTGTACAAGTAACAAGGATCTTTTGGAGCGTGGCTAAAATTGGCACTAACGCTACCATCTTGTTTTTGGAACGAAGTCCTTAAACGCAGCTTGCGGTGAATAGGAGTAAACTGGTAGAAATCGCCACGTAGCGAGAAAGCCTTATGCCCCCTCCACGCGGTTTTTTTTATGCGAGACAGAGAAAGAGAAAGTGTGAATTTAATACAGAGCCATCTAGTACGATTTTGCAAAGCCTAAAACTGAATAAATGTTCACTTTAGAACAAAAAGCATGAAATGGCTGAAATATGATTTTTCTTACGTTTTCAACACCAATATCTTCACCATTTTTTTTTCTTTCCCTCTCTCTCTGTTTCTTTCTATTTTATACGAGTTTGTGTGCGTGCGAGTGTCGCGTAAGGAACTTCGTTCCTGACGGACGTCCCCCAACCGCACGAGTTTTTTTTTAATACATTTCACAAAACAATATTGCACAAATATTTACCAACAGCGCTCGCCAATTAAGGTGGATGCACCTAGGTAGCCCGCGAAATTCAATTTTTCTTACGTTTTTTGCAATTTGCATTTCAGTATTGGGTTGTATGTTGATCTAAATATGATTCGTGGCCGTATCAAATATTTATATAGAGAATTATACTCATAAAGTCATCAATACAAGACACAAATCATCAACACAAAAAAACCTAAGTATTTTTGAATTTCGCGGGCTACCTGAGCGCATCCTCCTTAAGGCGGAACCTTCAGGGTAGCCCGCGAAATTCAAATTTTCTTACGTTTTTTGCAATTTGCAGGTCACTGTCAGGTTGTATTTTGATTAAAATATGATTCGCGACCGTAACAAATATGGCTTTACAGAATTATAATCATTAGAATCAGCAATACAACTCCTTAAGTTAAAATTGGCGTCAAATGTCATGATTTCATGAAATAGTAATTCAATACAGTAATATAGAGAGATGTATTGCTGATTCTAATGATTATAGTTCTGTAAAGCCATGTTTGTTATGCCTACAAATCATATTTTAATCAACATACAACCTGACAGTGACCTTCAAATTGCAAAAAACGTATGTACTTTTGAATTTCGCGGGCTACCTGATCGCATCCCCCTTAACGTCATTTGAGCGCCAAAAGATCCTTGTTGCAGTATAGTTTTAAATAAGTTAAGTGGCCTAGCATAGTACGGGGTTGCAATACGAGGCCAGCTTTTACTGGTTACGGCGGTGTCGCAGACGCATGCTGAGCGCGTTGATTTTGATTAAGAGAAATATAGATTCTTTGTGATAAGAACATCTTGTCTGGTTTATTTTAATTACTAAATAAAAATACTTGTAAGGAAATGTTGAATTATTTTTATTTTACAGTTCTGTAATTTGAGATTTTCTATTACCGTCAAATGTTCGAAATTCGAAAACACTACAGTCCTTTCACAGCTAACTAACTACCTTTGACAGTGATGTGATATCAGACGCTTCACACCAGTTAATGTTTTTCTTGACATGCTTCTAGATTAGCTTCACTTCTACAATTAAAAAAAAAAAAAAACATAGAAGTCAATTTTAAGAGGGCGCACACTGTTCCACTAGCGCCACTCCTTTAAAATAATATTATCTCGTGACTGAGAAGGAATTTTGAAAAACGGCTCAATAAGCGACCTCGATAAGTGTGTCTAGAATTTTCTAATACCTTTTCTAAACTTTCATATTGTGACACGAAACAACAAAATTCGATATAAAGAAAAGGTGCCACATTCCTCTAGATCGCATTTTGTAGGTTTAGGGTGGACATGTGTTTCCGCGTATCCACGTACCTAAGCGTGGATTGTTTTGTGGTAACGGAGTAACCGAAAATAACACAACATCACGCCTTGTTTCCCCGAAGGGATGGGCAGAGGTGAACCTACATTTCGCCAGTTATGTTTAAGTCCCATGTAATAGGGGGCGAGTCTATTGCCATCAACCGGGCACAAATCCAGACTCCGGGCTGCTATTGAGAAGTAAAACAGGAAAACCCAAATCCAGCCTTTCAACACTGCCCGACCTGGGTTTCGAACACAAGAGCTCATGCTTAGCAGTCACGCTAGCGACCAGTAGACCAACGAGGAAGTCCCTATAAGAATGTTATTTTATAATAACTTCAGAAAAATCTCCGAACTTTACAAATTATCATCATCATCAGGTTATATTCGTCTACTGCTGGACGTAGGACTCTCCTAGTGTACGCCACTGAGCCCGACCTTCGGCTCTCCTCATCCAGTCTCTGCCATCCGCCTTTTGCAAGTCATCACTCCACCTGGCTGGCACACTGTGTTTGCCTAAACGCGGTCTCCACTCTAGAACTCGTTTTTCCCAACGATAGTGAGTTCTGCGAGAGATGTGACCAGCCCATTGCCACTTCAGCTTGCTTAGTTTTGGGCTATGTCGGTTACCTGGGTTCTCTGGTGATGACGTAGTTTCGGATTTTATCCTTCAGAGAGACTCCAAGCATAGCTCTCTCCATTGCTTGCATAACGTTAGAAATAAAAACCCAAAAATAATTCTTAGCAGTGTATTTGGTAAAGCTGAACTACCTACGTATCAGTAAACTATATAGCAATTAAAAAATAATAATTAATAAGAACAAAATTGGCCCGTTATATCAGCTCCGTCGAGAGACCAAGTTATAAATATACATTGCTACAGATGTACAAGGATCTTTTGGAGCGTTGCCAAAATTGGAACTAAGGGGCTATACAAGTATTAAATAAGCAGAATTTTAGTATTTTTTAACCTCCCTCCTCCCCCTTCTCAGGAAAAGAAAGCAAAGCTCTTACCCTTCCCTTCCTATGCTTACGTAAACATTGGCATTTTTTTTTATCTGTTCAGGTTTCTTTAATGTTATTCATGATTCTAGAAATAAGGAATTTATAGACTATAAAGGAATTGAATGCCCATTTAATATTTATACAAGCAAATTAACAGCATCGTATTAAAATATTATATTCTTAACATTTAAAAGATATTAATTTATTTTTTCTAAATATTGCTGAGGTTATCACCTTCCAGACCTACCCGTCCTGCCAGGGTAGCCCTAGCACATTGGCAACTGAAGGAACACGGGTGGGCTTTAGTCAGTAAAAGTCCGCCCAGAGCGGGTGAAGTTATTCGATGATTTCCCACCCCAAAAAAAAAAGACCACCTTGTCCCCATGTCATCAAAAATAAGTAAAGCGGACTCCTCTATAGTGCTTACGTAATACTTGAATGTCCCCTAACGCCACCATTTTGTTTCTTCAATTTATTTCACAAAAAGTTAACCAACAGCGCCCCCTGTCGACGCCATTCAAGCGGCAAAAGATCTTAGTAGCACATTAGTTACTCGATATAAATATTCGAATATTTAACAGAAAAACATCGTGAATTTTCGTTTATTTTCGGGCACATTTCTTTTATTGTAATACTAAATTTAAATGCATTATTCCTGATGTGTTGATACTTGATATCATCACAAAATGTGCACTAGACATTGAAAAATAATGTATTTTAGCGTTTTTTTTAAAACTATTAATATTTTGCATACCCCCTCCAATGACTAAAATAAGTACTTAGATATCATATCGATCAGCAGGAAATAATAATAAAAAATTACCTTTTTAGAAAATCTTTGGGAGTGATTTTACCTGTAATCTCTACGTAAAACTGCCCCATGGCTGTTTTAATGTAAAAGTAAATAATTACTACACTAGCGTACGCGCACGGCTACAGATCAAGCTATACATTTCCAGTATAAACTGACTTCTCATTGTACAAAAAGCCTATACAATGTGAGGTCAACTAAAATTAAAAATGTATAGCTTGATATGTAGCCGTGTATACACTCCAACTGAATTGCTTTGTTTCAAAATCATGTAGCATATGCAAAACATAGTAAGTACAGTTACGAAGCATTAATATTACACATCGAGCTTCAGAAAGAGACAGGTATGAGTGACGACAACGCTATACAAAACCGAACGTTTTTTTAACCTCAGAGGGCCTAGACAAAGTAACATTCGATTAACGATATCGCTAGTAGAAAAGCTAAAATGTATGGGGTTGACATAAGCTATCGAAATGTCACGTGATCATAGGTCAACGAATAAAAATTAGCTAGACAATGTAAACAACATTCGAGAAATGAATCGACAGCGTCGAAAGATTTGGTACTTCCACAGAGATGCATAGCCAAGGGACACTTTGACGAGCGTTATTACTAGTTTTTGGAATCATTAGCGAAAGCGATAGCGATTGTAGAAATAGAATGAAGCGAATGCCATTTGTCTAGGCCCTCTGGGCTAAAACTTCATGTGCTATATTACGACAGGGCACTGTAAATCAGTCCCTACACGGTTTTGTAGTACTGAGATAACAGCGTAAATTCAAAGATGAGACTTGCGGTCATTATTTTATAATATTATGTTCGATGAAAAACTTAATTTCTGAATTAAATTTAATTTTAGGAGATCCGCACGCGGAGGTCGACCACCATAGAAACAGGTTTTATCGACGGAACAATAGACAAAATAACAGATTATAAAAAATCTTTAGAAATCTGTCATTTTGTCTATTGTGCCGTCGACAAAACCCGTTTCTGTATTGGTCATGCTACGCGTGCTGTAAGGTGGAATATAAAGTTTCTAGGTTTAAACGCGAAGTTCTTACGTCAAATTTCAATTTGATAACCATATTCCTTAGCATTGCAATTAAGACCAATGTACATGGTGTTATTCAATTGTCTGTGCCATACAATAAGATTGAAGCAACTATAATAAAACTTGCACATTCAGTGTTTACATGATGCAAGTCATTTGTTGCTTCATTTCGGCACTCGCAAGAAAATTTCAACATATAAATGGGGGCTTGAAGGATTCATTCCTCTGCAGGCAATGTATTATAGTGATCTGTAAGGGTATAATTTCAAAAAGCGATGGCAAAGGATTTCGGGAGATAATAATAAAAAATAAAATAAAGTTACATTATTTATAATTTAATAAAAATAACGGCTGCAAGTCCCATCTTACACTACTAGGAAACCACGAGCCCATTTACACTAAATAACAATTTAATATTTAATTCTAATGTCTAAATTTAAAATGGCGTCTACATGTGATAGGAAAATGTGAAATATTGGCCTACTGGAATTTTTGTAGATACAATATTATGCATTTTCTGTGATAGGTATGTTATTGCTACGCACTGGTATGATAAAATAATATATTTTATTACACCTATGTGTGGCAATTCGACTCATTGCACAGGACTCAATTAAATAACATTTCAGATCAAACATATCTCTTACAAAAAAGTGTGTGCTTATAATACAACACCACACAATAGACGCGAAAACTTACAACTGGAGCCGATAATACGCGTTTCAGCGTCACCGACCCGAGCGTGACAGTCCAGTTTCTTTCACTGTTCAGAAAGAGCGCAGTGCGTCTAAGAAGTTTTCACTTCAAAAACAATAGTCGAATGAAAAAATCTGAGTTTGTAGTAAATTGATGTGCTGTGTTACTTGAAGAGATCTACAGTAAAATGTTACCACATTGGGCCACTGTGTATTGAGTCGTTTTCGATGAAACACTAGCGTGTGAGTAGACAATAGTTTGTGCCTACCCTCAAATGAAATGTAGGGATGAATCGATCATACATACACTGTAATTTCATAACAATTTCAGCAAAAATTGGTAAGTTGGTGAACGAGAGAAAAGGATCCCGAAAAGAGGCTTTTAAAATAAATAAAAAAATCCTAACTAATATTATAAATGCGAAAGTAAGTTTGTTTGTTACCTTTTCACGCCTAAACCACTGAACCGATCATCCTGAAATTTTGCATATACGTTGTCAGGTGTACAGAAACGGACATAGGGTAGCTTTCATCCCGGAAAAAAGTACTGTTCCCGAGGAAAACAACAATAACGTTCTTGTGATAATAGATGGCGCCACGTGTCTTTCGAATCATGATTGAATTATAACCCGAATTGATTGTCAAAGTCTAAATTAACTCGTGCGAAGCCGCGGGCAAAAGCTAGTTAAAAATAAAATACACTAGTGATTTATGAATATCAGTGCCTCGGAAAGCACGTTAACCCGTAGGTCCCGGCTGTCATTCGTAGATCTTTGACAGTCGTTACGGGTAGTCAGAAGCCCGAAAGTCTGACAACCAATCTTACCAAGGGGTATCGTGTTACCCAGTAACTGGGTTGTGGAGGTCAGATAGGCAGCTGCTCCATGTAAAATCCTGATATAACTCTGCATTCAGTTCAACTAGAAAACGACCCCAACATAATTCTAGTTAGTCATCATTGATTGAGTTTTTTTTTTAAACTCATATTTAATATAATAATTGCCCACAAGGTGGACCAAAGACCTAGTAAAATTCGCGGGAATCCGCTGAATGCGAGAACCACAAGACCAGCCATTGTGACGATGCTTACGGGAGCCCTATGTCCAGCCATGGATGTCTTTTGACCTGAGAATCTCGTTCAAAACCTTACCAACCTTAACTGGAATTCCTACCAAAAAATCATGTGTATCAAGCATACTGTAAAGTATTAGTATAGAGTGATATCGACCAATCAGAAGTGAGCTTTATGACGCGACGCCAATGAGAGACATTCTTCTTTATACGTCACTCTATACTAAATACTTAACCATACATTACAGGGTGTTACACTATTAGGTTTGCGAATACTTTAGCTGTTGATAATTTACGTCATATTAATATTTAGCTAGAATTTTGAAAACATCGGCGTACTTAGATGAAATATTTCATAAGGAACCCTGCTTTCAGGGATATATCTAAGATTAATGTATTGTAGACATAAACCAGACAGAATGAATTCTTAAAATGATCGTCAAATCCGCAGCGAAATCCATTGTGTAACTTTTAAAAGAACTAAGCGCATACACTGACATACACGTAAAGCTACTTTGTAATTATACTATTTATAAATCATGACGTAAATTATCCTTCAAGTGTCCCCCTAATAATATACCACGTTGTTATAACACGGGGTATTATTCCTGTACAGTGATGCCAGCATACCGCGCTAGTCGAGTACTAGGAGTACAACACAACTAAGTGACACTTAGTCGAGTACAACTCAACTGAGTGTTAAGTTATTTAGTTCTTTTCTTCTTTCTTCTCTTGAGACTGTTGATCGGTTGATTGGGTAGTCTGCTGCTGGCCTTCGCGTTCGGCTGCCATCTGGAAAAGAAAGATTTGTGATTAAATTTTTATAAACTATGTCTGGAGATCAGTGATGGTCCAGTGGTAACGGCCCTGACTTACGAGTTGTAGGTCGTGGGTTCGAACCCAGCCAGACGCTTTACTTTGTGTAAATAATTTCATCACCACTACTCTCAAAACGGTGAAGGAAAACATCGTGAGGAAACCGGCCTAGAACCAAATATTCGAAGACATATGACATCTACCAACCCGCACTGGGCCCGCGTGGTGGATTACAGCCCAGTCCCTCTCGAAGAGAGGAGGCCTGTGTCCCAGGAGTGGGAACATAATAGGTTGATTATGCAAACTAAGTCTTAGTATTTTACATGAGACTTATACATAACTGGCGAAATGTGGGTGTATAGGTACACCTCTGCATAATCCTACAGGGAATATTAAGCATTACGTTATCTTTAAACTAAGTCTTTGGTCCCACAAGATGGACCGATGACCTGGTGAAGGCCGCAGGAATCCGCTGGATATGAGAAGCATAGAATCGGTCGAAGTGGCGGTGCTTGGGGGAGGCCTATGTCCTGAAGAATAGACAAAATAACACATTTCTAAAGAATTTTTTCCACAATCTGTCATTTTGTCTATTCTTCCGTCGACAAAACCTGTTTTTATGGTGGGCATGCTACGCGTGCAGTAGTGGACGTCTTTCGGCTGAAATTTTGATGATAAACTCTTTGGTTTTATCAACTAACTTATGGTTGCCAAACTTGGTCTTTGTCAAATCACGCTCGACGTTTGCGAAAGAGCAATGAAACGGTTTAATCTGGGTAACTTGAAAACCCGGGTAAGGAATACAACTAATGGTTTCATCACAAAAATTACTAATGTCATTCGGGAAGCTGCCACGCTAAAATGGAATTGGGCTGGACACATCTGCCGCATGTCAGACGAACGATAGGCCAAACTCACTGCTCTGAAAATTGCAAGCGACGTCGTGGCAGGCCCAGACGGAGTTGGCGGGATGAGCTGGACTCCGTCAACAAAGACTGGTACTTAGTCGCCTTATATCGAGAGAAGTGGAAAGAGAGAAGAAAAAGAAGCATGAAAGTAGAATAAATGCTGTGGAAATGCGTTCCTTGCGAAGCATGTGTGGTGTGACTATGAATGATAGGCTGAAGAATTGTGATAAGGCAACGGTGCGGTTTAAAAAAAGATGTAGTGACAAAAATTTAACTGGTAAAAGGTATTTACAAGGGAGATGTGAGTGGAAACGCCGGGAGGTGACGCCCTAGGAAGATATAAGTGACCTTATTACTGATGTTCTTCAGAAAGGTCAGGTGAGTAGTACTCTCAACCGGCGTGCGTGTATGACCAGATCTATTAACGTAAACGAGGCAAAAAGAGTATGTAAGGATCGTAGCAGGTAGCGTTCTGTAGTTTCTGCCTACCCCCAAGGGAAGAAGGCGTGAGTTTATGTATGTATGTATGTATGAATGTATGGAAAGAGAGAAGAGGAACTTTGCCCTGCAGTGGGACAATACTGGCTCTTAATAATAAAAAATAGGTTGAAAAAAAATACAAGTATCTTGACTTAGCACACGAGGTTGTCGACATTTGGATGTCGGGATCCACATGTCTCTCATTGTATGGAAAGCCTATAAATGCGAGGCTCAGGTTATTCTGTAAATTATTGATATTTGTCAGTCGGTACGGGTAGTCGGAAGCCCGAAAGGCGTGTTACCCAGTAACTGGTTTGTGGAGGTAAAACAGATAGTCGCTTATCTATACAGATAAATAAAATTGGAGTGTCTGTTTGTAATATTAAAATAACCGCTTTTTACTAAATGCATATGGATGTATACACGGTACATATACCAAAATAACATTTTTTTACAATTTGAGTCTGTCTGTTTGTTCCGGCTAAACTCCGAAACGGCTGGACCAATATTGACGGGACATTCACTGGCAGATAGCTGATGTTATAAGGAGTAACATAGCCGACGTCCTCGCGGGTCAAGCCGCGGGCAGCAGCTAGTCTTAACTAATATTATAAATGCGAAAGTCAGTTTGTTTGTTTGTTACGCTTTCACGCTAAAATGACTGAGCGGATTCGGATGAAATTTGGTACACAGATAGAACATGACCCGGGTAAGGACATAGGTTACTTTTCAACCTGGATCGCAGAAGAAGTCGCGGGCAAAAGCTAGTATAAAATGAAATACTTCGGGGTAATTGGGTAAATCACTTTCCTCCTATACCTATTAACACTACTTTGAAAACATTGTAAAAGCCAATTATTTTTAAAAGAGTAACTGTGGAGTTTCTTGCCGGCTCTTCTCCATAGGAAACGACCAATTGGAACCGTGCACCTAGCTTCTGACGTTTCACACGTGCCCATAAGGTAAGTGAGGTTAAAAGCACTAGAAAACGGTGAACGTTGTGCGTTTTGGGGGACTGTCTTATGTAATTTTGACCTTCAAAGCCTATTTTGAATAAATGACTTTTGATTTTAATGAATGTGTCTTCGTGAGTCCTATGTAGTAGTCACGAATCGTTCAGCTCGCCTCGTAGAACTAAGCTGTTTGATAGAGCGACTTCTTTATTATAGCACACTTGCTTGACCAACCAGCTTTTATGAAGGCAAGATGGCTCAAATGTGTGCATGGTTTTGTTAATGATTTTATCGGGAATTAGTGAAAGAAATCTATGGATTTGCTATTAGAAATAAGTTAGTAATGATAAGTAGTCCACTTCGTAATACAATACCATTTTAGACAAAGAAATCACTGTAAATGGGAACTTTCAGTTCTATTCAGATAAGCGATATCTCTGTCGCGATAACGAATCGGTACGCGATATCGCTGTCGCGACAAGATCAGAGGGCCTAGACAAATGGCATTCGCTTCGGAACGATTCTATTTCTACAATCGCTATCGCTTTCGCTAATGATTCCAAAAACTAGCGATAACGCTCGTCAAAAAGTGTCCTTTGGCTATGCATCTCTGTGGAAGTACCTAATCTTTCGACGCTGTCGATTCATTTCATAATCGAATGTTGTTTACATTGTCTAGCTAATTTTTATTCGTTGACCTATGATCACGTGACATTTCGATAGCTTATGTCAACCCCATACATTTTAGCTTTTCTACTAGCTTTATCGTTAATCGAATGTTACTTTGTCTAGGCCCTCTGAGGGCTTAGACAAATAAAAAAAATAAAATAAAAACCTAGTAGAAAAGCCAAAAAATATATGGGGTTGACATAAGCAATCGAAATCGAATTGTCACGTGATCATAGGTCAACGAATAGAAATAAGCTAGACAATGTTAACATCATTCGATTCTATGAAAAGAATCGACAGCGTCGAACGATTACTTCCATGGAAATGTAGCCAAGTGGTACTTTTGGGAAGCGTTATCGCTAGTTTTCGATTCGTATGATGGAAAATTTAGCGATTGTAGAAATAGAATCGAATTGTGGTGTTTCTTGATACTACCTTTAGGAAGGGGCGACTAGAATAAATTCATTTTTTTTTTGTAAATTTTGACGTTCAAAAGTGCCTTTTAGGTGCCTATTTGAAATAAATGATTTGACTTTGACGCGCTCCGAAGCGAATGCCATTTGTCTAGGCCCTCAGAGGGCCCAGACAAAGTGACCTATTTTATTTATTTTATCAAAACTTCTCGCACACAATAGTATACAAAGGCGGACTTAATGCCTTAGGCATTCTCTACCAGTCAACCAAGGGTGGTGAAGAGATAAGATGGCAGGTGCTCTATATAACAGACATTACTAATAATAATAACAAATATTAAAAAGATAACATAATTATTTATAAATAAAATAGGTATACAAGTACCTAAACAGAATATAAACTTATAATACACATACATACATATTTACTATAATATATATCTACATTACACATATACTATATATATACACAAAAAGGGAAGGAGGTAATTGAGATGACTCTACGCTATTTATTTTGAAAATAACTCCGCAATTTCCGCTTAAATGCATACCGACTGGTAGCCGTCATGATTTCAAGAGGAAGCGCATTCCAGAGAAGAATGGACTAAATATGTTAGGAAGAATGAATAAAATCGGAAGTATGAGAAGGACACCTATCAGTGACAACGACAATGTAAAAGTCGAAAATCCATGCCACTGACATATGTCTAGACCTAGGATAATTATCTAAGCCCTCAGTATCGCTACCGAGCGCGACAGCGATATCGCGTAAATCTGAATAGGCCTTTACTCAGGTTGAACTTTAGTTAAGTTTTTTTTTTTTTGGGTTATTTGTGTAGGTATTTAAACTAATACTATAAAGAGTAAAGATTAGATGTTTTGTATAGTTTGTTTGTTACGCTTTCACGCTAAAACGTCTGAACGGATTTTTATAAAATTTGGCACATGGGTAGACCATGACCTGCATTCGGCCCTAGGATACTTTTTATGGTTGATACCGTAATGGCTGATAAGAGATGATAATATATGGAATAAGACAAATTGTGCCGTCGAATAAATGGGACAAAGGATAGAAAGACGCAGATGGGGGCTAGACTGTGAAAGATCGCCAATTAAATTAAAATAGATTCTGTATACAGCATGTATCTGAATGGTGTGGTCAAATTTAAGGGTGTGGTCCAGACCGTCATACTGAACTACTTTCTCTATGGGACCTTCACCGTAATCGAGAAAAAAATATTTATTCATTTATCAAAAATACTGCTATCATTACAGGAAAAATCCTAAAGCGGTAGCGTGGCCTTAATTAATCTATCTTAAATAACATAACACATACAATATCAACTGTCCCATACAAAACTTCAATATCTACTCGACCCAAATGTATGGAATGGCTGATTATTTTTTCACGATTACGATCTTGGTGCCATGGAGAAAGTTGTTTAGTTGTTGTTGTGTACATAATAAAGAGTATTCTATTGTATTCAGTTTGATAGTCCGTACCAGGGATGTTATGGAGCTCCGTAACCGTAACTATCGGATATCCGAAATGGTATCCGTTTCACAAGTTTCGGATAGTTTCGTATAAGGGCGGAGTCAACTAATTATTATAACATCTATAAATAATTACTTACCTATATGACCGATTATAATACCAAATGATAACCTAGACTAGATAAAACCTTATTACATACTATTTGTGTTTATATTTTACTTCAATCTAATATCCGTAACCGAAACTAACGGATAATCCGAAATAATTACATATCCGTAACCGTATCCAAAACCGACATAATTTTATTCCTATATCCATATCCCGATTCGAAATATCATATCCATAACATCTCTGGTCCGTACCACACCCTTAAATTTGGCCACATCTTTCTGATACACGCTGTATATATCCACCCAGCGAAATATTGGAGTCGTTTTTCTTCACACGTTTTTATCCGTTTTTGAGCTGTAACCAACCCGCACTAGGCCCGCTTGGTCAAACTCAAAGCATTTATTTCCATTAAACCAATTACAGGCACTTTAGAATTGTCGAAGACACCAGTCAGTCAGAAAGATGAAGCTAGTTGCCAATTCTAAAGCGTTGTCGGTCCATATGGAGAAAAATGGGCAAGAACTCCATGTACACTTCTTTCATGTTGAAATTATACCACGTGAGAACGACGTTAAAAGCGTCCATAGTAAACAATAAAAAATTAAGATAATTAAAATAACCCATGGCAGCTTATGAGATGACCAGTCCCTACTGACGGCGCCTGTTCACGAACATGACATATGTCTGGTGGAAGTCCAGTCCCTCTCACAGAGGGGAGGCCCGAGTCCCAGCAGCGGGAACATTATGCTGTGCTAACCTTCGTGTATGTCGTGGTGATCTTAAGACTTCGCCTCTCACGCACGCAGCCATGGGTTCAAAAACCAATGTGAAATTTTCACTCCACATGTACTTTCCGAGTTTATCTTGGACATTACTGCGGGCTTAGCATGACGCTATCTATCTCTTCATAGAATAGAGACGGCTATTCCCATACAAAGTGACATTTCGTTTCTCCATTTTTGACATCGCACCGAAAAAATTCTTCTAAAATCTGTCATTTTGTCTTTCGTTTCTGCCGATCGTTGTCTAGGTCCTTTTTAATGTAGACTATTTCAGAAGACAGTTGTCTAAGGTAGTGAAGGCAATTTGATTTTTTAATCGCCATGCTAAAGATAGTAGAAGACTTTTTACTCGACGGCCACAAAGTATAAAAATGGAAAGGAAAAAACGATTTTTGTACTTTTTCTATGGAAAATGTGAAAAATGATTACCTACATGTTGAGTTTTAGGGGTTTAAAGGTTCCATAAAGAGGGTCGAAATTTTCATTATTTTTGCGATAGGACACACCATTTTCGAGACATAAGCAAAATAAAAGATAAACGTGAATAAATTACTGAATTTCGTAAAAAGTGCAGTTGACTCTTTCTACTTTGCTGCCGTCGTACTGTCTTCACGAAACGTAATTTTTGTCTATTCTTTCTTCGACAAGAAGGTGCTAAGCCTGCTGATAGTGAAGTAAAACCATCGTGAGGAAAACTAGACTTATAGTTAATATACGTCTGAAATCGCCAACCCGTCTTGAGCAAGCGTGGTGGTGATCAATGCTCGTATCTTCTCTGCATGAGAAGAGGTATTTGCTTTGCAGTGGAACAATAATAGCCTGGTATTATTAAAATTTACCTTCTTGTAGGCTTGCTCGAACAGTTTGAGACTGGCTTGCTGCAGTGTGCTGGTGGCGGTGCGGATCTCCTCGGGTTCAGCTGTTTCCTTCTTCGCGAGCAGCTCACGGAGTTTCACGATGTCTTCACGGAGTTTGTCGCACTGTTGGTACAAGAAAATCATTAATATACAGGGTCAAATTAAATTGGTTAGCGAAACTTGCTAGAAGTGATGGGTGGTATTAATATCTAAACATGATAAAATAACAAACAAAAAAAAAAAGACTTTTTTGGTGGTCAATGAAAGGATCTGTAGTTGTTTGAAGTATAAGTTGAGAAAATCAGTTTTTATTTTATTTTGTTTTATCGTGTTAACATTACGACACCTAACATAACACGTCCTTAAAGATTGCACAAAACATATATTTCAAGAACTACAGCAGAAAAGAACGTTGACCCCAAAAAAAAAACTTTTTTTTTTTTTGTGTATTGTGCGTGAAATAAGTTTGACTTCTTAGTTCCGTAAAAGTGTTACTAAGATTTCCTTTAGGGGGTCAGCGCAGACCTAACGCTACTATCCTTTGATATCAAACATTTTTCTTTTGATATCAAATAAATTTCTTTTGATATCAAACAATTTTATTTTGATATCAAACAATTTTATTTTGATATCAAAGTATTTTCTTTTGATATCAAACAATTTTCTTTTGATATCAATGAATTTTCTCCTGTTAAAGTTGGCTTTTAAACTCGTCCATCTAATGCGTTTTGTACACACGTTTTTCTTGCCGTAAAAAAAACTACGATTTATTCGCCGTGTGTAGGCACGTACGTCAGTGTTGTATGTATTACTATGGGAGCTTGTTGACGATCACGTATTTTCTACGGCGCGGTTTATACGCCGTACCGTAAAGAAACCGTGTCGTGTACAAAGGGCCTTAGTCTTCATGTCGTGTAACACGCATTTAGAACGAGATTATTTGTAAAAACTGTATACAGAGACTCGTGTTGTCTCGCTCCCGCGTTTGAGGACCGCAACTACCACGAACGTATAGTAAAGCAGTGAAAATATAATGTGCCACGGTTTCTAGGAAAGCGGCGTGCAAGTGGCACGCGACTAGCTGGTGCCGTGACTACTCTCGCACTGCTGCAAAAGTGTACCGCGCACTGGCGCGGACACCGATCGGCGGTGCTTATAATATTTTATTCAATTAATAAAATTTGTTACATGTAAAAAGTTCACGTTTTTGCCACAATATTCAGGTGCGCGAATTCCGCTCACTAACGCAGTCATAAGATCATCAAGTGCACAGGTGACAAGGCAAGCGGCGCAGGATGGAAAGTGGCCATTGTCTGTGGGGAGACGCCGCATACGCACTTGAGATTTGAGCCGTCCATGATCGCCCATCTGTGGCGATTGTCTTTGCTCCGACCGACTTGGGTTGGAAGTCTCACATAAAATACTCTTTCAGATGATTCATTCACCTCTTCCTGTGGGAGCTCGCTCTTGTAACTCTTGTGGAAGATTCATTCACCTCTTCCTGAGGCAGCCGGCTCTTGTAACTCTTGCAGATGATTCATTCACCTCTTCCTGAGGGAGCTCGCTCTTGTAACTCTTGCGGAAGATTCATTCACCTCTTCCTGAGGCAGCCGGCTCTTGTAACTCTTGCAGATGATTCATTCACCTCTTCCTGAGGCAGCTCGCTCTTATAACTCTTGCGGAAGATTCATTCATCTCTTCCTGAGGCAGCCGGCTCTTGTAACTCTTGCAGATGATTCATTCACCTCTTCCTGAGGTAGCTCGCTCTTGTAACTCTTGCGGAAGATTCATTCACCTCTTCCTGAGGCAGCCGGCTCTTGTAACTCTTGCGGAAGATTCATTCACCTCTTCCTGAGGCAGCCGGCTCTTGTAACTCTTGCAGATGATTCATTCACCTCTTCCTGAGGCAGCTCGCTCTTGTAACTCTTGCGGAAGATTCATTCACCTCTTCTGGAGGCAGGTGGTTCTAGTAACTCTTGCAGATGATTCATTCACCTCTTCCTGAGGCAGCTGGCTATTGTACTCCTCCATCTTAAGTCCCAGTATCGTGTAGAACGCCCTCAGCCTGGTTGGACACCTCGACGTGTTCACGCCTGTTTCGTTTTAACATGCCAATTCCGGCCCACGTATAACTTATCTAATTCTTTGTTCACGTTAAGCCTTTGGTCCTGAGCCTGATCTCTCCCCCGTCGGATTACCGTCCCATCGGACTGTGAGAGTGAGAGAAGAGGGAATGCACTTGCGTCTGCGCACACACGCGTGCACTATAATATGTATTTATTTATTTATACAAAAGCTGACTTAATGCCTGAGGCATTTTCTACCAGTCAACCTTAGGGTGATGCAGAGACAAAACATGTCAGCTGCAACACAAGGGATTAATAACTTGAAAAAGAATAAATACTAATACATAGATAGATACATATAATGAAAATAAACTTAGTCAAGAGAAAGAACGATTGCTAGAGGAGAAAACAAATTCAGCAATATCTCCCACATCGATGGCTAGTCTCCATTGAGATTGGCCCACCAAGGCTGAAATTTGGTCTGGAGGAAAATTTTACATATAATACTATTGCTGATAGTCCACTCACCTCTTCCTGTGGTAGCTGGCTCTTGTACTCGTCCATTTTAGTCTCTGTGTCGTGTAGAACGCTCTCGGCCTGGTTGGACACCTCGACTCGCTCGCGTCTCTGCTTGTCTGTGGCAGCGAACTGTTCGGCGGCTTTCACCATGTTCTCAATCTCGTCTTTGGATAGACCGCCTGATGACTGGATGACGACTGTCAGGGAGGAAAGATGATGGTTAGTTATAAATTCATAATGGTTCTCTATAAATCGATGGTTTTTCGTTAAACTCTATACAGAGACTCTTGTTGTATCGGTCCAATTTAACCTGAACAGGAAAAAGAGGGGTGTTATAAGTTTAACGTGTGTATCTGTCTGTCTGCGGCATCGTAGCTCCTAAACGGCTGAATGATATATTTTTTTTTTTTTTTCAAAGTTGACTTCATCAAGTTTTCCTATAGCTAATGTAAATGTGTAATAATCATAATCAATTTGTCACTGTCATGAAATGTATTTGCACGCCATATCATGGCAGGATTTGCTGAAACGAAAATTAATATAATATCTATTGTGTATTGTGTTGTTGTTGCATTCTAGCAAATAAATATTTTCGATTTGATTTGACTCGTTTTAGATTTAAAAAAAAGAAGGAAATATGTGTAGCCGTTTTTAGGGGTTTTTGTTTGTCAGGTTTTTTTTTTAATTGAACTTGTTTCAAATATTTTTGCAAGAGACCATAATGGGGTCGCGCCTTGGGATTCTATTCCTTAATGCTGTGCATGTAAACTTAAATAAATAAATGGTAATGTGCCGCGGTTTCTAGGAAAGCGGCGTGCAAGTGGCACGCGACTAGCTGGTACCGCGACTACTCTCGCACCGCTGCAAAAGTGTACCGCGCACTGGCGCGGACACCGATCGGCGGTGCTTAGATTCCGAAAAATGTCGGTGAGAAAGACGGAAAACAGATTAAAAAGCGACTACATATTGAGAAATAATTCTAGTTTCGGGACAACGGTAGCAATAGGCTAGGTGCCAGGAAGAATATAATTAGTTAGAGTTTTTTTTTGTCATAGTACCCCACTCTAATATTCCACTACCATGGCCGATTCCTATAATTTACGGTCTGTTATTGGTTAAAATTAAGACTCGTGTATCTTTCCCAATAATGAAGCAAATATCTCATAGCTTTGCATAGTAAACCCTCCCATAGGAGGCAGCTATAGTACGATTCAAACTTAAGGGCGGCTCGGAACATGAGGCGAGTCGCTGCGCAGTAACCAATTCACGTGTCAGCGGGGGCGAGGGGTGCGGTACTGCGCAGCGAGTAGCGCACTTCAGAGCCGCCAGAAAATTTGATTTATTTATTTATAAGTATTTTTATGGCCTGGTTGCTAAGACCTTTTAGCCAAGTCTTTAGTTTATTTAATTTCCTTCACTAAATTTCTTCGGGTTTTCTTTGGCGGGAATTTGACACCCCTTTCAGCTCAAACTCCCGCCAATGAATCCATTCAATTTGAATCGTACGTACACCACAGGTAAAATAAGCTTACGAATCTATTTATATTCCAGGTTTGGCATAAAAACAATGCTACCATGGATAAGCAAAACGATTCATTTTTGTTTATAGGAACTGAGCATTAAACAAACTGGATGAAAAACGTATTATTGAAGTTTACTAAGTCAAATAATGGTATTTGGCTGTATCCGGTCAGACTGGAAGCCAACACTATTTTTTTTTTGCAAAAGGCATGGAGATGATGATACACTCTGCTGCTCTGTCTCGATGACCTTGACCCTGGCAGACAAGTGTACGATGCCGCTGGAGTCAATACACGATGAGTTTTTATCCAGTGGACAAACTGTGGCCATGAATCCAGCATACGATTCTAGACCACCTAGCATAGAAATTTTTCGTCGGTTTTACAACACAAAATCAGCTGTTTCATAGAAAAGTGCAAAATGTATGAAACAACAATATTTTTTTATATAACCAACCAAAAATTTCTACGCTAGGGGGTTTGGAATCATTTGCTGAATTCTTGGCCACAGTTTGCACAGTGGATAAAATTACATCCTGTAAAGAGACTTATGTCCAGCAGTAGATAGACGTCTTTGGCTGAGATGGTGATAATAATCAGCACTTCAATACTGGTACTCTGTTTGTCTGTTACCTTTTCACGTCTTTACGGCTGAACGGATTAAGGAAATAGCACACGTATCAAATCGGAAAGGGATCGTCACCGTATCAACTCGAGTCATTCAGTATTCTTTGTATGAAACTCCCTACTGCAACGCACACTAATCGGAATCGTAACGTAATCGCCTCGCCTCTGAGTCGCCTAGCCGTAGCCGAGTCGACGTATCGGAGCCGCAGAGGGCCTAGACAAATGTCATTCGCTTCGGAGCGATTCTATTTCTACAATCGCTACCGCTTACGCTAATATTTGGCATCATACGAATCGAAAACTAGCGATAACACTTGTCAAAAAGTGTCACTTGGCTACGCATCTCTATGGAAGAAATCGTTCGACGCTGTCGATTCGTTTCATAGAATCGAATGATGTTAACATTGTCTAGCTAATTTCTATTCGTTGACCTATGATCACGTGACATTTCGATAAATTCCAATAATCCAATAAATCAGGTCAATTCCATACATTTTTTGGCTTTCTACTAGCGTCATCGCTAATCGAATGTTACTTTTTATAGGCCCTCTGATCCGCTTTAGTTACGTGCTTACGTTAGGTTGACGCCTGTTTGACGACGATGCGAAAGGAGATACGATGACGATTTCAGAGTTGATACGTGTGCTATGTATGACCTTTATAATCAAATTTGGCGCACACGTAGACCATTGTAAACCATGACAAAGATGTCAGCACCATTGACAGGGTCCGATAGGGCCGATGCCTGCCGGGGTCGCGGATTGTTCGAAAGAGTTACCGTGGCCCTGGCGCACAGGCAACTGAAGGAACACGGGTGGGTTTTGGTCAGTAAGAGTCGGACACGCTCTCCTGCTCCGCCCAGAGCGGGAGAAGTCATTTGATGATTTCCCACAACAAAAAAAAAACCTAGACCATGACCTGAGGTCGGACATAGGATACTTTTTGTCCCGGTAGTACGTTCCACGCGGGCGAAGTCGCGAGTATCGACACCTGCAAGGAATAACATTGTAACTAATATTTAGTAACTTTATAGGAGAACGCGTCAAAGATTTAAAAAAATCTCTCAGATTTTGGTTAAGTCCAATAGGATAGAAGTATGATAGGAAAATGTAGCTATTCCCTCATTGACTCATATTTTCAAGGATGGTTGGCATTAAGACTTAACCGAAATCTGACTTAAATATTAGTTACAATGTTATTCCTTGCAGGTGTCGTTATGGCATATCTTTAATTTATTTATACATACATACATAACATCACGCCTGTATTCCCCGAAGAGTTAGGCAGAGGTGTACCTATAGCATACCCACATTTCGCCAGTTATGGTTAAGTCCCATGTAACAGGGGGCGAGCCTATTGCCATCAACCGGGCACAAATCCAGACTCTGGGCTGCTATCGAGAAATTGCAGATAGCAAAACCCGATAACACTTTGCCCGACCCGGGAATCGAACCCAGGACCTCATGCTCAGCAGTAGCGCTTGCGACCACTAGACCAACGAGGCAGTCGAGTCGAGTTAATTTATTTATTTGGGACAAAAAACAGTTACTACATTACAGCATTTAAAAAAAGTAGTAATTTTACAGTCGAAATAACGTATAACCCATACTATTATCCACAAAGTGACATCGGAGAATGAAAACGAACACATGTTAAATGAAAAAAAAAAAAAAAAAAAAACTAGACTTGGCTAAAAGGCCTTAGCAACCAGGCCATAAAAATACTTATAAAAAAAAAATCGGTGTGAGTTGGTTTGGCAATCACGAAAATTGATGTGTAAACATGTGAGCTCGCATCAGTTTGGTTCACGCGCTCACATAGACACGGTTCTTACGCTGACGTCATCTGACGCTTGAAGTCTTACGCTTACGTGTCTGACGCTCGAAGTCCCAGCTAGCCCCTACCGTAGACCGAGCGCTAAGATGTTTACACATCAAAAAAATAACATGTAGTTTACTTACTCTGCTGCTCCTTGCCGGTGCCCTTGTCCCTAGCCGACACGTGCACGATGCCGTTGGCGTCGATGTCGAACGTCACCTCCACCTGCGGCACGCCGCGCGGCGCGGGCGGGATGCCCACCAGCGAGAACTGCCCCAGCATCTTGTTGTCGGCCGCCATCTCACGTTCACCCTGGTGGACTTTGATCTCGACTTGGGTTTGACCGTCGGCAGCTGTAGGGAAATTGATTGGTTATTATAATTAGATGAGGTCGGCGTTTCCTATCTGACTACTCTGAGAAGAAACTCTTTTAAAGTCTAGACATAATCTTGGTCAGATCATGTGAAGGCCATGTAGATTGGTACCTGAAATGGTCTTTTGGGGAAAGAAACACATATTGAGTGGACCTGTCCAGTCAGTGCACGTATTTGTCAGTAACCGTGCAGCTCAACTCAGAACTTGAACTTTTTCTTGTACTTAAGAGGCTTACAAGAGCTAAAGCGCGGTCACTGTCGGATTGCATAGAAAAGAAAGAGACGCGCGATGACACAACGCTGGTAATTTATTGCAAAATATGAAGCAATTATGGATTTACAAAAAATCTATTCATTGGACTAAAAAATTAAAACACTATCTCGTTAGTATTTTACTTGTAGAATAATCTGACAAAAAATCTGAATGTTTTGCATGTATTTTAGTATGGTTTTTAATCGTTGAAAGAATTATTTAGAGGAATCTTCGTGATTTTTTTCTATCATATCAAGTTAATTGTATTATGTTTTCAACACACTATCTAACTAGCATATATCCAGAAGAATGTCATATATTTTTCTGATTTTGGTTACTGCAGTGAATCATATATTTTAAGGCATTACAAATTTGTGTTTAGGTCATGTAGTCCCCTTAAGTACATTTTAGAGATAGAACAACAATATCAAAATCATAGGTCTGTAAAATAACGCGTAATGCACACGTTCGGCCCGGTATGATTCGGCACAGCCGGGCGGGAAAAAGCCGCACGTTTTAGCTTTTGATTTTGCCAAACCGACCCGAACATGATAAAGCGGGGGTTTCGGATCCGTTACTTTGTTTAACTGTTTGATTTAAGGCGCCGACCCGATGTGTTAGGCACCGCCAATAAATTAGCAGTTGTCCAATAGATTTTACAGTGTAACAACAGGATCACCTCCTATTCGTAGCTCTCGAAATGGAAACGAAACTTCACAGATTGATATCCAGATAACGATATCGCATCGCATCTGTGAAGATTCACCAATTAATTTAATTGGACCTAGTATACAAGTATTTGTGGGAATACTGGCGTGAATATGTTTTTTCAGTTGTTTTATTTCAGAATACCAGCGCTGCGGTATCTTTTTATTTGTGTTGGAATTGCTCTTGAGTCTAGTCTAGGTCAGAGATGACAGAGACAAAGTAGAATATGAATATTTTTTTAAGTATCGCAGTATTATGATTAGATAGGAGCCTTTTGGCCTCGCACGGGTCATTTATTTTTTCCTGTGCATGTCCCAATTAAAATCATTTTTTTTCTTTATTTTGTTTTAGTATCCTAAAAAAATATCTCTGAAACTCACCGGTAGAGAAAACTTGGCTCTTCTTAGTCGGTATAGTGGTATTCCTGGTGATCAGTTTGGTAAACACTCCTCCGAGGGTCTCGATACCCAAGGACAGAGGAGTGACGTCGAGTAGCAGGATGTCAGTGACGTCACCGGCCAGCACTCCGCCCTGGACGGCCGCGCCCACGGCGACGGCCTCGTCAGGGTTCACGGCGCGTGAGGGGGCGCGCCCGAAGATATCTTGGACTGTTGTTTGTACCTGAGGGGTAGGAAATTGGTGTTTAAGTTTTACGGAAAGTAGTTTTAGTGATAAAGAATGGCGGGACTGTGGAAACACGGACATACATACACACTTTTACTGTAAGACCAACTGAAAAATAGCATTTATGACTTTTCTGAGAAGTATTATATTTTTCGATGATACAGAATTTTTTGAAGTGAAATCTTCTTTAGGCGCGTTGATTACTTTTTGGGTGAAAAAAAATCATGGAACTCGCGTCATCGTCACCGAACGCTTTCCATGAGCTATATGTATACTGTGTATATATGTGTACTTTTTGGTGAACAAAAAGCGTGAAACTCGCGTCATCGTCACCGCACGCTTCCCATGAGCGGGTTTACAAGTTACTTAGTTTTCACTTCTATCGGCAGTCCCCAAAAACTGCCCCGATTTTTTTTTAAGGTTGTGTTGGTGTCAGTGTAAACGTTATTTATATTCACGAGTGAGTACTGAAATGATTTTCATTGAATTGAAAGTGAAGAAAAGGCACACACCAAGCCCTGTAATACAACTTTGCTGGCTTATATTGTTACCATGTCATGAGCTATCCTTTCTTTTTAACCGACTTCAAAAAAAGGAGGAGGTTCTCAATTCGTCTGTATGTTTTTTTTTTAATTTGCGTTAGCTCAGAACTTTTTTGAGGGTGAACCGATTTGGATGATTCTTATTTGATAGCTGGTGCTTCACATGTGGTCCCATTTAAATTTCTTCAAGGTCTGACCAGTCGTTTTTGAGTTATCCTTTACACTGCATATTTATTACGCTTAGTTTATATTGATGATGTATTAATAATTTCCTGTCACTGTTATTTACATACCAAGCAGTGGTAAGTATACGAATTTGTGTGGGGAAGGTATCACAACTAAAAAGTAGAAAATAAAAACTTTTTTACAAAAAAACATCCGACTTCCAAAAAAAAACACTAAAAGAAGTCAAAAATAACTTTAATTTCGGAAGTCGGTGTGTGGTTTTGTATTTTCGTTTTAGGCAACCGACTTCCAAAATTAAAGTTATTTTTGAAGTCTTTTTGTAAAAAAGTTTTTATATAATTTGTGCTGCTACAAGACAAGAAAAACAACTAAATTTCTTTATTTCCCTTGTATAAAGGTTAGCAGGGAAATCGACTCGCAAACTGTAACCAGGATTCAGTACATAAATCTCAATCCCTTGCGTTGAAACTTTTCATCGTTTATAAAAAAAAAAAATGATATTTTGACGGCGTAAGTATTGCAATTTTCTATAAAACAGCAGTTGTTTTTAAATTCCCGTTTGCGCGTTATTGTCCCTACCACCGTGTATAAGGTTGATATGTATAAATAAATGTGTGTGAGCGGATAACCCGACCCTGTACAGACACGGCCGGGGAATATAACCCCAGTTCAATCTGGCACCCGTCTGATAGACCGCCTAGACAGCCATGAGGGACTGACATCGGCTTGTGCTGATAAGGTGCATAGTATATGTTCGAACCATTTAAAACCATACTGCAGAGATGTGTGTAAGAAAGGATCCTTTTAAAATCTGTATTAACAAGTAGCTAATTAGTATTGAAATCAACCCATAAGAAGCAACACCTCTTTAAGTTTACCTACGTCCTTACAAGCAAAACTAAACCGTATCAACAAAGGAACAGTATGTATTATTCTTATATTACTTTTAGTGTGTGCTTACTTAAGGCGGAACCTTCAGGGTAGCCCGCGAAATTCAAATTTTGTTACGTTTTTTGCAATTTGCAGGTCACTGTCAAGTTGTATTTTGATTAAAATATGATTCGCGACCGTAACAAATATGGCTTTACAGAATTATAATCATTACAATCAGCAATACAACTCCTTAAGTTAGAATTGCCGTCAAATGTCATGATTTCATGAAATAGTCATTCAATAGGGTAATATGAACTTATAGAGATGTATTGCTGATTCTAATGATTATAATTCTGTAAAGCCATATTTGATACGGTCGCGAATCATATTTAGATCACCATACAACCTGATACTAACCTGCAAATTGCAAAAAACCCTAAGAAAATTTGAATTTCGCGGGCTACCTTGGCGCATGCCCCTTAACGGAATAAACATACATAAATATTTGTTCAGTCCGGGAATCGAACCCGTCTAATTACCCTAGCAGATTATCTTTCAATCTCTGCGGCAACAGTGACTTCATAGAATCTCGTACATCGGCCCAGAAATCAATGAGAAAAGGGCGTAAATATTTGGAAAAAATATATTTGCAGAACGCATATAGCGTCGTATCCACTATGCAACATTTGACGCGAAACACGTAACGCTCAACATGTTCGGCAACGTTGCACAACAACGCGCGACGTAGAAACGTAGAAGCATTTTTTTTTTTTAGATGGGTTTGCTCTTGACTCTAGTCTAGGTCAGAGATGACAGAGACAAAGTCGACGATGGAGTGAGCTTACCCAGAAGAAGCCTGTTCACTCTCACTTTGAAGAGATTTTTGATTTAATAGAAAAGTGAAAGCTTATTATAATGTGTATGATTTTTTTATGAAATCATTTTAATTTGACATGCCCTCTTATAAATTAATTTAATCAGAACTGTATATAATGTAATAATGATTTTGATAATGATTTTTAGACCTATGTTGATATTAGATTATATTTTTATTTTAAATAATTGAATATTTGACAATTTTGTATGTAACACCTATCTATTTCTATATGAATTCATTTTGTAATCAATTAATTTTATTTTATTTATTTGTTAAGGTTAATGAATGAAGTTATTATTATTTTTTAAATTCTAAACTAATTACGTTCGGCTGCATTCGAGGATGCAAAGAAAACGATATAGTTTACTTAAAGAGTTTAATTAAAATAATTAGATCGGTGAAACTAAGATGCGTGACAATTATTCGATATGAGAATCAAGAGTGTTCCGCCATCGGATTGCTGAGAAGGCGAATCTCACGGTGCAGAGCGCAACGCGGTAGGTGGTCATTGTCAATGGGGTAGGTATTACTCATGAGAATTTAGGGTTCCGCAAGTAGCGACATAACAAACTAATAAATATTTGCACACCATGACAGTATGGTAAAACATGTTAGCAAAACTCTTTATAGTTGTATGTACACACATGTTTGTGCAAATAAAGTAATCTGAATCTGACGTTGCCAGTTAGCGCGCAACATGACAAGGGTACTAGACAAAAGTTCCTCGTTGCCGTTCAACATGATGAGCTACATGTTGTACATCATCTCGGGTGTTAAATGTTGCCTAGTGGATACGAGGCTTCACGGTTGCAAACCATGTATTTTTCTACATTTTCCTGATTCAGAAAACAGCACGAAAATTAATTGTTACCAAAGAATGTTCAAGCCTCGACTGTCAATGTGCATGTGGGCTTGGGTGTGACTGGGAGTGTGTATGTGTGTGTGTGTATTTCTATTTCAGTATTAGTTATTATTTTTATAATTCCTAATAAAAATCCGCTTAAGTCAAAAAGTCCGGACAAATCCCGACGGATGGTAACCCTAGTGGCGCAAGATGTGTCAAAACTTAGATAATTAATTGTGAGCTTATACATCCAGAATCATCTGCTCTAGAAAGCAGTGCAGGACACGCCAGGGAAACTTCATTGTGTTTGGAGCAATTAAAATGCACTCTTGTGAGGAGCCAGGGTACGCTTGATCAGGTCGAACACAGCAGGGTCAGATGATGTACTTACCTTGGGCATGCGGGTCATGCCGCCCACAAGCAGTACTTCGCCGATGTCAGCTCGCTGCACCTCGGCGTCCTGTAGCGCGCGCTGGCACGGAGCTACTGTGCGCTTAATCAGGTCGCCGACTAACGATTCCAGTTTTGAGCGGGTCATCTGTTGAGGAGAGGTTTGTATTACAAATCTTGCATTTGTATCATCATACTCCTTTTATCCTAATTTAAATAGAGTCGGTAAAAAAACCATGTGTTTAGGTTTGCTAAGAAAGTGATGCCGTCATAATCAGAGATCGGATATTTGGATACATATTCACCTAAAGTTGAGATCTTACCTAATATGTCATGCGCTTTTGTATCGAAAAAATCTTAACTTTAACTTATACACACCACCCCTCCTCTTACACCTATTACTTACAAATACACCTATTACTTACAAATAGTTGCATTAGGGTTAAACATTAATCTTCTATATATATAAAAATGAATCCCTATTTCCCTTGGTCACGCCATCACGCGTGAACGGCTGGACCGATTTCACATTTTTAATTTTGTTGTGTTTGTCTTTGTCAGGAGAAGGATCTTATGAAATAAAAAAAATAAGGAAGTTGATCGGAACGTTACAAAATTTAAGAAAACTCAACGCCAATATTAATTTTACATAACTGTCAGTTGTTTGATACAACTGTCAGCGATTGACAGAATGCGCGCTACAAATATCGTTTCAACACAGATGGATCGGTTGATAAATGAGTCGATAGTTTTAGTCAATAGTCAAAACTAAAACTAAACGACATATGACATTCATAGTTTTAAGACAGGACAACGTCTGTCGGGTCAACTTGTTTTAAATAAATATGCATGTTTTCATAATATTTTATAAATATATTTTTATAAGTCCCTTCCATACTATACACCCGACTAGTTATGCATTCCCAGAGTTACTAGAATATAGGGACTTTAAAAAAAAAAAAATTATATGTATAAATAAATGTATGTGAGCGTATAACCCGACCTTGTACAGACACGGCCGGGGAATATAACCCCAGTTCAATCTGGCACCCGTCTGATAGACCGCCTAGACAGCCATGAGGGACTGACATCGGCTTGTGCTGATAAGGTGCATACTAGCCAACCGACTGAGTTTTGATTTATGCCCGGAAAATGGCAATAGGATCGCCCCCCATATTACATGGGACTTTTCATATCCATCGTCAAACTTTGGAAATTTGTTCAGAATATTTCATAATTATGAACATTCTTAGGTGGAACAAATTTTCAAAGTTTGACCATTGATATGAAATTAATGATTATCCTACTAATATTATAAATGTGATTGTGAGGATGGACGTTTGTTACTCTTTCACGCAAAAACTACTGAACGGATTTGGATGGAAATTGGAACACAGATAGTTAATAAATGATAAATTGATAAATGATTTTGTTTCTGTAAGTAGGTTTGTACAAACACTTTTACACGTCATCATATTTTTAGACTAGATGAGGTCGGCGTTTCCTATCTGACTACTCTGAGAAACAAACTCAGAGGTCACAGTCTCTTTTAAAGTCCAGACATAATCTTGGTCAGATCATGTGAAGACCATGTAGATTGGTATCTGAAATGGTCTTTTGAGGAAAGAACCACACAGATTGAGTGGACCTGTCCAGTCAGTGCACGTATTTGTCAGTAATCGTGCAGCTCAACTCAGGAAGTCAGGACTTAAGGAGCTCAACGATTCGACGAACAATACCAAAGAAAGGACATTAACCTGTGATATAACCTGGCTTAACACGTAGGATACTTTTTATCCCGGTAGTACGTTCCCGTTGGATAATTCCCGACATCTAGGCAGGCGAAGCCGCGAGCAAAATCAAGTTATTCAATAAATATATCATTACTACCGTCGCGATTCGCTTTATTAACCACATACGACGTTAAACAGAGCTGCAATTTGCAAAAAACCAAAGGTTATTTTTATTTGGCGAGCTACAACTTAAGATTCACCTTAAAGTAGTTGATCCTTTAAAACAAGTGTCACATTAAATTTTTCGGTCGGGCAAACACATATAGAGCGTAGGGACAATTGCCAAATCGTGTTGCCATTCATCTTTATTTCGGGCCCCGAACTAATCATATGTCCGTAAGTGATACGGAGAAGGAAACGCCCGTAACTTTGCGTTACGCCACGCCGCCCGTTACGTCAAAACAATAAAGAACTTAGATCTGAATTCAAATTATTATACACGACAAATCTAATAATTGATGGACATGGAAATTAGCACTCGTTTGTATTCGGACATGCGATGATTCCCGAGGGATATTAAGAAAATAGTTGTACTGTTATTATGTTTTATTTTCGCTGGTGGCATTAAAAAAAAATCTTCCTAAAACATGTTCTTACCTTAAGGTTCATGTGCTTAGGTCCAGAAGCGTCCATGGTCAGATACGGAAGGTTGATATCGGTCTGCAGGGAGCCTGACAGCTCGATCTTGGCCTTCTCAGCGGCCTCCTTCAGACGCTGCATGGCCATCGCGTCTTTACGGATGTCTAAGCCTTGCTGCAAATGGGAAATCATGTTTAGATAAAGGAAGTCTTTCGTTAAAAACGTTACCCTCCTTTTAGCTTCGCTACAGGCGGGTAAAAAAGAAATAACATTTCGTAAAGAAGCCGAAAAAGACGTATTACACGCCCTGGAACTGTACAATTTATTTATTTATTCACAAGGTAACTAAAACAGGTAACAATCATAGTACAGCATAATCAGCCAATATAAGTAATTTTAAACCCCCCCCCCACCCCCTTGTCAGCAAAAGCTGTCGTGTTCGTTATTGTCAGGAGATGGATCTTATGAAATAAAAAATAAGGAAGTTGATCGGAACGTTACAAAATTTATGAAAACTTAACGCCAATATTAATTTTACATAACTGTCAGTTGTTTGACAGAATGCGCGCTGCAAATATCGTTTAACACAGATGGATCGGTTGATAAATGAGTCGAAAGTTTTAGTTTTAGTCAATAGTCTAAACTAAAACTAAACGACATATGACATTCATAGTTAAGACAGGACAACGTCTGTCGGGTCAGCTTTTTAACAATAAAAATGATTGTGACTTGTCAATGTATTCTTTGATTGTGGAACGTTTTTCTGGTTAATAAATACAAGAGACGAGTCTCATTTCAAGATCAGCTTGAAAATATAATGTGCCACGGTTTCTAGGAAAGCGGCGTGCAAGTGGCACGCGACTAGCTGGTACCGCGACTACTCTCGCACCGCTGCAAAAGTGTACCGCGCACTGGCGCGGACACCGATCGGCGGTGCTTAACTAAAGCTAAGTTTAACTTTGGACAAATTTCAACTTATTGACTGCCATTGATAAAATAATTACTGGAAAAAAGTACTGTTTCTTATTAAGGTCAAATAGTAATGGCTACATGGCTATTAGTTCTACTAATAAGCGTATGACCGTTAAGCACAATGAAACTATTCTTAATGTATCAACATAAATTTCTTTGTTTTTTAGATACTTATTCATCATAGATACATTCAGAGTTTTTTTTTAATTACCCAGGGGGTTCGTGGCTAAGTACTAACAGACGTACGGGTAGATTGAAGGTTAAGCTACGCTTGACGAGGTTGGTCCGTGGATGGGTGACTATCCATTATATATATACACCACTCCGTGCTGCGGGAAGCATGTGAAGCTATTGGTCCCGGAGTGGTAGTCAGAAGCCCGGAAGTCTGACAGCCAGTCGTCCCAAGGAGTATTGTGTTACCCAGTTACTGGGTTGTGCAGGTCAGATAGGCAGTCGCTCCATGTAAAATACTAGTATTTAGCTGCATCCGGTCAGACTGGAAGCTGAACCCAATGTAGTTGGAAAAAGGGTAGGCAATATTATTTTTTACCAAAAACCCTAATTATTATTTTACATTAGCCATCTTTCAAGTATCTTCATAACAAAATGATTTTTATTCCTTTAATCATTTACTAACAAAAAAATATTATCAACTTTTCATTGTCATCAAGTCTTCAGGCGGAGACATCAAAATGCTTGAGCAATTTGTTGTTGATTTATTGATAATGAACTAAAGCACAACTAAAATGGAGTACAAAATAGCTTGTAAGAGATGATTCCCTGCGGCGATTTTATATAGTATGCTCGCATATTTCCTTTCACAATTAATTATACAGAAAAGAAAATGCTCGACCATTTTGTTTCATTGCCTGCCCAGAACCAGGGCTGGGAACCGTTACCAATAGTACAGGTTCAGTATCAGTACTTAGCAGTTCGTTCCATTTCGGTACCTGGGTACTGGTTCCAGACAGGTACCGGTACCCTACCAAATAAATACCGTTCAGGTACCCGGCGCGTACCACAAATCGCATATTTGTACGAGGAACGTCGTACGGTCGGCTAACTTGAAGTTATTTTTCTAATGCTATTTCCTTTTTACTTACTATATTGTTTTCTGGACAATTCATTTGGTACCAGTACAGTACCGATACTGATTAAAAAACCAATAGTACAGGTACGTTTGGTACCGGTACCGATAGTAGAGGTACTACTCTGGTACCAGTATCACAACCAAGGCCAGTGGTACCGGTTCATCAAGAAATAGACAACATCGTCAAACTTTTAACGTTTTAAGTACGAGGCTTTTGGCTACTTTTTACTAATGTATGTATTTTGTCTACAATAGTTTTTTTTTTTTGTATTGTGCGTCTTTTTTGGTTCAGAATAAACATTTTTTCGTTTGGTTCCCAAAAATACCGGTATTTCAAGCTTTGGCCCTAACACTGACCACATAGAAATTTCAGAGGATTTTCCTGACACTTATGATATAACGATGAAAGATTACAATAAAACTATGTAATACTCACGTCGCGTTTAAACTCATCCACCAAGAAGTTCACGATGACATTGTCAAAGTCTTCGCCGCCGAGCAAGGTGTCTCCGTTGGTGCTCTTCACTTCGAACACGCCCTTCTGAATCTCAAGCACGGAGACATCGAAGGTACCGCCTCCCAAATCGTATACGGCGATGCTGGAGAGAAATGCGGGGTTAATATTACGTGACAAGTTGTTTCGAAAGTTCAAATTAAATTTAAGGAGGGTTTTCTGAAATGCTGTTCACTAGATGGCAGCACTGAGACAACAGGTCCTGTCATCTGTCGAAAGTGTCACAACGTTTATAATTGCTTAAGTCGTGACTGAATGATGAACGTCATCAAATATTTTATACTAGCTGCTGCCCGCAACTTCGTTCGCGTGACATTAATACCTTTTGATTATTTTTCTTTTTTCTAAAATGAAAGTAGCTTATGTTACTCTCTTTATAACACCAGCTATCTGCCAGTGAAAGTCCCGTCAAAATCGGTCCAGCCGTTTCGGAGATTAGCCGGAAAAATCACCACCAAAAATTTTAAAATTTGTTTATTTTTTAAATGTTTTGTACATCATTTCACATGCATTTAGTAAAACGCTATTAATTAGACATTACAAACAGAGATTTCAATTTTAATAATTTGTTTTATTTTTAATTATTAAATATAGATTTATTGTCGAAATAGAAGACCTCTTGTCGAAGAAGCGCCCAACTGGTGGCGTTAATGTTCATGAAAACCCTCATTGATGAAACTACTACTGATGTAATGGTGTTGTAATAAATTGCTGATGAAGCAAAAAAATATATTGACAAGAATTATTTATAACTACTTCAATTCCAAACATATCAAGAGCATCAGTGGTTCCGATAAGCAGCTGTGATAGACACAAGAAGTGGCACCATAAGGATTCCCTTTTTGCCATTTTGGTATCTAATATTCCATACTTCTTTTTTCTCAAAGTTGTATCCCAAGACATTTCACCGCGAGCAGCAGTAAATTCTTGAAATTATGGGTTTATAAAACCAAAGGCTTTTTCGTTTTATTATATTTTATAAAAAAACAAAATGTGCCGCGGTTTCTAGGAAAGCGGCGTGCAAGTGGCACGCGACTAGCTGGTACCGCGACTACTCTCGCACCGCTGCAAAAGTGTACCGCGCACTGGCGCGGACACCGATCGGCGGTGCTATATTTTTGATTATTTTTCCAAAGCGATCCATTTTGGTACGGAAACCTTTGAAGTATGATTTTCCGTACAGATTTTTCTCAAAGTTTCTGCGTCCAAAGACCCAGAGCAACAGTAGATTCTTGAAATGACGGGTTTATAAAACCATACGTTTTTTTTTGTTCTCAAACTCTAAAATTGTCTATAAATGATTTAATTGAAATAAATGTATTTCAATTAAATCATTTATAGACAATTTTTGAACTGTCAGAGAGTCTGTCAGTCAGAAAGATGTAGCTAGTTGCCCATTCTAAAACGTAGATCACAATGGAGCAGAATGGGCAGGAAACTCCAAGGACACTCTTTTAAATCAATATATTTCGTTTTAACATATCAGTCATGCCTGTGAAGTTTCACCGGTTAATTTACTATGACTCTGTATAAATGATGTAATATGGTTGTTACAAACTTACACAAGGAAGTAAAGATATCATTAAGTATACTTACATTTTGTCGTCAGTCTTGTCCATACCGTAAGCGAGAGCTGCCGCAGTCGGTTCGTTGATCACTCTCAACACGTTCAAACCAGAGATTTGACCTGTTGACATGTTTTTGTTTAAACAACTTTGACCTGTTGGACATGTTTTTGTTCAAACTATTGTTATATAGCCCTACAAGGAGTAATTGAAATGACTGAAAATCTGAAGCGGGGGGGGTTGATTGTACTGATCTTTATATATAAAAATGAATCCCTATTTCCCTTGGTCACGCCATCACGCGTGACCGGCTGGACCGATTTCACAAAAAAAAAAAAAATGTTGTGTTCGTTATTGTCAGGAGAATGATCTTATGAAATAAAAAAATAGGGAAGTTGATCGGAACGTTACAAAATTTAAGAAAACTTAACGCCAATATTAATTTTACATAACTGTCACTTGTTTGAAATAACTGTCAGCGATTGACAGAATGCGCGCTGCATATATCGTTTAACACAGATGGATCGGTTGATATATGAGTCGATAGTTTTAGTTTTAGTCTATAGTCAAAACTAAAACTAAACTACATATGACATTTAAGACAGGACAACGTCTGTCGGGTCAGCTTGTCATAATATAAAAATGTCAGCTGCTCTATACATGTATTTATTTATTTTATTATTTATGCACAGTCAGCAAAAGAGATAAGTATCCAGGATCGCCTAAACCTACGAGACAGTTTTTGTATTTCGAACTTTTGGCCGACTTTTGTAAAGTTCTTAAGGTGAAAGCGTCAGAGTAGCCCGCGAAATACAAATTTTCTTATGTTTTTGCAATATGCATGTCAGTGTCAGGTTGTATGTTGATATAAATATGATTCGCGGCCGTATCAAATATTTATTTATAGAATTATAGTCATAAAAATCATCAATACAACTCTCTAAGTTCATATTACCCTATTGATAGACTATTTCATGAAATCATGACATTTGAAGTCAATTCTAACTCAAGGAGTTGTATTACTGATTCTAATGATTATAATTCTGTGAAGCCATATTTGTTACGTTCGCGAATAATATCTTAATCAACATAAAATCTGATGCTGGCCTGCAAATTGTAAATAACGTGAGTAAATTTGAATTACGCGGGCTACCTTGGCGCATCCCCCTTAATATAAAATTGACAACTTAAGACCGGACTAAGGGCCCGTTGTTTGATACATCTAGTTAAAAATAACCATATGCCAATTTAACAATTAGTCTCTTGACAATAGTTGAAGTTTAACTACTCTGTCTGCGCATGGTTAACTTTCATAGCAAATTGTCAATATTTTAATTATAGTTTAACCATTTTTCAACCAACATCTGTCATTTTTAACAAATTGTTAGTTTTACTAACGCATTTTAACTATTAGTATGTTTGACTACTGATCAAACAACGGGCGCTAAGTTGTCAGTTTTGTAAAAGGAACTGTATTTCGATTTCTGTTAGGTTCTTATTTCAAAAACAAGCTCGACGGACTAAATCATGTTCAAAGACCGCTTGGGTTTTCAGTTATTTAAATTACATCTTGTATATCAGTTGTAAAAAGAGCATTGATAAAGAAATTGGAAAACAAGGTAATGTGCCGCGGTTTCTAGGAAAGCGGCGTGCAATTGGCACGCGACTAGCTGGTACCGCGACTACTCTCGCACCGCTGCAAAAGTGTACCGCGCACTGGCGCGGACACCGATCGGCGGTGCTTATAACTTACTAATAATCCCCAGTTTGTGAGGCCCTTAGGTAAACTCTGAATTTATTTATAACTAATTGATTCAACAAAGTTATCAATTTAAACGAAAAAACCCCGACAAAAAAGAGCTGATGACCTTGAAACGGCTGAACCGGTTTTGATAAAAACATGTCTCAGAACCACTGCTAGAAAACTTGCTTTCAAATAAAAAAAAACCGCATCCTAATCGGGTCACTCGTTTAAAAGCTACGGTGCCACAGAGAGACACACATAGCGGTCAAACTTATAACACCCCTCGTTTTGCGTCGGGGGTTAAAAATTCATGAACTGAGTCTTCAGAATGTGTCAAGCAAAAATTATACCTCAATAACCGAAAAGAATACCTAAATTACATTTATGCCAAGTGTAATTTTTGTGTTAATTTGGCATAAAAGTTACACAGTCAAAAATAATCGAGCCAAACGAAATCTAAATATATGTAGAAATTGCTTTGGGTCGGCTTTGCTGATCAACAATTTACTACCGACCCGAACAAGCCCCTACAGGTTTAGCCTCAAAAAAAAAATACCAATTTTTTTCTTATTTTTTTATTTTTTTAAGGGAAATAAAATAATAAAGCTTCCGAAAAACAAATTAACTTCCAGCGATCTGTGGTTGACTTTATTATTAACTAAGCTGTGTTAAAATGAATTACCGATAAATTAATACAAAATTAACCGACAACAAATAATAAACTAAATTTCCAAAAAAAAAAACACTAAACTTCCGAAAAAATTACTAAGTTTCCGAAAACATATAATATGTTCCCGAAAATCCTAACCCTAAACGGTCGACGTCAGGGCCACCCCGAGGTTCGTTTGGTTAGGTTCCTTTAAACCCTTTAGACAGAAATAGGAGCCCCGCAGAGCGGGGCTCCGTCGACCTGCTTATTAACCCTAACCCTAGCCGGTCGACGTCAGGGGCACCCCGAGGTTTGGTTGGTTAGGTGTAAGGTTGATTCTAAATTTATAATAGGTAAGTTACAATAAAAATGACTACCTGTAGATTTCGGTAAAACGCAATTTAAAGTGGTGGAAAAATATTACGCCAGCAAATATTGTATTAATTTTTCGGAATTTTCAGTATTTTATTCGGTCGTTTCTTTATTTGTATTCGCATACAAGTTGTCGGAAAGTTAGTATTTAAAGCAGTAAATTTGATATTTTGAGTACGCTCATATTTTAATTTTTTTTCGGAGCTTTTATTACTACCCTATTTTTAACCATTTTTGCGGTGATCTATTGCAACAAATACAATGCTTTCTATATGCTACTCCATCTTTCTTCGCCATGTTTAAATCTAATAACCTAGTCCTAATTAAAGATGTAACAACGCACCTGCATCCTTGGTAGCCTGTCTCTGCGAGTCGTTGAAGTAAGCTGGTACGGTGATAACAGCGTTCTTGACAGAAGTGTTTAGGTAAGCTTCAGCAGTCTCCTTCATCTTCACCAGAACAAACGCTCCAATTTGAGACGGGGAGTACACTTTACCGTCAGTGCCTGTAGAAAAAAAAAAATTGAATTTAGTTTATTTTATGACAAACATGACCAAGGATTCCGGTGGGTTCAAGTTAAGTCGTCGCTCCTGGCTGTCATTCGTAGATCTTTGACGGTCAGTACGAATAGTCAGAAGCTTGAAAGACTGACTACCATTCTTGCTGTGTCGTGTTACCCAGTAACTGAGTCGTGGAGGTAAGATTGGCAGTTGCTCTCTATGCAAAATATTGTGTAATAGAATAAAATGTGCCGCGGTTTCTAGGAAAGCGGCGTGCAAGTGGCACGCGACTAGCTGGTACCGCGACTACTCTCGCACCGCTGCAAAAGTGTACCGCGCACTGGCGCGGACACCGATCGGCGGTGCTTATACATATTAACTAAATGTTAATAAAGCCTATATAGAATGGTTAAGCTGACAGGAGAAATGCCTGGCAGGACAGTTTAGCCTGACAGGACAGTTTAGCCTGACATGACAGTTTTGCCTGACAGGACAGTTTAGCCTGACAGGACAGTTTAGTCTGACAGGACAGTTTAGTCTGACAGGATGCGTGTACATAACTGTAACGGTGAGAAAGACCTTTGCTTAAGCCTTAATATGCCCATAGGGTATCTATTTTTAGGAGGTAAGGTGAAACTGAAACTGGCCTTGTATGGTAGTCTTATCTTAGGATAGGTTCTAAGATAACTGGCGAAATTTGAGTGTACAGTTGGCCGCACGTCACTGATAACCAGAGATCGGAAATTCGGATGCATATTTACCTAAAGTTAATTTATAGCTATCAAAGAATGGAACAGGCTACATAAAAAAAAAAAATTGTAAGAAAACTCCGGGATCCCAGAAACACCGGGAATGCATAACTAGTCGATAGTATGGAAGTGACATCTAGAAAAATATTTATTTAAAAAAATCCCCAGTATAGTTGGATTGCATAACTATTCAGATGCATATTTATTAAAAATTAATGTTTAACCCCCGACGCAAATATGTGTATGTAAGGTGTAAGAGGGTGGTTTGTGTTAGTTAAAGATAAAAAAACGATATTAGCCAACATCTCAAATTTAGGTGAATATTCATCCAAATACCCGATCTCTGCTGATAACACTGACTTTAAACTGACCTAGCGTAGAAACTAAGTTTCAATAGAATAACCGACCGCGAGGACCGCTGACCTAGGTCACTGTGACTGGTCCTCTTGGCCAGCATATACTGAATTTGTTACCCCTAACGAGGGCCTACCGTACCACACACCTCTGCCATAACATTGTGAAATACAGTCTTGAAGTTATATATAAGGTCAAATTAAATTAGCTAGCGAGACTCCGCAGACGTGGTGAGTAACGATATCTAAACACAATAAAATAAAAAAGATTGGATGTTTTTTTTTTTGGGGTTTACAACTGCTGGTTGTGTTCTTTCTTGAACTATGAGTTAACAAAGTTTTATCGTGTTTAGATATCAGTAACCATCGCGTCTGCGAAGTTTCGCTAGCTAATCTAATTTGACCCTGTATATTAAAACAATGTTTAACTTACCCTGCACCCAAGCATCGCCATTCGAAGCCCGAACAACTTTGTAAGAAAGGTTCTTCATATCCTTCTGAACTTCAGGATCATCGAACCGCCTGCCGATAAGTCGCTTGGTGGCGTAGAAAGTATTGCCACTGTTGGTGACAGCTTGGCGCTTGGCTGGCATGCCCACTAGGCGTTCGCCTTCCTTGCTGAAGGCGACGTGGGACGGGGTGGTGCGGGAGCCTTCGGTGTTTTCCACGACCTGTAGGAAAGGAGGATGACTTTGTTGTAATTTGCAGTCGTTTTGTCGATTGGCGATTTTTAGCCTAAGTTGGAAAACCAGTCTGGCGATTTTTTGCATAAATTGGAAAAAAAGTCTGGCTATTTTTAGCCTAAGATGGCAAAACCAGTCTGGCGATTTTTAGCCTAAGTTGGAAAACTAGTCTGTGGCGATTTTTAGCCTAAGTTGGAAAACCAGTCTGTGGCGATTTTTTGCATAAATTGGAAAAAAAAGTCTGGCGATTTTTAGCCTAAGATGGCAAAACCAGTCTGGCGATTTTTAGCCTAAGTTGGAAAACCAGTCTGTGGCGATTTTTAGCCTAAGTTGGAAAACCAGTCTGTGGCGATTTTTAGCTTAAGTTGGAAAACCAAAGTCTGGCTTGCGCAATGAGGCATCCACCCACACCTGTTACGAAATAATTTATTTTATAACTTTTTTCCTTATTCTCTTAGAACTAGCCAGCTAGACTGGCGAAAACCTTGATTTTTCCTAGTGTTTGAGACTTGATACCTGCAAACCCTAATAATGTCGAATTATGTGCAGTCAATAATTCCGTATACATGCTTCAACTCCACGGTGGAGACGACAAAACGACTATAAATAAATATCTAATACCGTTCCGGGAACGGTATTAGATATACGCAATTTTATTCGAAGTCGTTTTTTCTTTTTTTATGCCATAGTAAATTCGCATATAAAGGAGGTTATTTACTAATTATTGAACCTTACTTTCCCTAGCTAAAGTTTTATAGTTTGGGAGACATGTCAATTTTTATACACTAACGAGTTTTTTTTTCTTCAAAATTTGACCTTCAAGCATGCATAACGTTTTATTTGCATTATGTTACTAGTTATTTTTTATTATTTATTGTTTGTCATAAACATTGGTGATTAAAATACCTCGGAACTTCCCTCAAACTAAGTTTAAAAATAAGATAGTACGCTTTAGTTTAAAAAAAATACAAAAAAAAAACTTTACGAGCTAGGGAAAGTAAGGTCTAATAATTAGAAAATGACCTCCTCTACATAAGCAAATTTGCTATGGCGGGTCCAGATCCACTCACCCTATAGGACAACTGACAGCCGTCTAGAAAACTCAAAAGTGACTTCAAGTGCTCTGAATGAAATTATGTATAGAATATTTTTGCATCTAATGGCTATAAAGTATCTCCGCGCTAGCTTTAATAAAGTATTAAGTAACTCAAGTACCTACAACTTATGTGAGGATCAATCTCATGTCAAGTTGCCAATATTCTACAATAACACAAGGTTATGTGTCCCATAAGAACACGACCCGAGAATAATACTATCTCGACCCTAATCTATGTCATCTACAAATAGAATGAATGAAGTAAGAAAACTATTGGAAGACATATTTGTCATACAATAGTAAAGAATGTGTTCTCCCTTCTTATGCCCGCTTTCACGAACACTAGTAAACACTTAAATGAAAGCCTAAATATTTGCACTATTAGATTTTCAACTCTCGGCGCTGAGTCTAGGGTTGAAGATCCAACAGTGCCTTTTTATTTAGGCCAGGGGTTCCCAATCTTTTTTATACTGCGAGTCCCTTTACATGTTGTAATTTTTCGCGACTCCCTTGTAAAAGAAGATATCTGCGTGAAGATCTAGAATCTAGACTCTAGCTAGATTATTTTATACAAAGAAAACTCCAAAGAATATAGAATCTTACTAACTTTTATTAACTTACTAAAAATATTATTTACTAGGTTGGGAACACCAGTAGGTACAATTAATGAGACGGATAAGATTACTTTTCTGAGCATAGCTTCTCTCATTTCTTTTTCTAAATCGATTTGTGGTCTGTATTTCGATTTAATTACTACAACTGCAGAAAAGCCAGTTTCGCATAAGCCGGTTCGACTTTGCAAAAGGTAATATAATAGATTATTCTAATAATAGAATTTTAAGTGACATCTCTGAGTGAGGCTGTTTAATTGGTAATGTCTAAAAAATAATTAAGTCACGACAAAATTATTCGTCCATATTTTAGCTATAGAGAAGGAACGGCGAAATATACTCAAGGACAACAGAACAATACATTCCTGTATGTCTCATATTTTTAAATTCTATTCGAATGACGGAAACTGGCTACACAGGGGGCCTAAAATGGACGCTTTGGCAGAATCATAATATGATCTGCGTACAATTCGTATATCCCGCAATTCATCTGTTTGACTGCTGCTATTTGACATTAGACTTCATTAGAGCAATGCCTAATTTTGTGGACCATTTTACGAAATTTCATACAAAACTTTCAAACAGATGAATTGCAGGATATTAATTGTACGCAGATCATAATGTGATTCTGCCAAAGCGTCCATTTTAGGCCCACAGATATTCTTACGCCTTACTAACGTAAACCATTATCTGTCATAGTGATAACCGAAATATCACACTAAAAGATTCGAGATAAAAATTACGTAACACAAAAATGTGCCGCGGTTTCTAGGAAAGCGGCGTGCATTTGGCACGCGACTAGCTGGTACCGCGACTACTCTCGCACCGCTGCAAAAGTGTACCGCGCACTGGCGCGGACACCGATCGGCGGTGCTTATACTAAGCTAACCTTAGGTTTTTGAAGACTTATTGAAACTTGATTATAGGATTGTATCGTGGTCAAACAGTCACAATGGCTTAGGCGAATGTTACACGCTTGTTCGGTTAGGCATTGGCATGATTAGGGACTGCTTCGTAAATCTGATGATTGCAAGTGCTCCTGCTGAGCACGAGGTCCTGGGTTCGATTCCACGGTCAAGCAAAGTGTTATTGGGTTTTCCATTACGAATTTTACAGTAGCAGCCCGGAGTCTGGATTTGTGCCCGGTAGATGGCAATAGGCTCGCCCCCTATTACATGGGACTTAAACATAACTGGCGAAATGTGGGTGTACTTTTATTAGGTACACCTCTGCCGAACCCTGCGGGAATTACAGGCGTCAGTTCTGTAAAAAACCGCTCGGCTTAGCTCGTGTAGAGACGAACATGATTCAGCGAGGGTAGATGCCAAACGGAGTTCGCCGATCGGCACGAGCCGAATGAAAGGCGAAATTATGTGTATTAATCGCTTCGGTTCGGCTTTGTTATCCTTTATATTATAAATGTGTGAAAGTTTGTGAGGATGGATGAATGGATGTTTGTTACTCTTTCACGCAAAAACTACTGAACGGATTTGGATGGAATTTGGAACACAGATACTTTATAACCTGGATTATCACGTGGGATACTTTTGATCCCGGTAGTTCGTTCCCGTAGGATAATTTCCGAGCTCCACGCGGGAGAAGGCGCGGGCAATAGCTAGTCTTTAATAAAGTGCTTACCTTGGGTGTCTTGCCCTCCATGACGGCAACGCAAGAGTTGGTGGTACCCAAGTCAATACCGATGACAGCGCCGCGAACGCCCTCCGACCTAAGTAAATAAGAAACCATTGATAACTTGATTCTGTCATTACATCCTGCCTCATTGGTACCTCCTATGCCTTTTTTAAAGCATAACCTTCTTAGTAAAAGATAAAAAATGTGCCACGGTTTCTAGGAAAGCGGCGTGCAAGTGGCACGCGACTAGCTGGTACCGCGACTACTCTCGCACCGCTGCAAAAGTGTACCGCGCACTGGCGCGGACTCCGATCTGCGGTGCTTTATTTAAATCTTAGATGTTCTCAGTAAAAGCGTGGAGTCTAGAGTTTGTCTCGTTTATGGTAATGGGCTCACCTAACTTCAGGGATCTACACAACTCTGCCTACCCATTTGGAGAATCATAATCTGCCTAGCCTATTCTCTCCTACAGCCTGATTCAAACTTTCTGGCGGCTCTGAAGTGTGCTATTCGCTGCGCAGTACCTCACCCCTCATCCCCGCTGACACGTGAATTCGTTACTGCGCAGCGACTCGCATCATGTTTCGAGCCGCCATAAAATTTGAATCGGGCTATACATTGGGGTTTGTAGGATGAAGCTGAGTACCAAAATTTTACATGGAGTGACAGCCTATCTGAACTCCACAACCCAGTTACTGGGTAACACAATACCCCTTGGTAAGAGTCAGACTTTTGGGCTTGAATATCCCTAACCCCTTTGGACCCATCATAATATATTGACGGTGAAGTATCAATATCTGATCATCTCTTAACTGCACCAGCTTATTTTTTTTACATTGTTCTCACATATAGGAAGCAACTAGAATAATGTACCCCCAGCATTTTGTAATATCTTGATTTAAAAAGAGTTTCTTGCCCATTCTTCTCCATAGAGATCTAAGTTTTGGAATGGGCAATTAGCTTCAACTTTCTGACTAACTGACCGACTCTTTGACAGTTCAAAAGTGTCTGTAAATGGTTTAATTGAAATAAATGCTTTGAGTTTGAGTAATAAATAACGTTTTAGCGATTTTCACTTTATTGCATATTCATATATGAACATTTCTATCCCTAACCTGAAATATTTTATTGAAATCAGTATCACCATCATAAGCTTTTCCTACATTTTTTTAAATATAAATATATTTTTATTCAAATGTTAAAAACTATAGAAACGAAACGTTTTTTTCGTCTACTGTATAATCATGGTTATGGAGTTATTAGATATTGATAGTCCACCGTTGATATGTATTGTAATCTTTCTAAGGAGATCAACTTTTACTGCCCCACTTTTAGTCTCGTCTCATATTTTTCTATATTTATTTACACACACATATATAAACCGACTAGAAGAAAAGAACAGAAAAATATGTACAAAGGTGATGCTTGTTTCTAAAGAAATCTCTTCCAGCATACCCGCAATAGGAAGATAAGAGAGATGAAGTGTGTGACGGTATTGGTTTTCATCTCAATGTACTTCTGTTCGTCAGAATTAATTTGCAAGCACTCTAAATTTGGCATCTTATTGTAGGATTCACTACATCGGCATGTATGGAATATCAATGCATGATGCAATTAACTAGTCAGGCCCGAGGTGGCCCGCTAGAGGGTCAAAACAACAGATAATCAATTGTATCTCATTAGCAATACTTGACGTATAAGTTGATTAAAAACAAATTAAAACTGATCTACTTTTTTATTTTCTTCATCTACCTAGTCCTATAATTCCCTACTAAGATGGGATCCGTCTTGAGCAAGCATGGTAATCAATGCTTGTGCTTTCACTTGAAAGAGACTCTTGCCATTTAGTTGGACAATAATAGGCTGGTATTATTATGTACTTTATTACACTTTAAATATACCAATTACATTTGTAAATATTTTCATAATATAAGAGATTTAAAAATATATAATTAATTGATTGTTATTCAGATTGAGTCAGCTTCCAGTCTAACCCGATGTTGCTGAATACCAGTATTTTACATGGAGCGCCTGCATATCTGAACACCACTACCCATATATTGGGTAAACTTGGATGGATAAAACTGGTTCTTAAAGTTTCAGGCATCTGGCTTCACATAACATTGGTCAGTACATAGCACTTTCCCACATAATCAGCCTATAATGTTCCCACTGCTGGGATCAGGCCTCCTCTCTGAGAGAGGAAGTAGGCTACTCCTAAGAAGTTTCTACACTTTCTTGTTTCTTTCCACACATAGCATTTACAGATATTTAAGAAATTCAGAATGATGAAATTCAGTAAATAATTATGAAATAGCTTCCCTTATGAAACCCTTTCAACATTTTGGTACTGCAACCTTTTACAAATGTTGGATAGTCATTATTCAAATCAGATAACATAATTTTATTCAAATATTGGAGTTCAAAGTTCAGCTTTGAGGTTATGATTTTAACTGCGAAAACCAGCTAGATATTTTTATTATTTACATCTTTTGTGAGTTAGTTTTAACTTGAAAAAGGTAGGGACAGGTATGGGTTCATCAGCTGATTTATTCCCTTGCTATATTAAGGAGGGTTTGATATTTCAACTGTCATTACTAGAGTCCGGATATTCGGATGCATATTCACCTAAAGTTGAGATGTTGAGTAAAATGGAATGCGCTTTTGTATTGAAAAATCTTAACTTTAACTAACACACCTACCACCTCTCCTCTTACACCCTACATACACATATTTGCATCAGGGGTTAAACATTAATTTAAAATAAATATGCATCTGATTAGTTAGGCAACCCAAGAATCCAGGGTTTTTGTTTTTAGAAGTCATTTCCTTATTAAACACCCAACTATTTATGCATTCCCAGTGTTCCTGGCAACCTGGGTTTTAATTGCAAAAATAAATATTTTAAGAAACCGCTTCCATACTTTCAAAGCTAAACATTTACTTTAGGTAAAGAAGCATCTGAATAACCAATCTCTGGACCATCAGTTTTTTTTTTCTTATAATTGACAGGATAACTTGAACGAAAACAACATTTTGAAGAGGATAATAAAGATGGTATTTAATTGAATGACCCTCGGGTGTGTCAGGCTCAGTTTTACTTTTTAAATCCGAATAATACATTTTTTATAGCGGAACTTGCAATTTTCTCTCAGAAAATTCAGCTTTATTTTACATTATGTTCGTGGGACCTTTCTCAAACTAGGAATATTACCCAGAAGTCCATTGAACCTAGTCTGCAAATGTTCAGAAATGAAGTCAGTGAAAATTTACAGTCTTAGAACATGGAGGTTAAGCCCTATCGATCAAACTTCTGAATTTATGATGTATTCAAAGGTCAACCTGAGTTAGGCAATAAGTTAGGTTATGATGAAATATAAAAATAAATGATTATTTAACACTTACTTGTTCCTGTATTGGACGGCATGTTGCTGGTAAATGGGCACTGTGGGGGCTGCGGTCTGAAATGCACGATAAGGCGAAATGTTAACCTATACATTTTGGTACTAGGGTCCATGTGTCTGTAGGACCGGCGAGAATAATCAAGAGAAACACAAAAAAATAACACAAATTGCTCCAGTTAAGGAGAAATTAATAAGTTTTTGACATTTTCTAACAATGTGACATACGATTTTCATTCGTTTTCAGAAATAAAATGGTCACTCACGTTTCTGATAATTGACGAGAAATTCCTTTGTGTGTATAGGTCTGAACTTATGCCGGAGCACTCCAAAGCCTTACGGCCGATCACCCGCGTAGCGGTCAACATTTTTGCGACAAAATTATCAACTATTTAATTTATTTGTTGCAAGCTTTATTTCACTTCAAACAACATGTGGGTGACGCAACTTCATGAAAGAACGATTTTTACTTTTTTTTCTAGCACTCCTCGCAGAACAAAACTTGCCAACACAAAAAAATACTACCAGGTGCCCTAGAATGTTCTCCTCTTTTATTTACGGATAACACGTTTTCATTGGTTTAAATTATCATAACTTTATTTTTATTGGTCCAACACCAATGACGTCATTAGGTTAACCAATGGAATTTACAGAAATGTTTGCATACGGAGTTGCTGTCAGTGAAAACTAGCTCATTATGTAATGATCATAAAAATAATAGAAAAGTGTTTAAATTTGAATTTTTGGTAAAAGTATGATTGCATTGTCTAAAAAAATATAATTTATTGGCACACATGTTCTTTTTAAATTAAATAAATAACGTTAGCTAGTCGTTATCAACCATAACTCTAAGTAACATCTAGTGACGACCACCAACATTATATTTTACATACTTTGTTGTAAGATGGCGCTACGTGGCCCTTCTACAAAAACAGCCTTTATTTTTTAATTTAAAAATAGTATAAAACAAAGTGCGGTTTCCATCAATAGGCAGAGTGATTCAAGAGGGAGGTCTATCCATATAATACATGCATATTATAGCAGAGAAAAGCCGAGAATTTCAAAGATTTGTAATGTGATATCGTAAAAAAAACATATTTTTGTGCGCTAACATTGCAAACGCTGGCTAAACCTTACGAGATAGATCAAAATAATGTACTACAGAATTGTATATCTTAAAAAGATCTACAAAAAAGATCTCGATGGTATATGTCTATCTCCTAAAGATAACCCACAGTAACCATTTTTATATTTTAAATATTCCAAAAACGATATGGGTTAATTAAGAAGCTATTTTAAACAATGCAGTATTATTCCTGATCCAATTAAATACGTTAGATACGTTTTGCATTTAATGTAGATCAAAATTTGCTGTTTACAGCATATCATTATAATGAATATCTTAAAACTTGGCGAATTATACGTATTCCATAATTGGGAATTTACAATAGGTTGGCTTGATTGGATTGGCTGGTCGACACTGTAGGCCAAAAAATTTATTGATGTAGAATGTATTTAGTAGGTACACTTTACCTAGTTTCACATAATAAACTAACGTAGCGGCGCACGCCTGCAGTGTGGTCAGTTGCTTGTCGCTTTGCTGGCACTCGACCGGTGCGGACGTGCGACCTCTGCTGTTGTACAGTGAATTGTTGTTTAATTTACCTACTCGAATACTTCCTATAATGTGGAGAACACCACTCTAATCAAAAGCCTTATATTTAGGTACGTGATACGTGCATTAGCACTTCAAATCATAGGTCCCTCTACCTACCCCCCCCCCCCCCCCCACCCCTACCTAGGGACCTCTACTTACGTATCATACCTACTCGGTACCGAATACCGAAGTTATATTTTTCAGAAGTGACTTGTAAAACACCTCGTTTTTTTTTTGTATAGGTATGTATAGTCTTCCTCGTAATTGCTTACCCTTTTTGACAACAATTCCTAGTAAATTGAAACTTCACTAAAGGTACGGTGTCCTAGAAAAGTGGTGGCCGCCACATAGCGTCCGCAATTTACCGGCGAACGATGTCGCTGAAACGTTATTTATTAGACTAAGTTGGTACCTATGTTTTTCTAGAGAGCGCTTTTACAGTCACAGTATATTAAAGTAAGTAATATAATGTCTTCATACAAATCGGCCGAAACGACGCGCTTCGAAATCTCGGTGTACACCAGTGTTCAACAGTCGCGAGTTACGTTAGGACGCGGACGGGTGCGAGACACTCCCGCACATTTATTTTTGTGAAATATGGCACGAAGTTATCGACTATATTGTTCAGTGTATGGATGTTTGAATTCATCAATATCGAAACCAGAAATAACTTTTTTTTTATTACCAACTCAGTCGGCAAGCCTATAAAAATAACATAATTTTTTGTTTTTATTTGTATATGTTATGTGTGTAAGTAGTTCTATATTTATTGAAGCGTAGCAAGCATAAGTTCCTTCCTTCCTTCCTTTTTTTTCCATCCTTCCTTCCTTAATTTATTAGGAATATTAGGGGAGTATCTCTCTTTTTCCATGTGATCGATGCCCTGATGAAAATATAATAGCTTCTGCTCACGGTTTCGCTCGTTAGAATTTCAGTCTGTCACAGAGTCTTTATCGTGCGTCCCGCGATCAATAACACGATCGTAAAATCTAAATTGTTCATCTCACATTCATCGAAATGATTTGGTGTAAAATGTATTTTTTATCTACATAAAAAATTCCCCGACGTTAGGCAATTTTATTTCAATAGAGATTTAACATTTACCTACTTAGATTACTCTAGACAACTTAACTATTAATTTGTGAATTAACCTGAGCATTTAGATATGTCATCACAGACTTGTATAGAGGCCTTTTTATGTAACTTTTCTATAGAAAGGATTTTATTTTTGAACCCGAACAAATGGATAGATAAAAAAATCTGACTCTGAATGGTTTCAATTCAAGTGCCGAGATGATTTAGCAAAATAACCTTACACCACAAGCTATCGGAATTGTGAAAAACATTTTAATGTAGATGACATAGGTACAACCTTCAACAATTAGCGAGGTTTAAAAAAAAAAGTGCTCTTCCATAATTTTTATCGGACATAAAAAGTACAGTTACAACCCAAGAGACACAGTCAGTGGGCAACCCTTGTGCGTGTTCATTTACCGAGCGGCTGTAGGTAATTATTTCAAGAACACTGCCAAGACGTAATTCTGCTTACTTTATTATACTGTTGGTCTGTGGTAAAGTCAAGAGCATTACAGTCCGGCCGTCGAGAGAAAGCGTTGCTAACACCTCTCAATGCGACAAATCTAGGAACTAATAAAGATCAAAATCGCAAAACACGTATTAGTTTGTATGAAACTGACGGGTGTCAGGAACGTATTCTCTCAGCGGCCGAACTGTGGGCCTAAAATGGACGCTTTGGCAGAATCATATTATGATCTGCGTACAATTAATATCCCGCAATTCATCTGTTTGACAGTTTTGTATGAAGTTTCGTAAAATGGTCCACAAATTATGTATTGCTTTAATGAAGTCTAATGTCAAATAGCAGCTGTCAAACAGATGGAATTGCGGGATATACGAATTGTACGCAGATCATATTATGATTCTGCCAAAGCGTCCATTTTAGGCCCCCTGTAGGTTGAAATGATCCATTTATCTAACTGTCACAACAAATAGAACTTGTCGTTTTACGACGTGCAAAGATATATTCAACCATAGGGTGGTAGTGTGGTAGCTAAAGCAATTAGTCACGAGTCTATGAGGTCGACTAAAAGTACCTACTCACGACTACATATCAAGCTATACATTTCTAGTACAAGCTAACTTCTCATTGTACGAAAAGATCAAAAAGGTCAGCTAAAACTGAAAATGTATAGCTTGATATGACTTCGTATGTAAAAAAAAAACACTAGGTACCTAAGTACAAAGTGAAAAATAACTTTAATTTCGGAAGTCGCCGTCTTTGGTTTTGTATTTTCGTTTTTTTGCCACCGGCTTCCGAAATTAAATTTTCACTTTGTGGTGTTTTTTTTTGGAACTCGGTTGTTTTTTTTGTAAAAAGGTTTTGTTTTAATTTCACTTTTTAGTTGTTGTACCTACCCCACACAAATTCGTATACCCCTTGATATGATAATAACAGTGACAGGAAGTTATTAAACCATCATCAATATAATATACTAAGTGGAAAAAATACGTAGGTATTATTAAGGATAACTCAAAAACTACTGGCCAGATCTTGATCAAATTTATATGGGACCACATGAGAGGCATCAAAATCGGTTCACTTAGAAAAAGTTCTGAGCTAACACAGATAACTAAACATTAAAAATAAATACAGTCGAATTGAGAACCTCCTCCTTTTATTAAGTCGGTTAATGTGACAGCCACACTTATGTAGAGTTACGTTATACTTATAGGTTTAATGTGTATTAAAAACGAACATTAGGATAAGTGACTTTTGTATCGTGAATTTATTCTAGACATTCGTAGAGTAAAGACGTATCGTTTTATTTAATTAATTATAGACCTCTTCTGTCGTATGTGACGTTTATAAAACCAAATATAGAAATTTCTTTGAAACTTGGTCCTAAAGCCTTGATTTATCAAGGCTTTAGGACCAAGTTTTCCAAAATGAAAGGACCAATATTAAATAAGATTTTTTTTTCTACAATTTTTTATTATTTCTTAAAGCGATATGTAAAATCAGAGAATGAAACAATAGCACAGTCGGTTGCACATCGGTGGTAACACTTTTGTAGCGGTATCAACATCGCCACATGCGAGTTACACGTCATACTGACGTTACGCAAATCCTGCATCGCGCAAGCAGAGTTTACCGCGCGACTAGCATATATACAACGTCCCGACATCAACCGTCGGGCAGTTGCCCACCAGACACAACACCCGTCTGGTCGGAGGATCCTCCCTTTTCCATAGAGTATGAGTGAACTTTACACCCTGCTCCTCATACCTCTACACTTTCACCTTGAGCTGGCCAAGCGTTTTACGGAGATTCAATATGATACGATGCCAGCGCAGCCCCTAATTGCGTAACACACCTAACAGTAGCAAAGGTTTTCATATTGACCAACCAGCATTAATTCATTAGGTACTTACGTTGTTGAACAGACAAAAACTTTTGTGTGTGGTTCAAACTGCAAATTTATGTTGGTTATAAAAGTTACCTAAAACTAATAAAAAATACAAAGTGTATAAAAAAAAATTGTATCGTTATATGTTTTGTACTAATACTTAAAATGAACGGAATAAAAGGCATTTTTTTTTTATTTATTTATTATTAATCAATCAATAAATAAAATATTTTTGCCAACATAAGTGTGAAGCAATATCCTTCCAAATGATTCAGATTGCGATTGATAGTATGTTACGCAAAGAGTGCATGTCGACGTGATGGTACCTACAGTTCTGACGATTTTTTCTGCGAAAATCTCACCATGTTATCTCAGGTGAAGTGAGCTAGTCTGTCAATAGTGTCACTGTCAAAGTCTAGCATCACGTGGAATGACAGTTCACATCAAGCTTACTAAACCTAAGTTTTCACGGTGAGATTTTTACAGAACAAACCGGCTGTTATTTATCTTATAATATTTAATGAGGTAATGTATGACTTAGCTTAAATATAATTTACACTAAAACTAGACAATTGCACTTTTGTATAGAGATCGTTCTTATTAAATTAGGTAGGTACTAACAATATTAATTGTTTAAAAATTACAATCACAAAATGGACGGAATCATTGCGAAAACAGGTACTTACTTTTGTTGTATCTGTGTACTTAGGCACTTATTTCACTAGAGGTTTAAATAATTATTTACAAAGCTTCTTAAATAATGCATTTTATATGTCACCTAACCCACAGCAGGACTTCCGTTTGAAATCACGAGCTCTGGTTAAAAAGTTAAGTCACGCTTGCTGAATACATGTCCTTGATTCAAAGTCAATTATAGGCACTTTAAATTAGGGGGAAAAAAAAAGAATTGATTCTAGTTCCAAAAGTTAGATTCGTATTGAAAAGAATGGGCAAGAAACTCAATAGAACTTTACTCTTTAAAAAAATATCTATGGTTTTACATGGATGGTAAATAGTCCTATTCAACCCAAAGCCTGACTATGGCGATTCCTGCAACACTGGAAACAGCACCGAGGCGTAAGTATACATAACCATCGGGGTAACTGCGTAACACACTAACAGTAGGAATGGCTTTCATTTGACAAATGATAAATGATAAATGCTAAATGATTTTATTTCTGTAAGTAGGTTTATACAAGCACTTTTACACGTCAATCACATTTTTAAAACTAGATGAGGTCGGCGTTTCCTATCTGACTATTCTGAGAAGAAAGGCCGAAACAAACTCAGAGGTCACAGTCTCTTTTAAAGTCCAGACATAATCTTGGTCAGATCATGTGAAGACCATGTAGATTTATGTCTGAAATGGTCTTTTGAGGAAAAACCACACAGAATAAGTGGACCTGTCCAGTCAGTGCACGCATTTGTCAATAATCGTGGAGCTCAACCCAGAACTTAAGGAGCTCAACCACTCGACGAACAATACCAAAGGATGGACATTTGGGTAGGCCGCATAAAGCACTCAAACTGCCAGATTATCATTGAAACTACCTGAGAAAGTGAAAAAAAATAAAAAAAGAAAAAAAGTTACCTACATAGTCCTCACATTCACAATAAATAAATAATAATACTCGTACTATACTTCACAAAGTTACACAGACAGTTCAACAACATTCATTGCGTTATTTAAGTTGTTGAGCAGACAAATTTTTCGAACGTATGAAGCAATGGATTAGCAATATCATTCAAAATTATTCAGATTCTGACTGATAGTGTGTTACGCAAAGATAAACACCAGTCTTACTAGCAAGGTGTATCGTTTTACTCAGTAACTGGGTTATGGAGGTCATATAGGCATTTCTCCATGTAAAATACTGGTATTTAGCTGCCATCCAGTTAGGCTGGAATCTGGCCCCAACATAATCGGGACGACGCTACACAGAAGAAGAGTGTCAGATACAACGCATACACGCGACGTTAACAAAGCTGCACTTTTTCTGAAACTCGATGTGACATATTTACGGCCAGTGGATCTTTAAAAATCTCTAAAATTCTCACCGTGAAAACTTATGTGATGTGAGCTTGAAGTGAGAAAGAAAGAAAAATTGTTTATTCTACACATGTCAAATGTTTATTGTGCAGTGTTTTAGCTGTCATTTCACCTGGGATTGACACTATTGACAGCTGACTTCACGTAAGGTTTCACGGTCAGATTGTTAAAGAATAGACCTGACAGGTATTATAGCTATCGTAGTTGACTAGTCAGGAGTGGTAGAAGACGGTGCAGGAGCTCGTGGTTCATCTCTGGCAGCTAGGAGTGAGCGGAGCGCTAGGGCCTCCTGTCGAAGAGCGGCAACGTGTGCTCGGAGGGACGCGTTCTCTTGTTCCAGGAGACAGGCTCGCCAGGCTATCTGGTAGAGGGGAAAGATCATCGTATTAGTAATTGGAAGTAATGTGTTGTGAACCACGGGCAGCTGTCCATTATATCTGTATAACCTATAGCCCGTCAGCCATCAAAGCAAGACTTAACAGGCATCGTAGACCTCCTAGTGATCAAGAACAGGTCCATTCGGAAAAAAAAAAAAAAATGGAGCATACTTTCATAGTGGCAATACTGGGACACCTCGGCAAAATCATGACCAGCGGGGTAATCGCGTAACACACTAACAGTAGGAATAGCTTTAATTTTGACAGTTCAACAACATTCATTGCGTTATTTACGTTGTTGAGCAGACAAATTTTTCGAATATATGAAGCAATGGATTAGTAATAGGCTTAAAAATTATTCAGATTGTGATAGATAGTGTGGCAATTAGGGTGAATTCGAACTTGAAGACAATCATCTGTCAGTTTAGTCTTTTCACTGATACTAGTCCCTATGACCTTACCTTGATATCAACAGGATCATTTGTCAACAGTCAAGATAGACATAAACCTTTAAATGGAATTGGACCCTACAGATTAAAAAATACCTGGTTCCTGGGCCTACTCTCGTCCGTTAACGATGATACGGGCCCGTCCGAAGGTAGTCCTGTACTTAAAAGTGAAACCTACTCCCGGTTAATTAACTTTTTCGGACAGGCAAGAACACATCGGGAGTAAGGTCCACTGTCAAATCGTGTCGTCATGGGACTAATCTTATGTCCGTAAGTGATAAGTTGTACGAAACACCCGTAACTTCGGGCGAAACTACGGTCTTCGTGATTACGGTGTAGGCCCCCTGGTTTCCTAACGCTTTTCAAAGAACTTTACTGAGTTTTATCTGCGCCCGGTTGATGGCAATCGGCTCGCTCCCTAGCTAGTTGTTCTGTATATAAACCATGATTGGACGAATTTGATAATAAATGCCTGATACGTTCGCTAAGTCAGCACGCGATTGGCTGCGTTTATTCAAGAGCTGCTGCATCATGGTGACAAAGCGATGAGTGCGCCATCTTCAAGAAGTTTGGCGTGCGCGCGGAGCCGGGAGTAGTCTGTCGTCAACATTAGCCCAATTAACTATCTAATTTTAGACTCCGTGAGTGAAAATTGATAAAACAAGGACAAATTGTATCATTACTGTTTGGTGTTACACGTGCCAGTCTCCGTGGTCAACGGTCCACTCAAAACACCGTTTTAAGTAGTGCCGCAGCAAGAGAAAGGTGAGTCGTACTCAGACTTATCTTTGTTGAATTTGTTCCTGGATTGGGTGAACGGCGAACTCCGTTCGTACAGAACTACTTATTTTCACATCTACAACCAGCGAGATCTTACAGTCCACTCCTCTATTCCACACTGTAGTACATGGGACTTCAACTTAGCTGGGTGTACACCTCAGGCTTACTCTTCAAGGAAAACAGAAGTGATGTTATGTACGTATGTTTCCGAGGTTCTCTAAAACAGTAGGTCTGTATTAAAGAAGAAGAAACCTTACCTGGTCTTCTCTAATGCGTCTCGCGTCTCTGGATTTCTTGGCAGCTTGGTTGTTTTTTCGCCGTCTTTCGAAGTACTTATCATCTTTCAGCTCTGGAGGGATCGGCCTCTTCTCACCGCGGCGACGGATGTCCAGCTCGCTGGTCGGTGATGGGAGCACTGAAGTAGAGTCATAGGTTTATAGCATAGGTTTATGGCCTATGGTACGTATACGGAACACTTCGGGTTTCGTCAGTCGTTGGATTTCTATCAGTTGCCCTTTGCACTTGGTGCAGGCCGGGCACTCTCAATCGACTTGGACTATGTAGAGTTGTTAATACTCTTTTAACTTAATGTAATTTATTTTAAAAATGGGAGGAAACTGACGAAACACGAAGTTTGCCGAGGGACTTTAAGAAAATAGTTGTACTGTATACGGATACAATGTATTCCACGAGATACAATAAGCTGCCATTGTTGGACAAAGGTAGTTAGGTAAGCCTAGAATAGGATCACCACGACGATTGGTCTTGTGGTATCACTGTATTATGACATAATAAAAGTTTATAATATAATAAAAATAGTAAAAATAAAACTTTAATTACAACAGTTAAAAACCAATAACATGACTAAGACACTTACATACACTGTCCAGGACACCAGCGGGTAATTGCGTAAATACACTATCAGTAACAATGGCTTTCGTTTTGACAGTTCAACAACATTCATTGCGTTAATTACGTTGTTGAGCAGACAAATTTTTCGAACTAACCAAGCAATGGATTAGCAATATCCTTCAAATTGATTCAGACAGATTGCTAGTGTGTTACGCAATTAGGGTACAGGAATTAAATAAATGAGTTAAGAAGTTACGTCCCTTCTTTCCATTATCTCCTTTCACAGAAGGATCCAAAGCTTTGTAAATCCAAGAGGAATGAGAAAACCCACAAGGCATGTAGTTTTGAGAACATATTATTCTACGAGTATATACGTTTCATCATTTCAGCCGAAATACGTCCACTACTGGAAATATGCCACCCCTAAGCGTCGCCAGATCGACCGGATCTGTGCATCTCGTATCCAGAAGAGGAAATAAGTAAGCTGGTAGTAAAATTGTTAGTACATACACGTAGTATTCCTCGGTGGTAGATGATGACAATAAGGAGGGATGCAATGCAACTGTGGCGGCAATGCTGCCAGCAATGGATTCACCACGTTGTGCACATCTGGAATTAATGAAGAATGGTAATCACATGACGTAGTTTGATAGTTTTCTGGTCCTTAGATTATGTAGAAGTTCGGTCTTTACATTCGCATAGTGGCAAAAGTCGCGACGTTGTGTAACAGAAGCGTCGCACTTGAATGTGATTATATTTTATTGTTAGGTAAGTAGCTGTAACAAGCGGTTTGCATGCTGAATACAGGAGGGAAACTACCAGGCAGTTGCTTAATAAAATTGACACATTATGCACCCACTTTTAGAGAGATTCGTGGCTAAATAATAACAGCGGCACGGGTCTATCGAAAGTTAGGTTAGGGGCCTACTCGATTGCCCGAAACTACAAACTCTCCGCGAACAGAAACCCTAGAACGTCCGAACGCACGAAACTCACCATGAAGAAGTGACAGCGGACCGCGGGTTCCCGCCTCTTAGTTTTTTATTTTTTTGTTGACAGTCGTTACTGGTAGTCAGAAGCCCAAAAGTCTGACAACCAGTCTTACGAAGGGGTATCGTGTTACCCAGTAACTGGATTGTAGAGGTCAGATAGGCAGTCACTCCATGTTAAATACTGGTATTCAACAGCATCAGGTTAATCTGGAAGCCGATTCCAACATAGAAAAGGCTAGGCAAATTGATGCACTCAATTTTAAATATTCACAATATGACAACGCTGCGCTGGCATTGCTTCGCGGTAGAAATATGTCACCTAAGTACATTGAAGGGCGGGTTTATTCACAAAGAGCTCTAAGTAAATAAATACTCTGGGAGTTCAACTCAAGGCAACTCAAAGAATTTATTTTCAAATAAACCAATTAGAGGCACTTTTGAAATGTCAAGGGGTCGGTCAGTCAGAAAGATGAAGCAAGTTGCCCATTCCAAAGCGTAGTAGGTACCCTATGGAGAAGAACGGGCAAGAAACTCCATGGACACTCTTTTAAATCAAAATATGGTTACTAAATATTGGTTACATCGTTCATGTTGAAATTATGCATATAGTGAGAACGATGCAGAACGTTAAAAGCGTCCGTAATAAAAAGACAAAAACAATTCAAATATTAAATTAAATTAAAATAAGCCGTGGCAGCTAAGAAATGACCAGTCCCTACTGACGGCGCCCGTTCACGAACATGACGCATAGATCAGCACCATTTAGCTCAACCATTTTGAAGGGAACTTAATGATCCAACACATACTCCACCACCAGCGAGACATTTGAGTGAGCATGACATACTCTCAGCCGCCAGGGCACATTCAAGTCAATGAAAGGAAAACCTAGTAAATGGTAGCTTTACACATAGTACTCACACATGCTTCATCTTTCTGACTGACCGACTCCTTTGACAATTCAAAAGTGCCTGTAATTGATTTATTTGAAATAAATGCTATTGAGTTTGAGTTTGGAGTAGGTATTCACTTAGGCTGTAAACATTTGCTGTACATTTAACCTCTGCTCCTCCTGTCAATATCGTCCCCTCTGCTAAATTATTAATAGGTACTCATTATTATGCACGCTTGCCCCCCGGCTTCCCTTGTTTATGTCTAATATAATGACGTGTTGCATTTGATCGACGCCACGTGACCCTTAAACGATCACCTTCGCACCGATATTGGTCAAATAGTTTGATCAAATATTTGTGATTTTTTGTAGGAAACAAATTGTTTGTAAGTATGTATCTACTTTGTTTTTCTGTTGATTCCATGTTAAGGGGGGTGCGCTCAAGTTGTCCGCGAAATTCAAAAATACTAACGTTTTTTGTAATTTGCAGATCAGTGTCAGGTTGTAAGTTGATTAAAATATGTTTCGCGGTCGTATCAAATATTTATTAATAGAATTATATTCATAAAAATCATTGATACATCTCTCTTAGTTCATATTACCCTATTGAATGACTATTTCATGAAATCATGACATTTGAAGTCAATTCTAACTTAAGGTGTTTTATTGCTGATTCTAATGATTATGATTCTGTTAAGCCATATTTTTTACGGTAGCGAATCATATTTAGATCAACATACAACCTGCATTGCAAAAAACGTAAGGAAATTTGAATTTCGCGGGCTACCTTGGCGCATCCCCCTTAAACCTAGAATTGAGTTTACAATATTTTGCATTGCGTAGACTAAGCTGGCGACGGCTCGGATCCAACTTCGGGAGTGCACGACCGGAAATAGGTGAATACAAAAAAAAACACAGACGAATTGAGAACCTACTCCTTTTTGAAGTCGGTTAAAACAATTGAAATATTGGTCTTAAAATTGGATAAACAAAAGTGCTTTTTCAATGAGATATGTGGACAGCAGAGTCTGGCGGGCCAACTAGAGTTAAATTAAAATTAACCCTCAAGTTTTAATATTTAACGTAAAACAACTGCAACAAAAGTTTGGTCCTTCAAGACGCATATATATTTTAAAGTTTAAAAGAGGTCACAGAAATAGTCAGACTACTGTGACCTAAATTGTTTTGTTAAACAATAAAACAAATTAAATACACCTCCTAATAGTCCTGTCGATGCCCCCACAACTAATGGCATCACAGGTCATGACGTGGTATTAGTTAAACACACACTTGCACCTGCGGCCGTGGGGACCAACACACCTGTTTGTCCCCTTGTGCCTCTGTCGTAATGATAGGCGCTAATTATTGAAGGGGTATGAGAGGGTATGATATTGATGATGCTAAATAAGTTTGTGTGAAAGTTGAAAGTTACTGGTGACCTGTAAAAAATGTTTATAAATACTCTCACAAAGTTAGCTACTTGTTCGTGCACTTTTGTCGAATATTAGGTGTAAGTACATAACATGTATAGAGAAAATAAACATTTTATAATATTATTAAAGTTGAACTTTGCTAAATAAAAATTCTGAAGCCAAAAGTCGACTCCGGATTTCTAAAAACGTGATGAAGTCTCTAAGAACCAAAATATTTCTTCGGAATCAAATCGTATTCAATAATTAAATCGGCACAAATGAGACGGTTCATGTCCTCATTAAAATATATTCTAATCATCGAGCCATGTGGGGAAAGAAATACTTCCCTGGACGAGCTCTAGACTAGCTGTTGCCCGCGACTTATTCTTCGATCAATAACTAGCTGACTGACCGACTCTTTGACAGTTCAAAAGTGCCTGTAAATGGTTTAAAGTAGGCTAATCGTGGTGACCATTCTCACAGGGCCAGCAGTGGGACAACTGGCTTATATTCCGCGGATACCCATGATTCCGACGGATTTACCCATACCGTTTAAAAGGCCGTATCCCGTCAAGATCTCTTTTGCCCTCACTATTAATAAATCCCAGGGCCAAACATTCTCTCTGGTGGGCAATGACCTGAGAAAGCAGTGTTTTTCCCATGGGCAGTTATATGGTGGCTTATTTCGGGTTGGAACCCCTGAAAGACAATATATTTTGGTACCAAACAAAGAGATTTAAGATACTATAGAGAGGCTATGCGAAGAAATGTCATACAAAAACTGTGATCCCATGTCTCAGTGACGCCATCTAGCATAATATAGCAAAATTAGAGCGGCATGTAGGCGTAGCACGCTAGACTGAGCGACTTTTGCCCACTAGGACAAATGTATCGGACTACAATTTTGTTCACTATGTCCCGTCTATTGTTGAGTAAATAATTTAATGTCTTTGGTACCAAATAAATGATAAATGATAAATGATTTTATTTCTGTAAGTAGGTTTGTACAAACACTTTTACACGTCAATCATATTTTTAAACTAGATGAGGTCGGCGTTTCCTATCTGACTACTCTGAGAAGAAAGGCCGAAACAAACTCAGAGGTCACAGTCTCTTTTAAAGTCCAGACATAATCTTGGTCAGATCATGTGAAGACCATGTAGATTGGTATCTGAAATGGTCTTTTGAGGAAAGAACCACACAGATTGAGTGGACCTGTCCAGTCAGTGCACGCATTTGTCAGTAATCGTGCAGCTCAACTCAGGAAGTCAGAACTTAAGGAGCTCAACGATTCGACGAACAATACCAAAGAAAGGACATTTGGGTAGGCCACATAAATTACTCAATCTGCCAGATCATGATCAAAATTAACTGCGAAAAAAAAAGCAATGACCCACATAATCCTCACATTCACAATAATTAAAATAACATACTACTTTACAAGTAAATACTCATGTCATTGTGTATATAAAATTCAACAATGTCAATGTGTATATAAAAAAATCGGACATAATGTTTGAGAACCATGTAGATTGGTGTCTGAAATGGTCTTTTGAGGAAAGAACCACACAGATTAAGTGGACCTGTCCAGTCAGTGCACGCATTTGTCAGTAACCGTGCAGCTCAACTCAGAACTTAAGGAGCTCAACGATTCGACGAACAATACCAAAGAAAGGACATTTGGGTAGGCCGCATAAACTACTTAAACTGCCAGATCAAGAATATAACTGAAACAATGACCCACATAGTCCTCATATTCTCAATAATGAAAATAATATAATACTTTTTACAGTAAATATTCATGTCTAAAATAGCTAGCAAATTAAAATCAACATTCACCGTGTAAATTTATTGGAGCAGCTCAATCCCAAGCCTTTTTGTCCTCAATATAGTCTTTCACAGTATAATAGGCTTTCTGGCATAGTTTCCGTTTTATAAAAGATTTGAATTTATTAAAGCTTAGATCTTGAATGTGGCTAGGAAGTTTATTATAAAAACGTATACATTGGCATCTAAACGAGCCACCTATTTTCTTGAGCCTGGTTGTAGGAACAATAAATTTGTGTTTGTTTCTAGTATTTATATTGTGGATATCACTGTATTTTTTAAACAGATTAATATTTTTATGTGCATACAAAAGATTTTCATAAATATACTGAGAAGGCACAGTAATTATATTAATCTCTTTAAATTTATCTCTGAGGGAGTGTCTGGGACTTAATTTATAGATAGAACGAATTGCCCTTTTTTGTAAAACGAAAATTGTCTGGATATCGGCGGCATTTCCCCACAACAGAATACCGTACGACATCACACTATGAAAATAACTAAAGTATACTAAACGGGCTGTCTCTAAATCAGTTAAACCACGAATTTTTCTAACGGCGTATGCTGCAGAGCTAAGCTTTTTTGACAATTTATCTATGTGGGGGCCCCATTGAAGCTTGGTATCCAAAGTTATGCCTAAGAAAACTGTGGTATTTTCGGGTTTCAGCACTTCACCCTTTATGAGAACACTAGTTTCTACTTGTCTAACATGAGGTATCGTAAACTTAATACATTTAGTTTTTTTCTCGTTAAGAAGTAGGTTATTAACATTAAACCAGTTAACTACTATTGCAAGGGCGCTATTTACATTGTCAGTAATCAGCTGCTGACGTTTCAGTTTAAATAAAAGTGAAGTGTCGTCTGCAAATAACACTATATCATGTTTATCCTTTATGAGGTAAGGCAAGTCATTTATATAAATAAGAAATAAAAATGGCCCAAGAATTGAGCCCTGGGGGACCCCCATTCTTACTACCGATCCGGGTGATCTTTTTCCATTAACATCAACTCTCTGAATCCTATCACTTAAGTAAGAAGTAAGAAGATCCAGAGAGGCGTTTCGGATTCCGTAGTGGTGCAGTTTCCTGATCAATGTTTCATGAAGAACACAATCGAATGCCTTGGACAAATCGCAAAAGATTCCCAAAGCATCGCATTTGTCCTCCCATGCATCATAAACATGTCCTAAAAGTTCAACTCCGGCATCAGTAGTCGAACGACCCCTCGTAAAACCGAACTGTTTGTTATGCAGTAATTTGTGATTATTAAAAAATCCTTGCATTTGATTCAAAATAAGTTTTTCAAAAATTTTACTAAAGGTAGGTAGTACTGAAATAGGTCTATAATTAGTAGGGTCTGATGTACTACCCGATTTAAATAACGGTATTATTTTACTGTTTTTCATAAGATCAGGAAACTCACCACGATCAATACAATTATTAAAAATAACAGCTAAAGTAGGTGCTACAATGTTTATTATGGACTTAGCAACGTCCACAGAATTACCCCATAGATCTGCGGTCTTTTTAACATTTAATGTGTGAAAGGTTTTAATTATATCTTTGCAGGTGACATATTTGAAATGAAATTCAGAATCACATACAGGAACGTTTTCCTTAAGTAAAGACTCTGCAGCAGTGGGTGATGAGTTTAGAGATTTAGTAGTGGATACGGGAACATCAGCAAAGAAATTTTCAAAGGCCGCGGCGACTTGGGAATCTGAATTAATTATATTGTCATCAATATCAAGCGTGTAGTTACTACAGCGGTTGCATGACCTTCCCGTTTCGCTGTTAATGATACTCCATGTCATTTTAATTACATTACTACTATTTTTAATTTTTGAACTCAAATAACGTGACTTGGCCATACTGCAAACTCTTTTAAATAATTTTGAATAATTCTTAACATATAAATTAAATTCAGCAGTGTTTATACAAGTCCGTTCATCATATAATTCATAAAGTCGTTTTCTACTTTTATGTATACCAATGGTGGCCCAGTCACTGAATGAAGCGTTACTATTCACCGAGAAAGTCTTTGGAATGAATGTGTTATCAAATTGTGTGCAATACATATTAAAAAAATCATTATATTGTTCATTAGGGTCATCATTAGTCGACAAAAATGGTAATTTACTTAAAAGTTTAGTTTTAAATGTTTCCAAGCGATTACTAGTTTTTGAGGTAACAGTGATATCTTTTTTAATAACTTTTTTGTTAATATTAGGAATAATGATCAATTGTCCGCAATGATCAGAGTCTATTAAATTAATCATTTCTTTATGGGTTGGTGTAACATCTGTGTAAATGTTATCTAGGCATGTGGCACTAGTGGGAGTTATTCTAGTGGGCTCCAAAAATTGGTTAGCAAGATTGTATGACTGAAACAAACTTATAATTTTAGTACTTAACCCAGAATTTTCTAACAAATTAACATTAAAATCACCACAAGTTATGATAGACTTGTTTGAATTACAAATTTTGTGCAACACTTCATCCATAACCTTTTCAAAACAATCATACAATCCTGAAGGTGGTCTGTACACACTTAATATAATGAACTGCTCCAATTCTATACAGGCTATTTCAATTGTCCGCTCAACAGATAGGCTCACAATATCCTTGCGGTCTTTAAATTTAAGTTGGTTATTTACTATAATTAATGAGCCACCATGTATAGCATTTACTCTGCTGAACGAACTACCAACCTGGTGATTACTAAAATTGAACATGAACTGGTGGCTTTTAAGCCAATGTTCTGTCATACAAAGAATATCTATATTGCTATAATTCAGGAATAATTCTACTTCTAAATCTTTCTTCAAAAACCCTTGAATGTTTTGATGCACCAGGTTGATACTATTTAATTTTTTTACGCTTCCATTTGATTTATTATTTGCCTTTGTTACATTTTTGCAAGAGGTTGCCTCTATTGTCCTAATTTCTAATTTAAATGATGATCAATGTCATTAATTTTGACCAATAATAACATTACATCTAATATTGTATACTTACAGAGAAGTTTGGAACAATTCAAATAAACATAATTTATTCAATCATTATCATTTCATTCGATCATTTGAAACCAGATAATATAGCAGAATTAGCATGCAAATGCATACTTAGGCAGTAAAAATATAACCCTTTTTTTTTTTGGCATTCGGGAAATAAATCTTAGCATTCAGTACAAATCGAACCACAGTCATAATTTCATCACAAGTAAAAATGATTACCACCCAACGAAGTGGGCACGGGTCAGCTAGTACATAAATTATTAAGAAGTATTTGTTTGTTTGTTAGTTTGTACCGGTCGGATTTGAAAAAATATTTTAACATTTGATAGCCCAATTCTTGAGGAATGCTATAGGCTATTTAACATCACGCTAGGAGCCGAGCAAAAATAAAAAATAAATAAAGAGGGAACGCAAACCGAAAACGAAGTGATAGCGCGGGCAGGCGATGCGATGCGACAGGGTGGGTCGGGGGAACAAGACATTTCACGCGGACGGAGTCGCGGGCAAAAGCTATGACATGGATTACTCTTTTCGTACTGTGCTTTCTCGGAAGATAAGAGATTTACATTCCACGTCAAAAATAATTAGGTTCCGAAAGTTAATATTACCTACAATCCTATTTCCCTATTTCGAAAGCGAACCGCAATCAAAATTAACCCCAAAATGAACACCAGGGGTTAAATTCGTGCAGTTCGCAAGAGGAGGGGTGTGTTCAGCTAATTAAGTGTTGTTATTGGCAGTATAGGGTTGCCTAACTTTCATGTTTTTTTTTTATGAGTATTTTTTGGCCTGGTGGACCTTTTAGCCAAGTCTTTTTTTTGTTTTTGTATTGAAGCTACTCATAAGGTTACCTATTATTTATAGGTAGGAATACCTAATTGTCTGTGGTCACCGGCAGGTCCACCATGGGTCCACCGCATATACCAGAGTCATTGCAGATGCGTTGCCGTACCAGAGACTAAATTAACATGTCCCACCTGCAGGCTTAGCAGTTTAGCACAAGCACCGTCTTGTCGACGGAAGAATAGACAAAAATGACGTTTCGTGAAGACAGTACGACGGCAGCAAAGTAGAAAGAGTCAACTGCACTTTTTACGAAATTCAGTAATTTATTCACGTTTATCTTTTATTTTGCTTATATCTCGAAAATGGTGTGTTCTATCGCAAAAATAATGAAAATTTCCACCCCCTTTATGAGACCCTTAAACCCCTAAAACTGAACATGTAGGTAATCATTTTTCACATTTTCCATACAAAAAGTGTAAATATTTTTTTTCCTTTCTATTTTTATACTTTGTGGCCGTCGAGTAAAAAGTTTTGTACCATCTTTAGCATGGCGATTAAAAATCAAATTGTCTTCACTACCATAAACAACTGTCTTCTGAAATAGTTTACATTAAAAAGGACCTAGACAACGATTGGCAGAAACGGAAGACAAAATGACAGATTTTAGAAGGATTAATACGGTGCGATGCCAAAAATAGAGAAACGAAATGTCACTTTGTATGGGAATAACCGTCTCTATTCTTCGAAGAGATAGATAGCGTCATGCTAAGCCCGCTGGTATCCTGCCCTCTATGCCCGAAAACATAGAGTCGGAGTGACCTCTGCTCTGCCATCGACGACGCCGTGGAAGTGGGGAAGTTATGGGCCAACTATATTAGAAATATTGTCGTGCCAGCGACACGGAAAAGAAAAAGCTACCTACTCTAACAAGTTTCATGTGCATTTTTTCATGTGAAAGGTTGTATATTAGTTTCCTACCGATTATAACCACACGTTTACAATCCTTAGTTCACCAACAATGAAAAATCTTGGATTTAGCAGCTCACTAGATACAGTCAGCGAGATCTAAGCTGAGCTTTGCATTCGTGTGAGGTGCGTGGCGGAGTTGTGTCGCGCGAGGGACGCACCGCGCCTCAGGCCGATTGCCAAAAAGCAGTATAAACCGGTTTAAACCAAGCAAGGGACGCGTCGCGCTCTAGGCCGACGTCACACCTACACTATCTCTATGTTCACTCACACAAATGCAAAGCTCAGCTTAGACCTCGCGGACTGTACCTTATACTCGTACCAGCGCAGCGGGGTAATTGCGTAACACACTAACAGTAGGAATGGCTTTCATTTTGACAGTTCAACAACATTCATTGCGTTATTTATGTTGTTGAGCAGACAAATTTTTCGAACATACGAAGCAATGGATTCAAAATGATTCAGATTGTGATCGATACTGTGTTACTCAATTAGGGTGCTGGATCAGGGCAAGGGAAATAGATTGGTAAGCTACAAACAAAGTAACTTTTGAAATGTTAGTTTTTAACGGACATTTATTATATGCTAGTCGACATTGCAGTCGCCACCCCTGATCACCAGCCCAGTCGGTACCATCACACCGTAATACCAGGCTCATTACGTGATCGTGCCTGTGATAGGTAATGCAAAATGTTTTCCTACCTAATTATCATGGGGTGAACGCGTAATATTTACGGGTGAATTTCAACAAGAGATTTTTATGTATCATTTCGGTGGGATTTTTTTATTTCAATGCAATCTATATATTTTTAGTGACAAATAATACTTTAGTCTATTTTATAACATTGTGCGTGAGTGGACATCAAATATTATCAAAACTTACATAAATATTTAAGGATAAAGTTTTAAGAGTCCACTGAAATTAAAAGTGTCCACCGAAATGATAAAAATTACCACCGAAATGATAAATCCACCGAAATGATACAGCTAAGAACAACCGTGCCCCCAGCCAGGGTTCCGTACTTTGTTAGGTTTGATTTCCACAAATTTTAGATAAACACTGAGACAGGACAGTACACAGTTTTTTTAATATCATCATTAATACACAGATATTACAGTTAGTATTATTACATATATCATTCTTTGAGGTTACAATAACCTCAAAGAATGATATTAATGTAATGTAATGTTTATTATGATATGAATGAATAGTTTCTTTACTTTTATAACCTTTGGTAATTTTTGTGGTTGTTGTTGTGTGAAAATGTTGGAAAACTTTATCGTAAATGCTGGTAACCTTAAATAAATATTTTTGCTTGTTTATGTACTAATACTAATTTACTTGATATATTTTCAAAAGAATCAACGTATCGCGATTAGAAAGCTTAAAGTTTCTGATTAATATGATGGTTGCATTTGTAAGTTATGCCATTAATAGTAATACCTAATGTCTACCTATTGCACTAAGAGAAAAATGCTAGGTATAATTTAGTTAAATTGGTAACGAGAGGAGAATAGTGTTTCTACAGGTATATCAGTAAAACTTCTAAAATTAAATCAACTCTTATATTTTTAAAATACAATAAATGAATAAGAAACATTATAAAAATATCTTAGTAGTAATAGCTTAGTACTTTTAATCCTTTTACATAAACGTATGAAACATAACAGAAACCTGAGATTGAGATCACTTTATTCTTAAATTACTACAACAATAGAGAAACGTACATATCTAAATAGAACAAAAAACAACAAAGTTTTGTTCTACCTATAACTATAATTCGCAATTATGTATAAGTAATTCTTATACCTAATGCGAATTATAGTTATTCCAATAAAACAGTCTTTCTGGGTACGTATTTACGAGTAGGTTCAAGTATGTAGCTTAAAGATTAATTTTTCATCATGTCACTTTAAATCACACAATTATTTCTCAAATTCACTAATCAGCCTCTTTTCATGACTATAAATATAGGTTTTTAATTTAGATATGTACCTAATAAACAAATCTTCTTTAATTATCACACCACAGCACGTCTTTACTATAATTATTATAGTCATCAGTCTTCTTTAATAAGTTTAACTTCCTACCTAAAACAAGTCATGCCATTAAATGACAGCAAATATTTAAAAAACTAAATATACAATAACAAAAATCAAAAAATATTCAAATCAGAACTGGACGAAGACGAAGATAATCTTCTTACTTTTCTCTTCTTGGCTGTAATCATGATTTCTTCTTCGCTGTCAATATTTCTTGTCCGTTCATACTTTTCAATAATTTCAGTATCATTGTTTTCAAAAAATGAACACGATGGAGTGCTAAATTCATTGAAGTTTTCATATTTTTCGAGCAATGATTTGGGTATTATCGATGATTCCTGCTCATTCTCTCCTTTTTGATTATTCATTCCATCAAAGGAATGGGATGTTGAGGGCTTAATAATTGATATTTCAATGTTTGTGATTGAGTGTGTGTGTGGTTCATGTATGAAACTATTCCTTTGTAATTTTTTGGAAAGATTCTTTTCATTGAATGGCTTGGGACGTAGTACTAATTTTTCTGACAGTTGAATTGGACGCAGATGTGCTATATTTGTATTATTTGCAAAATTCGTTGATTGAATCCCAGTGAAGTCATGAAAACCTAAATGCTTGCCGTGAGGGCACCTAATAGTTTTATTTAGGCATTCTCTTTCAATACAGGACAGATGTCGAAGTGCCAAACGGTTTCCTGACTCTTTAGACCAAACAACTTGGTGAACTTTCATAGTTCCCGGAAAAGTCTTTAAGTCTTTGGGCAAGAGCCAATCTTTTTCTGTCACCTGATAATCTTCAACTGTTTCAATTTTCACACCTTTAACATAACACTGTAGGTTTTGTACCAGCGATTCAATATTGGTAATATCATGTTGATATGAGACTTGTTTATCTAGCGTTCTCTTTAATACTCCACCCACTCCATCTGCTGCGCTTTTTCCATGACCACACTCACAATAGTTCCAAATTATGTGGGTCAGCATCGGACAATAGGAGGATAACTGAGTTATTATATATAATATATTTTTATTCCTGTATTGCGCAGATGGTGAGTCAGAAATAACGTAAAGTTTACGAACCAGAGGAGCAGTTATCTCAATTTCTTGCAAAACAGGAATGAGGTGTGCCCATACTGCAGCAGCATCATGCCTTAAAGAGGTACGTACAGTACAAAATGACTGAGTTTTGCAAGTTTCGTTGTCGAGTTTGAAATATATTACGACAGTATGCAAAGTGAACTGTTGTCTGCTACCACCAAAATGAAGGGATTGAATTTCGGATCCATATTTGGCATTATAATTTTCACTGAAATCAATTTGTATAATACAGTCTTCCGTAGTCATATTTTCTTTTAACGTTTTGAAAGCTTGATTTTGATTTTTATTATTGACGCAATGTTTAAGGAATGGTTTCAGGCTATCTTCGAATTTTTTTATTAAATCTAGTGGTTTCACCCAACGCCTTACTTTTTCAACTTTAATAGCAGATTTTTCTACATTATTTTTGACATATATGCTTTTATTCTTCTCCCAACCCCAATACGCTATGTTCACTTCATTATTAAACTCTTGATAATCAATGTGTCTATTTTTACAACTTGAGCATATTCTTTGCAGACAATCGATATTATCTTTACTACAACATAGGCTACTTAAAACGTCGGATATTGTATTTTCTTTGATAAGGCGGTTTCTTTTCATAGATTCAATCAAAAGTTTCATATTTTCGTGCTTTTCACATAGGCATGTATTTCGTGCATTCACATTTGGTTGAGTGACCCAGAAAGGCTTCATTCTTGAAAATGTTGAATAGCTTATCGGTGGTTCTCCTGATCCCAAATATTTCAAGTGTAAATTTTTAAGTGTGTCTGTCAATAGTCTTTTTTGTTTTTTTAATCCATGTCTAGATATGGTGTCATTTTTTCCAGGACACAGTGTTGAATTTTCATCATCTTCTAAAAATTTCACCACCCTCCTGAGAATTCGATTTTTTTTTTCATCAGGTTTTATGACTTCTACTGCTGGTTTTTCTCCTTTTTGGGTACTTTTCTTCAAAATCATATGATTGCTTTGTAGTCTGTTACACCTTTTTTTGAACATTTCTTTTTCCTTAGTGACCTGTAATAATTTGTTTTGTAATTCTGTTATTAGCTTAGTTTTAGTTTTTTGATATTTTCGAAATTTGTCTTTAAGTCCTCGCTTGAATTCTACAGATGTAATTGACGAGTCTGAAACAGGGCTGTTGGGGCATAATGTTGACTCGATACTACTTAGATTTGATGGACATGTTATTCGTTGTACGCCACTTGGTTGTACACAATGAGTGCCAGTTACTACATTGTCATCAATATGATGTTGAATATTGGAACCAATTGTACTATCGCTATTCATCGGCAAGCAGCGCCGAGCCGAAGATGGATTCCCTTGACGAGAAGTGCTTGGACCAGGATTGCTATAGTCAAAATTTACAAAATTTTGATGCGTTGATAGCAGGGTTTGTCGTGGACTGCTTGTGTATACCCGATGAAAGCTTCTAGCTTCTGTAGTATTAGAACGTTGGATTTGGATATTCGTACTAATACTATTGCTGTTCAATCGTAAGCTGCGCCGTAAAGTAGGCAAGAAGGAACTGTGACAGGAAGTGCTTAGTCCAGGACCATCACTTTGATCCCCAATTGTCTCATCCAGAGGGTTAGCACGAGCCGCTATAGGAGCTGGAGCTGCTCTATTTTTTTTTCTTTGGTAATAAGCAGCAGCACTTATTTTGTTTTTTCTTCTTAGGATTCTTAATTTTTTAGGGGTCATTAGATGCCTTGAAACAATTAATCCCGCTGCTTTTTTTCTGGCATACCTTTCTCTGTCTTTTCTCAAAAACTCTTCGCGTGAGACTTCATTGCTCTTAATTCTCTCTTTTCTTCTTCTTTCATACAACCTCCTTTTTTCCAACCTTTCTTCTCTAGTCTGTTGCTTAGGCCGCGGCATCCTAAAATCAAAATACACGCTTTTCAATTTTCTTCTTTCTCATATCCACAGACATACATTCATACACACTATACTATGATCCTATAAAATACTATACCTTCAGATACACCACGCGCTCACACACTAGCTCTCTTGCATTGACTCAGACAAACACTCTCACAGGCAATTTCTCATCACATAGGTATATCTCTTTTTTTTTCATATAACGTTTAAATGCTCTTTAACTTATTTGTTATATCTTGTAAAATTAAGAAATTTTGTAATTATATCAAATATTATTTATTATTGTTATTTACTCGTAATAAATGATATAAAAATAAAGGTAAGTGACTTATATTGAAGGTAAACCCTCGAAATAATTATTTTGTTGACAATTAGTAGGTATAATAATCTACACTGTGGTGACCCACACACTCATCACATTTTCGTTGAGCCGAACAAATGTGTATCTAAAGTATAGTAAACATGTACTAACTACATAGATATATGTATATATTATATATCTTAAGCACAAATATTACACAACAAATACACCTAAATAATCTAATCGACACTCTAGGTAAAAGTAGGTACATTACAAAACTATGACTTTGTATTTGACACCAGGATCTCTAAAACTTTATGTTTTTATCATTTCGGAGATACTTTTAATTCCGGTGGACTGTAATTGGTATAACAGTCCACCGAATCCACTGAAATGATAACACTGAGATGATAAAATAGAGGTTAGTTCTACATTTAACTCCGAAAAAAAATTATTTAAAAAATATGAACACTACTCAAACAAAACAGTACTTACTGCGAATTTAATACACAATTTTGAAACAAATTAAACAAATCTAGCACGAGTTATAACAGCCACCGAAATGAAACTATTTTTGTCCCCATATTACTGAAATGATAAACTTACTTTTTTGGCGGGAAACCGCAAGACGTTGGGACCGGTGCGTTCGCGCCGAGAGCTTAAGCCGGACTGATCCGGAGTGAGAAAAGGTGAAAGGGGCGTAACAACGCAATGTTGATGTGGCTATTCTACTAAAACTTACTGTCCTCTGAAATGATAACTTTTTTCCAGACAAAAGTTGACTGCCTGTCAAATCCATGAGAAAGAAGATAAACAAACAAAAATTGTTTTATTTGATCGAATATATTATAATTTAATGATAACAAAATCAATTTAAATCCATATTACGAATGTATTTGCAGGAGAAGGTATGTTATGAGCGGAATTGGGTTCAGGACAGGTCACCGTGATGATAAAATAACACTTTGTATTTTTTTTTTTGGGTATATTAGAGGGTAGATACCAATGATTTTTTTTGCCAAGGTAGAGAAATACTTACGTTGTTGAGAAAAAATATATAAAATTAATAATCAGCACATTGCACTACCGTTCTCAGGTTTGCCGTGTATTTTTTTGCTTGGGCAATTCACCCTTACGCGGTTTTACAAATGATGCGACGTGGTTGATGAGAAAGAGTTAATTTTATGTGTTTTGTATGTTTATTTGTTACGAAGAAGAGCTCGGATTGTGAAGTTCGATTAAGAAATAGTGACAAGAAATAGCATTGATGTTTTCCCAGATTGAAAGATAAAGCGCTACTTACAAAGTTATTTTGGCGCGTGGCCAAAACGGAACTAAAGCTGCCATCTTGTTTTTTGAATATGTGACATTTCGCAAAACAATCGCACAAACTTTTACCAACAGTGCCCTCCTGTCAACGTCATTCGAGTGTCAAAATATCCTTGTAACAGTGAATGGAGGAAGGTAAAATTAAAAGCACTTCAAGACGTTCCAACTTTGTCTGACAACGCAAGCAAACCGTTTGGTGTTGCTAGTCTAAAGCCTACGGTTTCCTAGAAGCGGTGGCCGCCACATAGTGTCCGCAATTTACGGGTGAATGATGTCACTGAAACGTTATTTATGAAAGTAAGTTGATATTTTTGGAGCGCGTTTTTAACACCTTTAAGTCAAACCCTGCTGCCCATAGATTTAAATCGCTAAATTTGCGCTCACCGTACTAAAAAGTGTCCATACTCAGTGAGCTCACACATTATTAAATATCGTCTCTATGTCAAGTCAAGTCACTGCATCATTGTGTGTCAGACTGTGTAAAAACGAAACAGTAACGCGACTATCTTTTAACGCGGTAGGGCGAATCTAACGATTTAAATCTTTGCCGCTGTCATAATTATCATGACAGCTGTCACTGCGGCTGTTAAGTGCGGCCACCGTTGTTCCAGGACACCATAGCTTAACCGCAGTCATCATCACCCTTAGCAGTCTACCTACATACCTACTTACTATAGGAGATACCACCTAAATCTCATGCAGCGTTGGATTTCGTAGTATAATTATACTATTTGTAGCATATTTTCATGATGTGTAGTATATAGTATCGCAATGCCAGGATTGTCCGTGAAATTACTATAATTTTACTTCTAAATATCTTATGCAAAGTCTTATTTCTTACCCAAAGCCGAGCAATTTATTTACGTAAGCCACGTACGTCAAATCAGAACAAAAAAAGGCGAAGCTCAATGATGAACCCAACAGCTAGAAAAACGATTTCACTAATTCTGTGTAAACATTTTCTGCGCCGGAAATTTTGAATTTTGTTGCTGCCGTAACGTAAGCGAAAACATGGCAAAAACTAATCAAAATGTATGCAAAGCTACCGCGTCTTGCAGCAGAAAAAAAAACACAAAAATATTGGTTACAATTGTAACAAAATCACGAAAAAGAAAACGTTGTATCATTTTGGGCAAATAGTAGGTACTTATTTTTTTACGTTCCATAGACAATAATTTTCTGAGAGCCCAATTCGGACACTGATCTCATGCCTTTTGACTTTATTTTCGGCTAAGTACAGTCGCCAGCACATCCAGTAACCACAAACTGTCAGATTTTCTCATTCGATTTTTAACTTAACAAATAACATTTTAAGGCTTAAAATCGTTTGTAGAAATTTGACAGTTTCGTGTAGCTTGTCCTCCTGCTGGCAATTGTACCTACCTACTCTCTTGCAGCAGCTACCAGGAAGCTTACAGCTGCTACAGGCAGGTACGTATACAGAAGGGGGATAGTTGGGATTAATCCCCCCTGAAAACTGACGTCACATAAATTAAACGCAATTTTTTACAGAGTTCACATGGTTGTTTCAATGTTTGTCCCCCCCCGAACCAAAAGTTTGGATAAGTGCCTGGCTACAAGCACCTACACCTAATCAGCCTATAAAGGTCCCACTGCCGGGACACAGGCCTCCTCTCTGTGACAGGGAGTGGGCCGTAATCCACCACGCGGGCCCAGTGCGGGTTGGTAGATGTCACATGTCTTCGAGTTTTTTTTCTAGGACACGCTGTTTCCTCACGATGTTTTCCTTCACCGTTTTGAGAGCAGTGGTGTAGAAATTAAATACACAAAGTAAAGTGCCTGCCTGGGTTTGAACTCACGGTCTACAACTCGTAAGTCGGGGCCGATTCCACTGGGCCACCACTGCTCCACTATAGGCAGGTATTTTTCGGTGTTTCTTCTCGGAGTAGTCGGATAGAAAACACCGACTTCATCTAGTTTTGTTTCATGATATCTCTAAATGGTTGGTTGATACTTCCCGTGATCCAAGGCTTGGCTTTTACCTTGGCCAGAGGCTAAGCATTGCCATACAACGTGGCAATGCCGCCAGTCTCTTGGGTACATTACCAGTCGACAGCGATGAGGAGGAATTTTCCGACACCATTAATACCTAGTTTTAGTTTAAAAGACTTATTAACGTGTTTTTTGTTTGTTGCTAAAACCAATTTAAAAACCGGCCAAGTGCGTGTCGAACTACGCGCAATGAAAGGTTCCTTAGTTGGAATGAATTTATCCCAAGAAATAACTTTAATTTCGGAAGTCGGTGTCTTTGGTTTTGTATTTTCGATTTTGGCCACCGACTTCCGAAATTAAAGTTATTTTTCACGTCTTTTAGTGTTTCTTTTGGAAGTTGGTTGTTTTTTTGTAAAAAAGTTTTTATTTTTCACTTTTTAGTTGCGGTACTTACCCCACACAAATTCGTATACCACTACTTGTTGTGTAAACAACAGTGACAGAAAATTATTAACGCATCATCCATATAAACTAAGTAGAAAAAGTATGCAGTACTAAGGATAACTCAAAAACTACTGGTCAGACCTTGATCAAATTTAAATGGGACCACATGTGAAGCACCACCTATCAAATAAAACAAGGGACACCCGGATGGAACGAAGTTCTAAAAAAAAAAAAGTTGTTGTTGTTTGTTGTTGTTGTTGGTTGTTGTTGGGGTTGTTGTTGTTGGGATTGTTGTTGTTGTTGGGATTGTTGTTGTTGTTGTTGTTGTTCAATGCGAAATAGAAATGAAAATATCTGGCTTGCTTTCTATAAGAGAGAGAGAGACAGACAGAGAAACATGCGACGCCGCACAGCTTACAATAGCTTACTATAGCAAAAAGTGTCGTGACAACTTTTCGTAAGAATTTTTTCCGTCTAGCCCCCTTTCACAACGCGCGATAAGGAACTTCGTTCCAAAAAGAAACATCCAAATCGGTTCACCCAGAAAAAAGTTATGAGCTAACACACATAAAAAAAAAAAAAAAACATACAGACGAATTGAGAACCTCCTCCTTTTTGTGAAGTCGGTTAAAAACTTAACATTGCAGTTTAAGAACATGTTCTCCCATATGTTCCAACTGCAAATGTAAGTTGGTCGACTATTACTTATTAACTTGTAAAGCCTACTTAGCTATGATAGTTTTTTACATAATACTATTTACTACCGTGATTTTTTTCACATATTTAAAAGCAACCATTTAGCTGGCAGGGGGGACACTTGACTCTTCAGAAACGGATCCATAGAGGCCCGTTGTTTGATCAGTAGTCAAACATACTAATAGTTAAAATGCGTTAGTTAGACTAACAATGTGTTAAAACTGACAAGTATGTTGTTTGACAAATCTACAGCTAAAAAAATTGTCATTTTGCTATAAAACTTAACCATGCGAAGACATAGTAGTTAAACTTTGACAGCTATTGTCAAGAGACTAAATCGGTTTTTTTTTTTCTAACTTTCGATTATATTTTTGTACCTAATTGATTTGAAACCATTCATTCTTTCTTTCAGGAGTAGGTACAGTATCGTCAGCCAATTTACCAACAAATCACTTCGAAAATCACGAACACAACCAACCAATAATATTCAATGTTGACACAGAAGTAAATATTGATTTAAAAAAGTAATTAGCCTCCGACCTTACGACCCTAACACCTGCCTGATCACATAACCCATAGACAATATACCCACATTCGAAATAACACTTTATTTTCAGCAAGATAAAGCAGGAATTGACTTGAAATTTTTCAGTTGATGACACCACGAAAATTATAAGTGAAAAATTTATTATTTAACAATGACCGTGTTGGGTGTTATTTCAAGGTGTACTTTTTTAATAATTATGTTTGTTTTAGAAGTGCCTAAGTCATCTATATTAACATGTTTGTAAGTACCTCAATCAATCTGACTGACATTTTCCCACTATGTCAGCTTCCAGCCTAACCTCATGTAGCTGAATACCAGTATTTTACATAGAGCGACTACACATCTGACCTCCACAACCCAGTTACTGGGTAACAAGATACCCTTTGGTAAGACTGGTTGGTTGTTATACTTTTTCGATTTCTGACTACCCGTAACGACTGTCAAAGATCTACGAATGACAGCCAGGACCCACATCTAAACGTTCTTTGCGAGGCACGGAGGAGTGTCGATCTGTAATGCATGGTCACCCATCCACGAGACGACCGCGGCAAGCGTAGCTTAACCTTCGATTGACCCGGTCGGCTGTTATTATTTAGGCACTAGCTCCTCGGTCAGGAAGACTATTATTATTATTACTAGCTTCTGCTCGCGACTTCGTCCGTGTGAAATTTCTGAAACAGAACGCACTATCTATCACAATCTGAATCATTTTGAAGCCTATTGCTAATCCATTGCTTCATATGTTCGAAAAATGTGTCTGCTCAGCAACGTAAATAACGCAATGAATGTTGTTGAACTGTCTTGATTGTACATGTGCTACAAAAAAAACCGAGCGTTTTAAGGTACTTATAGAGGTATGAGGAACAGGGTGTAAAGCTCACTCATACTCTATGGAAAAGGGGAGGATCCTCCGACCAGACGGATGTTGTGTCTGGCGGGCAACTGCCCGACGGTTGATGTCAGGACGTTCTATATATGCTTGTCGCGCGGTAAACTCTGTTTGCGCGATGCAGGATTTTGTGTGACGTCAGTCAATATGACGTGTAGCTCGCATGTGGCGATGTTGATACCGCTACAGTACCTATCCTACGTTTGGGCAGCGCCATAAGTAGATGATGCTAAAAGTACCTATACTTAGTTTCACAAGTTCTCAACTTCAAATTCTCAATTCAGAAACCTAATGTAAGTTTTATTGTCTAGATGGAAAAGGACTTTTCTGTCCACTCACTGAGTTAGGGACTTCATATATTTAGACAATAGACAAAGCATGAAAAGTGTCCAATAGATATAACTTTTCCGGCGGACTGCGCTTGAGTGAAACACCGACGCGACGCCGTCCGTCTTCAAAATATATAGTTTCACTAGCGTCTACCCGCAGATTCGCCCGCGTTTTTGTCGGAAATTATCCCACAAGAACGGACTACCAAGACTAAAATAGCCTATATCCTGTCCCAGAACGCCATCTATCTCCTTGCCAAATGTCGAAATTTGTTCCGTGGTTTAGGCGGGAATAGGTAAAGAGGGCCTAGATAAAGTAACATTCGATTAGCGATGACGCTAGTAGAAAAGCCAAAAAATTTATGGGGTTGAAGCCATCGTAATGTCACGTGATCATAGGTCAACGAATAGAAATTAGGTAGACAATGTTAACATCATTCGATTCTATGAAACGAATCGACAGCGTCGAACGATTACTTCCATAGAGATGCGTAGCCAAGTGACACTTTTTGACAAGCGTTATCGCTAGTTTTCGATTCATATGATGGAAACATTAGCGAAAACGATAGCGATTTTAGAAATAGAATCGTTTCGGAGCGAATTCCATTTGTCTAGGCCCTCAGTATGGATTTGAAGCTAGCCCTGCAGAGAGGTAAAGTAACGAAATTAAACTTTTGCCGATTATCCTTGCGTCGCATAATCCCAATCCTAAATATTATGTTTAATAGGCATGGACGACATCGTTGGTTGCAAGCCCAATAATTATCTCTACATAGTCCAAGTGACGCATATTCATAACGTCAGGCAGGAGTATCTAAGGAAACGGCGAAAACGTTGTATGTACATACACCGTTTTCGCCGTTTTCTTGGTGCGCAGGGTTCGGGCTAGCTCCAGTGGCATCCTGAGTACATTCGCGCAGAGGTTCGATCGCTAATACCTGAACCATTGCCGTGTGGTTCACATACTGTGCAATCAAGGCCGGTAATGTGTTTATGTGGTATTTTTAATTGTGTTTTTATTTATATTTTAATGTGTGTTTTTATTTTATATTTAATTTTTAATTTGGTCAAACTTTTTGTGCATTTAAGATCCTTGTTGGTCGAAATAAACGTAGGTATTTTATTTTATTTGTTTATTTAAGTGTAGGTGGTAAAAATAGGTACTTACGCCTCAAGTTTACTGCCTAAGTTATTTAAACACGCTTTTAAAATAAAGCTTAGTATCACATAAACTTTATTGGTTTTTGGTAGGACCAAAAAACAAATCGAAGGACCAAAAACGATCAGTGTGTGTTTTGTCAAGAATTAAAAGAAACTGCTTACGCTCGCAGTCGGTTTGGTTGTAAAGCGTCATGAGGCCCAACTAAGTTTGAAAGTATATGAATAAAATTGAGTATCTTATAACTTTTGAAGCATGAAGTAATAAAAGCTTTAATTCTAGACCCTATTTTGTTGGATACCGCCAATCTTTATTCAATAACCAGCGGGATAATTGCGTAAAACACTAACAGTAGCAATGGCTTGCATTTTGACAGTTCAACAACATTCATTTGATTGCGTTATTTACGTTGTTGGGCAGACAAATTTTTCGAAAATATGAAACAATATCCTTCAAATGATTCAGATTGTTATTGAAAGTGTGTTACGCAATTAAGATTAAGACGCTGATCGTCTCGAAAATACTGATCGCGACGATGCGCCACCAAAAAACTCAAGTGGTTTTTTTTTTAATGTTTTTTTTTTTAGTAGTTTATAGTCAGTATGGTGCAGGTATTAACACTATTAGCTAGCATCAAATAGTAATTTATGTAACAAATCGTAAGTACAACACCCTAAGATCTCGATTACCTACAAGGCTTACACCCCCCTTATTTTTATAAGCCACGGCTTATTTTAATTTCTGAATTGTTTTTTTGAAGTGAAAACTCCTTTAGGCGCGTTGAACACTTTTTCGGGTTACCAAAAATCATGGAACTCGCGTCATCGTTACCGCACGCTTCGACGATACAATTCACAAGTTATCTACCTACTTATTTTTCACTTCTCTCGGCAGTCCGCAAAGACTGCCCCGCATATATTTTTTTTGTTTTTATCTCTTTCATTACGGACGCTTTTAACGTGCACGTCTTTCTACATCATTCTCACATGTATAATTTCAACATGAATGATTTAACAATTTTTTGTAACAATATTTTTATTTAAAGAAGTGTCCGTGGAGTTTCTTGCCTGTTCTTCTCCATAGACCGTACCTGCTACGCTTTGGAACGGGCAACTAGCTCCATCTTTCTGACTGACCGATTCCTTGACAATTCATAAGTGCCTGTAATTGGTTTATTTGAACTAAATGCTTAGAGTTTGAGTTTAAGTTTCTACACTTCGTATTCAGCAATAACGTCAATCGCCCAAATTACTTTGACTGTAGCAAATTAATTTCTAAACGTTTGATAATCTGTAATCTTTGAATCTTGGTAAGGTACCTAGCTATCCTGCTGTTTTATATATTTCAGACATCAAAAGCTATCGCCGCTCCTCATCTTTAAATTGTAAAAGAACCTCCTGGAAGTTGTGAAACAAAAAGCAATATTTTTGGTCTTAATGGGTCTTTAGACTTACCAGGAGCCGGAGCGGGCGCCGTCGGCGCCAGCAAGTGGTTGTAACTTCGCAGTAGACATGCGACTGACTCCAGAGAATATAGAGGCATTCCTGGCTCCATTTTTAGTGCAAGCACTGGTTCCTGGTCCTTCTCTTTTTAAATTACCTCTTTAGAAGAGGTTGGTGGTTTTTGCATTGTTTTCGGACTTGCGTTGTCCTCACTTTTAATTTGCACTGTTTTCACAACAACTCTTCTATATTCTTTTGTGGTATTTTTCTACCTACTTCATTATGGTTCACATTACTTTATTTGGTTTTTAATCATTTGTTGTAAGGGGCGGCTACATTCAGTTACCGAAGGACAATACTATAGGTTTCCTTCTATGCGGTTCTTTGTATTCAAATCTTGAAGTTTTTATTTAAGTAGTCCTAGGTTTAGAATGGCTTCCGCTTATTCAATTGGTAAACAAGTATCTTGAAAAAAGGACTGTCCACTTTTAAGAAGCTGAGCTACATGGACTTTTGCAGGCCAGCGGTGGATTTAACTTTTTCTTTTATTTGCTTATTTTAGGTAAGTACATACGTAGCAATTTTAATTAGAATCGGGTCTTTAAAACTTTGACAATTGGAAAACCGACGGCAAGGTAGACTACACCAATTATTAGATAATGCACACATAGGTGATTATTATTTTGTTTCGTGACCAGTGGTCCTTTTTGTCTAGTTCTTATTTATTTGCTAATACTCGTTAAGTACCTACTTCTTTTTGAAGTTATTAAAAATTACTTTTTATTTTTTCCAACACTATTCCACCACCATTCCTAAATCAAACAAACTGTTCGACTAACTACAATACAACATAACATTACACCACTATGGAAAACGCTACATCACTTCGGTAATTTCGCGCGCTTTCTTCCATTGGCGCCAACACTAATTGTACAGCAACATCCTTGACTGCTATTGGTTGAATGGGTAATTATCGGGTGGTTTGGCGGCGCCTGATTGGTTGGGTGGTAGGCCACGCCCCCTATTTTCCCGTGGTAACCCGGCTTAGCTTATGACACCGCGTGTAACGTTCTACGATGAATAGTTGATGAAGTGGCATTAAGTTTTCAGGTGGTTGGAGAGATTCTTTATGAGGTCGCGTTTGTGTATTATTTTGTTTAGGTAATTTATTTGTTTATTTTCCACTTTACTTTCTGATATTATATCTTTTTTTTCCCGAACAAATGTTTTTGAAGTGAACAATTATTTAGGCGTACTTTGCGCTCTTTCTAAACAGTGAACAAAACTGTGAACCGCCACGCTCGAGTCAGCGACGCTGAATCCCGTATACTCGGCTCCAGTCGGTTGGTGACGCTGAATCGCGTATACTCGCCACTGAATCGAGTTTTCACTTCTATCGTGTGGTAACTAACTTAACTAAAATGATTCAAAAATTATAATACGGCGTCGAAAAATGTATCCATAAAGCTGTCGACTGGTAAGGTACTCAAGGAACTGGCGGCATTGCCACGTTGTTCGGCAATGTTTAGCCTAGGTCAGATAGATCTATTAGAAGCACTGCATCTTAAGTACACAAATCGTGTAAGCGGGGATGTCTAAACGCGGGAAACTGTATTACAGCAGTAAATTTAAAAATAACTTTCTGGTCCTTCGTGTCAAAACCTTTAACTTGAAATCCTTCTCACACAATCCTGGGTGTAGGCCCTTCGGGCTCCAGACCAACCTGTCCAGTTCAGTGTTTTCTTACGTCAACTAAAAGCATGCTCCGGAAAACAGAAAAAAACACCATCAGAGGACCCGAGCAAATTCAAAATGTCTACAAAGACATTGGGCCTAAATGGCTGAAAGACCGAATGGTCCTTGGCTTCTATATTTGGATAGACGTCAGGGCAATTAAAAAGTTTTCTTTGTGTGCTGTCAGTGTGGGAAAAAATCCTTCTTCCTCCTTTCTTAAGTAAATATCATCATCTGGCTCGCCTTTCCCAACTGTGTTGGGGTTGGTTTCCAGGCTAATTGGATGCAGCTGAATACCAGTATTTTACATGGAGCGACTGCCCATCTGACGTCCACAACCCAGTTACTGACTAGAACGATACCCCTAAAGGTATTTTATAAGGCAGATGTGAGTGGAAACTCTGGGAGGGGACGCCTTATGAGGACGTATAGTGACCTTATTGGTGATTTTTTTCAGAAAGGTCAGGTGCGTAGTACTGGCAACCGGCGTGCGTGTATGACCAGATCATGTATGAACGTAAACGAGGCTAAAGGAGTATACATGTAAGGATCGTAGCAGGTGGCGTTCTGTAGTTTCTGCCTACCCCAAGGCGTGAGTTTATGTATGTATGTATGTGTATGATACCCTTGGTAAGACTGGTTTTCAGACTTCCCTACTTTTGAATACCCATAAGAACAGTCGAAGGATCTACAAGTAAATGACAGCCGCGAGACCAAAGGGTAAATGAGCTTTCAGAGACCCGGAGGGGTTTCGATGTGTTATGGATGGTCATGGTTACCCACCCATCCACGAACTGATTACGACAAGCGTAGCTTTTCCTTCAGTGGTCCCGTGTGCATTGGCGGATACGGGGGGGGGGGGGGGGGCTATGGGGGCCATGGCCCCGCCCAAAAGACCCAGGAATTCCATACTTTCGACTCAACTTTTCGATTCAATTCAGCCGAAAGATCATTCTCCACTCTACGCCGCTGAAAAACACGGCAGCGTACGGACAGGGGAGGAGTGGCTTTGCGGACTTGCACTCCCACACATCCACAGGGATGTCCCAGTTGATGTCGATAAAAGTATAGATAGGTTCGCCAAAACCGGCCCAAGAAGCGTTAACTTTATTTTGTAAAAAATCAAGCTAATAAAAACTTTTTTGTTTTTGTTTACTTGTTATTTTAACCCTAGCTCCGAACCTTGTCAGAATGCAACCCCTCCCCCCCAACCCTAAATGAAATCCTGGATCTTCCCCTGCCCGTGCGATTATTACTTAGCCACGAGCCACGAGCCACTCATATACATAAACAGGTAAACATTATTAAAATTAACAAATACCTGAAGATGCTACTATAAAGAGCCTTTTGAAAGCAACATGGCGTCGCGTGGCGTTATAATTGGCGCTTACGGCGTCGCCACCGTACGCGTTATGAGGGGCCGAGTAACTTGGACAGAGGTGGCTGTGGAGACGACTAAGTATTTTTTTTTTAGTTAGTTATGATAGGACTGCTTCATTAATCGTAGATTTTTGAATTTTTGAGCCTTTTGAAATCACATAGGTAATAGCGATTGCGATTTATCATCAAATCAAATCAAAATATTTTATTTCACATAAACCTACATGGACACTTATGAAACGTTTGAAGCCAGGTGGAACCGTGCACCTAGCACGGTTCCAATTGGTTGTTTCCTATGGAGAAGAGCCAGCAAGAAACTCTTTTAAAAATAAGGGGCTTTTACAATGTTTCAAATTACAGTGTTAATAGATATGGGAGGACAGTGTAGACCTTGTAGTAGCGGTCAAAAGGTTAAACATTGGCCCTCTCCGTAGTTTTCCTTGTCCGACGAAGGTCTAACATCAAATAACCGACTAATAATTATTGGAACGAAGGTGATGTTACTCTATCGCTCCGATTCGAGCACTATGGCACTATTATTTTTCAAACAAAATTTTGCCTTTATTTACCAAAGATGTACAAGCTTTTTTCCAACTATGTTAGGGTCTAGTGGCCTAGTGGTGACGACCGCGACTTACTAACTTCGAGCCCAAAGAGGCGCTTTACTTTGTGTAAATTATTTCATCAGCACTGCTCTCAAAACGGTGAAGGAAAACATCGTGAGGAAACCGGCATGTCCTAGAACCAAAAATTCGAAGACATGTGACATCTATCAACCCGCACTGGGCCCGCGTGGTGGATTACGGCCCACTCCCTCTCACAAAGAGGAGGCCTGTGTCCCAGCAGTGGGAACATTGTAGGCTGATTATGCTATGTTAGGGTCGGCTTCCAATCTGACTGCAGGATGCAGCTGAATACTCCTCCACAACAAAGGTACTGGATAACACGATACCCCTCGGTAAGACTGGTTGCCAGTCTTTTGGGCTTCTGACTACCCGTAACGACTGTCGAAGATCTAGGGTAATGGTGGCAAAGATGTACATTATTAACACTTTCACGGACACTGAGATACAATTGACATTCTGAACATGACACTAAAAATTTCATACAAAATAATATAAAGAAATCATTTATTTCAACTAGGTATATTAAAGGCACTTTTGAACGTCTAAATTTACAACAAAATAGAATTGATTCTAGTTGTTCAAAAGGTAGTATGGAGATGCTGCCTATAGCTGGACTGCCGTAAAAAATAAGTCAAGCCAGCTGTAATATGACACTAGTTTTTTTTTTGTGAATGCAATACGACGCTGGAACACATTGTTTCTTGGTAATGTACGCAAATTTATACGGCTACAGGCGGTTTGTCTGTTTTGACTTGGTTATATTAACCGCCTATCGCCGTAGTGTCACGTCAAACACCAAAAAAAAATACGCCTCTAGCTGTGACGTCAGTGAAAGTGTTAAACACACAAGCATTGCCAGTTTTGTTTAAATTCCTATCTATATAGAGGTATGAGGAACTGGGTGTAAAGTCCACTCATGCTCCATAGAAAAGGAAGGATCCTCCTACCAGACAAGTGCCTTGACTGATGGGCAACTGCCCGACGGTTGATGTCAGGACGTTGTATACCTACAAAGCGGCGCGGACCGTATCAAATGGCACACATTCTTCTCCATAGAGATCTACCTTATGGAATGGGCAACTAGCTTCAAATTTCCGACTAACTGACAGACTCTTTGAGAATTCAAAAGTGCGTGTGAATGATTTAATTGAAATAAATGCTTTGAGTTTGAGTTTGAATTAAATTATATCACGTATAACATGGTATACACGATATACAACATTTTAATGACATTCATTCAAAAAATATATGGAACAGCTGTTTTTTTTTCAAAAAAACTCAAATAAAATCTCGCCTCACATTACAGAAGTAAACTTATACCAGCATTTTAATGATCGCTGTGGGAACCAGCACGTTGTGCCGACAATTAACCCTTTCGCTTTACATAAACACGCTGTCAGCGGACATAGACGAATAGGTAATGCATCATTAAACTACGGGGCAGAAAGACAGGTTTTGTTGTTAGGCAAAATCTAGATTGCAAGTGTGGTCTGTTCCGAAACTATCTGATGAAAATGTAAAGGAATGGAATAAAAAAACCTATGGGTGCCAAATTGAGTTATTTTTATTTGATTCAGCACACAGAGGTACAATATAAATTTACGTTTATTTGATCTAATGGGGGCTATCGTTTTTGTGCTCACCAATTGGCGCCACTGGCGAGTAAGGTCCTTTCAGTACTTTTATTTGATATTTTGGATATTTTTAAGTACCCATAAATCCCCCGTCCGGACTTTGCCCGGCCTTTTCACTTGTCCGGACTTTTTGACTTAAGGGGATTTTTATTAGGAACAAGCTGACCCGACAGACGTGGTTCTGTCTTAACTATGAATGTCATATGTCGTTTAGTTTTAGTTTTGACTATTGACTAAAACTAAAACTAACGACTCATTTATCAACCGATCCATCTGTGTTAAACCATACTTGCAGCGCGCATTCTGTCAATCGCTGACAGTTATGTAAAATTAATACTGGATTTAAGTTTTCTTAAATTTTGTAACGTTTCGATCAACGTCCTTATCTTTTTATTTCATAAGATCCTTCTCCTGACAATAACGAATAAAACAAAAAACAACAAAAAAAAAACGGTCCAGCTGACCACGCGTGATGGCGTGACCAAGGGAAATAGGGATTCATTTTTATATATATCGATATAGTTATAGATGATTATAAAAATAATAATTAAAACTGAAATAGAAAGATAAAAAGTAAAATGTCCGGAGTTTTTGCAAATGTCCGGCTTTTTAGCAGGACTTTTCATATTTCGAAATGAGAACCTTAATTACGGGCGAATGCTTTTGTTGAGGGAGCGATTTTAGAATCTATTTCTAACTTGACGAATCCAGCATACTACCTCCTTAGACTTTAAGTACCTAATTTATTTAGCCACACTTTTTTCGAAAACAATAAAATCATTTGACGTTTTCAATCATTTGAATTGTGTGACGTCCCGCTGACATTTCAAAGCTTATCAAGAATTTAAAGCAGCTTGTGACCACAAACAAGAATATTACTAACCATGGATAAAAAGATAATGATAAAAATGAAAGCGTTTACTAAAATGCCTTCCAAGTTTAGCCGACTTTGCGGCAATAACTGTAAGTACCTATTACCTATTTACTTATTGTCTTACCAAGGGCGTATCGTGTTACCCAGTCACTGGGTTGTGGAGGTCAGATAAGCAGTCGCTCCATGTAAAATACTGGTATTCAGCTACATCTGGTTAGACTAGAAGCCGGTCGCATCATATAGAAACTAGGCAGATGAATTGAATACCTATGGATTTACTTTTTCTTTGGAGCAGACCCATAACTTCACGCCTGTTTCCCGAAGGAGTAAGCGGAGGGTATTAGGTACACCATGCCTGCATAAGTGATGGGAAGCATGCCTATTTTAAACTCCATTTGCACGATATACCACATTTCACATGTTCAATACTTATGCTCCGCGCATAGTAAAAATCTTCGGTCCACCAACAATCGTCTTCTACGATGTCCTTCTCACCGCTCTGGTTTCATTCACTCTTCTTTCTTTGTCCAGGCGGTCTTTCTTTGGAATGCGCTCCCTCTGAACATCAGGACGGCAACCAGTCGGTTATCTTTTAAATGGAAGGCACGTGAACATATTCGTAAGAAGTTGGCAGAATCATCCCAGCTCTGATTTGCTGGATTCGTTTTCTCCTCTTCCTGTCGTTATTTTTCTTGACTAAGTTTATTTTCGTTATATGTATGTATGTATCTATTGTAATAGTATTTATTATTTTTCAAGTTATCTATCCCTTGTGTTGCACCTGCCATGTTTTGTCTCTGCATCACCCTAAGGTTGACTGGTAGAAAATGCCTCAGGCATTAAGTCCGTCTTTGTACAGTATTTTTTTTTACTTGTGCATAAAGTTTTTTTTTTTTTTTTGTCCGTGACATGCAACAAAATTGAAGCAACAAATGACTTGCATCGTTCGAAGATTGTTTTGTTTTATTTATTAACATTTCGCAAGTATCCCTATGGGGTTGTCAGATGCTTAACCGGTCTCGCCTGTGGGTGCCACAATAAATTATGGCCTTCAGCCAGGGCTTAAAAAACTTAAAACTAAGCGACAACACGCTAAGGGCACCCCCTGTGGTGTACTGACCTCGACTTAGGGCGTCGCTGGGGGAGGGCAGTAAGGGACAGGCTGGATCGGTTTATCCAAACACTGTTTAGACAATAGGTTCTCACCCTGGCGTTGCCCACCGCCCACTTTGAGTTTTTATTTTCTAGAGTCCCCCAATTTTATTACTTACCTACCATCTGTCGCGAATCTGAAACAGCTATTGCCACGATTATATTTTAAACGTGTAATATTATATAGACGTAAGATCCCATCTCAACGCCCCCTAATTTTCTCTGGGTCTTTTACTGCCCCCCTGAAAGTCTGAAACGCCCATGAGGGGGCGTTATCGCCCACGTTGAGAACCTATGGTTTAGACGGTGCAACTTATGGTACAGGTAATTAAATCGGACCGTGTAAATCAGGGTTGACTGCCGACTGCCGTTAACTAAGCGGGCAGAAATAGCAGAAATCTACTCTGCGCTTTTACTAAACACTCCAGAAATTGGGCATCAAAGATGAATCCTAAATATTATGAAACTAATCATCTGCCTAGCCTTTTCCAAACTAGAAAGAAAGAAAAGAAAGTTATTTTTTTTATTTGAGACACGCACAGGATAATACTAAGTACTAGTAACTACACGTAAGTTCAAGTTATGTTGGAGTCAGGGGGCCTACTCTTAACCACGATATCCGTTCAGCTGAAGTTACGGATCTTACGGACTACTCCTTGTCACTTTCGGACATAACATTAGTCCGGGGCCGGAACTAAAAATTAATGACAAAAACGATTTGACAGTTTTCCTTACATCCGATGTGTTTTTGCCAGTCCGAAAAAGTTAATTAATCGGGAGTAGGGTTCAATTCTAAGTATAGAACTACTTTCGGTTGGGCCCGTTTCTTTGTTGACGGATTCAGAGAGTAGGGCCCGCTTCCAGTTTAATCCGGTATTTAAACGGTGCGACTTACTATCTGACCTCCACACACAACTAGTGCCGGCTTAGGGTAGGACACGGCTGGGTTCTCAGGAGTAGGCAGTGACCTTTCGCTGCCAGCCGTAGTGAATGCTATGGTCGGGGTCCTGGGACGCGTTGGTATATAGAAGAAGAAGGCTGCGGAAAGGGAGCGAGAGATCTCATTCTCTCACCCTGCCAGCAGCAGGCGCACCGGGCGTCGGCGGAGGGCGGACAATGCCCTCTTCCAGCCCCCCTAAACGGGTCCAGGGACGACGGACTCGGGGCGTCCGTCGCCGCCCCTAAGACGTCGCGGGGGGAGTCAAACACTTCACTCCCCCGGCTCGACAAGACGGGGTCCGCAGAGGCGGGCCCCGTCGGCCGTCAGCCGTTCCCCGTCAGGCGGAGGTTGCGAAGAATCGTACGTTCCCGCGACCACCGGTGCAGGTGTGAGATGGAGCACCGGGGTGGTTTTTAGTCAGTAAGAGTCTGACAGACCCCTCCACCTCCCCCAGGGCGGAGGACATTCATGAGGATTTTCCATCCCGGATCAAAAATAAAAAAAAGGACGCGACTGGGTGACCGCCCAGGGTGCCAGAGGTGAAGGGGAGCCGGAGGGGCTGTGACTCGGCGCCCATTTACCTCTGGCGCCTGCAGAGTACTTTTGTTTTAGTTCGTTTGGAATTAGAAAACCAAAAAACTTGTCGAGCTCTCTTCGCTAGCTCCTGCATCCGACATTCTTTGAATTCTCAAACTTTTCTGCACAAGCCGACAAAGTAACTCTCTCTCTGAATGGACAAAAGAAAACCCAGGCGGAGTGCTGAAATTTTTCGCCCCTCTCTACACTCCAAGAGGGTAGAGGGGCGCCGAAGAAATTTCGCTCAGGGCGCCTGTAATGTTAAAACCGGCACTGCACACAACCCAACAGCAGTTGGGTAATGCGATACCCCTTGGTGAGACTGGTTGTCAGACTTTCGGGCTTCTGATGATGAACCCGAATTCATCCTCTTACCCTTATTCTAATTTATTTGAGGGCGCTGCAACTTGTCTACTTCTTCCATTCATCTGTATTAGTCTTCATCTGAGTAGTCACCCCCTTTTAAAGATAAATGATTTTATTTCTGTAAGTAGGTTTGGGTCACTTTTACACGTCAATCATATTTTTAAAACTAGATGAGGTCGGCGTTTCCTATCTGACTACTCTGAGAAGAAAGGCCGAAACAAACTCAGAGGGCACAGTCTCTTTTAAAGTCCATACATAATCTTGGTCAGATCATGTGAAGACCTGTCCAGTCAGTGCGCGCATTTGTCAGTAATCGTGCAGCTTAACTCAGAACTTAAGGAGCTCAACGATTCGACGAACAATACCAAAGAAAGGACATTTCGGTAGGCCACAAAAAATACTCAAACTGCCAGACCATGATTAAAACTAACTGAGAAGAAAAAAAAAAAACAATGACCCACATAGTCTTCACATTCACAATATTAAACTCTCTATTAAGGCTTCTACAAAGCGGCGCTATGTCGCGCTGTCGCGTCGTCCCTGTCTGAGGGAGCCGTTAGTCTTCATCTCGGTAGTCACTCCCTTCCAGCCATATCATCTTTCACACAGTCAGTCCATCGTTTTTTAGGTCTTCCTCTACTCTTTTACATCCACATTTATAGGTACTCAAAACTTTCCCCACAACATTGCAGTAAACTCCAAGTTATCAGCATCGAGTATACCTATGATAGAATTCCTCAAGAATTCATCATCTCGAACGAAGGAAGAGGAATTTTTGCCGAGAGGTAAAACCCTGTCAGTCCTGAGACATCCCTCTCCTGCTCGAGGCAAAGAGCGGGGAATATATGTGAATCTATTGATGAGCAAATCTGAGTTGTTACCAGAGCCGATGTTTAAATACGGTGCCAGTCTTCCTCTACGAGGTGGTGCTAAGAATGTAAGTTTGTTCTAAGTATTAAATGTCAAATTATAATAGGTAGGTATTTATGTAAATCATGCTAATATTATAAATGTGAAAGTTTGTGATGATGGATGGATGAATGTTTGTTACTCTTTCACGGATGAAATTTGGCACACAGATAGACCTGGGTAAGAAAATAGGCTACAATTCATCCTGGATCGCAGACGAAGTCGCGGGCAACAGCTAGTGGTATATATTTCTGGAAATGAGTTTAAAAAACACTTCCAAACGTCAAAAATAAATTATGTTATAAAAGTAGATGAGGTAAATAAGTGATTCCTAACCAACTACTCTGAGAAAAGGCATCGAAACAAACTCAGAGGTCACAGTCTCTTTTAAAGTCCAGACATAATCTTCGTCAGATCGTAAGGGGACAATGCAGATGAGAGTGTCTGAGCGGGTCTTTTGAAGAAAGACTCACACAGATTTGAGTGAACCTGTATAAAGCTGTCAAAATCTATAATCGAAAGTCATTTATTCAAACTAGGCTGACAATCAGCATTTCTTGAACGTCAGAATTACATAAGACAGTCCCTCAAAACGCCCGCCCTTCACCACTTCCTAGTGCTTTAGCTAGGAAGAAGAAGTCATTGAATAAAACCTCATTAGACAAAGAAAAAAAAATTACAGTACAACTATTTTCTTAATATCCCTCGGCAAACATCGTGTTTCGTTAGTCGTCGGATTCCTATCAGTTGCCCTTTGCACTTGGTGCAGATCGGACGCTCTGAATCGACTTGGAAGTATATTCCAAGTACACAAATAAGACATTAAGAAACAGTTTTACTGTACTTTGTTTATAGAAGCCAAGTTCCAGGTCTGAACGCGTTCAAATGGTGTTTACCAGTTTCGGGGCGAATCACCAGTCAGTTTCCTACGCTATGTGCTTCAACTATGGCGCGTATGCTACAGTCACGCTTTTGTTCAATACAAGGCTTTCAAACCTGGCCACAAGACCGTTAAGACTCCTTCAAACAGGCGCGAAACGCGTCGCGACACAAAGGCATCGCCTGTCGCACGACGAGCGGTGCCTTTGTGTGGGGTGCGATTCGCATCGCGTGTCACACTTGTTTGAATGAGCCGTAAATCCGTAACTTTTCGAGTAACTTATTTATTAACTTTTAAGTTAAAAATTGTTAACGAACTCATTCATTTCCGTTTACTCTTCATAAGTCCGTTGATAGTTAAGTAAGTACCTAGACTATTTGCCAAAAGGACACTGCGCGGACCGCGCTGCGCCGCGAAAAACACATTCTACCTCTAAATAATTATTATTACAAACTCTTATTTATTTAGAGACGCGACAATTGCTATGAAAGCTTCATGGACATTGTTCTATAAAAATCGCGTAGCGCTGTCGAGGCACGCCTGTTTGTGGGAGCCTTACTGGTATACCCTTCTTTTATTATTTTTTCATGTCCTGGCTAAACTTCCATAGCCCATGACATTTTTTTTTAATAAGTAAATTACGAACGCAACGACATATAAAATGCAATTTCTATCAAGAGTTTACGTTAATTTCTGTTAAATCGTCCGAAATATAACGCTTTTTATTTCATTTATTTATTTGGTACACCAACAGCAGTACATACAAAAAATTCAAACAGAACAATGACATAATGAAAGTACTGGTATGTATGCTTACTATAGGTATACACAACATTCACCACAAAATAACAACGCTTTAACGTTTAACGAAGTTAACTTAAATAGTAACGGATTAGGGATTAACAAAGTTAACGATTTAATTAACGATGCCCAGCTATGGCTATTTTCATAAAGCTATACTCCATTTGAAATAAGATTAGAAATTTAAATAAACCTTTTTTACAGTCCGTTCAACCGATTTTGACTTCTATGGCGTTAGTGGCATGACAAATTGCAGCTGACGTAAACAGTTGGTATTGTAACCACGTTTTTGCTTTTAATGCCATCCTTGTACCTACGGAATAGAAGCCAAAATGAGTTGAACGGACTTTAGAAACGGTTTATTTAAATGTCTAATCTTATTTCAAATGGAGTTATAGTTTGCGTGGGTAGCTGGGCTTGTTAACGTTACCAAATAACAAAATAATAACCGTTAAGTAACGTTAATTCCATTGAGATAATTTAATACCGTTAAAAAATTTAACGTTATTTCATACAATTTCCAGTTATATACCGTTAATTACCATTAACGTAAAAGACATAACTAACGTTAATTTTATCGTTAATTTGGCTACGTTGCCGTTCCGTAGGTTTATATTTTTGTGCGCTCGCATAGCATTGGATCACTTTAGATGCACTGTTGCAGCTCCGCCGCGCGCCGGCTATGCCACCCGCGCCGCCGCACTGTCGCACAGTGGATCGAAACTGCTATATGAGGGACATTCGTTATTATATTCATTCTATATTTCATTTTTTTTAAATACCTATCGAAAGATCTTGTTATTCCGATGAATAATTGTCATGACAAGTTTTTCTCTAAAACTGATAGTTTTCCTGGCCAAAAATATTTTAGAGTTTTTTGTATGGAATCAAACAAACTGCTAAAATTTGGCCATGTCTTGAAGGACCAGGCTTTCAAACTACTATATTCTTATCGTTTGACTTGTTGGTTATAATTCTACTCTATCATAGTTGCATATTAAAAAACCAACCACAAATGGTGTTATTTGCTGACGATACTTCCTTAATTTTTAAGATAAATAGACGTGCATCAAATCTTGACGACGTAAATAACGCCCTACTGCAGGTACATGATTGGTTCACTGCTAATAATTTAGTATTAAATGGGGATAAAACTAAATGCATAAGATTTGCTTTACCGAATGTTAAAAGTAATGATTGTGACATAGTATTGAATAAAGAGAAACTAGAATTCGTCGATAAAACTGTTTTCCTGGGGATCACGCTCGACTCAAGGCTGCAATGGGGTCCTCATTTAACATCTCTTGCAGGACGGCTAAATTCAGCAGCATATGCTGTGAGAAAAATCCGTCAATTTACTAATGTAGATACCGCGAGGCTAGTCTATTTCAGTTACTTTCATAGTATCATGTCTTACGGTATTTTACTATGGGGACGGGCTGCAGTTAACGAGTCTATTTTTATTCTGCATAAAAGAGCCATCAGAGCAATATATTGCCTCCGCAGGCGCGATTCTCTAAGGGAACTTTTTAAAGAAATTAACATCATGACGGTACCTTGTCAATATATCTATGAAAACATCATGTACGTAAGAAAAAAATTAAATCTTTTCAGTAAAAGAGGTGAAAGACATAACTATATGACTAGAAATAGGGACCAATTAGTTCAACCAGGTTTCAGACTGGCTAAAGTAGACTCATCCTTCATGGGGTACTGTTTAAAATGTTACAATGAAATACCTCCCCACATACTCCAACAGAATGAAACAAAATTTAAATCTTGTATAAAACGCACACTATGCAGCCAAGCATATTATAAGTTGGGGGATTACATCGCTGACAAAGATGCTTGGCTCAACGCTGGTCCTGCTCCACAGGGGGGCATAAATTAATTGATTAGCTTTCGAAAATATTGTTGGAGCTGCTGAAGATTGTAAAAACAACAACATCTTTGCATTGTATAAATTCAATTTCTTAACAATGTATAATTACATAGCACATGTGTGAGCACTATGGTACCTACTATAAAGCCACCATTTACTAGGCTCGTCTTTAATTGACTTGAATGTGCCCTGGCGGCTGAGAGTATGTCATGCTCACTCAAATGTTTCGCTGGTGGTGGCGTGTGTGTTGGATCATTAAGTTCCCTTCAAAATGGTTGAGCTAAATGGTGCTGATCCATGCGTCATGTTCGTGAACGGGCGCCGTCAGTAGGGACTGGTCAACTCTTGGCTGCCACGGCTTATTTTAATTTAAATTTTTGAATTGTTTTTTTTATCTTTTTTATTACGGATACTTTAAACGTGCACGTATTTCTACATCGTTCTCACATTTTTAATTTGAACATAAATAATGTAAAAAAAATGTTTTTTGTAACTATATATTGATTTAAAAGAGTGTCCATGGAGTTTCTTGCCCGTTCTTCTCCATAGGTACCTACTACGCTTTGGAATGGGCAACTAGCTTCATTTTTCTGACTGACTGACCCTTTGACAATTCAAAAGTGCCTGTAATTGGTTTATTTGAAATAAATGCTTTGAGTTTGAGTTTAAGTTTTGCCTTTTCAAGAGTTACGAGGTTCGGAAAAAAATAAAAAAAAGTAAGTCAAAAGTAGTTTTTCATTAATAATATCATAGATAAAACATTTATAATTAAGGAATGGTAATAATTTAAAAACATGTTCATCGAAAAAAAACTTTTTGTTTTAAATAAATAATAAAATCAATATAAGTAAAATTTGTATTCAAAACAACAAAAAAGAAACCGCTAAACTCGGGACAAAATTAATCACTATCACTGTCTTGTAAAGTGTGTACATCTATAAAATCCAAGAGCCACCAAAAGCTCGACTGCTCTAGTGAGAGGACCATTTTTCGTTGTTTTGACATTTTTGGCCTTAGAAAGGTCAGTTTCGGATCAGACGACAAAAGAAGATTGTGCAAGATATCTTCATTTGTCGCTATCCTACATACTTTACTCGAACGGTTCTCTCTATATTTACGAAAGTCTTTATTTCGAGCTTCTGATGCTTCTTCCGACAGTTTCCCGATTGGTAAAAATCCAAAATGCCTAATAATATCCGTACCATGCACTAGCAACTTATGTACGCTAGAGGGCATGTAATACCACGAATATAACTGTACATACAAAGTGGCAGTGTCTTTACAAAATTGAGAGAATTTAAGCAGTTCCACTTGCTCACCAGAAGGCACTGTCTGCAGGTCTGCAGAATTATGTGGAACCTTTCGATCAGCTCTTCGTCAACTCCTGTGATGCGAGCCGATGTTTATGCATCACTAAAAAATCTTCTGGCAGTGTTGCCTTCATTTGCGGTGCCTCCTTGTTTCACAAAATCGACCAGCAAGCCGTTTTCATCTTTAAAGGCTTGCTGGATTTGTTTTTTTCTTTGCGCCAACTTTTCTTTGTCCTTGCCCTTTGAACTCCATTTTTTGAAGTCCATCCGGTAAGCTGAAATAAAGGAAGCAATGCATTCGTTTAGAAAAACGTAACTTCTACAAAAAATATTCATGGGCATTAAATATTATATGCCTATATGAAGCAAGCATTCCATGCACCGGATCCACGCATGTAATGAAGACAATCCGTATTGGTACATATCTACATTTTCCGTTCTGCGGTCGATGTCTTCCAACTTATTCATCTCTGATGGCTGCGCCTTACAAATGTCACACACAGCTGTCGAAGTTTCCGATATGTACGAAGTAATCTTTCCATCGATCATTGTCATTAACAGTTGATGTGTGACGGTCACTTCCTGCAGTTTATATGGATTAAGTTCATCTATCTGCAATTCTATGGCTTCTTTTTCACGTTTTACTGAACTTTCACACTCCTTCATGAACTTGAACTGAATTGGGCGGCAGTAAAACGTAGAAGACGGACGATCATTTTCCCAAAGTGTTTCTTCGTCACGCATCAGCCTTATGGGTACTAAGCTGACCATAAAAACACTGGAATCGTCAAATTCTGAACTGCTAACTAGATAGCTAGCAGTTCAGAATTCGACGATATTTTTTTTTCTAGTCAAAGCAATTACAAGCAGTTGCTTGTAATTGCTTTGACTAGATGCTCTATCAAAACCCCACTTACATATCAGCTTTAAATCAGCTTTAGATGATAGATGGAAGTCCATTGCATCAAGTAATCTGAAGGTAGTCAAATAAAGTAGGGCCTGCAGTTTAATAGATGCTCCATTTTCGGTTATGGTGATGTCCTCTTTTGCAGGATAACAGTTTAATTTCGCTTGCATTATTTTGTAGTAGGAGGGATACATAGATACTGCACCTTGTTCAATTGCAAAATCTCGTAGATTAATATATTGCCACTTGGATAAGTTAAGCGATATCGAGAGAGCTAGCGCTTTTTCAGGTGTATATAAAGTCTCATTTTTTTCTGACTTATGCAAGTTTTTACCTTATCAATATCTTCAGGATGGTTTAGCAAATGTTACAGTATTTGACTTACTTCCCAATCCCCACTACTTTTGAGATTTTTAATAGTAGCACTCTGTATCTCTTTTGGAGACACTGCATTGGACAAGCGCTCTACGCGTCTTCTTTTTTGCTTGTTAGATAGCTTTTCAAAGAGTTTTCTCGGCATACATTGTGAAGATGACGTTGAAGCTATTGGTGAAGATGGTGCCAAATTTTCTATATCTTCACTGACATCATCATCATCAGGATTGACATTTTCTGTTGTTGACATAAGGGCTTGATTCCAGCCAATCTCCATTTCTCTTCAAAAACTTGCTAAGAGTCCTATTTGATCTTTCCCATCTTCCACAAACATTTGTACAAAATTTCTGACAGAACTTCAGGAGGTTTTCACTTTTTCTTCAGTCCAGTTAACATTCAGCGTCTGCTTGAGGTATTCAAAAAGTTTTTTACGTTTCGCCAAGGATCCAAACTGTTCAAAAATCCAAATTATTCACTAGACCTTCCTTATTACTCACAAAAATATTTAGACACAAAGCAAGTTGTCTTAGTATTCAAATCACTGAATGATTTATTTAAATTAAACCCATATTTATATGGGCCGGAATAACTCCTTCCTATCCCTATCATTAAGGTATTATGGAAGTGGAGTCATTAAATTTATATTCATTATGAATGTAGTTATTAGCAATTAAGTAAAATAATTCGTAGAAGAAATAATTCGTAATTAAAAGAACAGAAAATTAACTAATTGATGATTAGCAAATTTTTCACTGTATATAATTACTAATATATAGTATTTTTTACAATACTAAATTAATTATCAATATTAATAAATTTATCATTTGCTTGAATTTGATTTTTTTTAGATTCTTTTCCCATTTTTCGATTTTGTATCGTTTTGAAATTAATATTATTCCTTAATTATAAATGCTTTAATGTTCTATCTATGATATTATTAATGAAAATGTACTTTTGACTTACTATTTTTTTTATTTTTCCGAACCTCGTAACTCTTGAAAGGTCAACTATGGGCGCACGCTGATAGAGTAGAATTATAGCCAACAAGTCAAAGGATAAGAATATAGTAGTTTGAAACCCTGGTCTTTCAAGACATGGCCAAATTTGAGCAGTTTCTGTTACATTCCATACAAAAAAATCTGAAATATTTTTTTCCACCAAACTATATGTTTTAGAGAAAAACTTATAATGACAATTATTCATAGGAATGACGAGATCTTTCGAAAAGTATTTAAAAAAAATGCAATTTGTAAAAAAAAAAACAATGTCCTTCATATAGCAGTTTCGATCCACTGTGCGGTGCGCGCCTCGGCGCCACTACTTCCACAAAACAAGTTAAACAAAAAAAAATAACAGTAAACTTAACGTCATTTATCAATTAACGTTACTAAAGACTAACGATAAAATGCAGCATAAATAACGTTAAATCTTTTACCGTTATTTTAATATTAACGGTAACTCTGTCAGATCAAGGTAACGTTATGAAAATGTTACCGGTATTTAAAGCCCTGGTGGGTAGGCCCTCACAACGTGGACGCGGGAAGCACAGGACTGGTTAATGTGGCGACGCTTGTAGGAGGCCAATTTCCAACAGTAATCGTCTTTCGGCTGAAATGAATAGTTCCACCAGAAAACTAACTTTTAGCCTTACTCCCTCAGTTTTCCACTACAGCTATCAGCTATGGTGAAGAAAAGAAGGTTTCGCCACAGCCAGCCGCGCCAGCAAAAGCTGCTCCACGAAAAGCTGAAAAGACTGAGAAGAAGAAGGCAGGAGCACCGCCTGTGGCAGCTGGTGGCGGCGCTCAGGGTCGGATTATCGCTGGTCAGTCTATAGCTACGGTTTCCTAGAAGACCGGTAGCACATAGCGTCTACGATTTACCGGCAAATTACGTCACTGACACGATATGTATGTGTTTTCCTAGAGTGCGGTTTTGACACCGTAAGTTCAAACCCCGCTGCCCAAAGATTTAAATCGCTAGATTTGCCCTACACCGTAATTAGTCACGCAATAAAGTGTCCATACTGAAGAAGAAGAGTGAGCTCACAGGCTCACACGTTATTAAATAGCGTTTCCATGACAATCAAGTCAAGCCACTGCGTCATTGTGTGTCAGGTGAGGTGTCAAAACGAAATAGAAACGCAAAGTTTTGACGTGATATAGGGCGAGTCTAACGATTTACATCTTTGCCGTTGCCATCATTTTCAAGACAGGCTCTTCTAGGAAACCGTAGTTTTATCAACACGCACCCTAATTACGTATCTAATCTATCACAATCTGAATCATTTTGAAGCCTGTTGCTAATCCATGGCTTCATAATTATGTTCGAAAAATGTGTCTGCACAACAACGTAAATAACGCAATGAATGTTGTTGAACTGTCAAAATGAAAGCTATTCCTACTGTTAGTGTTGTTGTTACGCCATTACCCCGCTGGTTGTCAACCGTTCTTTGTCCTTTGGTGCCTCTTCAATGCCTGTAGGTTGGTCATCTACTCCGAATTTAGCTATGTCCTTTGGGAGGTGGAACAGTTCAGCACTCGTGACTTCGGTCCATTCGCGAATGTTTCTCAGCTAAGTCTGGTTGTCATTTTGTCAATCGTTACGGATAGACAAAAGTCCCAAAGTTAGACAAAAAGTCTCATTACCGAGGGTTACCGTGTTCTCAGTAACTGGGTTGTGGAGGTCTGATAGCCAGTCGCTCCATGTAAGATACTGGCATTCAGCTGCATCCAGTTAGACTAGAAGCCAACTCCTACTTGGGAAAGGGATAGACAGTTGATGAGTATTGCCCATGCAGCCTTCACAGGCATTCATAGCGTATTCTGTGGCAGATCTTAATTGAAATACGTATATGACGGAGAACGTAGGTGTCTCTCTCATTATTATCAGCCATATTTTAACTACTGTGGGCGTACTATGGGTAATGTTGGTTAATGCGCAATAGAAAAACCGTTTGCAGTTCAAATCAAATTATAATTCACGAAGTATAGTTGTGTCGTGTACCTACAATGTGTGATTCGCTAGTGTGATTAATTTGTTCCTAAATTATAATTTGATTTGAAGTGCAAACGGGTTTTGAAATATCGTCGTGTGTAACAGTTTGCAATTGACTGTCTAAGACACAGATCATAAAAACACCTCTATGGTCTGTGGTCAAAGACTAGCTCTATCTCTTATGGTATAGTACGATTCAAACTTAATGGCAGCTCGGAACATGAGGCGAGTCGCTGCGCAGTAACCAATTCACGTGTCAGCGGGGGTGAGGGGTGAGGTACTGCGCAGCGAGTAGCGCACTTCACAGCCGCCATTAACTTTGAATCGCTACACGCTAACAGCGACTACTACGGTGTGCCTTATCCACGACTCGGACTCCGTAAGTCAATTTTAAAGCTGTCTTCTTCTCATAGTAATTGGCGCCGTCGTGGATTGTCAGTTCGACAAAAACTTGCCACTGATCTTGAACGCTCTGGAGGTGACTGGTAGAAGTGAGTATTGCCATTTTATTAAGTAACTGTGGCTGATCTTGTAGTGCGCCATTTAAAGCTCTGGCTAAACTGAAGCGAGCAAGCGAGCGGGATTCGGTTCGCAATTCACTCGCGCCGGTTGTGTCAACAAACTTTTATTGAGGTGTTAAACCTGCACCCTAATTGCGAAACGCACTATGAATCACAATCTGATTAATTTTGAAACCTATTGCTAATCCATTGCTTCAAATGTTCGAAAAATTTGTCTGCATACCAACGTAAATAACGCAATGAATGTTGTTGAACTATCAAAATGAAAGCCATTCCTACTGTTAATGTGTTACGCAATTACCTTGCTTGTGTGAATAGTCGCGTATTTAACTTGCTTATCATTGAAACAATTGACGAGCGCAGTCGCGTTCCGTATCCTCCCATTCTCTCGCTTTAATTTACGCGGTTATTGGCGCATTGAACTACCTTCAATGCGCCAATAACCGCGTAATTAAAGTACAACACAAATCCTTGGAAAAATATGATGTTTTCGATAATAGGTAAGTATGTCGTTAAGCCTTCGTAAAGAAACACTTTAACCATGGACAGCCTACACTTCATAGACTGTTGACTGCATTTAGAATAAGGGGTGCTGCACACTTGTTCAGGTCGGCTTGATTCGGCACAGCCGGGTCGCAAAATATGAATATTTAGGTACCTATTAGATTTTGAATCATGTCAACGCCTAAGCACACGTTCACAAGAACGTTAAATTATTGCGGCACGATTTTATCGCACACTAGATTTTCAACTCTTGGTGTCGAGCCGAATGTTGAGTATCTAACAGAGTGCATACCAGCGCGTCGAAAAACACACTAAGTATTTTCAACTTTCGGCGTTAAGCAGAGCGTTGAAAATCCAGTTTGCGATAAAATCCCACCGCAATATTTCTACGTCGATAGAAAGACACGTAGTCTCACTCATTAACTATATTAAACATTTTCTCTCTAATCTAGCAATCATGCACTGACAAACGCGAATCTGTCTCAAGGTGCAGACTACGCTATAATATAAAAGCATATAGCATATAGTTCATAGCACAACAATATCGCCCACCATACATTCATTATGGACACATTCATACTGCACTGTACGATATATTATTGGCTTACTTTAAGCTATTAAATTGAGCGTTCGCCGAGTTCATGCTGTGCTATATCGTGCGCCGCTCTCTTCTTCCTCCCTCACCCCCAGCCGTCCCGCAAGCGGAACGAGTACTCTTCGAAGATCGCGGTCAACTGAGCTTGCCGTATAGGTACTATAAATGCTTGCGATTATATCGCGTAATGTGAACGCCATGCTATATAGCTTAGCATTAGGTCCTTATTTGCTATACTATATAGCACAATAGTATAGCGTAGTCTGAAAAGAGCTTCATCCTCAAATGACAGAATCGAACCCCAAATAATTCCGATTTTGATTTCTTAAAACTATGAATGGACACTAAATAGGTATAATAAATGAGCCTATTTTTTGATCTTATAATTCCCATTTTAGTCAATAGCCAAGTAACTGCGACCAACTTGATTGGAGCGCTCGCCGGTTGGTGCTGCGGCACTGCTCGCTCGGCTCGCGCGCGGTTGGTCGCAGTTCTAACTAAACCTATTCCATTTGCTTAGTTACTTACAGCCACCAACTTTGAGAGGTCATAAAGTAAAAAAAAAACGATAGGACTGTACCATGTAGAAGACCAAAAAGTTTTAAGAGACTTAATTTATTAAAAAAAGCTTACATCATTAGAAGCTCATTAAGTTTTTAGAGGATCACTTAAACAATTTCCTAATCAAATTGCACCAAATATTTCAGAACCACGCCTGATCTTGGAAGTAGCCCAGCACTTAGGTGAGAGCGCCTGCCGCACGATAGCTATGGATGGTACTGAAGGCCTGGTGCGAGGCCAGCCCGTTGTGGACACGGGAGCTCCCATCACTATTCCTGTAGGCGAACCGACCCTGGGAAGGATTATGAATGTCATTGGGGAGCCTATTGGTAAGGTTGTTTCATTATTACCATCCACAGTATGACTTCGCCCGCCGGTTAGCATAAGCCTCTCTTTTCGTGTGCCAATCCTGATGCTCTTGTGCTAGCCTCATCCAGGCTTTAATCGCAAAGGCAACAATGTCGTAAGGAATTTGTTTAGTGTTCAGTTCAATCCGATTCCAGGCAGACATGCACTTTACTTTGTGCATTTTATTTTGGTCGCCGCTATCAAAACAGTGAGGAAAACATCGTGAGGTAACCGGCATTCTTAGAACCAAAAATGCAAAGACATTTTGTAACATACACCAACCCGCACTGGGCCCGCTGAGACCGCTCCTCTCAACATCGCCGCGCGCTGGCGGCAGTTAACGAGGGGTGCGGGGAGTCAGCCGGCCGACGGCCGAGCGAGGGCCCCAAGGCCCCCGCACCGCCCGCACCATAACAATCAGCCTGTAGCACGCCTCCACGTACGGCTGAGCTTGCGTTTTTCATTACGTTCATATTTTATTATTTACATTTTAACCGACCTTTTATCGTTGTAATTTCATCTTTTCTTATTATACGTTTTAAACAGTCCACTATCACTTTCATTTTGCTCCACCACGACCTAGCGTCGCGCTCAGCCAGCGTTGTGGAATATAGACCAGCCCTCAGAGGGCCTGTGCTGTGTTCAGGGCAGTAAGTACTACCGCCACCTATTTCAGCCTAACTTCAGCTGCTGTGCTCCAGTTTGTTGGGCATGGGTCCTGGTGTGATAAGACGCACATGAGGCCGTTCAGCTTTTTGTCTGGGATGGCAATCCACCTGAGATGCCTGTGGTATTGCAGATCTCCAACGGTAGCGGTGAGCCTTACCTTCACGTGGGCCGCTTGCTTGTTTGACCAACTAAACAGTACCGGCGTTAGGATAGGGCCCAGCTGGGTGACCGCCCAGGGTTTCAGAGGTGAAGGGGTACCGAAGCGGCTGTGACTAGGCCCCCCTTCACCTCTGGCGCCTGCAGAGTACTTTTGTTTTAGTTCGTTTGGAGTTAGAAAACCAAAAAGAAATTGAGCTCTCTTCGCTAGCTCTTGCATCCGACATGCACTGAATTCTCAAAAGTTTCTGCATAAGCCGACAAAATACCTAATTCCTATTTCTTTATGAATGGACAAGACTAGGCGGAGTGTTGAAAATTTTCTACTCTTCAAGAGCGGAAAGAGGTGCCACCGAAGTTTTTCGAAATATTTCAAAATGGCGGGGATAGAGGGGTTGCAAAAGGTAAAAAAAAACATATTTCAGCCATTTTGCATTCTTTGCGCGCGCTTTTTGTTTTAAGGATTTGTTTTGAGGTGCGAGATGAACATTTATTCAGTTTTAAGCTATGCAAAGACAGACTCGCGAGGTCTGCAGGTCACAGAACCACTAATTAAATAGGTAGAAGTATCAGGGCCAGGTCGCAGGTAAACGTTACATTCAAATTCAGGCGAGTTGAGGGAGCGCACATCATTTGGTAGAAAAATGCTGATGCTTGAAGATTATTAGTGTTATAAGGTCTATATTCAAAACAAAATTAATTCGGCTGCTTATTGTTACTTCATTGTTTAATTGTGTGAATACGTAACAAATAAATGGCATTTAATTATTATTTGTTCTAAGCACAAGAAAAAAAAAAACTGTACCAAGATGGACTTAATTCCTGAGGTATTTTCTACCAGTCAACTTTAGGGTGATGCAGAGAGAAACCATGGCAGGTGCAACATTCGGAATAGATAGCTCGGAAATAACTATAACATACAAGAATAAATTACTATTACAGACCTACTTAAAAACTTTATCAGGAGAAATAATATTTCATGCGGTTTACTTTTGTTTACGTGTATTGACGTTCAAAAACAATAATTATTGCGTCATACCATCGTCATGTGATCGTTATTTGATGGTCACGACAATCTGAAGAGCTCAGACCAACAACAAAATCAAGACAGGCAGCGTTGTGAACAATACAGTGAAGCATGAAAAACTACACCTCACTAAGTGCACGCATGTTTACAAAACCGGCCTCATGCCACTGTTGACATCGCTATGTCTTGATTTTTCTATTTGGTCTGAGTTGAAGAGTAGCTCTGATTTCGTCATCTTCTACTGTAACAGATGAGCGCGGCCCCATCAATACGGATGAATTCGCCGCGATCCACGCGGATGCTCCTCCCTTTGTAGAGATGTCAGTAGAACAGGAGATTCTGGCCACTGGCATAAAGGTGGTGGATCTTCTCGCACCGTATGTCAAAGGTAGGTATTGTGATATGGATGACTACATGCAACATGTCAAAAATCGAGATTTCTGTATTAATATATTGAACAGATAAACCATCCGGAACCAATTCTCTGGATGATTGTAAGAACTGCATCAAAATCCGTTGCGGAGTTTAGAATAAAAATGTGGTCACAAGATAAGGGCCTGTTGTTTGATCAGTAGTCACACATATTAGTAGTTAAAATGCGTTAGTTAAACTAACAATTTGTTAAAAATTACTTATGTATGTTGTTTGACAAATGGTTGAGCTAACTATAGTTATAAGTAAGTAAGTAAGTATGTATAGAAGCTTGTACTTCGTAAACTTACCCTACCGCACCCCGCAGATATCTTAGACACCGTCTCAATTAAGCGGTAGACCTGCAGTTTCGATTTCATATTTCGTTTTGTTTTTCGTGTTACTTTACCTAAATTAAATTTAAAACGATCTCATAGCATCTTGTTATTCAGGCGGCAAGATTGGCTTGTTTGGCGGCGCAGGAGTTGGCAAGACTGTATTGATTATGGAACTTATCAACAACGTTGCTAAGGCACATGGAGGATTCTCCGTAAGTAATAATAATAATATCCTCCCTGCCGAATTTCGGTCATGGCGGCTAATCTCAAGAGAGATATTCCAAGTACGAGCAGGAGTCAGGGGGCCTACTCTCTAAATCCGTCAAAGAAGATACGGACCCGGCCGCAAGTAGTTCAAAACTTCGGAGTGAACCCTACACCCGATTAATTAAGTTTTTCGGACTGGTAAAAACACATAGGGAGTAGGGACACCTGTCAAATTGTGATGTCATTTATTCTAATGTCGGGCCCCAAACTAATCTTATTTCCGTTGGTGATGCGGAGCAGGAATTGCCCCGAACTGTGGCCGAAGAAACTACGGATTTCATGGTTAGGGAATAGACCTCCAGGACTCCAGCTTTACGTGCGACTCACAGCAATTATTCAAATTTATACTTTACAAGCTGTCCGTGCCCGGCGTCGTCGCCCGGGGTGAATTTCATACAAAAATAGAGTCCTTTCCGACTCTCCCAGTGGATCTCCAAAATTTTTCTTTCATACATATTATATTGTCAGCCGCTTTGAAGTGATGCACGGACAAACATTTTTGGAAATTGATTTTTGTTTTATAAAAATTAATCCCTATTTCCCTTGGTCACGCCATCATGCGTGAAGGGCTGGACCGATTTCACTTCTTTTTTTTTGTGTTCGTTATTGTCAGGAGAAGGATGTTATGAAATAAAAAAATATGGAAGTTGATCGGAACGTTACAAAATTTAAGAAAACTTAACGCCAATATTAATTTTACATAACTGTCAGCGATTGACAGAATGCGCGCTGCAAATATCGTTTAACACAGATGGATCGGTTGATAAATGAGTCATAGTTTTAGTTTTAGTCAATAGTCAATACTAAAACTAAACGACATATGACGTTCATAGTTAAGACAGGACAACGTCTGTCGGGTCAGCTTGTACTTTATAAAAACGAGTTAAGAGTTACATTGCAATGACTTATTAATGGTTTAACGTCATTCTTTGGTCATGAATGTACTACTTTAAAGCGATTTTGCCATGGCTTGAGATACCCTCGTTCATAGAGATTTAATGGATGATTCAAAGAACCTGTGAATGCTTTGTGTATTTTGATCAGGTGTTTGCCGGCGTTGGAGAAAGAACGCGTGAAGGCAACGATTTGTACAATGAAATGAAAGTGGGCGGAGTTATAACAGAAGATTACAAGACATCAAAGGTACAGTGCCGTGTTTGTCATGTCGTTCTTGCCATACTTAATAATATATTGCCGACTAATCGATGAAAACAGTTATCGATTCTCGCTTGTGGATTCTGTAATACCAAATCTTTCAAATCGGAAGACAGGAACATAGGTACATGTACTTAAATTGATTAAGATGGATAGATTCGCTTCAACCTCTGACTAAACTGAAACGAATCCCGCGCGGGGTGCGGAAATAAATTCGCTCACTCCGATTGTGTCAAAAAATACACAATGGTATGGTGCTAGCAATTTTCTAGACGAACTCCTTCACAAAGTAAACCTACTAACTACCTACACCTACTATTAAAACTGTCCTTCTCCCTGGTCAGGTGGCTCTCGTATACGGTCAAATGAATGAGCCCCCCGGCGCACGAGCCCGCGTGGCTCTGACCGGGCTCACTGTGGCTGAGCACTTCAGGGACAAGGAGGGCCAAGATGTGCTGCTGTTCATTGATAACATCTTCAGATTCACACAGGCTGGCTCTGAGGTAGGTCATGATTCTCCTGCCCTTGTCCCAATCCTACTAATATTATAAATGTGAGAATGGATGGGTGGATGTTTGTTACTCTTTCACGTAAAAACTACTGGACGGGTTTGGATGGAATTTGGAAGACAGATAGTTTATAACCTGGATTAACACGTAGTATACTTTTTATTCCGGTAGTACGTTCCCGTGGAGTAATTTCGGACGTCCACGTGGGCGAAGCCGCGGGCAAGAGCCAGTACCTATATCTATATGGGGTCGGGGTTACAGCCTTCTTATGACATACTTCGCTATCTCAGCCGCCATTATTATCTTTGACATAGTCCAGTCATCGTTTATTTGGCTATCCCATACTCTACTGACTCTGAGGTAAGTGCTGGGGACGAATGCAGGTCATTTGAAGACATGATAACAATAGAAGGAGATTAGGTAAGATGTCTTTTTGCTGGTAAGGTCGCTGCCGTCCGTCAATGGTGGCAAAACCAAAGCAAGTAGGCCAGTGGCGTAGCTAGTCCTAAAGGAGCCCGGTATCGAAATTTGTTGGGGGCCCTTTGCAGCGAAGCTTCAAAAAACAATACCTAGAATAGCACACTGACTTGGAAAGTAAAGCTATTATTGTGAGTATCTTGCACGTTCTTCTCCATTGATACTTCCTACGCTTTGGAATAGGAAACTAACTAGCTTCGTGTTTTTGACTGACCGACCCCTTGACAATTCAAAAGTAAATGGTTTACTTACTTGAAATAAATGCTTTGAGCTTGAAGCCACAAAACAATTTCATTAATTTGATTTTTTTCATTGGGTAGCTACTTTTATATTACGGGCCTCTTATCAATAAGAATTACATATAATATTATACGAATTTTCTCGACGCGTCGGGGGGCCCCCTGTTGCTGGGGGGGCCTCGTATCATTGATACGGCGGATACGGCGGTAGTTACGCCCCTGAAGTTGGCCTCTAATTTCATTGAAACTCCGTACTTCGCTAGGCCAGCTCATGATTAATATGTTACCACTGAAAAGCAGCCTACTGTAGCATTTTGTATTTATGAAGTTTGACTCTATTACCTCACGCCTTATCCCCATGACCCGGATTTGTCGGGAGTTCTGGACATGTCCGGGTTTTTAGAACCCCGTCCGGACTTTGCCCGGCCTTGTCCGGACTTTTGGACAAAAAATAAAGATTCAGAATATAAATGTCGGGACCCACCATGGATTCCCACTAGATATTTCATGGCGGTTAAAACTTAACTGGTTGAATCTGGGGATGCTATCCATTCGACCACTTTCTCCTCTGCCTACCCCTTCGGTTAGCAGGTATAGGCGATATGTTAAGCTGTGTCCAGATATGTTCTTTTGTCCGTACCGTTCCTCCGTTCCATATCCGCGTCGCGATCCAAGATCGCTAGTTTCGACCCGAGGGATCGGGGCGTACCTCGATGCGTTCCAAGGCGCCCCTGCCTTTTACGTTGTTGTTTACGACTATGGTATTGTATTTGTTTTGACTTTGACAATTCCTCAGGTATCGGCATTGCTAGGACGTATCCCATCCGCTGTGGGTTACCAGCCAACCTTGGCGACTGACATGGGGACCATGCAGGAACGGATCACGACCACAAAGACTGGTTCCATTACTAGTGTGCAGGTAAGGTGCTGATACTTATTATCATCAATGTAGCTCCTCGTCACTACCACCATACTGGTCTCTGCCGCCAAGCCCAGTAACATTCGTGTGTTCAGGTTCGAAGGCACACTCGCAGGTGTAGTAAACCATTGGCCTATCTTGTCACCGCCGCCTAAAGACCTCTGAAATACCAGAGGAATCAATGTGCGTTGCTTTCCCGGAGACAAAGGTAAAATATTTCATGTGCCCGTAAATACACAAAAAATACAAATAGTTTATTTTTCTTTACAAGGTCTGTACTACATAGCTAGTGATAGAAGTGTCCTTTTATGTAAAACAAATGCCTGTATTTGGACACTCCTCTTGTTGGGTTTTGTTTTGGCTTCCACTATAAAATCCCGCCAATCAACGCGCGAGTTGAACAGTGTCCCGCCGCGCCCACGCCCGCAAGCGTGGCGCCAAAGTAGTCGCATGGCCGAACGAGACGGAGCCTGCACGTCGCCGTTGCATGCGCTCAAAAACTAATAAATCCTGAGTGTGTGAACCATATAACTTGACATTTATACGGCCTAAATCTTGTGAAACCCGTAAAAACTATCAGCCCGTCCCGGGACGAATCGGAGCAGTCCAACACCCTGGTCGCAGAGCTGGTCAGCGGCGGGTAAGTGAGGCCACTTTTCAAATATATTCAAAATTCAATACACCTCTCTTCCACAACTTAAATTTACGTAATGTACATACACATACAAAAATTATGCCAGTATTTAATAATTATATAATATTGAGAAAGTAAAATAAAATAAAATTAACACAAAAGAACAAAACACCAAAACAAATTAACAGAAAACAAATATTTTATATCAGCTTATTCAAATGAGTGTGTTAGTGGGCACCCATATCCATCAAACGGGAACACATAACGCTTGTTGGCGTTAGGTAGGTACAGCTACGTATGCTGGTAGTACTTACTTACAAGAAAAGAAGCTTCTTCACAAAGAGGTCGAATATTACCACTTTCCCATTTGATGAAATGATGATGATCCAATGCTGTGTATCTCGTAGATCTGTAGATCATTTACCATAAGCCTAGCATAATCAGGCTATAATATTCCCACTGCCGGGACACAGGCCTGCTCTCTTTGAGAGGGAATGGGCTGTAATCTACCACGCGGGCCCAGTGCGGGTTGGTAAATGTCACATGTCTTCGAATTTTTGGTTCTAGGACATGCCGGTTTCCTGACGATGTTTTCCTTCACCGTTTTGAGAGCAGTGGTGATGAAATTATTTACACAAACTAAAGCGCCTGCCTGGGTTCGAACCCACGACCTACAACTCGTAAGTTGGGGCCGATACCAAAGGGCCACCACTGCTCATAGATCATTTACGAGACTTTTACTCATATTTTTTTTTCGTCAATATTGGAAAACTAGATGGCACTGGCATTTCCTAGCTGACTGATACCTGATAAGAAATGATTAAGTCATGTAATACCTGTTCTATCTAGCCTACATGGTACTCATAATCACAATCAGTTGTCACTTTAATTAAAAGGTTTAAAAAAAAAAAACTGTCATTCCCAGGCAGTATACGTCCCCGCTGACGATCTGACCGACCCTGCTCCCGCGACGACCTTCGCCCATTTAGACGCGACCACAGTACTGTCCCGGGCGATCGCAGAGCTCGGCGTGTACCCTGCGGTAGACCCTCTGGATTCCACGTCCAGGGTCATGGATCCTAATATCATTGGAACGGAGCATTATGGAGTTGCTAGAGGCGTGCAGAAGATTTTGCAGGTTAATTGATTTCGAGGCCCTAGCACGAATTTACGTTACGTTTTCTGCGTGCTAGGGCCTCAAGTTTATTTAAATACAGGATAGATAGATATAATTGCTTAGGTTTTCTTAAATTTCTGGATGTAATGGATCTGTTTAACAAACTTGCTTTGAATCAGATGAGGCTAATTAACATTGTATTTTTAGTTTATTACTTAGAGCGAAGTTGTGATCTATCAAATATTGGGTCATTTTGATGCTCAATATCCTCTTAAACTATCTGGCCGCCTAAGATGGAGGATGTATATCAGCAGTATCATAGAATTTGAATTGCAACGCCCCTCAACTGATTGTTGCATACGTATTTCAAATGTTTGTGAAGCCATTTTAGTGGAAAGACGTGCATTTTTACATAGGACCTCTACTACAATCCAATGCACCGGCCAAGTGTGGTGGCCGGTGGCGCCAAAGCTCTTCAAAGGTAGATTAAACATCTCTGGTAGCTGTCTTCTGGTAGCTGGAGCCTCATTTTAGCAGTGAAAATAAAGAGTTACTTGCATCCAGGACTACAAATCTCTGCAAGACATCATCGCTATCCTGGGAATGGATGAGTTGTCAGAAGATGACAAGCTGACAGTGTCGCGCGCTCGCAAGATACAACGGTTCTTATCACAGCCCTTTCAGGTATGAAGCCTTTCATGATCTAGGACTTATTACCAAAAACGAAAGACCTTGGTCAACGAATGAAATAGCCTATTATCTTATAAAAAATTTGCTCACGGTTTTTGAAACCCTGACCGAATGTATACCTAATTTTAACTGTTTATTTATCTTATTTCAATGGTCCTAGTTTGAAATGGCGGACAGTAAAATGTTGCAATTTCTTTGAGATGTGCTTGGTATTGGGGATCTGAATATCGGATGAGTTTAGTAAGTATTATGTATGTGTGGAAAAGTAAATTTTGACTTTGTGACTTCGAGTTACAGCTATGTGAACATAATCCAGCATTGTTCATAATAATTATAAGCGGGCACGCCCTTTATGCCTGGAGGCTTTTATTTTATTTTTTGCTTGAGTAAGTATAAAGTGTGCTAGCTGACATTTGGCAAATAATTTAATTTAATGTTCTGTGTCTGGTAATGTTAATTACTTTGCATACCTACTTTTGTATAGAATTAAGTTTTTCTAACTGAACAGATAGTTGTGCTGCTGGGGAGTTTATTGTGCCACTTCTCTCCAGCTAAAGCACTAGGAACTGGTGAAGGGCGGGCGTTTTGAGGGACTGTCTTATGTAATTTTGACGTTCGAAAAGCGCTGATTCTCAGCCTAATTTGAATAATTGACTTTTGATTCAGATTTTATCAAAAACCAGCTGTCAAAATAAAATATAAGTAGATTCGCGTCGACTCGAGAACTTCTCTTTTTTTTCGTCGGTTGATAATGTTGCTGTTGCGATTCGTTATGCTAAAGGACAGCAACTAATCATTAGATAAAGATAGATATAACCTAACACAACATAACGTGACACCTCAGGCATGGCTTCTTGCCGGGGTCGCGGATTGTTCGAAACAGTTACTGTGGCCCTGGCGCACAGGCAACTGAAGGAACACGGGTGGGTTTTAGTCAGTAAGAGTCTCAGACACCGTTCCGCTCCGCCCAGAGCGGGAGAGGTCATTTGATGATTTCCCACCCAAAAGGCATGGGCGTACCCAGAGTGGACGTACCCTGGATCTTGTAAACCTAAGTACCTACAAGTTAAATGGGCTATGTATGTTCAATGCACATAAAAACTTGAAACAGATTGGCGATTCTTTCACGGGGACGTCATAAACCGTTTTAAACCGTTTTGCTGAAGATCCTCGAAAATTACTTTTAAAATAGTTGTCTAATTAAACAATTTAAATTAAATAAATGCATAAGTTTATTTATTTGACTACCTTTAAAGCAGGATCTCCTGCGGGTGTTTCCCCTATACACTACATACACCCCATATTTCGTGCAGGTGTCTTCGTGTAGCGTGTAAACCAGGTAAAACAAGCGCAGGGGACCCGTCTTAAGGCGACCATAGGTACCAGCGACCTTGAGCGAGTGGGAGGAGCATGCGAAACTTTTAAGCGAATAAAATTGCACAGAGCGTTAGCGTCTACCCGGACATTGGTCAGCGATGCACTGCCGCCCGTCGCCCGCAAGAGCCCCCGCTTCAACGCGCATCAAGTTTATTCGCAAAAACAACCCACCTTGATTTATCAAACACAATACAAATAAAAGCTTTATACAAAAATTTGGGTAGTTAGATTGTCTTTTAGATGGTGCAGATTTCATGAAAATGCGCCCGATAGTTTATGCGTGATTATCGTTTTTGAGTTCACGTTAGACATTACTTTACCAATTAATTACACTATGTTATAAAAATATCATTTTAAATATTCACATATCAAATTACGAAGAAAATAGTCTAGTTTATCAAATATTTTGTTTCAAACAAATAAGACTATTCGTTTAGACGTGATGTTCAATATGAAATCATTAAAAGTCGTATATCTGCGCCTTAAGAAATGTCTGATTTGCCCAGTCCCCACCCCCCCTGGGCCAAAAGCTGGGGACGCTCATGGCCTCAGGTGTTCCACGAAGGGTTAGCCGTTAAACAGAGGTGCACATATAGTAAACCCACATTTCGCCATGTAAAGGGGTAAGCCTATTGTCATCAACCGGGTACAAATCCAGACTCCGGGCTGCGACTGAGAAGTTCTTGATGGACAACTCAATAACACTTTGCCCGACTAAGGAATCGAACCCAGGACCTCATCCCTAGCAGCAGTTTTAGCGACCACTAGACCAATGAGGCAGTAGATATCTCCAATAATAAAATAAGACATAGGTCTTACCTACACTTACATAGAAATCAACCCATCATGAGATACAGATGTTATACCGACTAAAATATGTATGTTATTATAATGTAGGTAACATTATAATAACATACATATTAATGAAGGATATTGGGAAAGAATGATCATTGTCATAACGTTATAATTTTTGAGAAAATTAAAAAACTTTAATAACTTTACAAACCAATTTATTTTAGAATGTTTTGTTGGCATATTTTAACCTGTACCATGTACCTGTCACTTAATCTGAAGTATTAATTAATTCACTTATTCATAATCTTATGGGGGATGCACTATGGTAGCCCGCGAAATTCAAATTTACTTACGTTTTTTGCAAATTGCAGGTCAATGTCAGGTTGTATATTAATTAAAATATGATTCGCGGCCGTAACAAATATGGCTTTACAGAATTATAATCATTAGAATCAGCAATACAACTCATTAAGTTAGAATTGGCCTCAAATGTCAAGAATTCATGAAATAGTCATTCAATAGAGTAATATGAACTTAGAGAGATGTATTGATGATTTTTGAGATTATAATTCTTTACACTTACATATTTGTTACGGCCGCGAATCATATTTAGATCGACATACAACCTGATACTGTCAGCAAGTTGCAAAAAAACGTAACAAAATTTGAACTTCGCGGGGTACCCTGGCGCTTCCCTCATATAACGAGAAAAAAGATCAGAGTCCATAGAGAATGATCTTTTTTTAAACAACAGCGGAAAGAAAAGAAAGAATGAAAAATACGTTTATTACCATGATCTTTTTTTCCTACAGCCATACAAACAATTTTTGAGTCGCATGATTACACTGATCTCTTTTATCGTTTTAGTGTTTTTTTAGCCTGAAAGCTTTATGATTTATACATTTTCTACTAGATGGCATTGTCAACTCAATATTAAACAAATATGACACTTATTTTCCTGTACCTACCCTTCATATAATGTTGTGATCATTTCGCAGGTGGCTGAAGTATTTACCGGCCACATCGGTAAGCTGGTAAAATTGGAAGACACGATCAAAGGATTCAAAAGCGTAAGCTGGATTGCATGACGATAGATACTTGAGTTCGTGGGGATCACTCAGTCAGGCATCCCTCAAACTGAAACAAAGGACAATTCTGCAGTACTGATACTGCTTAGCGGCAATATTGGATATTATGGTATACGGCTACACGTGGTAGTGACTGCCTATCCGACCTCCACAACTCAGATATGTAGATAGGCAACACAATACCTTTTGGTAAGACTGGTTGTCAGACTTTTGGGCTTCCGACGACCCGTAATGACTGTCAAAGATCCACGAATGCCAGCCGACACCATGGTCTAAAAAAAGCAAGGCCTGGCATTCCGGGAGTGACACATGCTTACGTCAATATCCAGTTGCCACTTTATTGCAACAAAACACGAATTATGGAAACATTTCCAGTCACCATTCTGTTAAAAAATATATACAAACCATTTAAATTGTCGTTTCATTTTTCTAATCAAACGAAACAATTCAATTTAAACAATACCAACGTTATTGTTAGTTATAACCTCTTTCTTTTATCGGATTCGCACAGGTAATAAAGGCGATTTGGGAGTTATTATTACACACTACTGGTAACACAGCGGTGATGACGTAGGCTTGTGTCACCCCAGTGACCGGAATGCTATACCTGACGAAGTATATTATTATACCATGGCCGAGACTACGTCTTAACGTGCTTTCCGAGGCATGGTGGGGTCTCGGTATGTAAAGATGGTCACCCATCCACGAATCGAGCTCGTTAAGCGTAGTATAACCTGATCTGTCGACCCGTGCGGCTGTTATTAATTAGCTTAGTACAAACCTTCACAAGCAAAGGAATGCGTAAGTAAGAATAGAATAGAAGACTCTTCGCCAGTTTTTCCCCCTCCGCATACCGTCGCGTCGGTGAATACGCTCCCGTTGAACCACTGTAAGTAATTACACTGTGGCACTATTGTGTTACTCAGTACCTACTAATAAAAAATGTGCCCTAATCAGAACATTTTCGCCGATAGATCCTCCAAGGTGAACTGGACCATATCCCCGAGGCTGCCTTCTACATGGTAGGGACCATTGAAGACGTGATCATCAAGTCGCAGGAACTTGCCAAGACCGTGTAGACGATATTCCAGTCTTGTTGATATCGTGCGCTCAGTATAGGATATCGTGCACAGCAGATCTGCGGGTATTGTGCTCAGATCTTTGCATGTCTTGCACAGACCTTAATAATGGTGCCAAAACTTATGCATGTCGTAGGTACCTAAAGGAAGGCCAAATCGTGCTTTTGAAAGTCATGCCATACCAAAGTTCAAACAATTTCATGCCTAAAGACTCATTTACACGAAGCGTGCGGCGCGACGCAAGTTTTTTGCGTGTGGCTTAGACAATACACACAAATGACATGCGTCGCCTAAACACGGTATAGACGTTGCAACTTAGATTGTTGCTCCAATTTATGGTATGCCACAGGCTCCTGTCCCAGAAGCGTGTAGAGATGGCAACTAAAAACGAGTTGGCGAGCCGCGAGTGCGCGACGGCGATTACTCGTATAGAGATATGAGGAACAGGGTGTAAAGTTCACTCATACTCTATAGAAAAGGGAGGATCCTCCGACCAGACGGGTGTTGTGTCTGGTGGGGAACTGCCCGACGGTTGATGTCGGGACATTGTATATATGCTAGTCGCGCGGTAAACTCTGATTGCGCGATGCAGGATTTGCGTGACGTCAGTATGACGTGTAGCTCGCATGTGGCGATGTTGATACCGCTACACTCGTTAATAGGCGTCGTACCAAGCGTGAGTCTCTCAGCGAGTGTTCTGCCCGCCAAGAGAGCGTCGCTGAGCGAGTACTGTCTTTGATAGTTCTTGTCGCTGCGACAGAGTACTCGCCGGCAGTGTGAACAGGCGGCGATTAAATATTAAAGTAGGTATCTCAACTACCTACATGGGATTACGGGATCATGGTACATACAATCTTTTGTACGTTTCTTGAGCGAGATAATCGTCGATTGCTAGTCGCTTCCTTGTCGGCGGTAAGACAGGTGTATAAATCATGTCCGTGACTACCGCAGGACCACCAACGCCAATCGCTTCCATATTTGGTGAATAATTAGTACTCAATTGGTACTAATTAGTACTCAAACCACAAAATTGGTACCTTAGTAGTTTTCGAGAAAATAGTCTTTGAAGGTGGTCCTGCGGTAGTCACGCTCCCTTCAGCAGGACCACCACGAGCGCCGAAACATGGGGCATGCTACAGCTATTCTAAGTATACAAATAATTAGTAGGTACCCATAAATGTGATTCATTTCGTAAAAAAAAACAGAACTGAAACATTTGTATTTACCGAGAAATCAACGATGATAACTTTCGCGCGCTATTTCAGCAGGATCACGACTTTGAATGTTGATTCCAGGTTTCAGGAGCTTGTCGGTTTCCTCAAACCTACATAGAAAATTAGTGCCCTGTAAGATAAAATTAGTACCCAAAATTCAAAACTTCTTTAGGAGTACTAATTTTTGTATAAAATCGGGAAGAAAATACAGACTTTTTAATAGGGAAATCTTGAAATGAAAATTTAACACCGTGACTAGCGCTACCCCACCAAAGCCATGGAATATCTCGTAAACTACTGGAGTACTAATTTTGAATTTTGGGTATTAATTTTATCTTGCAGGGCACTAATTTTCTATGTAGGTTTGAGGAAACCGACAAGCTCCTGAAACCTAGAATCAACATTCAAACTCGTGGTCCTGCTGAAATAGCGCGCGAAAGTTATTATCGTTGATTTCTCGGTAAATACAAATGTTTGTTCGTGGTTTTTTTACGAAATGAATCACATTTATGGGTACTAATTATTTGTATACTTAGAATAGCTGTAGTATGCCCCCTGTTTCGGCACTCGTGGAGGTCCTGCTGAAGGGAGCGTGACTACCGCAGGACCACCTTCAAAGACAATTTTCTCGAAAACTACTAAGGTACCAATTTTGTTGTTTGAGTACTAATTAGTAACAATTGAGTACTAATTATTACCAAATATGGAAGCGATTGGCGTTGGTGGTCCTGCGGTAGTTACGGACATTAAATCAGGATTTCCAAAAGCCTGATGCAGTATATTCATGCAATATATAACGTGTGTAAAAAGACACTTAACGAAGCCGAGTCACTAGTAGGTAGGTACTCCCCGTCATTGTATTTTTTTTTTGTAATGGACTTAACTTGGGAACCATCTGGTTACGGAGATATTGAAGGTCAAAATTCCAACTTTTACTGACGTTTTTACGAAAACAACTTTTTAATGTTATAACACAGCTTTTAATACCCCCACGACCCCTGTACTGTTGCATGCACCCATAAGCACAATGTTTTGCTTGCGTTACAATTCGCACTACCGTAAACAGCGGCTCTTCACTCCAAAAAAAAATCCATTCCCAGCAATTATTTTTGTGCTAAGTTACCTAATTTGATGTATAGAATGCGTAGTTAACGGCTATGTGATAGGTCTTTTTATACCCTGTATATTCATGTAATATCCAATAATGCATTATATTTTTTTTACTTTGGTATAGGTATACTTACCTACGAATTCGCCCGTTTCAAATATGACGTGTAGGTACCTACTATTTAATCATGTCACCATTGATCTAAATCATGGTTTCAGCCCATTGATATACTAAATATATCAATGTTTCGGCCTAGACTTATAAAATAGGTTAATTAGAATTTATTTTACTGAATAAGATTGTGGAGATTGTAGTTATTGAGAAAATAAGACTTGTTATTTTATGCGTACGCCATTACTGTATTGTTTATGATAGAATAAAGTTCGGTTTTTAATACTCATTGTGTTTTATTTAAATACTACCACGGTAACTATTTTAGACGCTGATAGTAAGCAGCATTGTTGTTACCGGGAGAAGAGGTGGGTAGGCCAGTGGGTGCAGCCCCGAGTCGTGGTCGTAATGTCTGTTCCAAAAGCAAACTTTTGGTAAACATGACAGGGCAGGGTGGCAGGGTGTGTGTAAACTTTCATCACATATCGATATGATGAAAGTTTCCACACACCCTGTTCAGGTTCAAATTCTTAGACAATCACGGGAAATTGTAATAGAAACACATGTAGGTATTTGTATTTTATAACATTTTGTTTCACCACTTTTTAACCGACGAAAAAAAGATGGCGGTTCTCAAGTCGACCCGTATATTTTTTTAATTTTTTATTAACTTTTTACAGAATAGCCAGATTATGATAATTCTTTTTTTTCCAACAAGTATTGTTTGCTTAACACTAAATAAACTGTAATAAAAAAATCAAAGCACTCATTTTGTATGTAGCACTACAAATTGGCATCCACATCCATTTTGTACAGGTCCAGTGTGTGACCGACACAGGCATGGCCACCATCAGGGATTTTAATTTTGAGAACACAAATAATTAGTTGCTAATCAGTCGCCAAATATCAGGATTAGTCGGTCACTGGTTCAAAAGTTATAAGGGTTATAGGTGGCCGATCTAAGGAGCGCCTACCCCAGCTTGGCCCATTTGAATCTCAAAAGCTAGGGCACCTAGCGAACAGTGGCGTAACTATAGGGTGGCAGGGCTGGCAAAATGCCACGGGCCCCCGGCCTGAGAGGCCGCAAGCTCAGAAGTAACCTAACATTTTGAAAATATATTTGAAAAATAAATAAAAATGTTGTACGTTGTTTTATAGAATTTCGTTTCACATAAAATTAAAGTAAAAAGCAGCCGCCATTATTTAGTTTTTATAATTCCTTGCATTTTGAAGCTCATTTAGTATACTTACTTAATTATTGCTAAAATATTTAATCGCTGCCAAGTATTTTTTTAGTAGCAAATAGTTAGTCGCCCTTTAAGTTGTTAGTCGTCTGGAAAATGGCCGTTGTTTTATAGATAACAGTCTTACAGAATTTAGTTTCACATAATTTTTTTCTCCTAATATTGTGTTTCTGTGAAATATGTTTAATTCCAGTAAATAGTCGTTTAAACAATAACATTCGAAACAAAAATAGAAGGACCATTTTTTCTTTGTACCTATTTTTCTGTTCCTTTCTTCTTGTCTGTTTATATATGTGTGTTTATAAATGGTTAAATTAAAATAAAATAAAAAACAAATATTATATAAAACATTTGCTGCGAAACGATGAAATTTCAATCTGCGAAACAAGGGAACACCATATATTTAATTAATATTACTAATACTACCGGGTAACTACTTCAGTAATTTATTAAAATTAAATTACAATGTGATGATTTTTACTGGGGCCCCATCTAATGAATTTGTCACGGGCCTCAGATGGTATAGTTACGCGACTGCTAGCGAAGATCTGTTTTCTCCCAAATTTTGTCGCTAATTAGTCTGAATCAGTCGCATAATATCAGATTCTGTCGGTTACTGTTTCAATAGTTACAAGCGTTTCTAGGTGGCCGATCTGGAGAGAATCTCGCCAGCTTGGCCACATTTATATATCAAAAACTAGGGCACCTAGCGAAGATGCTTTCTCCCAAATTTAGTCGGACAGTCACCAAATATCAGAATCTGTCGGTCACTGGTTCAAAAGTTATAAGCGTTTCTAGGTGGCCGATCTGGAGAGAATCTCGCCAGCTTGGCCACATTTATATATACAAAAAAAACTAGGGCACCTAGCGAACATCTGTTTTCTCCCAAATTTAGTCATAGATCTTCCTGTTAATTTCGCCACAACGCACTTTACACTTTTTGTTTTATTTTTCTTTTTTACTTGTATATGTTGTTGTATGCCTTGTAGTCTTCTTTACATTATGGTGTATTATATAAGTCCACAGGTACGTTTTCTGATCTATTTGTTTACATTATAGCACATACTTTCGGAAGGGGGTTATTCCATTTATCCGTCCTAAGGTCTAGTCGGATAAACAGAATTTATAGGCTTAGGGTGGATTCCCGGACATGCGTTTTCGCGTATCCACCATAGGTTGAATTTTTTGGGGTGGATAAGAGGAATAACCATTTCGGAACAGACTATAGGGCTTACCAAGGTGATAATTGGTTGTAAAGGAGGTAAAATAAATAAAACCACACGAATCGCTTTGTACAAATCACAATTTATTGTATTTACAAGCGCATCGCGCACTGCGTACAAACTTAATACAGTCTAACTATATAAATATATTTCGACTTCACGACTACAATCAAAACGTGGTCGGCAGAAATACGGTATATTATGTGGAGGTAGACAGACTGACTGAGTTTTAATTGTCAATCTTTTAAGGGATCAAAGTGAGCCAAGTTTTACTATGAGACCAAGTATAGAATATTGAAAAAAAAAAAAAAACATGTTTTACAAATTACTTAAATATTACATGACTTCGCTGTTATTGCCACATAAAATAATGAATGAAACAATATATTACATATAGTTAAAACTCAAAATTGTCTTGTCAGAAAGTTACAATTTAGACATACAATTTCATGTATCTCTCGCAATTTATTTCAGAAATCAATAATACTTTAAAGTGTTTAACGGTCACTATCTACCAGATAACACAGTATTAGCTGGCAGATAAGTCAGTAGTTATCCGGAGATGAATGAAACAGACATTATAAAATCTCCACACAAAAATACCGTAGTTTACCGCCGACGCTTGTATAGGAAACATTACTGTAAACTTATTTAGTTAAGATACTAAAACTAAGATGACAGTGAGGAGACTAAATAGTAAACAACATCGTATATTTAACATAGCCGCTCTATATGAATACCTTACAAATGGACTTAACTTATAAAGCAAGAGGAGAGGCCGAACCGGATGCGTGCTCATCATACATGAAACCTTACCACTTTTAAAAGCAGAATGTTCAGTATCTCGGCTTCGTACAACGAAAACCGGCGCACGCGCATATAGGGCGATGTCGCGTCGGTGGAGTGCCGATCGTGAGTGTAGTTGCACGCGCAGTACGTAAAGCGTGTCTAGAGTTGTAAAAGACTTATCTTTTAGTCCTCATTTCGAGACTTACATCGATTTTCAAGACTTGGGATTAATTGTCTCACGAGTCACGTGTTTTTCTAGTCTTTTGAGTCCTATGCGTTTTTTGAGCTGAACTGAGTCATGACCTTTAAAGTTGATGTATTAAGTTATCAATATTTAAGGAATAAAATTATAAAATCAGCTCAAAATCATGTATCACTAATCATAATCACATACTTCATTCATTAAAAAAAATACCTTCCAGATATGCGACTCGCATGACTCGGTCCTGAGTTATTTGAAAAGACTCAGTATCGAGTTATAAGACTTAAAATTCAGAAAGTCTTTTCTAAGAGAACTCAAGTCTTATTATTGTAAGACTTAGGACTCGATTTTATTACAACACTAAGCGTTTCTACGTGTGCGTGCGTTTTCACTCGATGTATGAAGCCGACCTTCAAGTACCATCTAGCTTTTGGATCATTGTCTGATTACTGACAAACGACTCGCCTTCTATAATATAGGACATAATTTATAACTGGTGAAATGTGGTGTAATGCCATCATCGCATCAGCATACCGTTTCAGAATACAGATTGACTCTAGCTAAGTATAAGTAAAGTCCTTTTATAAATTCAATTGTCGTGTTATGCCGAGTCCCGTACTTGACTAATCTGTCTTCAATATTTAAGTCTGGGTGTTGTTTCGTTTATAGATGTCATCGCTAATGAGACACAATTGATTATCTATTGTTATGGCCCTCTAGCGGGACACCGCGGGCCTGACTTAGTGTACATACTATATACTCTTTTTTGTGAAGTTTGTACAGTCATTGCGCAGTTTCACCCAATCCTAGCGCAGTTTCACCCAATCCTAGCGCAGTTTCACCCAATACTAGCGCAGTTCCACCCAATACTAGCGCAGTTTCACCCAATACTAGCGAAGTTTCATCCAGCCCGGGATCGGCACAACAATACAAGACAACCGGTCAACAGTCACCCACGTAGACATTCTAGCTTACACGGCACACAACATGGAATGTCATCAGTTAGACATTTAAACATTCATTCCTAACAAATTCATGCAGAAAATGTAAGAACTAAAAGAAGAAAATGGTCTTGTATTAGTACTTTACCAGCGACTACATCATGGTAAGCTGGCATCACGATAACACAGGGAAGTAAAATGTATGGAAATAAATGAAGACGCTTTTAAATTTCCGTCCACAGTAACGTGCACGTATTTTCATACATTTTATGAACTTGGCGTTGACATACACGATAATATTATTATCGTCAACGTTAGAAATTATAAAAACACTCATTAGTTCCTAATCGTGACCAATTGACAGGTGTCAGGAACGCATTCTCTCGGTGGCCGTTGTGGCCCGTTTGTCTACATCATAAAGGGAACCTTTTTGCAAAAATTTCAGCTTTCTAAGCTTCAGTCAGTGAGTGAGACAGGACTTCTCTTTTTTAACAGATTAAAAAAAAAAGGAGGTTATGTATATGGCGAGTTTTTTTCCATGTCTGTACACCGATTTCTCCGTGCTTACTGGGCCAATTTAAGTGTTACATTTGGTAGAGGAAGCTCGCGCAGTAGTCCTATATAAATTTATTAACTTTCATTGGAAAGTTTTTGAGTTAACTTCAATAACATTTCTTATACTAGTCCTCGACATAAATCTCAGTCACTTTCTTTCTCATTTCCGCCACGTCGTGACTGCACAGAGCGAATCTTTCAATCACCTACACAATCTCGGTAGATGAAAATGCGTTGCGGCTATCATCATTTACTTTTTAGTTTCTACATTTTCTGCATCAAACCGTATTATTGCTATTATTTTATAAGAGACTCGAGGGACGCTACATTTTGAATAAAAAACGGTAAACGAACATTATGTCTAGCTGTGTCAATAATAATACCAGGACGTTAAGCCGTTGGTCCGGCGTCTGATCTCTCTCCGATCGTGTCGGATTGTCGTTCAATCGGACTATGGGAGGGAGGGAATAGAGAGAGAGAGAGAGAGAGACTGCATCTGTGTCTGCGCACACACTTGTGCACTATATCTCGCGCATCGATGACTAGTCTCTGTTAAGATAGGCCGTAATGACCGAAATTCGTTTCGGAGGTCTATTATTATTAATACCAGCTCGCAATTCACATTGCAGAGCATATACCTCTTCTAATACAGATAGGGATCGAGTATTGGTTACTACGCTTACTCACTGGGTGTTGAAGATTTTTAGATTATAATGTCAATGTTTTTAAACGATGTTTTCCTCCATCATAAAATAACTTTAAAAGTACAGCCAGGGAAAGTAATTGTAAAGAAAATTGACACTCTTACGTCCATTAGCCGATAAAGCTATTTCATACAACTGTCAAGGCATGACAATTGTGATTTGAATAAACGGACTATATTTTATGTTGGTAGTCAGTATGGTTAACGATTGGGAACGCAACTTTCGAAATGGTGTTTTCGTAGATAGTTCCCAGAACAAGCTAATAATGTAAGGCGTGAGGTCGGTTTTATTTAGTTTTGCAAAAGTTACTCGTTTTGTTTTCCTCAATGTTCTGAAACTAAAGTCTACCATTTTCCGAAAGACCTAAACTTAGAAGATTGTGGTTTAAAGCTATTCGCAGATAATTATTTTAACTAAACAAAATACGTTATGTCGGAAACATTTTGAAGAAACTTGATTACGAGGAAATAAGCAAAATTGAAAGGTCTTAATTCTGACTCTTTTCATGTTGAATAAATATTAATTTAAAATATTAAAATCACCGAAAATGAATGATGAATGTACACGAAATGGAATGAATGAACGAAATGTCAAATTTATTGGTAGGCCGCAGGGACCTAGCTATGAACACGCCATCTACAGTTAGCTTTAACCGACCTTCCCTATTAATTTCCGTAAATTTACATAATAATATTATGACGTTGTTACGTCTTGGATCGAGTCAGTGTGGTTATATTTTTTAGTAATGAAATTCTCATTAATGGCTACTAATGACGGAGTCTCGATTTATGCCCGATTTCTGGCAACATGCTCACTCCCTAGTACATGGAACTTTTAACTGTCGAAATATGGGCTTAGCCTACCCCATCAGGAATTACAGACTTGTTTATATGTTATATGCCAAGCAAAGGATTTCGGTACAGCTAGACATAATATTACTTTATATTTAACACTATTTCAATAGAATGCACTCAACACACTAATATAATATACTTTGCGGTCATACAGAGAACATTTCATGTCCCTACATTTACTTGCTGTTATTTGTCGATCTCTTAACTCGGTTACTAAAAGCCTATTCATTTTAATCTGCCGTTAACTTATCGGAATGGAGGATGTCATAATGCTCTTGCCAAACTGAAGCGAATCCCGCGCGGGATGCGCTCGCGCCGATTGTGTCAACTAACTTGTTTGGAGGTGTACAAACTGTCGTGAATAGCCGCGTGGCTTCCTAATCATTGAAACAATAGACCTATAGAGGTATTAGGAACAGGGTGTGAAATTCACTCATCTTCCATTGAAAAGGGAGGATCCTACGACCAGACGGGTGTCGTGTCTGGTGGGCAACTACCCGACGTTAGATGTCAAGACATTGTATGTATGCTAGTTGCGCGGTAAACTCTGCATGCGCGATGCAGGATTTTGCATGACGTCAGTATGATGCGTAGTTCGCATGTGGCGATGTAGATGCCGCCACAGACCCACGACGTCGCGCCCCGCGCGGGTTTCCTCATATGTGTGGCCAGAGCTTGAGAGTTGACAAAAATAGCTAGATATTAGAGTTGACCAGATTTACATAAATTAGAGGCATCTTTCCTATGTCAGCTATTGTGATTGGTTACCCAAAAAAAACATCAAATTTACTAAATGCCCAAACTCGTGGCAGTAGCGGTTATAAAACGCACGAGAGGGACAGTAAATATTTAGTAAGGAACATCTAAAAACTAAGTCTCGTGCTATCTCGCTCCAGTATTTTTTGACCGTATCTGCCACGAACGTTTTATACGTGTAGTGTAGGTAAAATCATTATCATTATAGTAGTTGACATAACTTTTAATCATGTAACAGAATTAGTGAATAGTCTTATAGAACCCGCTGGTGAAATATTCCTTTAGGCAATTTATCGACAAAAATACAAGCAAGTATAGTATTTTTATCTCACGAAGCGTCGCGCGCTTTACTTGTGGTAACCAAGTGTACAAATACGGTGTGAATGTGTGTGTAAGCGAAGGAGCTCTTACTACCGTCAAAGACAATGTCAAAGTCGGAAGTGTGTGAACGAACACGCTGACGAGTAGCGTCAGCGTGTTCGTAACTAGGTTATCACAAGTAAAGCACGTGTCACTTCGAGAGATAAATATACTGTAACATGTAGGGCACTCACAGAATAACAGAATAGTCATACAGTAAGGAACATATTGTTTGCAACACAAGACATTAACATTATACACGAATACATTATGACATCATATGGTATACGTCACTACGGTGACGTCGACAGACTTCATTTAAAACTGTACTACGCCACTGCTGGGTAAAAAAAAAACGGAAGTTGTGGACTAGTGATGCGATTTAATATTGATGATTTATCGATAGCTAGTCTACCCAAGCCGGTAGCCAGTCTTACCAAGAGGTACCGTGTTACCCAGTAACTGAGTTGTGGAAATCAGATAGGCAGTGGCTCCATGTAAAGTACTGGTATTGAGCTGCATCTGGTTAAGACTGGAAGTCGAGCCGAATATAGAAGTTAGGCAGGTCATTATTATCGACAGTCTAGTTTATTGGTGTAATCGTAAACTCGAAAATTAGTACAATAACGATTGTAGGATTGAATACAGCATCAACACCGGTCCAATAACACGAAAAACGTCGAATGAACCAGCGTTTGTTCACAAGAAAAATACACTCGAAACCACAATAAATATAATCGTGAAATTCCTTGAGCGCATCATGCATACGACTTCTAGTACGGGTTAAATCGACCAGTAAATGAAATCAATACTATCGAGTTTTATTGATATTGTATCGACTTTGTGACAAGTTTTAATGCTATCGATGATACGATAAATTCACGAGGTAAACTATCGAAAACTATTGTTCTCCGAGTGTCCCTTCGAGAAATACATGCATGATTTTTCGATTATAATACGAACATATATACATATACTCGAAGGCATGAGTTTATGTATGTGAGTGTAAATGTATAAATTTTACATAGGGTGTCACAATGAGCGGTCGGGTCGCTAAAAGCGATCTTTTAAAGACAAAATTTTTAAGGTGATTTTAAGAAGTTTTGCTACGCCCAGCAGTGGCCTAATACTAAAGTAAACGTATACCATATGACACCAAAATAAATCTTAAAAAACCTAAACAACGAAATCTTAAAAATAAAACACGAAGAACCTAACACGACTGTAAGATTAAATTCTATAGTTCTAAAACGAAAAAAAAAAGTGATAATAATAAAAAATACTATGAATGAAGTTCAAATTGTGATACAGAAATTGTAGACGAACTCTGAGCTAACAGTTTTTAATTATAATTATTATTTTAATAATATAATTATATTTTTAATTCTAACTTTAGATTTTAGACTTCTTTGTGTACTATGAATTTATAAGACAACATTTATAACAGCGTTATTTGTTAGATTCAATCTTGACCGAAAGTTTCGCATTCAAACGGAGCCCACCTTAACACGTTGACGGAAAGAACGCCTCTCGACGTTGTCTCTGCAAAAAATAATACGACCGTACGCCTGTCAACGACATAGTTTTGACGAATATAAAAGACCTCGTATTTGCAAAGACATAAGGTCTGAAATCATTATCACCATCACAAACAATTCCTACTATTTAAAAAAATTAAGTAACTTTTTGATTCAAATGTTAAAAACTATAGAAATTAAACGATTTTTTCGCTTCCTGTAAAATGATGGTTTTGTAGTTATTAAGATATTGATACTACACCATCGCTATTATACTAATATAATAAAGATGAAGATTTTTTTTTTTTGTTTGAACGTGCTAATCTCTGGAACTACCAGTCCGATTTGAAAAATATTTTTTGCATTTGATAGCCCAATTATTGCGGAAGGTTATAGGATATTTATCATCACGCTACGACCCTTAGGAGCCGAGCAAAGACAAAAAGTCTGAAAGAACTCCAAGCGAAAACAAAGTAAATACGCGGGCGGGAAATGCGATGCGATGCGGTGGGCCGGGGGCCGAAATTTCACACGAACGAAGTGGCGGGCAGATTTTTTGTATATAAAATTATAATGCTACATCGGTTTGATTGTTTTATCCCATTTAAAAAAGGGATCATTAAATAATTGTCTTTAAATTCACAGTACACAAAGAAATTAATAAAATGCCGATAAGAAAATAGCGATAGAGTTGGGGGTTCTAATAATTAATTAATTAATCTAACTGTTAAACGGTAAGCTTTGCCATACGAAGTAATGGCGTATGATACGACCCGAAACTGTAGGGTTGGCGACAAACGCGGTCGGAACGTATGTAATGAAGTCAGTTAATAAAATATCCTATTAGGGCGTGTCATACGAACTGATGGATAGGAAGATTCGTACAATCATTTATAGTCTATTCCAAAAGTATATGTTAAAAGTGTAAACAAACCCTGCTCAGGTAAAATTTTTACACATCGCTCACTGAAGCGAATAAGTAACACATTAATCTGTGTTTAGAAGGTTTCAACTTTATATCTCATCACTTTTTCTCCAATAATTATTGTATTATTAAACGACTGATTCAATTACATAATCAGCCTATAATGTTCCCACTGCTGGGACACAGGCCTCTGTTTGAGAGGGAGTGGGCTGTAATCTACCACGCGGGCCCAGTGCGGGTTGGTAGATGCCACATGTCTTCGAATGTTTGGTTCTAGGACATGCCGGTTTCGTCACGATGTTTTCCTTCACCGTTTTGAGAGCAGTGGTGATGAAATTATTTACACAAAGTAAAGCGCCTGCCTGGGTGCGAACCCACGACCTACAACTCGTAAGTCGGGGCCGATACCACTGGGCCACCACTGCTCTGATTCAATTAATCAAACCAAAATACTCAATTTGTAATTGGCAGTACAAAGTATGGTCGTAATCTAATCTGGAGTTTCAATAATATGTCAAAAATATCTCAAAGGAGTTCGAACATTTGTCTATGGAAGGCATATCCACCCGCCGCCATGTTTACTTTTTTTTTTCAAAGTTTCCGCGCACTTTGAAAGAAGTAGTATAAATGAGTAGGGGACTCATATACAAACAAAAAATGTCATGTAATAATAATAATAATAATAATAATAAGTACCCTAAAGTTTAAATAAATCATTTCATAAAAAATGCAGTAATTACGAGTTTATAACCCAAAGATCGATCCCCTTTACCTGAATTTTTGACAAGTATTTGAAAGAGATTATAAAAAAAAAAAAAACATTTATATCTGTAATTTTTATGGTGTACATAATAAAGAGTATTCTATTCTATTATTGTTGAGATGAGATTGCGAATCGGTTTTGAACTTTTCTATTACGAGAATTAGCTTTCTGATTTACTTGTTTACATTTTCATCACATACTTTTGGAACAGACCATAGGGTTGTGAAGGGTCATTATCATTAGAGCCGTTGTATTTAAAAAAAATAACGGTTTAACAAAGATGTAGTGACAGAAATTGAAAAGAGTATGCTTAGATGTTTTGGTCATGTTGAGAGGATGAATGAAGGTCGACTAACAAAAGGTATTTACAAGGCAGATGTGAGTGGAAACGCCGGGAGGTGACGCCCTAGGAGGACATATAGTGACCTTATTGGTGATTTTCTTCAGAAAGGTCAGGTGCGTAGTACTCGCAACCGGCGTGCGTGTATGACCAGATGTGTGAACGTAAACGAGGCAAAAGGAGTATGTAAGGATCGTAGCAGGTCGCGTTCTGTAGTTTCTACCTACCCCCATGGGAAGATGAGACCGACAACCCCCATGTATGTATATAAAAAATATCAGCTGTTCCATACATTTGGGTCGAGTAGTTATTGAAGTTTTGTATGGAACAGTTGATTATTTTTTCTCGTTTACTGTGTCGGTTCCATGGAGAAGTTTGTTCAGAGGCCGAACTATGACGAGTTAAAGCCATTATTGTTCCAGCGTGAAAGAGAGACGGAGCTATATATGACCGATAGCACTATCCCTTTTTCGCAATGGAGCCATGATGGTATTAGCACGTCATAGTAAGGCAACAGTTTGATGGTCTGCACCACATCCTTAACGGCCATGCGCCAAGGTAGCCCGCGAAATTCAAAATTTCTTACGTTTTTTGCAATTTGCAGGTCAGTATCAGGTTGTAAGGTGATCTAAATATGATTCGCGACCGTATCAAATGTGGCTTTACAGGATTATAATCATTAGAATCAGCAATACAACTCCTTATGTTAGAATTGCCCTCAAATTCAATAGGGTAATATGAACTTATAGAGATGTATTGCTGATTCCAAGGATTATAATTCTGTAAAGCCATATTTGTTACGGTCGCGAATCATAATTTAATCAAAATACAACCTGACAGTGACCTGCAAATTGCAAAAAACGTAACAACATTTGAATTTCGCGGGCTACCCTGAAGGTTCCACCTTAAATATGGCCACACATTCCTGACACACGCTGTATACTATGGATTCCATCACATCTGACCAGCAACATAGATTCGTCCCTCAACTCCACCGCTACATGCCCCAACAGTGTTGCACTACGCCTACAGTACCGCTAGGACCCAGTTATGACGTCATCATGTCGCTGGGGTTCCCACCGCTGACGCTGGCCGCGCCCTTCAGCAGGTCGTTGATGTCGCGGCGGAACATCGATAGGTTTTGAGTGAACCTGTAAGGAGAGTGGTGTTAATTAATTAGTAAGAACGAATTAGTGCTCGAAACTGGCGTGCGTGTATGACCAGATATATGAACGTATACGAGGCATAAGGTTAGGTTGTTTCTGCCTACCCCCATGGGAAGAAGGCGTGAGTTTATGTATGTATGTATCTATGTATGTAATTAGTAATAATAACACATCCTATCGCAGGTATGCTGGAAGAGATTTCTATAGAAATAAGCATCATCTTTGTACGTATTTTTCTGTCCCTTTCTTCCTGTCTGTTTATATGTGCGTGCATATATGGTTAAATAAATAATAAGCCTATAAGGTTCCGCCTTCTATTGGTTTTCGTCTTTTTGTGAGACGTGGGCAGTAGTCTGAGTTATCACCAAATTTCGTGAAAAAGAAAATTTCTTTGTAAAAGGTAAAAATCAAAAACTTGGTTATTTGAATTTCTCACATAAATTTTGAGGTTATGTGAAAATGGTTTTATTACCTACAACTTTGCCATTTAACTTTTTTCCATCGGACTTGTACTTTTGACGGAAATCGAGATAAACCGTTTTTTACCCTTAACCCCCCCTCCCTCCCACCTTCCCGACCTCAGATCGCCCGTAATTTTTTTTTTCTTTAATTTTTGTTATATTCTCTTCCTTTTCCAATGGGTTTCATCCTACTATTATTTTTTTGGTTTAAAAAATTATCGACTCTGGTCTAAAAGTACTTAGTTCTGAATTGAAATAATTATTAAACACGATAAATCTAATAATTGATGGACATGGAAATTAGCATTCGTTTGTATACGGAAATGCGATGAATCCCGAAGGACATTAAGGAAATTAGTTGTACTGTAATTTATCATGATTACGGGGCATGAAGTCGCTCACACGCGTCTGGTCCGTTCGAGTACTGCCGGCGCTGGAGCTTCAGTAAATGCGAACAAAACCTCACGGCTGTAACTCGTCCTTCAAACGGTTCCGATGTATACCTAAAACAAACTGCTAGTATTAGGACCTACCTGTCCCTATTCTTGGTGAGCAGGTTGGGCTCGATGCCGGCCATGAGCCCGTTGAACCAGTGCGCCAGCTGCGCTTGCTTGTCGCGCGGCTGCTGCGCGATCATGTCCTGTCTGATGCGCGCGAACTGCTCCTCGTTGAGGAGGATGAGGCCGAGTAGGGGGCGAGACATCGACCATTGGTTGCAGCAGTCTTCGAACATTATTACGTTCAGCACCTGGAAAAAAAGTACTATTGTCAGTATTATTTAAATAACAAGCCGTGCGTCGGATGGGATTTCTCATTGGCTAAATATAGAACTTCCATCCCCTATTTCTGGGGGTGAATTTTCAATAATTCTTCGTTTGTGCTCACTTATGTGCACCATTTCATGCATACAGACCCAACGGTTGAGGGCGTGTGTTGCCTGTTCGTGCATAAATTAATTTAACATTATTAAGGGCATCTTCACATTTTTAGTCACCGAAAACCTAGTCCTCTCTCTGCCTACCCCTACCCCTACGGTACCTAAATACATGAAAAAAAAAATCGGGGCAGTCTTTGGGTACTGCCGATAGAAGTGAAAACTAAGTAACTTGTAAACCCGCTCATAGGAAGCGTGCGGTGACGATGACGCGAGTTTCACGCTATTGTTCACCCAAAAAGTGCTCAGCGCGCCTAGAGAAGTTTCCACTTCAAAAAAACTATACACCTCTAATTCGCCAGTTAAGAGCCCCACAAAACCGGACAAAAAAAAACCACACACTTTGTAAAAAGGTGGCATCGCTTGTGAGGATGATTCGGGGGAGGAAAAATAGCATCCTGAAAGTCGTGGCTGACGACCCGAGAGCTCCTGTACTGAGGCATCTCTCAACTGCCTCGTAATTACATTACATTACACTAACTTGTCTGTTATACTTTTTGTTACTAATCCTAGTGTATAAGTTGTAGTATCTAAGGTGTGTACTAACTAAAATGGTTCCGATGTTGTCCCAATAAAAACCAATTTATTATTATTATTATTATAATTTTGCCCGGGACATACCGAAAACTTTTTTTGCACGCAGGATTTTCAACTCTCGATATTGAGGCGAACATTCGAGAGTTCAACAGAGCGCATCCCAGTGCGTCATGAAAACACATTGTTGGTGGCACAGTATGCGAAAAATAAAAAATGTTTTTATAAAATAAATCTGTAATTTCGGAAGTCGGTGGCAAAAACTAAAATATTTATTTATTTATTAAAACTTTATGCACAAGTAAAACAAATACTGTACAAAGGCGGACTTAATGCCTGAGGCATTTTCTACCAGTCAACCTTAGGGTGATGCAGAGACTTAACATGGCAGGTGCAATATGCGGGATAGATAGCTTGGCAATAACTATAAAATACAAGAATAAATATTAATACATAAATACTAATACATACATACATATAAACAAAATAAACTTTGTTTTTTAAAATACAGATCCAAAGACACCAACTTCATTAATTAAAGTTATTTTTCACTTTGTAGTGTTTTTTTTTCGACGTCGTCGGTTTATTTTTTTTGTAGAAACGTTTTTTATTTTCTTCTTTTTAGTGGGTGAGGTAAGGTTTTATTTATCTTTAATTTTAATTAATTTATCTAAGTTACAATAGTCGTAATGTCAACCGCTCGTCACCTTTTTACAAAATATTGCTTTTCTCGATGCAGGGACGTAAATTGTTGAGGAGTTCTCCTGGTAAGAACCGGAGGAACTGGAGTTGATGGTGAAACCACCGTCAGCTCCATTTCATCTTATTTTTTTTATTTGAGATAGGTTTGCTCTTGACTCTAGTCTAGTTCAGAGATGAAAAAAACACAAATTCCTTATGCATTCTGACGAGCATAAACTGCTTAGCAACCAATTAAAGTAATCGAATCACAACCCGTGAAATACTTTAGTTTCAGAGGGCCACCTCTGGTCCTCATCATCAGTTCCACTTCACCGAATGGTGCTTTCCGAAAAATGCACTAGTTACTAAAAAAAAAAATACGCAAATCTAGGAGAGCCTATAAAATTTAAGTATTTTCTTCGATTTCCATGGGATCCCCTCATCAGATGCTGACTTGGTGACAATGGGACCACCTCGAGAGCATGCCCATTGAAACAAAAATATAATTTTCAAAATCGGTCCACAACTGACGGAGAAATCGGTGAACGTACATTAAAAAAAGAAACATACATACAACCTCATCCGTTTTGCAATGCGGTTAAAAATCGTCGCGAAAAATTGCGCCCGTGTGAACATGGGTCTAGTCGTCCTCTCGGTAGAAACCTCTTTCACACAGTCCATTCATCATTATAGTCAATGGGGCATAAAACACAGCGGAAGAAAGGAAGTAAAACATTTTATTTGGGACACACAGGAAATCCAAACGAAAATAAAGTATAAAAAGGAGCATTTAATAAACAAGTAAAAATTAAAGACCTGTGCCAGGCCAAAAAGTTTCCTTCCTCGATATTAAAAAAAATATATATACCACAGTACTGGTATTTTGATAGGGCCCGCTATGATGTGAAGCGTTCTACTGAGGGCCTAGACAAATGGCATTCGCTTCGGAGCGATTCTATTTCTACAATCGCTATCGCTGTCGCTAATGATTCCAAAAACTAGCAATAACGCTCGTCAAAAAGTGTCCCTTGGCTATGCATCTCTGTGGAAGTACCTAATCTTTCGACGCTGTCGATTCATTTCATAATCGAATGTTGTTTACATTGTCTAGCTAATTTTTATTCGTTGACCTATGATCACGTGACATTTCGATAGCTTATGTCAACCCCATACATTTTAGCTTTTCTACTAGCGTTATCGTTAATCGAATGTTACTTTGTCTAGGCCCTTTGAACCGTCAACGTCCACTACTGGACGTTTACATATATGTAAAGTACTTACCGTAGCTAGTAACTGTTGCATGATCTCCGGTCGTCGCTGCAGTACTTCTATGAACATATTGCTCGTTTCCGGCGGCGGTTGGCGTGGGTTCGACACTTTGTTGCTAGCTGAAAACAAAATTTAATTTTATTTATTAACAAAAATCTTGCAAATATAACAAGTGGTCCTCAAGTTATACAGAAACTGTAACCATGGATTCCACCATACCATTCTCTTGATTCTGACCTCACCTGCGTTGCTCAAATCTTTTCTCTTTATTAATAAAATTAGTTTAAAGATGGTTTGGTCATGTTGAGAGGATGAATGAAGGGCGACTAACAAAAGTTATTTACAAGGCAGATGTGAGTGGAAACGAGGAGGGACGTCCTAGGAGGACATATAGTAACCTTATTGGTGATGTTCTTCAGTAAGGTCAGGTGCGTAGTACTCGCAACCGGCGTGCGTGTATGACCAGATGTATGAACGTAAACGAGGCAAAAGGAGTATGTAAGGATCGTAGCAGGTGGCGTTCTGTAGTTGCTGCCTACCCCCATGAGAAGAAGGCGTGAGTTTATGTATGTATGTAAATTAATTTAAAAAAACTACTCAATGTCTTCATTTTGCCAACAAATAAGTACGTTTAAAAGACGTTTAAAAGATGTAGAAGGTAAAATTGATAAAATGTTAAATAACAGTGCTGTAATACTTACATTTCTGCACTAACTGTTTAAATAGATATGTGACTATGTGATCGAGGGTGGCGCAGCATCCCGTACACACACTCGTATCTGAAAATAAATAATATAAAAAGTATTTATCTAAAACTTCTACTCATTTTTTTTTATGGCTAATGTTGAGAATCACAGCAATCTCATCATTCCGTCTGATGGCGACAACAAGAAAAACTGTGATGATAATAAATACTAGCTTGCTCGCACGAAGCTGGTTGCAACCTGTCGGAAGCAAGTTTCGAGTTGACCGAAATGTCTGACCCGCAATTTCACATTATTGGCTGAAAGCTCCAAAATGTTTAGTACAAACAGAGGACCACCCACTACTTGCACCATGGTGTTTTGGTCATATGAGCAGGGCTAAAGTACGGGTACTGTATGTTGGTTCGACAAAACAACTCAGTACAATATAGTAAAGCACAAGTTAAACACAGCACGGTTCAGTTTACCTCAGCAGTCTTAGCTCATAGTTTAGGTTCAGTAATTAGTAATTAAGTCTACATACAGTTTCAAGTACGGATGAGATATATTTGCAAAATTACTAGGCTATACAAAGGCTTCCAAGTACGAGTATGTAGCGGTATCAACATCGCCACATGCGAGCTACAAGTCATACTGACGTCACGCAAATCCTGCATCTCGCAAGCAGAGTTTACCGCGCGACTATCATATATACAACGTCCCGACATCAACCGTCGGGCAGTTCCCCACCAGACACAACACCCGTCTGGTCGGAGGATCCTCCCTTTTCTATAGAGTATGAGTGAACTTTACACCCTGTTACTCATACCTCTATACTGGTGACCCTGAAGTTGAACGTCAGCGCAGCCTTCGTGCAACTACTTCAGCGTGACGTCATCACGTATAAAACTACCACGTCACGTATAAAAATACCAGGGTCGAAAACCAGGTACAATATTACTTGAAAGTATTTGGTGGCTTTCGGTCTAGTTTGTATACATTTTTTTTTTGTTGATGCAACAACCTTTGTTCTACTATTCGAGTCCCCCCAGTCGGGATCTCTTTTCTGTCACTATATTCCTTGCTATAGAAAAGTGAAAACACCCGTTCACAGTAGACGTAAGTATGATTGGCGCGAACCAGTCAAAAGAAATTAATCTACCTACAAAGATTTCTGTTATGCTCTGACCACCGAGCCCCGAACTTGCTGCGCAGGGTTGAAAATACTTGCATAGGATATCGATCCATGTCTTTATATAAATATGGAGCACAATCGTATTCGCAAACAAAAAAAAGTTTGGACCTTTTTATAAGACTATGCTACATAAGATTATGTTCCTTATTTATAAGACTACACGAATTAATTTCCTATGCAAGTATTTTGAACTCGGACGCAAAAGGCGCAGTTGCGGACAGCCAGGGGCTCGCGCCGCCAAAATACTAAAATACTTGCACAGAAAATTGATTCGTGTTACCTTGTAAATAAGGAGCATAATCGTATCAGCGAAAAAAATACTTGAAAGTTCAAGTTTTTTTATTTGCAAATACAATTGTGCTCCTTATTTATGTAACAATATGGATCGATTTGGTACGCAAGTATTTTCCAGCTCCGCCTGCGCTCGATAGCATAGCAAATACTTCCTGTCCGTACCTGGGCGCCGTACTTCGAAGCAAAGCTCATATGGTGAATACGTCTTTATACGTCCCATCCTTAGTTTCAAGAATATACCGTTTTTACTTAAGGGGACTACATGACCTAAACGCAAATTTATAATGCCTAAAAATATATGATCCACTGCAGTAACCAAAATCAGAAAAAAATATGATATTCTGCAGGATATATGCTAGTTAGATAGTGTGTTGAAAACATAATACAATTAACTTGATATGATAGAAAAAAATCACGAAAATACCTAAAAAAAAATTTAACGAATGAAAATCATACTAATATACATGCAAACATTCAGATTTTTTGTCAGATTATTCTACAAGCAACATACTAACGTAATCGTGTTTTAATTTTTTAGTCCAATGAATAGATTTTTTGTAAATCCATAATTGCTTCATATTTTGCAATAAATTACCAGCGTTGTGTCGTCGCGCGTCTCTCTCTTTTCTATGCAATCCGACAGTGACCGCGCTTTAGCTCTTGTAAGCCCGTTAAGATCTAACGCGTTATTTATTCAGCATCCATCCACCCTGCACCTGCAATATCTTACAGCTATCTAAGCTGATGTCAACCACTCTACCAACCTCTCTCTAGTATTGTTGTTACGTCAAAACAAAACAACAATAAAGTACTTAGTTCTGAATTCACATTACATATATCAAAATATCATTTTTTTTTCTGTCTGTCTGTTTGATCCAGCTAATCTCCGAAACGGCTGGACTGTTTTTGACGGGACTTTAACTGGCAAATACCTGATGTTATAAGGAGTAACATAGGCTACTTTTAATCCGGTAGCACGATCCTGTAGGATAATTTCCGAAGTTCACGCGGGCAGCAGCTAGTACACGATAAATCTAATAATTGATGGACATGGAAATTAGCATTCGTTTGTATTCGGAAATGCGATGATTCCCGAGGGAAATTAATAAAATAGTTGCACTGTAGTAACAGTAGTGTTGTGTATGTACACTTACCGAGGGCCGTGAGTCCTTCGGAGATGGAGCACAGTATGTAGAGCGTGGCGTCCGGCTGTAAGTTCGCTAGGAAAGGCATGTGATCCTGTGCTAGTCGCTCTAGGAGGACATAGTAGGTCTGTGAGAGTTTCGGGTAGTCCTGAAATGTGAAAATTTGTGATTTTGGTTAAGAAATCATTTACAGAACATCGGGGGGGAAAATGGAGAAGTTACCCATTTTTTAAATTATTCTTCTATCCTTGCCATGCAAAACGATCATTGTATGAAAGGCGGGAAGTTACTATGGCGTTTCTGTGTTGACGTCAGATGCTAAAAAAGCTTCTTTTTTTTAACTGAAATATTAATACTTGATGCTAATAATGCTGTCTCTGTCTAGCATCGCCTTTAAAACGCATATTTTTTTACTGAGGCTTAATATGCTGCTAGGTTTCGAAAAATTAAACAAAATACTGTCAAATAGTCTATTGCAAGCTGCAAGACCGTATAATCAAATTCAAAATATTTTACATACATAAAATCACGCCTTCTTCCCATGGGGGAGGCAGAAACTACAGAACGCCACCTGCTACGATCCGTACATACTCCTTTTGCCTCGTTTACGTTCATACATCTGGTCATACACGCACGCCGGTTGCGAGTACTACGCACCTGACCTTTCTGAAGAACATCACCAATAAGGTCACTATATGTCCTCCTAGGACGTCCCCTCCCGGCGTTTCCACTCACATCTGCCTTGTAAATACCTTTTGTTAGTCGCCTTTCATTCATCCTCTCAACATGACCAAACAATCTAAGCATACTCTTTCAAAATATTTTATTCCACATAAACCTACATGGGCACTTGTGGAATATCAGAAGCTAGGTGCAAGGTTCTAACAATTCTTATGGCGAAGAGCCGGCAAGAACCTCCACGACACCTTTTCTCAGAAAGCGTGTTTGTGATCACTTGACCAAAGATGTAGTCCAGGATGCTGACGTGTTATCTATCTACCTATATATATGCTAATCATAAAGCTGAAGAGTTTGGCTGTTTCTTGGTATGAACGCGCTTATCTTTGGAACTGCCCGTCGGATTTGAAAAAATATTTTCGCATTTGATAGCCCAATTCTTGAGGAAGGCTATTTAACATCACGCTGAGACCCTAAGGAGCCGAGCAAAAAGAAAAAAAAATGAAAGAACGCTAAGCGAAAATGTACAGAGCAAGCACAGCACAGTTTTCATATCAATATGTCAGCATTTTACCTGCGCCGGGCCGGCCAAAGTACTACACGAATAGCATTCATACCGCATGCACTCATCTATCATGCAATTATACTTTTATCAATAAATATCAATCAATCAGTGTATCAATCAGCATCAACTCAAGGCGTAAGGTCGCAAACCATACATCTTAATGGTCCTTCGAGCCGGATTACGAAAACGAAGACAGAATACGAATTAATACAGGCTTCTTCTGGGTACGCTCACTCCATCGTCAACTTTGTCTCTGTCATCTCTGACCTAGACTAGAGTCAAGAGGAAACACATCTCAAATAAAAATAGCGCGGGCGAGCGATTCGATGCGACGAGGTGGGTCGGGGGAACCAGAAATTTCACGCAGACGAAGTCGCGAGCAGAAGCTTGTGAAATTATAAATACAAGTACACATAAAGTACTTACAAGTAGATCACTCTGTGGTATACTGAGTAGTAACTTGACGAACATGTTCAGCGCGTTATCGAGAGCCTCGTCGCCGTATAATCTGAAAAAATATAATGTTGCCGCATTACTTTAGTAATTTCACGTCACTAAACTCACTACGGTGTCTACGGAAAACTAAACGCAAATCACTATTCGACCGCTGCAATTGGCCAGGCTGCGGTGACGCGACAGCAAGTCGGCCAATCAGAAGAAAGGAGAAGTTAGTGTTTGTGGTCTGTGAGTGGACGCGGGAAAAAGTGACATAGACATGAAAAACAAGTGGCAACCGAACAGAACGTGCTCGTTCAATTGCAAAAACTAAAACCTGTAATATTTCCAATACACCAGTTACTTCTAAAAAAGGGTGTCCAGTTATTTCACCAGCCTCAATCCTCAAACAGTAGCATCAAAATATAATTATCATTACAATTTGCTGATCTTTGAGTCATTCCGGGTAGTCAGAAACCCGAAACTCTGACAACCAGTCCTGCTTATCATGTTACCCAGTAACTGTGGAGATTAAGCAGATAAAAGACATTTCACTTTTCGTCTTTCGTTAAGATAGAAAGTCGCACCATATAAATGACTGGTATTCAGCTGCATCCGGTTAGACTGGAAGCTGACCTCAACATAGTTGGGGGCATGGTATAATAATATACTTCGCCAGGTATAGCATTCCGAGACACAGTGGTCACGTGGGAGACACAAGCCTACGTCATCACCGCTGTGTTACCAGTTGTGTGTAATAATAACTCCCCAACCGCCTTTATAACCTGTGCGAATCCGATAAAACAATGAGGTGTTTAACTAACAACTACGTTGGTTTATGTTTAAATTGAATTGTTTAGTTTGATTAGAAAAACGAAACGACAATTTAAATGCTTTATATATATTTTTTTTTTAACAGAATGGTTACTGAAAATGTTTCCATAAATCATGTTTTGTTGCAATAAAGTGGCAACTGGATAGTGACGTAAGCATGTATCACTCCCGGAACGCCAGACCTTGTTTTTTAGGGTTTCGTACCCAAAGGGTAAAACGGGACGCTATTACTAAGACTCCGCTGTCCGTCCGTCAGTCTGTCTGTCTGTCACCAAGCTGTATCTCATGAACCGTAATAGTTAGACAGTTGAAATTTTCACAGATGATGTATTTCTGTTGCCGCTATAACAACAAATACTAAAAAACAGAATAAAATAAATATTTAAGGGGGCTCCCATACAAAAGAAGTGTTTTTTTTTGCTTTTTTTATAGATAATGGTACGGAACCCTTCACCGTCCGACTCGCACTTGGCCGGGTTTTTTTTAGACCTTGGTTAGGGGTAAAGGCAACACAATGATGAAAGCCATTTAATATTTACCTGAACACTCCGAAGTTGGCGTAGTTGCCACACAGCGCGCACTTCAGTATTGAGAAGCACAAAGAGATGCCCTTCAGTTTCATAGCGTACATCTGTTTCTTGTTCACGTCTATCGTTAGTATTCTGCTGCCTGAAATATAAAAAAATTTGGAAAATCCAAAAGTGCACGACTCATAATGCTCATTTAATTATGAAATATAAAAAAAACTTAAGTCGTTCAAAATTAATTGCCGAAAAAACAGCTGTAGTAGGAAGAAGGTACTGCACAAGCGCCCCTGGTGGAATAAATGTACATAATATCTATAGATATATCACCATCCATATGTTAATTTTCTATGGATATATATAGATATAGTCTTGTAGTTTTCGTTTTTTATTAATTGCAATTAAACGACACTGAATTAATTAATCATTCGCATTCAGTGACCTACAATCGTCGTATAGAATTTAAAAAAAAAAAAATTAACTCAAATAATGGATTTTTTCACAAGTTACAGTGTTTCCGGGTTTCACACATGACGGACAGGAATTTTTTTTGACCTATTTTGGTGTTTTTTCCAATTCTATTGCAGTAAATCAATTTTTAAAAAGTATGAAATTAATCTCCATTAAATTATCTCGACAATAGTATGCAAAATATCTTGATTCCGTGAACTAACAAGGCTATAATAATAAAAATAGCCGCCAAAATGAGGCGAAAAAAAATGTTCGATCGTAAAGCACTCTCTGATGCTTCGCATCATGAGTCGTGCAAAAAATATGTGAGTACTAGCTTTTGAACGCGGCTTCGCCCGCGTGGCAGGTGGAAATTATCCCACAGGAACGATTCACTAACCGCAGGGATATTGGGTAGCTCTTTGAACAGCAGGATGCCATTGGACGACGATTTTTGTATAAATGTAGTAATGTGCAGTGTCTATTCTTGTTCTGTGCTAACCAGAGATCGGATATTCGAATGCATGTTCAACTAAAGTAGAGATGTTGGCTAATATGGAATGCGCTTTTGTATGGAAAAAATCTTAACTTTAACTAACACACACCACCCGTCCTCTTACACCCTACTTACACATATTTGCGTCGGGGGTTAAACATTGATTTTAAATAAATATGCATCTGAATAGTTACGCAATCCAAGAAATCCGAGATTTTATTTTATTTTAAATAAATAGTTTTTTACAAGTCTCTTCCATACTACACACCCGACTAGTTATGCATTCCCGGTGTTCCTGGCACACGGGGTTTATTTTTGTAAAAAAAAAAGATATTAAGAAACCAGTTTCATACTTTCATAGCTAAAATTTAACTTTAGGTAAATATGCATCCGAATATCCTATCTCTGGTGCTAACTAATGATTTTCAAACTCAAAACTTAAAGCTTTTTTTTTCGAATAAACCAATTAGTTAGTCAGAAAGATGAAGCTAGTTGCCCATTCCAAAGCGTAGTAGGTACCTATAGAGAATAATGGGCAAGAAACTCCATGGACACTCTTTTAAATCAAAAATTGGTTACAAAATATTGGTTACATCATTCATTGATTGATGCAGAAGACAAAAAAACTCAATTGAAATAAGCCGAGGCAGCTAAGAGATGACCAGCCCCTACTGACGGAGCCCGTTCACGAACATGATGCACTATGATACACTCACCGTAGGCACAAATAATATTGGACAACTCTCTGAACAGCAGGATGCCGTTGGGCGAGGACACGTCGAAGTGCAGCCGCTGGTTCCTGTTCTGTGCTAACTCTGCTGTCAGTTTGAGGACCGGGGTGGTGAGGGCTGGCTCCGAGAACCAGACTTCTATGCCGCGAAGAAGGACTTTCATGTAGACTGGGTAGCTGTGGGAGAAACAAATGATTTTATTTCTGTAAGTAGGTTTGTACAAACACTTCATTCATAATAGGTCTTTACCTATGAAATTGCCGTTTTGTATGAAAAAATTTAAACGATTTTTTTTCATGAATTTTTTATTTGTATTAATCGAAGTAATCACCCATGCAATCAATGCATCTTTGCCATCGCAGTGGCAGTTTATTGATGCCCTTCTTAAAGAAATCAGCTGGACGGGAGGCAACAAATTCTTCAAAGGCATTTTGTACTGCCTCTCGGGTATTAATTTTTTTTCCCGCCAAGAAGTTATCCAAATTCTGGAAAAAGTAGTAGTCTGTAGGCGCAAGGTCTGGTGAGTAGGGCGGATGACGGAGAGCTTCCAACCCCAGTTCTTGCAACTTGGAGACCGTCTGCTGTGCAGTATGAGGTCGCGCGTTGTCGTGCAGGAGCAGCGGAGACGAGCGATTGACCAATGCTGGTTGGAGATGCGCCAGCTTCTCCATCATTGTGTTCAGTTCTTCACAGTACACATCTGCAGTAATGCTCACCCCGTTTGGTAAGAAGCTGTGATGAATCACACCGGCGCTAGACCACCAAACAGTGACCATCACTTTTCTAGGGGTAAGTTTTCGTTTAGGGCATTGTTTAGGTGCTGAACCAGGATCCAACCAACTTGCTGAGCGCTTACGGTTATCAAACAGAATCCATTTTTCATCGCAGGTAACAATGCGGTTCAAAATTCCTTCATTTGTGTGTCTGTTGAGCAGTGCAAGGCACGTCTCGACGCGTACTTCGCGCTGGCGATCATTGAGTTCGTGACGCACCCATTTGTCAAGCTTTTTTACCTTGCCAATTTGACGCAAATGGACCAATATTGTTTTGACGCTAACGTCGAAAGCTGCTGCTAATTCAGCCGTAGATTGTGTATCATCAGCTTCCACAATCGCCTTTAATTCGTCATTGTCGACCAAAGTCTTCGGACGACCGCGAGGTTCATTTTTCAGGTCGAAATTTCCAGAACGGAAGCGAGCAAACCAATAACAGGTGGTGCGTTGGTTTGTAGTGTTAGCTCCGTAAACGTCGTTGATGTTGCGTGCCGCTTGTGCCGCGTTGCTGCCACGACGGTACTCATATTCCATAATTACTCGAATTTTTAACGTATCCATGATGACGAAAAAGATTGAAATGCGATGAAAATGTAACACTAATCAATAAAGAAATGACTACTTTTAGAAAAAAAAATCCATGTTTTTAAAATAAAATTAATTTGAAATTAGAATTCTTAGCCAAACAAAAATTATTTTGATTTGAAATGGCCAGTACTGCAGAACGGCAATTTCATAGGTAAAGACCTAATATTTTAAAAACTAGATGAGGTTGGCGTTTCGTATCTGACTACTCTGAGAGGAAAGGCCGAAACAAACTCAGAGGTCACAGTCTCTTTTAAAGTCCAGACATAATCTTGGTCAGATCATGTGAAGACCATGTAGATTTGTCTGAAATGGTCTTTGAGGAAAAACCACACAGATTGAGTGGACCTGTCCAGTCAGTGCACGCATTTGTCAGTAATCGTGCAGCTCAACTCAGAACTTAAGGAGCTGAACGATTCGGGGAACAATACAAAATAAAGGACATTTGGGTAGGCCGCAAAAATTACTCAAACTACCAGACCATCATTAAAACTAACTGAGAAAAAAAAAAGAAATTCATTATTACAATAGATGAATAGAGTAATCTTATACAAGGTGTGTAAAATAAACAGGGAGATAGCTGGGGTTATTTGCAGTAAAACAATATCACTGTACCACAAAAAAAAAAAAACTATCGGATTTAGATCTGGAGATCTCGGTGGCCATTGGATTATTGATTATTGAAACAAAGTGCCGTACTCATAAATCATAGTACACACTGTCATAAAAGCACTTTTGTACTGATGATACATTTCCTAGAAGCAACTAAACACCATTTATTGTTTTAAAATAGGTATCCATTTTACTGTAATTGCCTATTTATTAGAAAATTTGGTATTTTCTTTAAAAAAAAAACATTTAAATAGTCATAACTTTTAAGGAGATTAAGTTAGGACTCTGGCACGAGAGATATTTTTGAATGCAAATAAATAGCCCCAACTATCGTCCTGTTTCGTTTGATCCACGATTTTTTATCCACTCTGTATATAGAAATCAATAATTAGCCATTCGTTAGTCTCGCAATAACTCGAAAATGGCTCGACCGATTGCGATGAAACTTTGGTAAGTTGTTTGGAAAAGACTCCCAACAAAAAAAATAAAAAGACCTTAGCTAATCACGAAGAACCACGCCAGATGACGAGGTACATGCCGAGGGTGCAGTTACTGGAGTCGCGCCGCAACGTCAACTTTAAGGCGTTTGTGGTGCGCGTACCTAATTGTTATCTGCCCCTCGTCATGGAAGAAGACTTTTGGCCGCTGAACGTGGTGTTCCGTCGCTTCCGCGGACAAGTTCCACAGTGCAGCACTTAATCAAGCTGGTGCAAAGTGAAGTGTTACTAACATAGTTTTAAGCCTTATTTATTAACACAAGTTTTGTTTACATTAAAATATGTATGTTTAGGTTAAGGTATTTATCTATGGGCCTGAGTTGCCGGAAAATAAATGGTTTTATTATTTTTATTATAAATAACAATAAGCTTCGATCAACATCTCTCGAGGCTCTCGTTAGGCAGTTAGATCAAGGGCCTGATTCAGAAGGCAGTAGTCCTCGATACGGCTCGCACCGTGAGGAGGTTCTTGTCTCTGGAGCCCTAACCGCCAGTAGATTGGGCCTTAAGTCTATTTTGTATTTGTCCATGTTTTTATAGCCTAACTAATATTATGAATGCGAAAGTAAATTGTTTGTTACGCTTTCACGCTAAAACGGATGTATGAATTTGGATGAAATTTGGAACATGGGTAGACCATGATCTAGGTAAGGACATAGGCGACTTTTCATCTTGGATCGCAGACGATATCACGGGCAACAGATAGTTATTAATAAATCCGAACTAATATTATAAACTAGCTTTTGCCCGCGGCTTCGCTCGCGTTAATTTAGACTTTGACAATCAATTCGGATTATAATTCAATTATGATTCGAAAGACACGTGGCGCCATCTATTATCATAAGAACGTTGTTGTTGTTTTACTCGGGAACAGTACTTTTTTTCGGGATGAAAGGTACCCTATGGCCGTTTCTGTACACCTGATAACGTATATGCAAAATTTCAGGATGATCGGTTCAGTGGTTTAGGCGTGAAAAGGTAACAAACAAACTTACTTTCGCATTTATAATATTAGTTAGGAAGTTAGGATGCGAAATGCGGATTTGTTTATTACGCTTTCACGCTAAAACGACTGAATGGATTTGGACCTGGGTAAGGAAATAGGACAATTGATGGCTGAACATTTGGTGGCTTCATTTATTGCATTTTAACCCTACTACGGGGACATCGTAGTAGTAGCAAGGAATACGTCGAGTTACATATAATCCTGTATATACTTACATCCAATCGAACAGCATCATGTAGGTGGTCTTCGTGTTGAACGCGAAGGCTAGGCCGCGCAAGTCTCGAGCGAGGCCTATGAGCGTCTTCTTTGCATCTTCTGAACTGAACATCGGGGATTCAGGGCCGGATAGGAGCCCTATGATGCTCTCGAAGGCAGCTGTTTGTAGAGAATTGAATATTAATTAAAAATGTTGAATGTAACGTCTTTAAAATAATACCAGCCAGTAATTTTCTGACGGAAAAGGCCCCTTTTCATACGGAGAAGGAAAGAACATTGATCAGCATTGTGTTTTCGCGATTTTAGACATGCAATGTGTTAGTAAGAACTAGGTATTGTGTATGTTGGGGTGTAAACCGACCTCATCTAGTTTAAAAAGTATGATTGACGTGTAAAAGTGTTTATACAAACCTACTTACAGAAAGAAATAAATCATTTATCATTTATCAATGCCCAACAGTGAAAATATTATGTTGTGTAAATTAGTAGACGAACGGTCCCCTAGATGGATTTATTGGTATTGTCTTAATTGCACAATTGTTCTACCTAAATGCTATGTTAAAGGAATGCACAGCTAAACATTACTCATATACATAAATGACTGTGACGTACAAACACCACAAATGTACAGCGTAGCTCGTACATATTGCCCACTCACAAAAGGTAATTTAATAATTAGTAAATTATAACTTTATCTAGTAATTAATTTTTAATCGACTTTAAAAAAGGAGGAGGTTATCAATTTGTATGCATGTGTTGTTTTTTTTGTATGTTTTGTTACGCGACATCTTCGGTAATTGTTGATCGATTTCGAAAATTCTTGTTTTAATAGATAGGGTATGCCTCAGTGGTGGTCCCATATACATTTTTATTAAATTTGCTTGGGTAGTTTTTCAGTTAGCTTCAATAATACGTAATCCCCACTTAGTGTATATTGAGGATGTTATAATAAATTCCTGTCACTGTTATTTACATTCCAGTATACCAGTGGTATACGAATTTGTGTGAGTAAGTACCACAACAAAAAAGTGAAAAATAAAAACTATTTTACAAAAGAAAAAAAAAAGATTTCCAAAAAAAAAAACACTACAAAGCGAAAAATTGATTTAATTTCAGAAGTCAGTGGCAAAAACGAAAATACAAAACCAAAGGACACCGACTTCCGAAATTAAAGTTATTTAACACTTTGTAGTGTTTTTTTTTTTGTTGTCTTATTTTGTTTTTTTATCTTTTCATTGGTTGACGTCATCACGTCAACGCCGGCTGTCACTGAAAACCAGCGCTGGGGGTCTGTCTCCCATCGGTATAAACTTTAAGTGTGCGAAATTTCATACTCCTTCGCACGCGCAATTTTCGTAAAAAGGGGTACAAAGTTTTTCCTTCACGCTTTTCAATGTTACCTCTGGACATGGACTCAGCACTCGGCCCGGCTCACGCGCAGCCCAGTTAAAATATTGATTTGGTTGCATCTCACACGTATGGAATACAAAGATTTTATATAATAGTGTGTGTCAAGAAATTGTAGTATATAAGCTGTAACATATTGTTAATAAATCAGATTTGAATTTTATATTCTTGTCTCATTACCAGTGATCGGAGTAGGTAGATTGAACTGGGGTCATTGATCCGAAACGTATATATTACTATGGACATTCCTCCGGAATTGGTGGATTATTAAAAAAAACCGGAACTTATGTAGGAATTGTATTCTGCCAGAGTGGAAGGAGTCATTTGATGATTTGCCATCCTCAAAAAAAAGGTAGGAATTGTAATAAAATGAGCAATTTTATTCTTTATTATTCTTCCTATTTTTTTTTTTGTCACGATTTGACAAAACCCAACGACCAATCAGAACAAAGGATCATGGGTGGTACAATAACCGGTTATCAGAACAATGCGTACGCCCGCCGGAAATACTAAATCCGGAAATACCGGAATTACTTTCCGGAAAAATGGCTTATCCATGTTATTCTTTCTGTGTGCATTTATGATACAAGTACTAAAAATCAATCTACCTACTCCGATCACTGCTCATTACCCCTCACTGTGGCCAAGGCACCTTTAGCCATCTCTGATCAGTCTCGTGACTCTGCGGGACTGGCAGTGAGTGTACCCTTCCCGAACCTGGAAATCCTGTCTACTATCCGTCTGTAACCTTAGGTCGCATGGTGCAGACATCCTGAACTTATTTATATATTTATCTATCCTACTAGGTATATGATAGGTTAGGGCTGTAGGGCTTATAGGGCTTAGAGTCGTAGGTACTGTTAGGCTTGTAGGTCTTAGCAACATCTTTAACTCATCATATATTTTTCATGTATTGTCACACCCTTAACAGTATTGCGGCCTTACGTGACGTTTGTTGAGGGTGGATGTACACACGCATTAATATATAGATAAAATACTCTCGTACCAGTGAGCGGCATCATGAACGCCAGGAAGCGGTCCTCGTCCTCGCCCAGGTCCACCATGAGCAGTCGTCCTAACGCCGTGTACAACATACTGCGACATCGCATCTTAGCTGCGCCGACGCCTGCGATGCCGAGGAACGGGAAATGTTCTGCCTATAATAAGGGAATGAGACATTAACATCACGTTTGTACCACGAAGAGGTGAGCAGAGGGTCCTGCACAGCCATATTTCTCCAGTCATGTCATATGATAAAGCTTATGATAACCAATAGCCACGAACTGGTACATCTAGACTATGGAGTGTGACACTTCCTCTCTCCTTAAACATCATCATTACATTTAGTCTCCTTGCTCTTGTTTCATGTTTGTTATTGTATATATTACTAGCTGACGCGACAGACGTTGTCCTGTCTTAACTATGAATGCCATAATTATGTCGTTTTGTTTTAGTTTTGACTAAAACTAAAACTATCGACTCATTTATCAACCGATCCATCTGTGTTAAACGATATTTGCAGCGCGCATTCTGCCAATCGCTGACAGTTATGTAAAATTAATATTGGCGTTAAGTTTTCTTCAATTTTCTAATGTTCCGTTCAACTTCCTTAATTTTTTCTTTCATAAGAACCTTCTCTTGACAATAATTAACACAACAAAAAAATAATTTGCGAAATTGTTCCATCTGTTCACGCGTGCTGTGATGACCAAGGGAAATAGAGATTCATTTTTATATATATAGATTATGTAGATAACTATAACATGTTTCATGTATTTGTTGTATATGTAAATGGTACACCACTGACTACCTGCAGTATTGTCTCTCCTCCCTTGAATCCATCCAAAGGTTGTCTGTAAAAGATTGCTTTTAACGATAAGACCGCCCATTGTGTCACCCTATGTAAAATTTCTACATTTATATCTGTAATATTTATGGTGTACAGTCAGCAAAAGAGATAAGTATCCAGGGTCGACGGATATAGTTGAAGTTTAGTAAGAAACCGATGAATGTTTTCGAATAAAATTAAATTCAATTATTAGAACACAAACTGGTAATTTATCAAATTAAATTTCATTCGAAAATATTCATCGGTTTCGGAGTATTCTATTCTATTCTGTTACTGCGAAATTCTTAACGAAAAACCACAATGGCCGACCTAGTGATTGCGTTCAGAGGTCGTGCTGCGTGGATAGGAATTTCGTGACCGAATTAAAAGAGAATTATTTTGATTGTAAGGGCCCGGCACAGCACAGCACAGCGCGATTTTCATTTCCAAACAAATATACACCATGAACAAGTTAAAATAAAACTATACTCGAAAGGTTTAGGTAGTTAAATAAAGGTAAACAAATCGTAAAAAGGGTTTTTTATAGTTGACACTTGTTTAAAAATACGATACAACAAAATTTAATTTATTTGCGATTTATACGATAGTTTCCTCTTTTATTAATGTATGTTAAACTTCACCTTTTATTGTATTCACTGTATTGCGGCTGCCACCATACCACTGTGAGCGCAATTAAATTGAGTTAATATGGGCTTAAGTTAAAGGGTTTGTAGGCGAGAAAAATAAAACTTTTAAAATGTCTGACCTAAACATTCTTTTGCCAGAGGCTTTAGCTAATGTGACTGCTGAGAATTGGAAAAGTTGCGAGAGTCATGTAATAAAAGAAGAACAGAAAATATTTAAATTAGACAAAATAATTGATGATATCACTGAACGCTTTATTATCCGCTCTAGCGTCAGACCCCCCGAGTGTGACCGAAAATATTTTCCGGTCTAACGTCAAACCCCCGATCGTTGCCGAAAATATTTTCCGGTCTAACGTCAGACCCCCCGATCGTGACCGATTCGGTTTGCTGCGTTCAAATCGATTTAAATACCACTGGCACACTGTACTGTTGCAAAAAAAATCCGCCGGGTGGCGCCCTATTAGTTTCCGCGTACAATATTATGCTATAATCTGTGGCGACCATAAATATTTTTTGCAAAATAAAAGTTTTAAGTCAGCGCTCCGCCATTTTGGATGACGAACGATGCGCGCTCCGTACATATTATGTGTTGATGGCGTAGTTAATAACCCAATGTATTAGTGTTATATATCATAAAAATCCTCATTAATCAAGGTTTACGAATATCTATATGTGTCATAGGTTTTGAATCAGTTTTTATGTGTTAAACTCGTTGTGAAAAATTGAGGCCGTAGCGACACGCTACGCGCCGGCATTTTCGTGTTAAATTACGTGTGTTTTACTAAATAATTTACTAAAGTAATGCTTGTAATATGGACATAAGTTAATTATTAGTATTTTAAAACGCTCAGAACGTTTTAATACTATGAAGATAGTTCACGATCACGAATAATCTAATTCGTTCCGCAGTACAATTTGTAATCAGCAACAGTTGAGGCGTGGACGTTTTAACACGTTCACGAATTTAACAGATAAGGGTTCAGACGAATGTTTAACCGCGCATACGCTTCGTTGTTTTTCCAATTCTTTTGGTATGCCGGTACTGAATTGTTGTAAAGTATATATAATTATTGCATACAAATGATTGCCTATCATTTCAAATATAATTACACAAAAATCATGTAAAATAAATTAAATCCTATTTATAAACACACGTTTCGCAGAACCCTTATGGGGGCATGAAATTGTTGCGGGAATGGGGTGTTTGTTTTAGTGTATTGTGCTACTCTGAGCAAACCAAGTACGGACATATGGGTATCAAAAAAAAGCTTAGATAGTCTAGTTTAATAATTAATAGGTTTTATTGACACAAACTACAAACTAATGTACAAAATTTCAGTAAGAACAAATATTTTACGGAAATTCAACACATATTTTTAGTTTTTTTTTTTTTTACAGTTCTTTCGACTATGAAGTTGTATGGTAGTTTTAACACTTGTTGATTCTGTATGGTTTCAGCTACACACACGATTTTTTATTAGGGTATAAGTTCGGTAGTTTTCAAGTTATTACACTTTATGTTAGAAATGACCGGTGCGCGGTGCCGTGGCCGGGCGACTATAGTGACCTCGTCGTATGCCACTCCTGCAGGCGTTTGACGTTTGCGTATGACACTCCTGCAGGCGTTTGACGTTTACGTTTGAGCGGTTATTAATGTGACAGATAGTTCCTCAAATTCAGATTTAGAATAGAGCCTATTATTATGGGACTCAAAATAATATGATTTTAACGTTTGAAATAAAAGGTTTAACATCTATGAGTCACGTGTTTTTTTTTGTTTACCTTTATTTAACTACCTAAACCTTTCGAGTATAGAACATCATTAGTCCGGTAGCGCATCAGAGCGGGCGGAGGCGAGCGTCTCGGTTATTTATGTTCAACTTTATTTTCAAACATACAATGTGGATATTTGTTTGTTAGTGACAACCGCGCTACGCTGTGGCAGGCCTGCGCCCCCTTAAAGGAAAAACACTCAACCTCGAATCATTTCCATTTTGCTTTCCTAAAAATATTATTGAACAGTCTAATATAATGATTGCGCCTCTTTTTGTAGAACACAAATAATTCCTATTTTGGGGTCTTTAAAATACTATATAGTCGAGTAACTACGACGAACTTGGATGTAGCGATCGTCGTTCGCTATCGCGGCACCGCTCGCTCGTCTCGCGCGTGTAAATATTCCGACCTCTCACTTCATTAACTCGCGCGGTTGGTCGCAGTTGGTCGGGGTATTCTAGCTTAGTTACTAAAAACAGGCTCTTTTTTATGTTAGCTTCACTAGGAGCCGTACATGATTTTAGAAGTTCATTAATTTAAAAAAGTATTCACCATTAGAAGGTCAATAAGTTTTTAGAAGATCAATGAAATATTTCCCATTTTATATAATGAGGGCGTTATCGAGTTTTGTCTAGGTCCTTTGAAACCAGGCAAATGCCATATCGTATACGACTTACCGTATGATGCGTCAGCATGAACTGCACTTCGTCTAGCTTGACCAGTTTGCGCACGCACGAGTATCCTCCACTCAGATCGCTCAGCAAACCGAGTGTTTTTGCTATTATTTGCTCAGAACTGCCCCAGTATTTTAGGTTTGTTATGCTGTGGACAAAATATGATTTGATTAGCAATGGTACAATCTATTAGGCTACTTTTGGTGAAGTTCTGCACATATTTATTTCAGAATCCATACTAATCCTACTTCCTAATCCTTATCCCTACTAATATTATAAATGCGAAAGTAACTCTGTCTGTCTGTCTGTCGCGCTTTCACGCCAAAACTACTGAACCGATTTAAATAAAATGTGGTACACAGATAGTCTAGAGCCTGAGAAAGGACATAGGCTACTTTTTAATGCGAAAAAGTGTTATAAGGGGTTGAAAGAGGGGGTGAAAAGTTGTTTATAAGTATCATCATTTTTAGAGCTAGAAGCCTGAAACTTATTTTTTAGGCTGTTGATTCGATATAAATAAATATGACATTCAACGTTTGTAAAAGTTTTACTCTCAAGGGTGTAAAATAACAATAGGGAATAGGGTATGAAAGTTTGTATGGAAATATGTAAGGTATGATTATGTGAATGTTTTATAAGTTTGCGACAAGAGACAAAATATTAGAGCTATTCTGATGTAACATTTACGGAGTCATTACAAAATGTGAAGGTGAAGTTAACGCGAGTAAGAAACTTGCCGAGCTCTGCGTCGTACACAATGAGCGCTGTGCAGCCAGGCGCGGGAGGGGGGGGGGGGGGGTTGGCAAAATAGCTCTTAAAGTATTTATACGTATGTGTTTTATTTGTAAAATAATTTGCCTAAATCATTAAAAATGCTACCCAAAGACATTAATCCACAGCTAGTAATATTATAAATGTGAAAGTTTGTGAAGGAGGATGGATGGATGGATATTTGTTACTCTTTCACGCAAAAACTACGAACGGATTTGGATGGAATTTGGAACACAGATGGGCAATGACCTGGGTAAGAACATAGGCTACTTTTCATTCTGGCTCGCAGAAGAAGTCGCGGGCAACACCTAGTATTATAAATTCAAAAGTAACTCTGTGTCAAAAAGAATCCAATTTGTACTATATTTACTGACATGACGAAGGCATTTGACTATGTTGACCATGAGATATTGCTACAAAAGTTATATGGCTACGGTGTAAGGGGAAATATCCTAAAATTTATAGAATCATATTTAACTGATAGAGTTCAATGCACCGAAGTCTCTCGATTATGTCCCAAAACCAAATTAGAAACCGTATATTTCTCAAAACAAAGATGCGTAAAATATGGCGTTCCCCAAGGCGGCGTGTTGGCACCACCCCTTTTTCTGATTTACATCAACGATCTCCCAAAAATAATTCAGCATAAGATGGTCCTATTTGCTGACGACAGCACAGCCATAATAGAATGCAATAATATACATACTTATGAAAGTGATATTAATGAATCTCTAACTAAAATAATAAACTGGCTTAATGAGAATAATTTGAAAATTAATTTAAGTAAAACCAACATCATGCAATACCATCAACGTCGTGAAAATGAGAACATTAATATCACTTATAAAGACTATAAAATACAGGAAGTTGATAATGCTAAGTTTTTAGGAATCACTATTGATAATAAATTGACTTGGAACACTCATACTGAAATAATATGTAAACGATTAAGTAAATCTGCGTATGCACTATTCCAACTGTCAAAAAAGGTTAATATTGAGACATTGCTAACAGCTTACCATGGACTTGTAGCTTCTGTTTTAAGGTACGGTATTATTTTCTGGGGGCAGTCGGCTAACAGGGAGGTTGTATTTAGGATGCAGAAACGCTGTGTGAGGTCTATGTGTGGTTTAAAAACGACAGATAGCTGTATTCCACACTTCAAAAAACTAAAAATATTGACACTGCCAGCAATGTACATAATGGAAACTGCATTATTTGTGGAAAAAAACCCGCATTTATTTGTCACCTTATCTGAAGTCAGAAGAAACCCATTGCGTACTCAATATATTAATAAACTTTGTAATGTTAAATGTAAAACATCCTTAATGAGTAAAAGTTTCTTCGGCAACGCTCCAAAAATTTATAATAAAATATCGAATGCCATTAAAAATATGCCATTATTAAAATTCAAAAAGGCACTTAATAAGTTGCTTAGTGACAAGTGTTACTACACATTAGATGAATTTTTGAATGATGGCTCAATATAAACAAAATTACAAAAATTAAAAAGTTATTATTAAAATGCGTCAATATAAATTGTGTGTTTTTTTTTTGTTTGTCTTTGTTTTATGTTATATGACAGAAACTTACGTGATGTTTGGATTTGAAATCCATTATTAATATTGACATTTAATATTTTTGGACATTTTTAATTATTTTGACTTTATTTTTATTGTATTTTAATGTGTTAAACAATGTTATGTAATTTTTTCAATTTGTATTGTTAATTAAATACCATAATTATGCATGATTATCTGAAACTCTAATCTCTAATCTGAAACTTTAATATGTGATCTTGAGATAGAAGCACACCATATTTGTACGCCTTCTGGCATAACATAGCGCTCTTTCATCAAATATAACATCTGTATTGCTTTACCTGTGTTAACAAATAAAAGTGATTTGATTTGATTTGTGTGTATGTTACCTTTTCACGCCTAAACCACTGAACGGATTTCGATAAAATTTGCCAAGGAGGTAGATGGCATCCTAGGCTTGCTAGTAACATATATTTTTGAATTTGTTTTCATGTGATTTATTTTGACGCGATCTTGAAGACAGATATTGTATACTTTTTTTTATTACCAAAGTGAAAATAACAAACAAAAAAATAATTCAAACGTCGCAAAATATCAATGCACAATATGTGGTGCTAAAATAGCTTAATAATATTATAGCCAGGACGCGAATGTCACTCTAGTTTTTCGAATTTGAGTTTGTTTTTTGGTCACAATGTTGTTGTTCAGTTTATTTTGCTCAATGAGCGTTTTGAAAACTTTTTTTTTTTTTTTTGGGTGGGAAATCATCACATGAGCTCTCCCGCTCTGGGCGGAGCGGGAGGGCGTGTCAGACTCTTACTGACTAAAACCCACCCGTGTTCCGTCAGTTGCCTGTGCGCCAGGGCCACGGTAACTCTTTCGAACAATCCGCGACCCCGGCAGGCATCGGCCCTATCGGACCCCGTCAATTATGCTGACATCTCTTTGAGGCGCGCGTGGAACACAACGCGCCGTCGACCCGGGCCTGGTCCTTACCGGACGACGAGCTGGTTTTCAACACTTGAGCTTAATATTATTAGGCTAATTATGGACCAAAAACCTATCACATCCCGTCTTGGTATACCGAGACCCCTCCGTGCCCCGAAAAGCACGTTAGGTCGTTCTTCGCGGCTGTCATTTGTGGATGTCTATCAGTCGTTACGGGTCGTCAGAAACAGGGATGTTATGGAGCTCCGTAACCGTAACCGAAACTATCGGATATCCGAAATAAAAATATATCCGTAACCGTATCCGTTTCACAAGTTTCGGATAGTTTCGTATAAGGGCGTAGTCTAACTAATTATCATAACTTCTCTAAATAATTACTTACCTATATGACTGATTATAATACCAAATAATAACCTAGACTAGATGAAACCTATAAATAAAACCAATTTATTACATACTATTTGTGTTTATATTTTATTTCAATCTAACATCCGTAACCGAAATTATCCGAAACCAACGGATAATCCGAAATAATTACATATCCGTAACCGTATCCGAAACCGATATAATTTTATTCCTATATCCATATCCGAAATATCATATCCATAACATATCATGGTCAGAAGCCCGAAAGTCTGCCAACCAGTTTTACCAAGAGGTATCGTATTACCCAGTAACTGGGTTGTGGAGTTCCGATAGGCAGTCGCTCCATGTAAAGTACTGGTATTCAGCTGCTTACGGATAGACGGGATGCCGATCCCAAAATAGTTGAGAGGTGATGATGTATCTCCAGCAGAATACTCACATCTTCCTCATCAGCACACTGAGCAGCTGGCTCTCATCAGCAAGTCCCAGCACATCGCTAAGTCTTCGGTACACCTTGCTGTTCTTCTGTACTTGTTCTCCCACGTAGATCTTACGGAACTGCTCGAAGAACGACATCATTGCCAACTCCAGTTTCTCGCAGCCGCCCTAAGGGGGGAAATAGTTTTGTAAATATAAATGTAAAGAAAGAAAGAAAGAAATATATTTTATTTGGGACACGCACAGGAAATACAAAGAGTAAAAAAATAAATAAAAAGGAGCATTTAAAAAATAACAAATATAACAATGAACAATTAAACAACCTGTGCGAGGCCAAAAAGGGTCCTATCTCAGCATAATACTGTGTTATTAAAAAAAAAAAAGTACCGCAGCGCTGGTATTCTGGGGATGTACATCATTTAAAATAATAAATAAAAAATAAAAATGTTTATTGCAATTACTTAAAATGCTTTACACACACGAGTTGGAGATCACCTTTTAAGCAAGAGGATGCTTGTGTTAGGAGACTCCGCCCCTCCACTTAACATTAAAACGGTAATGCAATTATAAACAAAGATAAAGAAAAGAAAATCCAAGTAAAAAGTAAGCGTTAGTGTGATGTATGCGAGCGAGTGTGTGTGAGTGTATGTGTGTGTGAGTGTATGTGTGTGTGCGTGTGTGTGCGTGTAACAGTGTGCATTGTGTATATGAGATAATTTAAATTGGGTTCATCTTATTTTTTTTTATTTTTTTAGGTTTCGGTTTATGTTTAGGTTTAGGTTAGCCCTGCGACAAAGTCTTGGGATCGGAAGAAGCCAGGCATTTCAGTTGAAAGATGTCTTCCGCTAAACATAGGTATGCCCAAAGCATCGCCACATCGACCAGTTCCGTACTTCTCGCATCCAGTGGATTCCTGCGACCTTCCCTTCCATAGGAAACGACCAATTGGAACCGAGCACCTAGCTTCCGACGTTTCATAAGTGCCCATGTACGTTTATGTGAATTAAAATATTTTGATTTGATTTGACTTCACAAGGCAATATGTCATCAGCATATTGAATGATTCGGCATTAAATAAACAGCGTCCTCCGTTTGCAAACGCTCGCTTTTATATGAAATGCCGAAAAATTTATCTGCTGTTTCCATACATTTTGACTGCATAGGTTTGTATGAAACAGCTTTTTTTTGTAACAGATGAAAAAATTCAACCCTGGTGGGTCTAGAATTATATACGGAATTCATGATAATAGTTTCCGCGTTGATATCCCTTACATCCTACATAATCGCGCGGATAACTTTGCTTGTGAGATGCAGGATTTGCGTGACGTCAGTTTAGTTTGTATTAGGTCCTTACATACTAAATTGATGTTTTATAGAACTGGCCACTTTGATCTCAAAAATAAAAATTCCAAATTCACATTTATTTCAATTTAAAGCGTGTCTATTTGTGTTTCGAATGTAATAATTCATTTTCGCGCCATTTAATTTTGCTTTGACATCGTTCTGAGCTCAATATGGAAAACATAAAATATCTCATTATTTTCGAATACGAATTCCATCGTGGCACTAGCGCTGCAGAAACAGCTCGAAGGATTAATAATGTGTACGGAGAAGCCATTGTAAAAGAAAACACAGTACGTTTTTGGTTCCAACGCTTTCGTTCTGGAAATTTTGACCTCCAGAACAAACGTCGTGGACGGCCGGAGACCCTAGTTGTCAATGAGGAATTGAAAGTGATCGTGCAAGCGGATCCATCTCAAACCACGTCAGAGTTAGCTGCAGGCTTCGGTGTGAGTGATAAAACCATTTTGAATCACTTGAAAAAAATTTTTTTTGAAAATAGTTTTGCTTTTTCCATATAAAACATCAATTTCACACGTAAGGACCAAATATATAGCGTTATAGATGCCGCCACACATCGACCGACCCGCACTGTGCCTGTGTGGACTATGGCCCATTCTCTAGCATGGAGAAGAGACCTGACTCCCAGCAGTGAGCACACTAAAGGCTATTTATTTAGTTAATTCTCACCTGTGCCAATCTAGAATCCGTAAGATCCATCAGCTGCAGCACGCGACAGACGAGCTCGCCGTCCATGGCGTCGTTCTCGTCGCACGTGTTCACTGAGGCGCGCCCGCCGATCGCTGCGCCGATAATGTACACGAGCCATGTTAATTGACCTGTAGGAGAAAAACAAACTTCTATATAAAAAAATAATTCACTGACACAATTACAAAGATATATCTACACAGTTCTGGGTCAGAGCCAGACTATGCTTCAGAACGGACATGTTGTATTGTGTTGAAGAATGCTTGGAAGTTATAATTTACTTCTATTTATCAATTTTGAATGTTTTAATTGTAGTTTATTAGAAATTATAATTAGAATATTTGTACGCCGTTGACGGCAAGACGCGGCGTTAATTTTTAACCGACTTCAAAAAGAAGGAGGTTATCAATTCGGATGTTTATATTTTCTTTAATTTATTTTTTTATGTATGTTCGAGCATAACTCCGTCATATTATATAGACGGATTTGCAAAATTCTTTTTTTGTTTGAAAGGGTATACCCTCGAGGTGGTCCCATTGTCACCAAGTTAGAATCTGATGAAGGGATCCCATGGAAATCGAGGGATATCTTCAAATTTTACAGGCACGCCTATAGCGATTTGGGTATTTTTTATAGTAACTCGTGCATTTGCTCTCGGAAAGCAACATTCGGTGAAGTGGAACTGATGATGAAGACCAGAGGCCACCGAAACTACTCAATTATAAGTATTTCACGTGTTACGATTCGATTACTTTAATATGGTTGCTAAGCAATTTATGCTCGTCACAATGAATGTGGTGGAATGGTGCTGATGGTGGCTTTCCCATCAACTCCAGTTCTTTTGGTTCTTACCAGGAGAACTTCTCAATAATTAACGTCCCTGCATCGGGAAAAGGAATATTTTGTAAAAGGTGATGAGTAGTTGATATTAGGCTATTGTAACTTAGATAAATTAATAGCTGACTCTCTAAAAACAGAAAAACAAAAAACTTTTTTACAAAAAACAAACAACCGACTTCAAAAAAAAAAACTACAAAGTGAAAAATAACTTTACATTTCGGAAGTCGGTGACAAAAAACTAAAATACAGATCAAAAGACACCGAAATCCGAAATTAAAGTTATTTTTCACTTTGTAGTGGTTTTTTTTGGAAGTCGTTTTTTTTTTTTTTGTAATTTTTTTTTATTAATAACATACACCACTGATAGCTGTACATGTACCTTGTAGCATGGCTATCTGCTGCGGCTGCGGCACGCTGTAGGCGGCGGCGGCGCGGTCGAAGTGCGCCACGAGCAGCTGGCACGTCTTGCCGTACTCACAGCGACCCACCACTGATAGCTGCTCTAGTTGCTGCTGGACGGTGCCCACGTCGTCTAGAGGATCTTCGAGGCCGTCCCTGTGGAAGATAATATTAGTTTAGTTAAGAAACCACAGTATGAAACACATGGCCACAAGATCAAACATGTTTTTCACTGTCAACATCTGTATCTTGTATCTGGATCAGAAAAAATGTATCTGTGGATGTCAATTTGTAGTGCCACTAGTAAATTAGAATAGAATAGAATACTAACTAAGTGCAAGTGTGCGTGTGTGTGTGTGTGTGTGTGTGTGTGTCTGTGTGTGTGTGTGTAAGTGTGTGTGTAGTGTATACTATACTAATTAAGTGCATTGATTCGATGATTTGCAATCTGCCAAGAAGTTCTAATAGGAGGCTTTTCTGCATGCCAAGATGGCATGCCAATTTAAGTTTCCGACCGCATACAACCCAAATCTCTTCAAAGTGAGAGTGAACAGGCTTCTTCTGGGTAAGCTCACTCCATCGTCGACTTTGTCTCTGTCATCTCTGACCTAGACCAGAGTCAAGAGCAAACCCATCTCAAATAATAAAAAAAAAAAGGTGAATCCTCACCTGTAGCCTGCCAAATTAAAATTTTGTTTGGTTTTTTGCAAATTGCAGCTCTGTTTTACGTCGTATGTTGATCAAAATATGATTCGCGACTGTAGGAATGATATATTTACTTAATAATAATCATCAATTTTATATCAATCGTCAAAAATTTTAAATTTGTTCCATCTAAGAATTTTTCAGAATATTTCATATTTTATATTATTAAGTGGAATAAATTTTTCAAAGTTTGACGATTGACCTCTTTCACTCATCAGTACCTACCCTAAAAAATCCACGCTTGTGATTTAATAATAATAATAATTTATTTATTTCAGACATAAATCTAGTCCATAGTTTTCCACACATACATTAAAAATTATAAACTATTTTAAAATTCATACAGATAAAAACCCAAAATAAAATTGACTAATTAAATTGAAATATTTAACAATTGATAAAAAAAAAATGTCAAAAAATTATAAAAATGTCCGAATCGTATAATATCGTTAATGTATCTCTATATAATAGTCTAAAATCAAATAATATCACAATCTAGAAAAAATATCAAATAAGTATAAAAATATAATTTAATTTAATCTATGTATTTAATTTATTTAATTTACACTACTCTCGTCTCTCGTCGTCTCACATTCTCTCTCTCTACTTTGTTTTTTTTTAAGTGAAAACTTATTTAGGCGGGTTGAGAAATTTTTGGGGTGAACAAAAATCATGGAACTCGCGTCATCGTCACCGAACGCTGTCCATGAGCTATATGTATACTGTGTATATAAGTGTACTTTTTGGGTGAACAAAAAGCGTGAAGCTCGCGTCATCGTCACCGCACGCTTCGACGGTACAATTCACAAGTTACTTAGTTTTCACTTCTATCGGCAGTCCCTAAAGACTGCCCCGCATTTTTTTTATATACTTAACTTTCTTTTAATTTAATTCAAATATATCGTAATCAATTTAGCTTTCTTTTTTTTCTAACTATGTATTGTTTTAATTAATTAATTGTGTTATCATCTGCGCATAACGTAGAGCATTCTGTGTTTTTCTTTAAGTAATGAGGCGCATAGACTTATGTTTGCATTGAACAAATTGTAAAGTAACAGTGTAACGTTCTGAAACAAATGAATGAATGAATGGAGTCTGAAATAAAATATTTTTATTAGTTTAAACCTGCGTAACACACTAACAGGCTTTTGGCTAACGGCTTCCATTTTGACAGTTCAACAACACTCATTGCGTTATTTACGTTGTTGGGCAGACAAATTTTTCCAACATATGAAGCAATGGATTAGCAATAGGCTACAAATAACTAGATTGTGATTGATAGTGTGTTACGTAATTAGGGTGCGTACAATACTGGTTTCATGACTCTTTGAAAGAACTACACATTCTAAAAATGTAAAAAAAAAAAAAAAAAGTTAAGGAAAAGTCTCCTGAGACTGTTTTCCTGCAGTTACAACGGTTAAAGTACCTGCCCTTGCTGCGCCATCTCAAAAATCCATCCTGTATACCTTAGCACGAAGGACACAGAGTCCAGTTTTGAGTCGATGGCCTTCAGGATTGTATGATTGTTTTGAAAAGGTTATGGATGAAGTGTTGCACAAAATTTGTAATTCAAACAAGTCTATCATAACTTGTGGTGATTTTAATGTTAATTTGTTAGAAAATTCTGAGTTAAGTACTAAAATTATAAGTTTGTTTCAGTCATACAATCTTGCTAACCAATTTTTGGAGCCCACTAGAATAACTCCCACTAGTGCCACATGCCTAGATAACATTTACACAGATGTTACACCAACCCATAAAGAAATTATTAATTTAATAGACTCTGATCATTGCGGACAATTGATAATTATTCCTGATAATAACAAAAAAGTTATTAAAAAAGATATCACTGTTACCCCAAAAACTAGTAATCGCTTGAAAACATTTAAAACTAAACTTTTAAGTAAATTACCATTTTTGTCGACTAATGATGACCATAATGAACAATATAATGATTTTTTTTATATGTATTGCACACAATTTGATAACACATTCATTCCAAAGACTTTCTCGGTGAATAGTAACGCTTCCTTCAGTCACTCGGCCACCATTGGTATACATAAATGTAGAAAACGACTTTATGAATTATATGATGAACAGACTTGTATAAACACTGCTGAATTTAATTTATATGTTAAGAATTATTCTAAATTATTTGAAAAAGTTTGTAGTATGGCCAAGTCCCGTTATTTGAGTTCAAAAATTAAAAATAGTAGTAATGTAATTAAAATGACATGGAGTATCATTAACAGCGAAACGGGAAGGTCATGCAACCGATGTAGTAACTACAGGCTTGATATTGATGACAATATAATTAATTCAGATTCACAAGTCGCCGCGGCCTTTGAAAATTTATTTGCATATGTTCCCGTATCCACTACTATATCTCTAAACTCATCACCCACTGCTGCAGAGTCTTTACTTAAGGAAAACGTTCCTGTTTGTGATTCTGAATTTCATTTCCAATATGTCACCTGCAAAGATATAAATAAAACCTTTCACACATTAAATGTTAAAAAGAGCGCAGATCTATGGGGTAATTCTGTGGACGTTGCTAAGTCGATAATAAACATTGTAGCACCTACTTTAGCTGCTATTTTTAATAATTGTATTGACCGTTGTGAGTTTCCTGATCTTATGAAAAACAGTAAAAAAAATACCGTTATTTAAATCGGGTAGTACATCAGACCCTACTAATTATAGAACTATTTCAGTACTACCTACCATTAGTAAAATTTTTGGATAACTTATTTTGAATCAAATGCAAGGATTTTTTAATAAACACAAATTACTGCATAACAAACAGTTCGGTTTTACAGGGGCTCGTTCGACTACTGATACTGTGGTGCTGTACTGTGTGTGTGTGCGGTGAGTAGAACTTTTAGGACATGTTTATGATGCATGGGAGGACAAATGCGATGCTTTGGGAATCTTTTACGATTTGTCCAAGGCATTCGATCGTGTTCTTCATGAAACATTGATCAGGATACTGCACCACTACGGAATCCGAAACGCCTCTCTGGATCTTCTTATTCTTACTTAAGTTATAGGATTCAGAGAGTTGATGTTAATTGAAAAAGATCACCCGGATCGGTAGTAAGAATGGAGGTCCCCCAGGGCTCAATTCTTGGGCCATTTTTATTTCTTATTTATATAAATGACTTGCCTTACCTCATAAAGGATAAACATGATATAGTGTTATTTGCAGACGACACTTCACTTTTATTTAAACTCAAACGTCAGCAGCTGATTACTGACAATATAAATAGCGCCCTTGCAATAGTAGTTAACTGGTTTAAAGTTAATAACCTACTTCTTAACGAGAAAAAAACTAAATGTATTAAGTTTACGATACCTCATGTTAGACAAGTAGAAACTAGTGTTCTCATAAAGGGTGAAGTGCTGAAACCCGAAAATACCACAGTTTTCTTAGGCATAACTTTGGATACCAAGCTTCAATGGGGCCCCCACATAGATAAATTGTCAAAAAAGCTTAGCTCTGCAGCATACGCCGTTAGAAAAAAATCGTGGTTTAACCGATTTAGAGACAGCCAGTTTAGTATACTTTAGTTATTTTCATAGTGTGATGTCGTACGGTATTCTGTTGTGGGGAAATGCCGCCGATATCCAGGCAATTTTTGTTTTACAAAAAACGGCAATTCGTTCAATCTATAAATTAAGTCCCAGACACTCCCTCAGAGATAAATTTAAAGAGATTAATATAATTACTGTGCCTTCTCAGTATATTTATGAAAATCTTTTGTATGCACATAAAAATATTAATCTGTTTAAAAAATACAGTGATATCCACAATATAAATACTAGAAACAAACACAAATTTATTGTTCCTACAACCAGGCTCAAGAAAATAGGTGGCTCGTTTAGATGCCAATGTATACGTTTTTATAATAAACTTCCTAGCCACATTCAATATCTAAGCTTTAATAAATTCAAATCTTTTCTAAAACGGAAACTATGTCAGAAAGCCTATTATACTGTGAAAGACTATATTGAGGACAAAAAAGGCTTGGGATTGAGCTGCTCCAATAAATTTACACAGTGAATGTTGATTTTAATTTGCTAGCTATTTTAGACATGAATATTTACTGTAAAAAGTATTATATTATTTTCATTATTGAGAATATGAGGACTATGTGGGTCATTGTTTCAGTTATATTCTTGATCTGGCAGTTTAAGTAGTTTATGCGGCCTACCCAAATGTCCTTTCTTTGGTATTGTTCGTCGAATCGCTGAGCTCCTTAAGTTCTGAGTTGAGCTGCACGGTTACTGACAAATGCGTGCACTGACTGGACAGGTCCACTTAATCTCTTCTCTTCCTCCTCTTATTTTTAATGGTACCATCATACCTATTACCCCTACGGTGAAAGATCTCAGTTTGCATCTTGACTCAACGCTTAGCTGGCAGCGCCAGGTTTCCAGTGTTAGTCAAAGGGTAAACGGTACTCTGCGATCCCTGTATCGTTTGAGAAACTTTTTGCCCGCTAAGACGAAAACTATGTTTGTGCAGACTTTGATTTTCCCCATCATTGACTATGGTGACGTGTGCTACTTTGACTTGAATGCGGTTTTGCTGGATAAGCTTGACAGACTACTCAACAATGGTATCCGATTCATATTCAACCTCAGGAAATATGACCATGTGTAGAGTTACAGGACTGAGCTCAAATGGATGTCCATCCGCCAAAGGAGAAGTTTGTGCTCTTTGACCACACTTTTCTCGTTTCTCAACTCTCCCACCCCTCCCTCTTATCTTATATCTTACTTTCAATATCTATGTTCTTCACACGCTAAGAATCTGCGTTCTTCCAACAATCTTCTCCTTCTCTGTCCTTCTCATACTTCTGATTTTATTCATTCTTCCTTTCATATTCAGTCCATTCTTCTCTGGAATGCGCTTCCTCTTGAAATCAGGACGGCTACCAGTCGGTATGGATTTAAGCGGAAATTGCGGAGTTATTTTCAAAATAAATAGCGTAGAGTCATCTCAATTACCTCCTTCCCTTTTTGTATATATATATGGTATATGTATAATGTAGATATAATTATAGTAAATATGTATGTATGTGTATTTGTTTATATTCTGTTTAGGTACTTGTATACCTATTTTATTTATAAATACTTATGTTATCTTTTTAATATTTGTTATTATTATTAGTAATGTCTGTTATATAGAGCACCTGCCATCTTATCTCTTCACCACCCTTGGTTGACTGGTAGAGAATGCCTAAGGCATTAAGTCCGCCTTTGTATACTATTGTGTGCGAGAAGTTTTAATAAATAAATAATCTGTGTGGTTCTTTCCTCAAAAGACCATTTCAGACACCAATCTACATGGTTCTCAAACATTATGTCCGATTTTTTATATACACATTGACATTGTTGAATTTTATATACACAATGACATGAGTATTAAGTTATTTTAATTATTGTGAATGTGAGGATTATGTGGGTCATTGCTTTTTTTTTGCAGTTAATTTTAATCATGATCTGGCAAATTGAGTAATTTATGTGGCCTACGCAAATGTCCTTTCTTTGGTATTGTTCGTCGAATCGTTGAGCTCCTTAAGTCCTGACTTCCTGAGTTGACCTGCACGATTACTGACAAATGCGTGCACTGACTGGACAGGTCCACTCAATCTGTGTGGTTCTTTCCTCACAAGACCATTTCAGATACCAATCTACATGGCCTTCACATGATTTGACCAAGATTATGCCTGGACTTTAAAAGAGACTGTGACCTCCGAGTTTGTTTCGGCCTTTCTTCTCAGAGTAGTCAGATAGGAAACGCCGACCTCATCTAGTTTAAAAATATGATTGACGTGTAAAAGTGTTTGTACAAACCTACTTACAGAAATAAAATCATTTATCATTTATTATTTGATGTAGGCGGCGATGACTCGGAACGCGTTGGTATCTAAGAGATGTAGTACTATTATATACCTTAGCACGCAGGACACAGAGTCGAGTCTCGAGCCAATGTAGGCGGCGGTGACTCCGGGCGCGTATGTCTCTAGTAGATGGGGCTCCGAAGCCTTCACGTAGGGCACGGACGCGACCATGCGCTGCCACAGAGAGAGCAGGTAGTGCACAGAGTTTGGCGCGAATTGCCACATCTGCAACACGAGAAAAACAAATGTATTTATTCATAAAGGTTTACCAACAGCTTCCGTATATAATATGCGGCTTCTCCCGCGTGGATGTCGGACATTATCCCACGGGAACGTGCTACCGGGACAAAAAGTAGCCTATGTCCTTCCCCGGGATGCCATCTATCTCCTTGCTAAATTGTATCGAAATCCGTTCACTGGTTTAGGCGTGAAAAGGTGACATACAGACAGAGTTACTTTCGAATTTATAATATAAGTATGGATTATTTATAAGTAAAGGTAACAAATTAGAAATTAGCCCTGGACTTATACAAATATACAGTCGCCAATTAAAGATGAACCAGCATTCTCAGAAAATAAGAATGTAACACAACATTAGGTAAACATAGAAGCATGTTAGGTGTAATGGCCTATTTAGTTATAAGCGATATCGCTGTCGAGCGAGGGCGACAGCGATATCGCTTTATATCTTAATAGGCCTTAAGACTACACTGTGAGAAACTGGGTCAAATAAATTTATTTATTGTTTCTATTCTTTCTTTCGATATCACTTGACATTTCACTCTGTCTCTGAAGAAACGTATTGAGACATTTTTATCTCTTAGAGGGAGGGCTAAAGCTTTTATGCTATAAGTTCCATGTAACGGAGGACAAGCTTGGCGAGCCTGTTTCAGATTAAACGAGCTCTATGCAGCAGAACCCGTAATACAATTATTTCCTCCTGTCGTCCTTACCTGTAAGCTCTGCACAGTGAACTTGGCAATGAGCTCGATGAGTCTTGGGTAGCTGTCCACCATGACCAGCTCGCCCAGCTGGTAGTTGGACTTCAGACGCGCCAGGAGACGGCAGAACTCGTGGTAGTTTGTGGGGTCTGATAGGGCCTGGAGTAAGTAAAATGGTGTTAATATTGTAGCAGCATCTACAAACGCCACATGCGAGCTTCGCGTCACACTGACGTCACGCAAAATCCTGCATCGCGCAAGTAGTTTACCGCGCGACTAGCATATAATATACAACGTCCTGACATCAACCGTCGGGCGGTTACCCACCAGACACGACACCCGTCTGGTCGGAGGATCCTCCCTTTTCTATGGAGGTTTGAGTGAACTCCTCATTCCTCTATAGAGTTATTGTCTATTGCTCTTTTTGTGTTTGGTTACACCGAATATAAAGGTACTACATAGCATCACGCCGGTATTCACTAAAGGGGTAGCCAGAGCTGTATATTACACCCACATTCGCCAATCCTATGTGATAAGGAGCGAGCCTATTGCCATTAACCAGGCACTGATCCAGTCTCCAGCTTGTACTGAGAATTTTTCTTTGAAATGTCCTATTTTGTCACAGATCACAATAATTTACCTGTGTATTATCCAGTATCCTCAGCACCCCGGCAGCAAGCCTGTTGAGGAACTTGGCTCGCTCGTTGGAACTGAACAGCGAGCGTCGCACTGACGCCAGCTGTACCAGGCAAGCGAGTGCTAAGCTAGCCAGAGAACCTCCTAGCAGGTGGTACAGCTCGAAGAACAGGTCTAGAGTGCCTGATTCTAGGAATGTTGGACGCCATGATGTCGGGATCTGAGGAGAAAAATTGATTATAAATAATGTTCATTTATTGTGATAAAAATCATAAGTTGTGGAGGTCAGATAGGCAGTCGCTCCATGTAAAATACTGGTATTCAGCTGTTTCCGGTTAGACTGGAAGCTGACTCCAACATAATTGGAAAACACTCGGCAGATGATGAAGATTTATGTATTGCAGTGAACTGCAATGGGCTGATAATGATGTGTGTGTGTGTGTGTGAGTGTATGTGATGTGTATGTGTTTGTGTGAGGATGTGATATGTATGCGTGTGTATGCGTGTGTATGTGTGTGATGTGTGCGTGATGTGTGTATGTGAAGACAGGGCGTTTGTGATGTGTGTATGTGAAGACAGGGCGTGTGTGATGTGTATGTGTTGTGTGTATGTGTTGTGTGTGTGTGTTTATATTTGTTATTTTTATGGTGTGCATAATAAAGAGTACTCTAATCTATTCTATTCTATGATGACTCACCTGCACGGTGCACAGATCATCACTGGACTCGTCACTGGTAGTCCCTATGAAGTCGAACGTGAGACAGTTGTGAGCTAGCCTCAGTAACGCAGCCACTAAAGCATGCTGTCTTTCATCCGACAGCTCTAAAGGCTTGCCACGCATCGTGCCAAGGAGTGAGCAGGATAGACGGAACATCTCGAAGAGTTGGGTATCCCTGAGGACAAATAGTTTTTGTTAGGACATAGAAAAGGATATAATACTTCGCATGGAAACAAAACTTCAGGTATGAACGCTTACAAAAATGCATGATAATAACAAGGCCCGCGCCGCGCCGCTACAGAAAAGCCTACCAACATGCTATACTGGCAGATTCAAACTCAAACCATTTATTTCAATTAAACCATTTACAGGCACTTTTGAATTGTCAAAGAGTCGGTCAGTTAGTCAGAAAGTTGAAGCTAGTTGCCCATTCCAAAACGTAGATCTCTATGGAGAAGAACGGGCAAGAAACTCCAAAGAAACTCTTTTTAAATCAAGATATTACAAAATCCTGGGTACATTATTCTTGTTGCATCTATATATGAGAACAGTGTTAAAAAATATAAATAAGCCGTTGCAGCTAAGAGATGACCAGTCCCAACCGACGGCGCTCGTTCACGAACATGACGCGTGGATCAGCACCATTCAGCTCAACCATTTTGTAGGGAACCGAATGATCCAACACATGCGCCACCAACAGTGAGACATTTAAGTGAGCATGACTGAGTCAAGTGATTTGATTCATCACCATCAGCCTATATTCTCCCACTGCTGGACGTAGGCCTCTCCTAGTGAACGCCACTGAGTTCGATCTTCGGCTCTCCTCATTCAGTCACTGCTAGCCGCCATACGCAAGTCGTCAGTCCACCTGGCCGGCGGGCGTCCCACACTACGTTTTCCTAAACGCGGTCTCCACTCTACAACTCGTTTTCTGCGAGAGGTGTGACCCGCCCATTGCCACTTCAGCTTGCTTAGTCTTCGGGCTATGTCGGTTACCTTGGTTCTCTGGCGGATAACCTCGTTTCGGATTTTATCCTTCAGAGAGACTCCAAGCATAGCTTGATTGAGTGATTTGATTAAATGTTCTTATTCAGTCAGCCAGTCACAGAAACCGGGTATCTATTTGAGTTGTAAGGCGTATGATACGTTCAACCTGTCACGCTCGTACCGGATTGGACGTATCACTCTGAATGCATCCAAAATCGCACAATTTTCGAGGGTTTTTTTTTTTACAATTTTAGGGCTTGTTGTACTTTCAAAAGGTCATGAAACCAGTATTGTACTTGAACCTAATGAGGATAAAAACTGCCACTTGCTCACTACAGATGTCGCTACCATTGTGCGTCTTAGAACTTGACAGTTGTCAATATCCATACATTTTTGTAAACAAGCAACTCCTTTTACTCCTATTTATTTAATATGCCCTCTTGCGCAGCTGTTGACTGCAAAAATCCAGGAACTCATGGATTTCCCAAAAATGTTAAAAGAAGAAAACTGTGGGAGTGAGGTCTCCGAAGAAAAAATTGGAAACCCAATAATACGACGAGGCTATGTGCTATCCATTTTAAATCAGAAGACTTTTATCAGAGAAATGCGTATACAGGTGATGCTCTTTTCCATAAAACAGAGTACTAAGTGTATTTTAATTGCAGGCACTTGTGGGTATTTATAGTACGGGTGTTTGTGTAATAAGATATATCAACCAAAACATATCGAAATGGCATCTAACCAGCATTCGCTACGCTGCATTGTATTTAATTCCCTTATACCAAACTACCTACTGCCTAATATTAATACTGCATTGCACTGAATCCTACCGAAAGCACTGGCCCGCAATGGTAGTGGACAGACGAGTGTGGGGAGGCCTGTTCCCAGCAGTGAGATATTACGGAGTAAATAGATAGATCCTATTCTCATCATATTATTTACATTCGCTTGAATGTCGAGGCTACTGGCTACCATAATAGCCCGATACGTTTTCGCACATAGATAGATCCTTTTTGTCTGTTATATGTGATGTCAAGAGGCAAGTCTGCAGGGTCACGATAGTCTGAGCATTGAGCACCTATTCCGGGTCGGTTGTTCCTTCAGTTGCCTGTGCGCCAGGGCCACGGTAACTCTTTCGAACAATCCGGATCAAAATATCTATAAAAGGCTGAGGAAGACTGCTGTAGGTACCGTCTATTTTTTCATTTACGAAAGTCAAACCAGTCATCCCATCAGCTGAAAACAGATCAAATAGAATGTTACAGAGAAATAAGAAAAACTTTGTTTTGATACATACTAGTGATCAAATTGCTGGACCTAGCCATGTTCACACCCTTGATAGTTGTGAAGAGCAATATAAAGATGAGGAATTTACAATGCTTAATGAAATAGAAATATTTCCCAGCACATCATTAGAGCCAGATGACGCGCCAGATCAGAATCCACATACTGTATTATCAAAGAATACTTAAGTAAACTTTGTATACATTTATGGATCTATACAGAAGTTCTGAAGACAGATCAAGTTATTCCTGTCGTATGCCTCCGGTTTTCCACAAAAAAAGGGCTTTTATATAAAACAAACAAAACAACCCATCCATTATAAAACGGTCATAATTTATTTAACTTTCTAATGAAGCTGCTTTCTTACCAGTGGTAGGCGCTTCCCTTTTTCTTAGGTCCACTTTTAGTTGAACTACACTCCAAGTCGCATAATTTTTTGTCCAGTTTTCGTTTAATTTGTGATTGACACAACAGTAAAGACATACACAACAATGGCGATTTGAAGACATTGAACAGTGCTGCCACCTATGACGAGCTTTCAGTTTTTAACCCCATTGACATACTATCAATCACAATCTGAATCATTTTGAAGCCTATTGCTAAAATCCATTGCTTCATATGTTCGAAAAATTTGTCTGCTCAACAACTTAAATAACGCAATGAATGTTGTTGAACTGTCAAAATGAAAGCCATTCCTATTGTTAATGTGTTACGCAATTACCCCGCTGATATATTATTGACTTGTTGAACGTACCGTACGCGCTACGTAAAGATTTGGTTTTCTATGACAGCGGTGAAAAGTCATTCAATAATTCTCCGTGATATTACAAAGGCCGTCTTGAATATCTGTCATTATCACCAGTATTTGACATTAAGGTGACCGAGAGGGCGAGAGGCCGACCTCATCTAGTTTTTAAAATATGATTGACGTGCAAAAGTGTTTGTACAAACCTATTTTCAGAAACAAAATCATTTATCATTTATCAATCCTAAGCTGTAGCTCGCCAAATTCAAATTTTCTTTGTACATTTGTACCACCTAAGAATTTTTCAGAATATTTCTTAAGAAACTTCTGAGGTGGAACAAATTTCCAAAGTTTGACGATTGATATGAAATTGATGATTATTATACAGTAAATATATTATTCCTACAGTCGCGAATCGCATTTTGATCAACATGCGACGTAAAACAGAGCTACAATTTGCAAAAAACCAAACAAAATTCGATTTTGACGGACAATACCTGAAGATTCACCTTAAGCCAGGCGTATAATAGGTCTAGTATCGCTTCAATACGAACTAATATTTCTTTTACTATGATTAGGTTTTCAACCAACGTAAATTATTTTTTTAGCTGGGCTGCCTAATAAAAAAATTATCACGTTAATCGGGCCCGTTTTTAAAGAAGTCGAAGTATATGTTAGGCTCAAAAACCGAAAACGCTCATTGAGTGAAAAAACGGACCCAGTGCGAGTCGGACTAGCACAGGAAGTGTTACATACCCCAACGCAAAAAACGGTGAACAAAACACGTTTCATGTATGGAGATCCCCTTTCATTTTTATTATTTTTACTGTTTGATGTTACAGTGGCAATAGAAATACACACTCAGTGAAAATGTCAACTGTCTACCTATTACGGTTGATGAGATACAGCCTGGTGACAGACAGACGGGTGGTCGGACTGACAGCGGAGGCTTAGTAATAGGGTTCCGTTAGCAAAGTAACCGTGGAGTTTCTTGTCGGCTCTTCTCCATAGGAAACGACCAATTGGAACCGTGCACCTAGCTTTTGACATTTCATAAGTGCCTAAGTAGGTTTATGTGAAATAAAATATTGTAATTTTGATAATATCATTACGCAATCCCTTTTTTTCGCATTTTTTATACTAATACTAGCTTTTACCCGCGGCTTCGCTCTCGTTAATTTAGACTTTGACAATCAATTCGGGTTATAATTCAATCATGATTCGAAAGACACGTGGCGCCATCTATTATCATAAGAACGTTATTGTTGTTTTCCTCGGGAACAGTACAATTTTTCGGGATGAACGGTACCCTACGTCCGTTTCTGTACACCTGACAACGTATATGCAAAATTTCAGGATGATCGGTTCAGTGGTTTAGGCGTGAAAAGGTAACAAACAAACTTACTTTCGCATTTGTAATATTAGTTACGATTACGATATGTTGGCATAACCGTTTTCGTATAACTTTTATTAGCATAATGATACTGTGCCATAATGATACTCTGGCATAATGCAATGGTTAGGTTAGGTTAATTTATGGCAATAAACATTATGCCAAAACATTTATGCGTAATGATCATTATGCCAATGTTATATTATGTAAATGGATAGAGAACCTATCATTTCGTTAGAAATTATAAAAGCGCACGATGACAGTCGAAACCAATGGCTTTAATTGACATAAAAGTCCAATTCAAACTTTATGGCGGCTCGGAACATGAGGCGAGTCGCTGCGCAGTAACAGATTCACGTGTCAGCGGGGGTGAGGGGTGCGGTACTGCGCAGCGAGTAGCGCACTTCAGAGCCGCCATAAAGTTTGAATCGAACTGTACTTCGGCCCATACTCAGTTCACACAGGGAAAATATTGAGAAGGGACTTCAAGGTGAAATTCAAAAACTATGAAAAGTATAGCAATTTGGTTAAAGAAAAATGGTCGATTTTAGAGAAAAAAAAAAACAACATATTTATTATATTTAGCCAGGTGTCGAACCGTTTTTTCAATAAGCGTTTTCGGTCTTCGAGCCTAACATACGTACATAAAACTCGCCGAATGGATCCTCCTTTTTTGAAGTTGGTTAGCAGAACAATAGAGAGAAAACAAGTGTTTATCATTATGATTGTGCTAGCATTTATTAATCTTGATAACATTGGTTCAATCTCGTACAGCAGTCGTAGACGAGCTTTTGTTTCTCGCTTGAGTGTAATATAGCCTTGGATATTATCGCCTCTCGACGGGCGAGAAACTCTCCTCATATAAATAAACCTTTATAACAGAGAGGCGCTCGTGGCTAAGTAATAACCGCCGCACGGGTCGATCGATCAGGTTAAGCTGCGCTTGCCACGGTCGTTCCGTGGATGGGTGACCTTCTTTACATACCGAGACCCCTCCGTGCCTCAGAAAGCTCGTTAAGCCACGTCCCGGCTGTCATTCTTGGATCTTTGACAGTCGTTACGGGTAGTCAGAAGCCTGACAACCAGTCTTACCAAGGGGTATCGTATTACCCAGTTACTGGGTTGCGGACAGGGGCGCCGACTCCGTGAGTATTCAGGGGCTGCAGCACCCAAGAGAAGTAAACCACCCATGAGCATAGACATCACAACTGATCAGTCTATCGGCTTGATCCGATCTTTCTTTAAAATTACGTCACTTCGCCTTCGTTAGGTTATATGTAACCTTTTAAACCGGAGTGCTAATATTGTGGAGCTCGCTTCGCTCGCTCTTGCATCGTAGATTTTCCACAACCCATATTTTATAAACTCAATTAATTAGTAAGTTTTTAAGGGTGAAGACGGTGCCAGTCTGTTCGTTGAACATGAGTTTTACTGGACGGATTTAGATGCGATTTTAGGGATTAAGCAGGCCATAAAAAAAGAATCCCAGGTCGAGCAACCACTAGGTTTTCTAAAAGTCGACGCTCCTAGTTGTGGAGGTCGGATAGGCAGTCACGCTATGTAATATACTGGTATTCAGCTGCATCCGGTTAGACTGGAAGCCGACCCCAACAGTTAGGAAAAGGCTAGACAAGTTGATGAATATATTGCAGGTTTGCAAACTGTAAAGTTTCGTCACCCTCCCAAAATCAATACTTTCGAATGTAACTCTGTAAGTTACCTTTTCACGCCTAAACCACTGAACGGATTTCGATAAAATTTGCCAAGGCGATAGGTGGCATCCTGGGGAAGGACATAGGCTACTTTTTGTCCCGGTTAACACGTTCCCTTGGGATCATTTCCGACCACCACGCGGGCGAAGCCGCGAGCAGAAGCTAGTAGCAGCAGAAGAAGACTTTGTGGGTCATTGTTGCTTTTTTTTTTCCTTTCAGGTAGTTTTATCTTAGTCTGGCAGTTTGAGTAATTTTTGTGGCCTACCCAAATGTCCTTTCTTTGGTATTGTTCGTTGAATCGTTGAGCTCCTTAAGTTCTGAGTTGAGCTCCACGATTACTGACAAATGCGTGCACTGACTGGACAGGTCCACTCAATCTGTGTGGTTTTTCCTCAAAATACCATTTCAGACAAATCTACATGGTCTTCACATGATCTGACCAAGATTATGTCTGGACTTTAAAAGAGACTGTGACCTCTGAGTTTGTTTCGGCCTTTCTTCTCAGAGTAGTCAGATAGGAAACGCCGACCTCATCTAGTTTTAAAATATCATTGACGTGTAAAAGTGTTTGTACAAACCTATTTACAGAAATAAAATCATTTATCATTAGTGCTTGATAAATATTTAGATAACTCGTTGATCTAGTGGCACGACTGCTTAAAGGGGTCTTTAGTCATGTTAGTGAACGGGCGCCGTCATTTCTTAGCTGCCACGGCTTATTTTAATTTAATTTAATATTTGAATTGTTTTTGTCTTGTTATTACGGACGCTTTTAACGTTCTGCATCGTTCTCACATGCATAATTTCAACATGAATGATGTAACCAATATTTTGATTTCAAAGAGTGTCCATGGAGTTTCTTGCCCGTTCTTCTCCATAGGTATCTACTATGCTTTGTAATGGGCAACTAGCTTCATCTGTCTGACTGACCGACCCCTTGACAATTCAAGTGCCTGTAATTGGTTTATTTGAAACAAATGGTTTGTGTTTGAGATTTCCAGGGCGGGCAATGTGTTATTGGGTTCTTCAAAGAGGATTTTGTCAGTAGTATCCTGGATTCTGGATTTGTGCCCCGTTATATTCAAAAAGGTAGCTTCTTATACAGCACTGTTAAGGAAAAGTAGTATGACAAAGGGACCTGTCATCACTACATAGTATAAAACAAAGTCGCTTCCAGCTGTCTGTCCGTCCCTATGTATGCTTAGATCTTTAAAACTACGCAACGGATTTTGATTCCGTATTTTTTAAGGGAAATTATATGTGCGGCAACAAAAGTTTTCTTTAGCACCTGCAACCTAGCGTCTTTTTTTATACGTAGGCGACGAGTTAATAGAACAGCTTCAATTATATTAATTCATCATCTTTACTATTCCAACAGAATATCAAAAAACCAGCGTCATTTTACGAACGTAAATTAGTATGAGTCAGAGCTACCGATAAATATATTTACTTCTGAATTGATAACTCCATGACTAATGTTGTAAGTGAGCTACTAAGCGAGCTCAGTACTTAGGGCACCCCGACTCGGACAGGTTAGGTTAGAAGGGAATGGCGGGGTCTTTTAGACCATAAGAAAAACACAATAACGCTTTGCCCGACCCGGGAATCGAACCCGAGACCTCACGCTCAGCAGTAGCGCTTTCGACCACTAGACCAACGAGGCAGTGACAGGGGGGAGTAGGAGGGGCAGGGGAGATTAATTGACTTCACTATAATTTCTGTTTTGTTTGTTGACATTCCTGTTTATGTTTTTTTTTTTTTAATTATGTAATAATTTGCACGCCATAAGGTAGACTGTAGCCGATCTATTTAATTTATGTACAACACCTTATACCTGTACCTACAATCATAGCAAATAAAGTTCTGATTCTGATTATTATGAGACTTACAACATAACTGGTGAAATGTAGATGCACTATACCTCTACCTGTTCCTTCGGGGGATTACAAGCGTGATGTTATATTTACCTGAAAGACGAAGCGATCTTCCTGTGTTTGGCGAGCGAACGGTTAGCATCTGCTTCGGACACCTGGTTCATTTCTACCACCAACTGAGATAGTAGCTGTACGCCTATCGTGCATAGATCTTGACTCTGTGGGAAAAATAATACAACATTAAGATGGCGCAGACCGGTCTACTAGCGCCACTCCTTTAAAAAAATATTATCTCGTGACTGAGAAGGAATTTTGAATAATGGCTTGTAAGGACCCTCGGTAAATGTGTCTAGAATTTTCTAATACCTTTTTATAAACTTTCATATTGAGACACGAAGCAACATAATTCGATCTAAAGAAAAGCGGCCACATTCATTTAGATCGTATTCTGTTGCTTCGTGTCTATGTTTTGTTATAGACACTTACCCTGAGAAAGTTTGTGATATCGTTGATAACATTGTGGAAGACGTACTCCTCCTTGATCATGTCGAACCAACTCAGCTTGGTGATGCGCGCGAACAGCGATACCAGCGACTAAGGAGAGGAAATAATATTATTACTTGATATATTTAAAATAACAAATTTGGAAAATCCAAAAGTGCACGACTCATAATGCTCATTTAATTATGAAATATAAAAAAAAATTAAAAAAACTTAAGTCGTTCAAAATTAATTGCCGAAAAAACAGCTGTAGTAGGAAGAAGGTACTGCACAAGCGCCCCTGGTGGAATAAATGTACATAATATCTATAGATATATCACCATCCATATGTTAATTTTCTATGGATATAAATAGATGTACAGTCTTGTAGTTTTCGTTTTTTTATTAATTGTAATTAAACGACACTGAATTAATTAGCCATTTGCATTCAGTGACCTACAATTGTCGATTAGAATTAAAAAAAAAAAATTAACTCAAATAATGGATTTTTTTTGACCTATTTTGGTGTTTTTTCCCAATTCTATTGCAGTAAATCAATTTTTAAAAAGTATGAAATTAATCTCCATTAAATTATCTCGACAATAGTATGCAAAATATCTTGATTCCGTGAACTAACAAGGCTATAATAATAAAAAAGCCGTCAAAATGAGGCGAATTTTTTTTTCGATCGTAAAGCACTCTCTGATGCTTCGCATCATGAGTCGTGCAATAAAAAGCCATTTATTCAAACAAGGCTGAGAATCGACCCTTTTTGAACGTCAAAATGACATAAGACAGTCCCCCAGAACGCCCGCCCTTCACCACGTCCTAGTACTTTAGCTGAGGAGAAGAAATGGCGCAGCAAACTTCCCTAGCAGCACAGCTGTCTATTGACGGGTATGTCAGGCAATTTTCAAAATTCTGTGTATGTACTATGATTATAACATAATATTCTAATTGAGGTGTTAGGTGGTGTGCGTTAATTCCGGGACATGTTGTATAAACATCCATATAGTGAGTAGCATAATAGCATAATCAGCCTATAATGGTCCCTGTTGGCGACTGGCTGTGGTGCGACCTTTTTTGTAGTTATATGTCATGTTTTTTAAATATAGTTTTTTTATGTTCGTTTTTGTTTGTCATGTGTGTGTGGTTGTCAGGCTTCGTTAGAGCATTGTCTTAATATTTTAATAAATTCATAATATTGCTAATATACGTGTTTCTATCATTTCATTTCTACAGTCCACTAATTAATCCAATCCGCTAGCTATCAGTCCCACTGCTGGGACACAGGCCTCCTCTCGGTGAGAGGCAGTGGGCCGTAATCCACCACGCGAGCCCAGTGCGGGTTGGTAGATGTCACATGTCTTTGAATTTTTAGTTCTAGGACATGCCGGTTTCCTTACGATGTTCACCGTTTTGAGAGCAGTGGTGATGAAATTATTTACACAAAGTAAAGCGCCTGCCTGGGTTCGAACCCACGACTTACAACTCGTAAGTCGCGGCCGATACCACCGGGCCACCACTGCTCTCACCAGTATAGAATAGAATAGAATACTCTTTATTATGTACACCATAAAAATAGTATAGTATAGCGCTCTCACTCTCTCAAGTTTTGTAAGTTTTTTTTTTTTATTGGAAATTCCATTGGGAATGTCGGAAATTTGGATGCTATTTTTGTATGAAAATCACCCCGGGGCAACGCCGGGCACGAACAACTTGTTTAATATAAATATTACCTGTACGACAAAATTCGACAGCTTGGGCCTAGTCGCCAAGTAATTGAGAACATAGTTCCTGATGTCCAGACGTTGCTGCGTCGACAGACTCGCAGTGGACCTGGAAAATTGAAAAAATACTCAATATATTTATTGCTTCCACATGTGAACTTAGGTGGTAGGTACAAAATTATGATCATTGTGGACCCTGACGGGCGCAGCAACAGTAGGAGAGACGAAGAGGGCTTTTATTTGAGTACTTAGTTAATATTTTATAAAACATGTAACTTAAAATTTGTCATTTAAATATTCATTGATATTCTAATAGCATTTAGAATATTTAGATAATAGAAGATTGTAGGTTGTGGGTTCGAACCCAGGCAGGCGCTTTACTTTGTGTAAATAATTTCATCAGCACTGCTCTCAAAACGGTGAAGGAAAACATCGTGAGGAAACCGGCATGTCCTAGAACCAAAAATTCGAAGACATGTGACATCTACCAACCCGCACTGGGCCCACGTGGTAGATTACAGCCCATTCCCTCTCGAAGAGAGGAGGCCTGTGTCCCAGCAGTGGGAACACTATAGGCTGGTTATGCAGATAATAGAAATCGTTTTAATTTGTTTATGAATGTATTAAATATTTGTTCTTCTTTAATTAAATATTATGTTACTTCTACATAACTTTTCAAGGCAAAAGAGACTGGACTCTGAGATGACAGTTAATAGAGATACCCACACAAAACCATAACGCCTGTATTCCCCGAAGGGTTAGGCAGAAGTGTAGCTATAGTACTCCCACATTTCGCCAGTTATGCTCAAGTCCCATGTAATAGGGGGCGAGCCTATTGCCATCAACCGGGCACACACTTTTCTATGAAACGGCAGTTTTTTTTTATAACCGACAAAAATTTTCTACGCTAGGGGTCTAGAATCATGTGCTCAATTTATGGTTACAGTTTGCACGTTCATGTCCCAGCCAGCCTGTATATTAGGGATGGCACTCCCCAGACATGAAGCAGCATGGTGAAAAAAAAAAAACGGTCAGTCTTTTTGGACTGCCGATAGAAGTGAAAACTAAATAACTTGTGAATTGTATCGTCGAAGCGTGCGGTGACGATGACGCGAGCTTCACGCTTTTTGTTCACCCAAAAAGTACACTTATATACACAGTATACATATAGCTCATGGAAAGCGTTCGGTGACGATGACGCGAGTTCCATGATTTTTGTTCACCCAAAAAGTGCTCAACGCGCCTGAAGAAGTTTTCACTTCAAACATACCAATATAAGCGTGTGGTGTATCGTTGGATCCCATAATTAAAAATATTATAATGTTTCTAAGTGTGTTTTTAAGACTTTTTTATTTAAGTCAGTAGTTTGTGAGATAAGGGATATTTTTGTTTACAACCAACTTTGTTTTTAATAGTTTCTTTTTTAATAAATACTATGAAATGCAAACTTAATTTTGCCGTCGACAAAATCAATACTGTGCGTGCGCAAATATTGAACCCAAATCCCAAAAACGGAACCCATAAATATGCGTGGTCTGACACGCACGTGACTAGTGTTGTAAAAATACCGTATAATACCAATAGGCCATGTATTAAACAGGCATTTTATTATAACTTACGGTATTATTGGTATTTTATATTTTAATTCACTTTTTAAGGTCCTGCAATATTACGAAGAGTTCTAGTTTAATAAATAAAATATATTTTAAGTTTCGATTGTATTCTATATTTTAGAATGACTAATTCTAATTTAATGATTACTTAGTAATTAAACTTCACAGATATTATTACAATATTATATTTCCTTCTACTTTTCATTATTGTGTTTGTTAAATATTTAAATATACCGCAAGTAGGTACGATTTACCGCGTGATCGGGGCCGCCCGCGGCTCAATGTTGCATTCGTCGCCGTCGACACGTTAAGACATATTCCACCGCGCTGCGTTCGCGTTCGCGCTGTGTTAATGTCGTCTTGATCTCGCTTGCGCATTGACGTGATACTTGTTTGGCAAAAATGCCCCGACACGCATCTGATGTATGGCAACGTTTTCAAACACTTCTTTTTCCTTTAATATTTTCATTGTGTCTAGCTTATTTTTATGGTTATAATGTTGAATCTGATTATTAATAATAATACAAATTTAAAATACCATTTCATGTTTTATTTCTGTGCATTTCCACCGTATTCAGTATTTTAATTATTACTCAGATAATTTACTTAAAAAATATAGAAACAATCGATTTATTCATAAAATACCGTAGCAAATGGTATAATACCGTATTATACGGTATTTTTCGTTTTATACATTTCAATACAGCACTTACATCTCTACACGTTACCGGTTTTCTATGTATAGGACGCGGCATAAAAATATAGTTTTTCAGCCATCAATTTAATAATTACCTGCTAATAAGCTTAGCCAGCGTCGTGGCAGCGAGCAGCTGGGAATAGCTGGAGTCTGCGCGTTCGAGCAGCGCCTGGCATTTGCTCAGAGTATCCGGGGACTCCTGCAATGAAAAGTACAATGTTATCTATTCATATTATAAACTAGATGCGCACCGTGGTTTCACCCGCATCCCTTGGTAATATCGGGATAAAAAGTATCCAATGTCCTACCCCAGGACATGGTGTACCCATGTGCCAAATTCCATCCAGATGCGTTCAGCCGTTTTAGCGTGAAACCGTAACAAAAAAAATCTAATCTTTTCTGTTAATAATATTAGTTTAGATGAAATTCGCTCCCATTGTTCTTCTAAACTACTTACCGGGTTTTGATGCGGTTTTAACCATCATTTAGAGAATTTATTCTGGTGCATAATACATTAACATGCGACTTTTATACAATACAGAAATCTGATATTTTGTCATGTCGTAAAATTGTTCGAAGCAGGGGCGGGTCGCTAGTAAATTATAACCAGAGATCGGGTATTCGGATGTATATTTACTTTAAGTTGAGATGTTTGCTAATATGGAATGCGCTTTTGTATCGAAAAAATCCCGCTAACGTCAGATGTCAGTGACCAAACCGGACCAAATCATAGCGGTCGAAAGGTAGTGATTAAAGTTGTTGTAGCCGAGGTAATATTTACGCCCAATCAGGTTTTTTATTTTATTTTAACTAACACACACCACACCTCCTGTTATACACATACACATATATGCATCGGGGGTTAAACATAAATTTTAAACAAATATGCTTAAGATTTTGTTACAAAAGAAATATTTCTAGAAGCCGTCTCCATACTTTCATAGCAAAAAAATCTTTAGGTAAATATACATCCGAATATCCGATCTCTGATTATAAAACAATTCCGACGAATTGATGTGTATTAATAAACCAATGGTACTAGAATGACTCGGAGCTAAGTAACACCCGCACGTGGTAATCGATTAAGGTAAGCTAAGCTAGCCGCGGTTATTCCGTGGGTGGGTGACCATCCATTTCAAATTGAGACCCCCCACCTCGCAAAGCCGCGGTCTCGGCTGTCATTCGTAGATCTTTGACAGTCGTTACGGGCAATCTGAAACCTTAAAGTCTGACAACCAGTCTTACCAAGGGGTATCGTGTTTCCCGGTAACTGGGTCGTGGAGGTCAGATAGGCAGTCGCTCCATGTAAGATACTGATATCCAGCTGCTTCCAGTTAGACTGGAAGCCGACCCCAACACAGTTTGAAAGACTCGGCAGATGATAAATATGATGATGCCTCAAAGACAAGTAACATACCTGAAAACCGACGACCGCCTTCTCTGCCTGCTCCCTCACGAGCGGGTCCTGGGATTCGTACAGCTGTTTGCATAGCAGCTCTATTTGTATCACCTCCTGCAAACAAACATACACATTCATATGGGGTTAATAGTACTCCGAGAGCGAGACTGTGTGAGAGAGAAAGAATAAGTTGGAAGATGGCGGCGTGCACGTTGCTGTGCAATATAGACATAGAGAATGGACTGATCGTTACCCTCACAGCGGTGACCACTCTCTAGAAAGAGACAAAGCGACTGTGCGGTCAATACGTGTCACAAATCCGACGAATCGAGGTGTATTAATAAATGAATGGTACTAGAAGGGCTCGAGGTTAAGTAACAGCTGCACGTGACAATCGATTAAGGTAAGCTAAGTTTGCCGCGGTCATTCCGTGGGTGGGCGACCATCCATTTCAAATTGACACCTCGCGAAGCCGTTGGTCCCAGCCGCCATTCGTGGATCTTTGACAGTCGTTAACTAGTCGTCAGAAGCCCGAAAGTCTGACAATCAGTCTTACCAAGGGGTATCGTGTTACCCAGTAACTGGGTTGTGGAGGTCAGATAGGCTGTCGCTCCATGTAAAATACTGGTATTCAGCTGCACCCAGTTAGATTATAAGCCGACCCCAACATGTTGGAAAAAAAGCTAGGCAAATGATGATTTGTGCCTAAGCCGCTGGCTGAAAAGTAGATATTTTACTAAACTCCGCAATGAACGAGTCCCGAGACTTAAAGTTTGTTTCTGAAGTAAAAAAACTTTAATTCAAATGTGACTATAAAAAATACTTTTGGAAACATAAAATAATAAAAATGAGGTCAAGTGAAATTATGTAAGTAAATAAGTTCAATGTACAATGTAAGTAATTATGTTTAAAATCCTGCTTTATATATTGCTAACGGTACTTGACTTTTGTCATATGTACAGCAAATTTCCCTGATAATGTGCTAATAAATAATGTTCAAAGAATTATGTTCCTCTTGACGCTATTGGCATAACAACCTCTAACAACACTATTTCATCACATTAACTTATTATTGCACAATTCTGGAAGCCTAATTAAGTATACGGGAAATATTTAACTGATCCTCTTAAAACTTATTGCGCTTCTAAAGAAAGATAAGAAAGAAAGAAAGAAAGAAAGAAAAATAGTTTATTCTGCACAAACAAAACGCACATTACAAATAAATGACATTAATAAAAATACAGATATACAAAGTAGCCAAAAGTTCTAATGATGCGCACTTTTTTTTAAAAAAAATCCTTCCTTTTTTCACACTTGGTCGCAGTAAATAAGCTAGGGTACCACGACCAAACGGGTTAGGTTAGGTTGGAACTGTGACCAACAACGAGCGAGGCGATTTGGTCGCAGTAACTATGTTAAGGCACCCCGACCAAATGGCTAACCCAATTGTTTAGGTTAGAACCGTAACCAACCGAGCGAAGGAAGCGAGGCCGGGCGCTACATCCAATTTGGTCGTAGATACTTGGCTGTTTAGAATTTTTAGGGCCCCAAAGCAGGAATTATTTGCGGTTCACAAAAAGAGCCCCAATCATTATATTAAAGTGTTCAATAATATTTTTAGGAGCGCCAATTGGGAATTATTAGAGGTTAGATAATGCCTTTGACTGCCTCGTTGGTCTGGTGGTCTCAAGCGCTACTGCTGAGCATGAGGTCCTGGGTGTGATTCCCGGGTCGGGCAGTGTTATTGGGTTTTTCCATCTGGAATTTCTCAGTAGCAGCCCGGAGTCTGGATATGTGCCCGGTTGATGGCAATAGGCTCGCCCCCTATTACATGGGACTTAAACATAACTGGCGCAATGTGAGAGTACTATAGGTGCACCTCTGCCTAACTCTTCTGGGAATACAGGCGTGATGTTATGTTATGTAGATAATGCCTAACTATAATAGGTACCTATACCTACATTGTACCATCTTCACTTACAACTTTTTTATGTTATTGGGTAACATTCAACCAGGCACATCTGATGGTACTTACATCAGGCATGTTTGATTGATTGATTAGATCTCCATAAGAGATCTGTGATGCAATAGAAGTATCACAGGTGCTTCGGGATTCAAGCGATAAGGCTTTAATGTCTCATATGGACAGAACAGAGGCCCTAGACAAAGTAACATTCGATTAGCGATGACGCTAGTAGAAAAGCCGAAAAATGTATGGGGTTGACATAAGCGATCGAAATGTCACGTGATCATAGGTCAACGAATAGAAATTAGCTAGACAATGTTAACATCATTCGATTCTATGAAACGAATCGACAGCGTAGAACGATTACTTCCATAGAGATGCGTAGCCAAGTAGCACTTTTTGACAGGCGTTGTCGCTAGTTTTCGATTCGTATGACGGAAACATTAGCGAAAGCTATAGCGATTGTAGAAATAGAATAGCTCCGAAGCGAATGCCATTTGTCTAGGCCCTCAGAACAGTAATGCTTCTTGGTGGCAGAAAAAGGTACTAGTAGTAGTTCCTTGGATGATCTCCTTTATAAAGAACTTTACTAAAGTCCTTTATCATATATTTTACCTCTGGTTTTTTATCACTGTCAAAATCACAGTGATTCTTATTTTCATTACATTAAGGTTGCTGTTGGGTTGCTGCCACTGACAAGTCTGTCAAAATCACAATAATCTTTATCCCCGTTACAATAAGGTTACTGCCATTTACAGGTTTGTCACAATCACAGTGATCTTTATTCCCGTTACAATAATGTTGTTGTTGGGTTGCTACTGGCCAAGATAAAATAGCTGAAAGGACTGTACTACTGAATTCAGGGAAACATTAAAGAAGCAACAATATCCTATGTTGCTAGTCATGCTTTTCTCCAAGAAAGATAAGAAAATTTTACAAAAATTACCCATCTGGCTAAGGGATTTAACATTGTGATTCATGACATCAAGCAAATTGAGCTCAACAAGTCTAACAGTTTCAAGCGCTCATTTAAAAAATACTGAATATTATATATTTTTTACTAGCTTCTGCTAGCAACTTTGTCTACTTGCTGGGATAAAAGTACCCTATGTGTTAATCCAGGTTATAACCTATCAGTGCCAAATTTCATCCAAATCTGTTCAGTTGTTTTTGCTAGATTGAGTAACAAACATCCAAACAAACTAAATTTCATATTTTTATAATATTAGTAGGTTATAGTAATCCTACCATCCTACAATTACACCATGTGACACCAATTACACCATGAGTCCACATGGTGTAATTTAAACAGCTAGAAACAACAAAATTATACTTATCATTATAAAAATCTTTTACTATTATTATAGGACCAACAAAGAAATATATATATTTATAATATTAGTAGGTTATAGTAATCCTACCATCTTACAATTACACCGTGTGACACCAATTACACTATGTGTCCACATGGTGTAATTTAAACAGCTAGAAACACCAAAATTGTACTTATCATTATAAACATCTTTTACTATTATTATAGGACCAACAAAGAAATTGTGAAATAACAATCAGCTGTTCCCTACATTTTGTAGAGTTATGCTAACAAAATGATTATGTATGCACATTTTTTTTTTGTTTAAGTTTTTCTACTAAAAATGTTATGGGCCAAGTTTGCCTGAATTAAAAAGATTTTACTTTATTTTTTATTTTATTTTTATAACTACAAGAAAATGACCTGCAGCATAAATCGAATATATAAAAATCTCGTGTTACAGTGTTTGTTATCGAACTCCTCCGAAACGGCTTGACCGATTTCTACGTTTTTTTTTTGTGTATATTTGGTTGGTCTGAGAATAGATCGTAAAGTATATATTTCATACCAATGCGGGTGAAACTGAGGGGCGTAGCTAATATATTATATTTATGGAGCAGCTCATTATCGTTTTGCTAATCCCCTACATGTAATAAGACACAGGTACACCTCTGCCTAACCCAGAGGGGCATACAGGCATGATGTTATGAAATCCTATGAATACAAGGATAACATCCTGTGGAAGTCAGATAACATTTTTTTTATGCCAGAAACATTTTTATAACTAAACAACTGCAACAAATTTAGAACTAGTTTATAAATGAGGAGCATCTGTTCAAAAAGTCGTATTTAACTTTCCATATTTCTTTATATATTTCCGAACCCGTGGCTTAAAATCCCATTGAATGAGCCTAAAAAAATGTTCGAAAGGAGTCTATTTCCCGTACAATAAAATCCAGAAAATTTGGATTCTAATCAAAAAGGACGTATTTCTGCATTAAAATGTCTCTGTCTCTCTTAGATTGTTTTAAACAGAACAGGCAAATATTTCTTCAACAAAAAGCAACTTTTATTTATTATTTTGTTCAAAAGGTCACATTTTTTCCATACTTCACAACTTTAACAAAAATCGATTCATTCGACTTAGTTATTTTCTGTTTTTGTAAAGTTTGTTTATCATAGAGACACAACCTTTTGAACAGATGCTTCTCAAATGCATCCATTGAAAACTCAGGGCAGCTGTTGGTAACAATCTCATCCAACTAAAGAAATAAGCCCCATGTAGGAGGGGGCGAGCAAAGCCGAGCCTTCAAACGGGGTGAATAGGGGTAAATAGAGACCAAACTTTAAAAGGGATTTTAACATTGAAATTATCTAATTTGTTGACAACAAGGGCACTTAATCGTTAATTATGATACAGTAACCACATTAGAGTTCATTGAAAATTAAGTCTCATGTATCTTTACCAGTAATGAAGCAAAGCAAACCTCACAGCTTTGCATAGTAGACACTCCTTTATGGAAGTAGCTATCACAGGTAAAATTAGCTTACGAATCTATTTATATGTCCAGTTTGGCAATAAAAAATTCGTTTTTATTTATAGGAACCGAGCATAAGATGTGAGCTACATACTCAATATTTCATGAATTTAAATTTAAGGTTCCTGGTTCATTGAAACTGGATTTTGTGTTATTAGCAAATGGTGAAAAAATTTAGTGGTGAAATTGAAGCAGGATAATTTTAATGGGGGATGATTTCGAGTTTTGGACATTATCAACTGAAGTAAGTATCTTTATCTTATTTAACCTTCCTTTTTAAAATTTGGTTGATAAACTATTTTATTATGAGAAATTGTTCAGTTCCTAATAAACTGGGTAAGTAAGGCTGAAAATAACTTGGTTAAAGCGACAAGGATTGTTATTTAGACCAATACATGTTGTAACATAGTTGGCATTGACATATTTGGTGTCCTTCAAAATATCTAAAACATGAACTAAATATATTGAAATACTACGCGAAAACATACAAAAGTAATGATTGATACAATCCTCATCGTAACAATATCGAAATTTGAAAGTGGAACATCACAAATCGTAAAACGCACTTGGGGACAGAAAGTAGCTAATTCACCACTATCGGTTTTGATTACATTTCAAGGATATGATGTGTAAACATCGCATTATAACCAAAGTGCCGGCATTATCATACAATGAGTTACTCCTAAACGTTGAACTGATATTTTTATAATTGATAAATTGTTAAAATAACGCCTATTTAGAGAATCTAACGCACGGAATATCACTTCACGGACCAAACACCAAATAACAGAGACAAAACTAATGAAATTAGCGGCGGCATTAAAAAAAAATAACGCTATATTTATTTGTGTGATTTTGAAGAAGTGTTAAATGCAATATTTACAGTAAATTCATTTAAAATCATATAAAAATCATAATATTTTGGTTCTCACCTGTTCTTCAGCCATCTTTGTTATTTTCATGCATTTGAAATGACGTTTCGTTTCATCTAAATTGATTAATCAGAATACATTTTTGATTTGTATTATAACAAATCTAAAAATAGCACGGCTATTGAAATGTAAAAAACTGTTCATGTTTATCAATGATTTGCCAATTCAATGAAGTATAATCTAGATATGTCAAAATGTTTTCTTTCTGCTTAAAAGACGTAAGTAACGCTATACAAAATATTAGAGGTAGTTCAGTTTTATTTAAGTTGCAACGAAACGTTGCATCAGTGTACCACAAGAAGAAAGTCTCGTTCAATAAAATGCGTTCATTTTTGCATTATTTTAGTATTTCCTCTCTTTCATTCTGTATTTTTAGTAACTTTAATGTTAAGCCCACTATGTATCAAGTATGAAGCATATTCATCCATTATACCAATAATTTCGCAAACTTATTTAGCAGTTAATTGTTTTTTTCCAACCGGCAACCTTGTTTTTAATTATTTATTTATGTAAGTAAGTATAAGTTCTAGATAATGGGGTCTAGTATGTAGGTACTTTTGTGTATTTTTTTTTCATGGATAGCTAAATGTATCGGATATGAACACCCATTCATGAATAATTATTATTAATCTATACTAATATTTTAGAGAGGAAAATTTTTATTGTGTGTTTGATTGCACTGAATAGGCAACGAAACTACTAAACCGATTTGAAAAATTCTTTCACCGTTGGGAAGCTACACCATCTCCGAGTGACATAGATTATATTATATGTTCAAAAAAAATAGGGATCCTTACTAAAACTCCAATAATGTAACCCAAGGTGTAAAAAAATTCCTTACATCGAGTGCGCTGCTAAAACTATTGATGATAGAACATAATAATATACTACAACTTTGCAGAACACATCATTATCTACAAAAAGAGTCGGGACAGCATATGTATAACTATTATAGTTATGTCACAATAAGTGATCTTTTATTTAAAAAAATAATTCATATGCCGCCGCTAGAAAAGGCTCTTTATTTGTACCTTGGTAGTAATCCTTAACAAAATAAATTACTTCATATTCAAGACTGCTTCAATACCTTTAGGTATATAACTTTTTGAATTATTCAATGCGGACATTCTTTTCGAAAGATATTAGAAAAAGGTCGCGTGGTCGCCGCTCATCTATTTAATATTATAAAGAGGAAAGATTTGTTTGTTTGTTTGCACTGAATACACTCCGAAACCACTAGACCGATTTGAAAAATTCTTTCACCGTTGGGAAGCTTTGATAAAAATATACCTACCCTTTTTAAAAATACCCGTGCGATGCCGGGGTGGGCCTCTAGTTGTTCTATAAAATGGACCTGTATATGTACATTCAGCCTGAACCCTTGGGTCTAGAAGCATGGAAGCACAAGAGTAGCCCATTCACATTGGTTTAAAACGATTTTTAGAAACACATGTATGTTTGATTGCATCTTGTCCGTTACACATCTTAGTACAGCTTTGGAGGATTGGAGGAAAGAGTTACACCGACTCACAGCTCCGCTACACTTACTCGCGCCCCTCAATTTACTCGCGCATCTCTTTTGGAAAAGCACCCTTACATACAGCTACAACTGAACGATCTTTTGGTACATGGCAAAAATCGGAAACTACGCCACCATCTTGTCTTCAAATATTCTCACAAAATGTTTACCAAAAACGCCCCCTGTCAATGTCATTCAAACGCCAAAAGATCCTTGTATAGATAAAAACCTAAAAACTCGTTCCAACTCTGTTTACCACTAAATTAATGTTGCTGGCAGCATAAACTCAGAAGACAAAACCGTTTAAGCGAACGACGAATTCTATGGATAATTCCAACAATATACGAAACCGGAACAAATGCATTAATTGTCATTTTTTTTTTGTAACTTTGTCACCAATGCAGAAAAATGTAAAAAAATATTTTCGCTGATAATCTAAATTCCTATAGTACCTACCCATCTCATTACAGAACTAAATTAATGTAGGTTACACGATGATGTTACGCACGAGTCTTTCAAGAATAAGGAAGGTGTGTTCAGTTGGCTTTATACCCCGTATCCTGCGGGGTGATCAATCCAGTGCAGCAGGCAAGTTTGAAATAATTTTATGGTATCAGTAAGCCCTCGTAAGCGCCAGAGGTCGTCCGCCCAGGCGGTTCATCTAAGCGGTTTGAATTAGCTGGAATTTCGGGGCAGTTTAGTGTCAGTCTTTCGCGTCTGAAATGATGATGGTGGGAAAAAAGCAGCCTAGAGTGAGTCGGCTCGCACAACTTTATTTCCTTTAATGTTTGGAAGTGGCGAAGCTTTGGGCCAACAAAATTTGAAAAAAGTCGTACCAGCGACACGAAGAAGAAGAATAAGGGTTCTGAGATTCCATACCAAACTACACTACCTATGATTTCTGCCACTGGCGCGGTCCCAGGGCGGTCACGGAGGCCATACCCCCATGAGCGCCGGGAGCGGCGTCCAAGAGGGTCCACTTGCACCCCCCTGGCTTCAATATAAAATATAGACGTAAAACATTCACAACTAAAAAAATATTGAAATCGCCTAATAGAATAATAGAGAACTGAACCTAGTCGTGGCGAGATCCTATTTTCGAGCTTGCTTCGCTCGCTCTTGCATTCTGCAATCTCTCCATTCTAGAGCTTTTGTGTATTAATCAACAATCTCCTATTTACGAAAATCTAATCGACCCTAGGCGGGGGAGCTAACATTATCCCCATTCCGTGTGCATGGACAAAATAAAACTATCCCATTCGAAGCGAGATGCAAAAATTATCGAGCTCGCTTTGCTCGCTCTTGCATTGTTATGCATTTGTCGACAAAGTCACTCCTTGTATGGATGGACAAACGATAACCTAACATATCCGGGGTAAAGTGCAAAAATGATCGAGCTCGCTTCGTGGACCTAAAGATGCGACCCCCTGAAAATAAACTTACCGGCGCCCATGCAAACCCCCATACCCTCCCTCTCCCTTTAGTGATTCAAGATGAGCCTGTATCATTTACTAATCAATTTTAGCCTTAAAACTACTTGAGCCACGGGCGCAAAAAGCATTCAGAAAGAATAAAAACATTGTTAAATAATACGACCGAAGCAAACTCGGGAATTCGAAGGGCTAACTTCCAAATCTCAAATGTATTCTAATGCTTAAGTTTTGTAAAATTGAATAGATTGTCATCCTAGTGACAGCAACACAACAAATCGACACTGGAAAGGTGAAATGGCTTTTCTTTTGGTTTTTTTGGTTGGTTGGGAAATCATCATATGACCTCTCCCGCTCTGGGCGGAGGGGAAGGGCGTGTCAGACTTACTGACTAAAACCCACCCGTGTTCCTTCAGTTGCCTGTGCGCCAGGGCCACGGTAACTCTTTCGAACAATCCGCGACCCGGCAGGCATCGGCCCTATTGGACCCCGTCCATGATGCTGACATCTCTTTGAGGCGCGCGTGGAACACGACGCGCCGTCGACCCGGGCCTGGTCCTTACCGGACGGCGAGCTGCCCATTGCTCGCCGACCGCAAGCCCGCGCCTACGGTGGCCGGGAGTCGGCAATCGACTCCCGACACCTAGTGTGTCTCCTCGTGCGGCGACTAGGGGTGCAACGATTGCCTCACCCTCACGCGCTCCGCCTCCTCCTTCGCGAGCATTACTCCTTCGCGAGCATTACTGCTTCGCAGAAGGAGGAAGGTGAAATGGCTAAAGCGCCAAAACCTGAAATCTCAGGAATGAATATTAAAGTAATTTTTTTTACGAAAAAAAAAAAACATCATTTTTCCTAATGGTTTTTTTTGTAACTGTACTTTTTTTTTGTAACTATTGTAACTGTGTAACTTAAATTCTCAAAAATCGTATTTTTTGTTCCTATCATACTTATAAATTATTTCTATAAAACCTTTATGTTACGAAATAGTGATGCTTGCAAAAAAATAAAATGGATATGTCCAGGAAACTCGCGTATTAACATACATACATACATAAACTCACGCCTTCTTCCGATGGGGTTAGGCAGAACGCCAGCTGCTACGCTTTATTATTATACGAATTATACGCTTACTCGCTTATTGTCAGTTTTTTTTTTATTCAACTCTGGAAGAACTCCAGCTTCCTCTAACTTCCTCATGCGACCAGACCAAAAGCTTTGAAGAGTTCGAGGAAGCAAGTATACGTAGGTTTCCTATCTGAATAGTACCTCACAGCTCATTTTACACACAAGATGGCACTCTCCGTAGATAGTCCGAATCGAAATCCGAACCGATTGTCGTGCAGCTGAGCAAAGGCATTAGGTTGAGCGTTAAGCACACTGTCAAGCACTTTTGCGATCACCGTAGCCAGAGAAATGGGCCTGTAGTTGTTTAAGGCGCTTCCCTGACCAAACGACCTTGAGCGTTCGGTCCTTCTCTGTCCCTTCGCTGAGTCTCGCTCTGTCTCGCTCCCTCCGCACGCTCATTTATCATAAAATTGACAAAAATAATGAAATTACTTGAGTAAAAAAAGACAAGTGACGTTTTAAAATAAAATAAAACGTGTATTATTTAGATTTTTAAATTATCTATCCATTATTGTAATCCTCAAATGAATAGAACGTCACCTTTAGCAAGAGATGCATGTAATCAATAATTTTAGTCACTTTTTTAGAAGGAGATTTTAGATGAATTTATAACACATAAAAACAAATAAGAACGTGCAATGTGATAGGATATCGAACATTAATAATGTGCTTTTATATGTAGTTTATTACCCATAGTGAATGAGTTAATAGCCTCTGAATAACGCACTTTGACAAGGTTTTGGTCGGGGTACCGCCTTAAGTCCGCGACATAACCCGTTTTATTTTTAATAAAGTGTCTACAATTGTTTTAGTCCTATGACAAGGCAAATACGCATGACTTACACAAAAGTTGTAAAGAATTGCTAACAGTCTAAATGAGGGGCCCGCAAACTTGAGGTGCTCAATGCTCAGACTATCGTGACCCTGCAGACTTGCCTCTTGACATACTGTTGATAACACGTTTAACGTCCTTGGCTGTGAATCTGATTCCAAGGTCACTATGGGTAACAAACAACATTAGGCTCGGATACGCATGTACCCAGTGGTTACTTAATCCTAAAAGCTCCTGCACTTTTGGCAAAGCACCAAAGAGCTTAATAAGACTTTTGCTAAACCGCTATACAATTAATAATGTAGTTCAGGTTAAACTACTAATAAGGTACATACATCAAATAGAGTAACGCAAAAGTGCTAAAGCATTGTATGCATGAATGTACAGTAAGCATCAATCACTTAAGCGATATCAACTTCAGAGACATCAACATAACGTTGCTTTAAATCATGATTAAATGCTGAAGCGTCAAAAAAGTGCTCAAATCGACGCTAAACGAAGACTAATCAACGCAGAAAAAAAATCCACATCAGTGATATTATATCATTTGAAAGTATTCTTCTTCAGTGTGGCCCTCAGTCTGTTACCAACGATCAGCTGAATACCACGCTTGGCAGACGACTGTACCGTAGAGCGGTCGGTATAATAGTACTGTATTTTATTATTTATTGCTCGCTGACGTAAGTACGCGACCGACCGTACGTGACCGACATCAGCATAGGAGGAATTCAAAAGTAGACTGTGCGCAAAATAAGTGTGCGCGCGGCAATAATCTGTTTTTTTTTTTTAAATGTATTTTTCGCAATGACTAATTGTAGGCGGAAGGCTTTCTCAATAAGAAGTGCACTTAGTTTCAATAGGCTTCCTATGGACCTTAATGTTGACTTGTGTTATTAGCAATTTTTTTTTAATGCTTAATCTAAATCATTGTTTTGTTAGTCTGTAAGCATACCTAAAAAAAAAAAAAAAACTCGACTTTTATATCAGGTGTCAAGACTGTCAAGAGTGAGAAAGGGGAGGAAAAGTTTCTCGCCATCTTTCATTTTGCTTTTCTAGTTTCATCTAACCACCCTGTTCACTCCGGTTTGGCGGGTTCGAATCGCAACCGGGGGTTTATGGGTTTGTGAACATTGGTGGCGAAATGGAACAATTGATGATTATTTGTTTACTGGATGAACTGTATTACCACACACTTTGACCGTAAACTTGACAGTATTTGATGACTAATAACTCCACATAAAATGAAATAACCATTCTTCCAAGTGGGAGTTTTTTACTGTCATAGATTCACAATAATTTTGCACTAGTGTTGCAAGCAATGAACTAAAGTTTCGATACAAAACACAGATAAAAGATGAAAGTTATTGAATGCAAAACTTACAGCTAACATTTATTAAAATAGACAAAAACATGTTAATTTGGGTTAACACACCCAAAATAAAAACGCTTCCTTGCAATATATGAACTTATATATATATATAGTTTTATATTATGGTATAATGGGCCTTGTTCAATTTAGCTGTAATTTCAAAGTTTTTTGAAATGACGAAAAATGGAGGAAAAAGCCTACGACAAAAAATACGTGAAATTTGTCACTCGAGCTCAATTTTTTTTAACACTACTTATTTAATATATTTTTACAAACATACTCATGGCTTTTTTCGCTATTTTTCAGTTTCATCTGCTGTGATAAGGAAAGTCCATAAAAGTACAAAATCTACTGAGGATGGCGAAAACGCCTCGACGGAAGAAATACCCGATTATACGTTTCCATTAGCGCCAGATTTAGGTGATAAAACAGGCAATCAAAATAATCAACCGATAGTCACACCTAGATTACCTCTCAGACATCACGAAAGATGTCAGAGAAAAATAGATCAAGCGTTTGGGAAAGCTGCTAATACGCAGAACGATCCAGCGTTGAGTGAACAATATTTTTCCCATAATGTCAATCTTGAAGATACAAGGCGTGCGATAAATGAGTCTGAAAAAGCTAAATTGGAATTACAAGAACAGAAAATACAAACTGATAACATTTTACTACCTGATGATAGATCACAGTATAGTATTTTCAAAATGTCTCGTGAGCTTGATATTAAAGATGATAACAGTGGTGAAATCATAATTACGGATTCCGCCTCAACTAGAGAACCTGAAGTGACCAAGAATTTGGAAAATGTAAAGGGAACCGCAAAAGAAACTCCACCTATTGAAGAATCCAACTTACCTCAAGCGAATGAAGACTTTGATAAGTGTGTTAACAATCCAGAAACAGAAAAAGGTATAGAAAAAAAGGCACCTTGTGCTGATGATGATGAGACAATAGAAGTGGTTAAAGATGAAAAAAACCCTCATCTGTATATGAAAGGAACACCAATTTGCCAAACTCATATCCCTTGGTTTCTTAATGCTACCACTGAAAGAGAACCTCAATTAACTTACTCCAAAGAAGAAGCCAATGAGTGTGTTAACAAACAAGAAAGTGTAGAGAAACGGGCGCTTTGTGATGATGCAGAGCCTATCGAATTGGTTAAAGATGAAAGAAAACTTGATCTGCATCAGGAAGTTACCCCGAATGACCAACCTCATACACCTCAGGTTCTTAATTCAACCACTGCAAAAGAGGAAGAGGAACTATTAACTCAAAAGCTGGAAACCATAGAAGAAACTCCTATTGTTGAAGCGCACAAGCCCAAACTTGAAGGGTTTAATGTAAGTCAGAGAATTTTGGGAAACGAATCTAAATTAAATTGTAAGATTATAGAAAACAACCAAAACAATTCTCTTAAAGTGGATTTGCCTGGGACTTTAGACGAAGTATCTAAACGCTGTCTGAAGTGCCCACTTGGGCAAATAGATGAAATGTTATTAAATGAAATGGAAAAACTTGGCATGACTTATAACACTGCGCAGAAAGCTCCCTCTACTCCTATGGAAGACGACCTAGTCCAAATGGACGTATTAAATAAGCAACCAAACAGTACCATTGAAAAGCAGGAAATCCATTCTAAGAGCCCCGAACTTGAGAAGAAAGAGAGCAAAAATCCTGCTGACTCTAGGATACCCGATGAAAACGAACAAGCTGAGGCTCTAAGAAAATCTGAAGAAATTGTCACACCGACAGAAAAAAAAGCTCATAATATTTTATATCCAGATTATATTCATAAGCAATTAAAGCAACTAGCTTGCAAGTCGACAGAAGACAATAGCGGTGATGATTATAATAGTACTACAAAGTTTGCATGCCATTATTTACCTTCAAGTCATCGAGCAACAAAAATAAACAAACAAGAAATTGAGGAGACATTACCGAACAGGCGTGCACCTTTAAATAAGCAAATTGAAGAACCATTCTCACAAGAGAAGGCATTATGTAAAGGACCTGTATCAGAGGAACCAAACAGTCATGATGCTTTTATAAATAATCAAAATGCAGAGCCATACTCAATACAATCCACTGAAGGAAATGCCTTAAGTGAAACTGCGCAGAATGCACAAACCGCGTCAGTCGCTGCAGAGGCGGAAAATACTTCCACTGAAGACGTTAATACAAACGTAACATCATTCGATCCATTAAATGGTGCAATAGATAATATTAGACATAAAACACCCCCAAAACCTGAATACAGCAGTTATTTCAAAGGAGTTAATAGACCGTCGTATAACGCAACAATGAATGCATCAAAGTCTCTTTGGAACGAGAATCTAACACCAGCAAAGAGGAAATTGGATAAAGAAGCTGCCGCATACATGTGGGGCCACCATCGAAACGGTTCTGTTTCGAAATATAGAAACGTGCTCAGCACTTTGCCCAAAGAAACGGAAGGTGGACATGATGGCCAAACACCCACACAGCAGTCCACAACGAAAGTGCAGGGAGAGCTTGAAGAGAGGCAAACTACTGTGAATGGAGTATTTGTAAAAGTACCATATACCCGTTTTGGTTTGCCTGGCGAAAAGTGGAATAAAGAAATAGAACATTTACCTACCGTGGATAAGATAACTCAACAATATTCGAACAAATTATACTCAACAGAGAAATCACAAGTGAAACCAGAGCAGGACTTTGAACAGGCCAGTTTACCAGAAGAGATACTCAAGCAACATACGCTAGATCCTTACTATGTGTTGACATGCAACGAGACCTGTCCGATATCACCAGGATCTATGTCCATTTGCCAAAATAGTGATTTTGTTGATACCACCGAGACATTATATATGAAGAAAAATATTTGCGAGTCTATACGACCTAATCCGCAAACGAATGTGAAATGCGCGAACATGTCGTTAGACAAACGAGCACACCCCATCGAACTAGACATGAAACCCGAGTCCGAAACCATGCCCGAGATCAAAGCTACAGGCATGCCTAAAATGCCGGACGCAATAGGAAGTATGCCTAAACTCAGTGAGCAAATATCCCTGTCAGAGCTCCTGAGGAGAGTGAGGGAAAGAAACCGACTTACGTGCAGTGAATCCAAGTCAGGGCTTAACGTACAAGCGGTAGGGAAATGTAGCAACAGGGGTCCTAAATGCCCGGCCATGGCACCCAGGTCTCCACCAAACGATCCAGTGCCACGGCCCACCTTTGGACTGCCTAAGCTGAAGCGGAGGCCACCTGCCTGTAAGCCTATTAGGAAGCCATCAGACAAATGTAACTGTGCCACGAATGATGGGGATTTCTTTTTAATAATGCCTTATGAGTTGGACGAATCTGAGGTTTGCGCTGTAAGGTCAAAGGTAAATTTGACTGACGAAGTTATTTATCGTCTTCAGAATTTGGGCAAGATTTTGGACGGAGTTTTGCGACAAACGAAATCTAATGCCAAGACGTTGTTGTCTAAAGATTATGAGCCATGGGCACCGATTCCGTCTTGGAAAGCTCCTAAGAAACCTGAGAAGAAGTGGCAACCAGGGTTTCATGGGGTACCGCCATGCGTTGAGGGTTGTCCGGTGTCTCCGAAGGCCAGCGCGAGTATGAATCCCCAACCACCCTGTAATCTCAAGCCATGTGAGGGATTCCCTAAGAGAAGATCCTTCTCTATGTTGGATTGCTTCACAGTATCTCTGGGAGAGAATAAAGTGTACGATCTTGGAGACTTCTGATCTAATTTCACTGTTTTGGTAAATAGCAAAATTAAATTGAGCATCGCCAATTACCGTTTTATTTATTTCTGAACTGACTGAGGTGTCCCGCGCCGCGCAGCTACCTCAGGCATCGTATCTTAAACAGTAGGCCTTGTACATAGACACACACGTTCCCTATTTAAAAAGTGCGAACGGTGAACGTCTATGTAGCTCAAATAGGTTAGTTTTGTAGTGTTCTAGTTTTATGTCTTCTAGACACACTTTATTTTTGTTTCCTTTGTCTTTAATATCCATATGTTAAGTTCATGCATACCCGTTATATGCATGGTTACTGAAATGCCAATTTTAATATGAATTGTAAGTGACTGTGCTGAAGGTGTACTTATTCTAAATAAATAAGTAGTTTAAAGCCATTTCTACGATAGGTTAGGTACCCAATACTACACAATAATCAAATAATACTAATCACACCTGCAGAATAATAAAACTCAAAGAAGTCTTACAGCCGGTATCTGAATTGAGAATTTGAAGTTGAGAACTTGTCAAACTCTAACTTAAAATAAATGTAAAAATTTTGAATTTCACGAACGTAACACGTTACGAACTCAGATCAAGTAATAAAAGGTAGATACCGCACGTAGAATAGGAAACTGTAACCATTTTTTTAACTATGTGTGAGTCAAAGAAGAGTTGCCACTTTTTTTTTAAAAGTCCCTGAAAATTACGTAATAATACAAATAGGTATTATGCGAATGCAAAAGTAAATATGTCGGTCTGTTTGTTTATATTTTTATATTTACTGGAAACAATATTCTTTAACGTCAAAAAATCAAAGATATGTAAAACGTATTTCCTACGTTCAACATCTCTTTGAATTTTCACACGTTTTTATCACTTTATAAATAGATAGTCCAGTGGGTGTGAGCACGGAGAAAAAATACAGCAAAAAGTAAAACAATTTTATATTAGAAAAAATATCTTACTACAAAAAATTCGGAATTAATGAGTTAAAAACAAACCACACTAAATGAGGATGGTTGCCATTGTGGTTCATTTCGGCCCAGTCTTATAGCAGCTACCCATTCATCTCTTATTGAAATATTCCTTGGAAACCTAAAACCATAATATTTCATAGTAAAACAGAAGGTACATATGTAAGTAAGTACTCAAGAATTTAAACAAAAACATAAACAAATTACAAAATAAATATTTACCTTGACTTCAATTAATGTAAAATAAAATCACGTGATTAAAAAAAAACAACGTTCTGTCCACTCTCTATTTTTTTTTTTTCTATTACTGCCTACAATTTACTTACCCACATTTTGGGCTAATAGAAATAAGAACTACTAGCAACACTCTCCAAGTACGTCATTTCGGGACATTGACATTATATGTTCCGAATAACCTCAAAATTGTGTTGGAATGACAAAAAAAAAATAGTTTTATGTGTACTTACGTGTGAAACGATATTCCTTCAGACTGTTTGTTCACTTTTGTATGGTTTTCGCGCCATTTAATTACACAGGACGGCATTTTGCAAGCAAACTTACTGCACAGCGCCCCATGAGATACTAACGAAAAAGAGCTTAGTTTGATGCGCGTGTGTGCGTGAGCGCGTGTGTTTACTTGGAGGAGCTGAGTTTTGTGGCTTCACTAACAACAAAGGCGGTGGTTATCTACCTTTTTTTACTTGATCTGAGGTTACGAAGCTACCTTTAATGCTAAAGTAGAATTTTGCAAGTTCCCAACTAACACTCAAAGAACTAAGAAACCTGATGTACCTATGTATGGTGGTGGTGATCTTGCTTTCACCGTGTCTCATTCGAAATTGAACTTTAATTCCTACGAAATATGTTCAGATTTGCTTACACGAACATGAATTATATTAACATTACCTGGATCAGAATTGCTTCTGGACAGCTGTCAAAAAATCCAGTTTATCGTAAGGGCGCCTAATTCCGCGGTATCTTTACTAAAACTCGGAAGGAAATCGAAAATTAAGCATAAATTATTGTACCCTTTTGAAGGTTTGGCTATTTTTTATCAGAAACGTTATTGTTTCTACTCTTAAAATAGTTAATAGGTTTCGCAAGATATAATCTTGATTTGTATTTTAAATTAATTAAATATGAAACGAAGTCTGTGGTACCTTATTCCGATGTAATTGATTCCTAATTCCAAGTGTATAAAAGATAAAGGAAAACGGTAGGAAGAATAACATTTGAAGAAACAACGACGTAACTGATGCTTTTCAAATATAACAGGAGAGTGATTTAAATTGGATATTTTTTTGTAATGGAGTTTAACATTTCAGAACGAGACGGTAAAGTCTAGTTCTGAAATGTTGATAAATCCCAATACATATTAAATATTTCACTCGTCTGCTCCTCTGAAAATTAGTTCGAGCAAAAATATCAACAACTCATTTTTGGGAAAAATTACATTTACGTCATTGTATCTCCAAATGAGCGATATGGTGTTCAAATAACCGGCAAAGTGCGAGTCTGACTCGCGCACGAAGGGTTCCGTACCATTATCTATAAAAACGGCAAAAAAATTGTCTATTGTATGGGAGCCCCTTACATATTTATTTTATTCTGTGTTTTAGTACTTGTTGTTATAGCGGCAACAGAAATACATCATCTGTGAAAATTTCAACTGTCTAACTATCACGGTTCATGAGATACAGCCTGGTGACCGACAGACAGACAGACAGACAGACGGACGGACGGACGGATAGCGGAGTCTTAGTAATAGGGTCCTGTTTTACCCTTTGGGATAAGGAACCCTAAAAATCAACTGCTGCAACAACAAAATCACACAGATTTAAGGGCAAGTTAAAATTCAGATCCATGTTACTTCTTTGGTCTAGTGCTCGCAAGCGCAGCTGGGCACGACGTCCTGGGTCCAACCCCACATTTAGGGTATAATCTTTCGTAAATCTCAGTCATCTTAGATGAAGTTTTAATATTCTAATAAAATGATGTCACAATCATCAATTAAGATAATAAAATGCCTGTTATATTCATTATATAAAATATATTAAACTATAACTGTACTTGATTTCGTTTATGGACACGTTTGATAGGTTTGTAAAAATGATATTATTAACCCTTACACGGGCCCCATGCATCTGGATGTGCTACGTAAAATTTGAATACAGTTTAGAATACAATACCACCAAAAAAAAAAACAATTAAAAAAAAACATGTGGTTGAAATTTGCACTCTGCCTGTTTCGTTGATTTGTGTAATCTGACAGTTTGTTTCCATTCTACCACTTCATTGGTTTTGAATTTTAGCTTACCGACTTTCGACGCGCTTCCACCTTTTGAATGGCTGAGTAAACGCGACAAATTTATATTTTTTCTATAGGTTGCGTAAATCATAAAAAAACAACTATTTATATATATATATGAAATATGTTTGGTAATAACATTTTATTACATCGTTTAAAATTAACAAAAACACAACTTTTCGTGAACTAAACAACAGCGTGAAATTCTCCATTTATAGATCTGTAATTTTAGTGAATAATTCACCACCACATACTTTACAGTACAAGTCATATAACGCTACCTCGTCGTTTAAAAAATGTCTCAACGATTGTTTGTGACCGTATTCCTCACATGTTGTCACTGGCCTCATTCCTTCATCCCTTACCGATAATGTTCCGTCAGGTAATATTTCCAAAAATAAATCGACGAGTACCGTTGCTGGTAGTCTTAGTTTGTAAAACATTACTTGAATATTGAGAAGCTGTAAGCAAACACAATAAATGATTACAGAAAAAAAATATATTGGAAAATCCAAAAGTGCACGACTCATAATGCTCATTTAATTATGAAATATAAAAATAAAAATAAACTTTTTTACAAAAAAACAACCGACTTCCAAAAAAAACACTAAAAGACGTGAAAAATAACTTTAATTTCGGAAGTCGGTGCCTTTGGTTTTGTATTTTCGTTTTTGGTCACCGACTTCCGAAATTAAAGTTATTTTTCACGTCTTTTAGTGTTTTTTTTGGAAGTCGGTTGTTTTTTTGTAAAAAAGTTTTTATTTTTCACTTTTTAGTTGCGGTACCTACCCCACACAAATTCTTATACCACTACTTGGTGTGTAAATAACAGTGACAGGAAATTATTAACACATCATCCATATAAACTAAGTGGAAAAAACATGCAATATTAAAGATAACTCAAAAACTACTGGTCAGACCTTGATCAAATTTAAATGGGACCACATGTGAAGCACCACCTATCAAATAAAAAAAGAATCATCCAAATCGGTTCACCCAGAAAAAAGTTATGAGCTAACACACATAAAAAAAAAAAAAAAAAAACATACAGACGAATTGAGAACCTCCTCCTTTTTGTGAAGTCGGTTAAAAAAAACTTAAGTCGTTCAAAATTAATTGCCGAAAAAACAGCTGTAGTAGAAAGAAGGTATTGCACAAGCGCCCCTGGTGGAATAAATGTACATAATATCTATAGATATATCACCATCCATATGTTAATTTTCTATGGATATAAATAGATGTACAGTCTTGTAGTTTTCGTTTTTTATTAATTGTAATTAAACGACACTGAATTAATTAGCCATTTGCATTCAGTGACCTACAATTGTCGATTAGAATTTAAAAAAAAAAAAATTAACTCAATGGATTTTTTCACAAGTTACAGTGTTTCCGGGTTTCACACATGACGGACAGGAATTTTTTTTGACCTATTTTGGTGTTTTTTTCCAATTCTATTGCAGTAAATCAATTTTTAAAAAGTATGAAATTAATCTCCATTAAATTATCTCGACAATAGTATGCGAAATATCTTGATTCCGTGAACTAACAAGGCTTTAATAATAAAAATAGCCGCCAAAATGAGGCGAAAAAAAATTTTCGATCGTAAAGCACTCTCTGATGCTTCGCATCATGAGTCGTGCAATATCACTGAACAATAATCCACGCCTGGTCACCACGAAGACGGGCTAGGCTAGGCGCGGCAGCTGTTTTCGTGGCACGGCCGTAAGAGCTTTGATTCTCACATTTTCGAGGATTGAATTCTTGTAATTATTCAATTGCTCCTCTATTTGAGTCTGCATGATTTTTACTACTGTTTGTAAACTTATTATGTACAATTTCTTTGGATTTTTTGAAAATACTTTTCGTAATAAATTATTATAATTCATTTTACAATGTTTTGATATATGTAGAAGTCATGTAGATGAAAAAAACAAACGAATAGCGCAGCGTACTGGTTTTTTTTTGTTTTTAGGTATTGGCCAGTAGCACAATTTCAGCAAATAGATTGTTCATCACAATGAAAAAGTTCAAAGCACGTTTAAATGCAAATGGGAACACTACAAACTCTACACATATAACTGGTTCTTTTGGGAGCTGCTCTAGTGCTACAAAATTTACACCGTTTTGAGGTTGTAGGAATCGGCATATGCAGGCCCACATTTGATAAGCGAGTTTCTTTAGGAACTCCAAAAAGATCCCTCTTTTTAACTGTATGAGTTGATGCAATCCGTTTGCGTGAACTGTAATTATTAATTAAGGCTCTTCCAAGTCTTAAACGAAAATCACGATGAGCACAAGTGTCATGACGGTATCGGTATAGTATATACGAATTAATGACTGCGGCTTCTAGTAAGTACCAGAATATTCTATGCCAATTCTTACTAGATCTCCGGCCGATGGGATACGAAGACTTTAAATGGTCGAATTTATCGACACCTCCCATTGTCCCAGTATTTTACAAATAGCCTTCGGACAATATACATGTCTTTTTTAGTTCCATCTTTTTGAGTTCTCTGAATTATTTGGACTTCCCTTGGATCAAATGCATTCGTCATTACAAAGACGTCTCTAAAGTCGTGCCATTTGATGACAGATATCGGGGAATCATATTCGTACATGAATTCTCCAGGTTTTAATTGTTCTATTTTTCTTGTGGGCTTTTCACTTAAAGATGGTGGTACCCCAACTCGGTTCACTTGAAATGTACAAACACAAAATAAACCCCTTTCGCACAGAGCATCTAAGAAGGGCAGGCTTGAAAAGAAGTTGTCGAATGCTAACAAGGTGCCTTGTGGCACTTCTTCACATAATGATAATACTACTTTATGACCAAGCCCTATTGATTCTTTTTTATTGTCCGTTTTGCCTTTATAAATGTCAAAATTGTACAAATAACCAGTTTTGGAGTCGCAGCGTGCCCATACTTTATATCCTCGTTTAATTGGCTTATTCGGCATATACTGTTTAATAGAGCTCCGATCTTTAAATTTAATCATGCTTTCATCTATAGACTGATGTTTTGATTGCGTTGGATTTTCTGAAAATGTGCGGTTCAATATAATAATCATATTTTTGATTTTGGACAATTTATCATGCCCCAGATGACTTCGAGGAAGAATGTCGTCATTGTTGCATACATGTAAGTTTTCTAATATTTTTTTGAACCTCTTACAGGTCATTACTTTTTGAATGACGGGGTTGCCATAGAATTTGTCAGTTGACCAGTACAATTCTAGGCTTGGTAAAGGATGAAGCCCCATTAAGATAACCATACCAAAAAAAGCACACAATTCATCATAGGATACATCGACAAATGTTGCTGATCCTTTTTGTTTTGCATAAAGATTAGTGTTTAGTACAATTAAGGCCAATAATTGTTCTGGAAATAAGTTGCGAAAGTAATCAAGAAGTTGACTTTTATTTGAATAGTCCTTATATGGCATTAAATCTTCGTCAAAGTTTTTCTCTATGAACGAACCAGTAGCTCGTTCCCAATTTCTTGATTTGGTTTGTCCCTGCATTAAGGTTGATTTATTTTGTTGTGGTCCTGTTTGTATGTTTCCTGTCAGGATACTCTCGATTTCATCAACATCGTAATTTACCGCTTGCATTTGATCCAGCCTAGCATTTAAACTATATGATACATTGATATTGCTAGAAATCTCATTGTCACTATTTTCATCTGAAGAGCTAAACAACTGCCTCAAATTGTTCTCTATCTCGTCGTTTTCACTTACGCTCATTGTCTCACTATACACATATAAAACAATGCAAAATAAATAAATATTTCAATATAATTCTTCTTATAAACTCCCAATATATAATTATAAAGCGCACTATAAAGGAGTAATGGATGACAGATAAATTATTATCAATTTTTTATTTCCGATAGACGTCATATTCAAATGCAAATAGTTTGCAGTAGGTACCTACTTATCCATGTACCGTGGAGATTATAATACACATTAAAGTGTAACATACTCGTACTACAACGATAGTAAAATTGATAGCTCTTCTAAAAATACTCAAAAATCTGCGTATAACAGGCCGTGCTGCGTAGCAAAATATCCTAGATAAGTAGGTATAATGGAAACTGTTACTGTAACTTGCTACTCTTGACGGGCAGAGTGCATATATTTACCGCATATGTTGAGACATTATTTACCACAATATCATAAACAGAAAAATAAAATGAAGTTACGAAATGAAAGGTAGACATTCTAGTAATAAAATAATATTTATTTCAGCTCAAAAATTAGAAAGGTTTTTCAGTAAATTCATTTTATTTATGAGGTTTTTAAATAGCCTCTGCCTTACTAAGGGTTAAATTAATGTAGTTGAGAATTATTATCCATTAATGTTTACAACTACGTATCTAAGTTTGTGAAAGCTATTATAAAGAAAATAGGAACCTACGCGTTATTGAAACTAAAGAAAAGTGCATGGCAAGCTGCGTAAAATCGTGAACACTGTATTTTACTTGTGTATAAGGCGCGGAATACGGTGCTCATAGAACCTTATCGCGACCTACTATGCATTGGAATAGCGTTTCATACCAAAAAAATGGTTTCCTAGTTCCGATTAAGTAATGGATGTTAAAAAATAAGGAGCCAGTATTTATTATGTGTCAAGTATTTTTTATTTAAATAATATAGTTAGATAAAAAAAAATATGTCTATTGGTTCTGTACCTACCAGCTATAGGTGTACCTCTTAAAATATTTCGTATATGAATAGATACACCTTATATAGATTAATACTTAATTGCAAAATCTTCGTAAATATAATATAATATTCGCTAAACATTACATCAAATTGTGTATGAACTTTAATTTTCCTTCTTAGCTTCCCCATACAATGAACTAACCAAATACATAAATTGATCACCTTTGACATTCTATTATTATAGTGAATGAAACGCAAAAGTATATCTCCAGAAGTATTTCCGAGGTTAAAATCTATATTTTAATATATTCATTGTCTTTTTAAGTTGTCGAACCCAAAGCGGGAAGGGCCTAATCGTATAAAAACACTGGAAATTAAAAAAGAAATCAAGTATCCGAAATCGTTATTTCACGATATATTTGGCGCCAAATGCCGCGGTATTTTCAAGACGTATTTAAACCTTGACTTATTCAGATAAACATACAAAAGTTAAGTGTCTTCGATTGAAAATATAATCCTTGCAATAGTTTAACTCTTACAGATACAGACTTACAGATATATACAGGGTTATTTTTCAAAGACCAGCCAAATTTAAGGGTGTGGTATAGACCATCAGACTGAACAATTTTCTCCTTGGGACCAATATCGTAATCGCGAAAAAAAAATCAGCGGTCCTATACATTTGGGTCGAGTAGGTATTGAAGTTTTGTATGGGACAGTTTATAAATTTTTCGCGATGATGATATTGGTCCCATGGAGAGAGTTGTTCAGTTTGATGGTCTGTACCACATCCTTAAATTTGGCTGGTCTTTGAAAACTAACCCTGTATATATACTTACAGATACCGTACAAAAATTACCAAAAAACCACTATTTAAAAAAAACATGGCGCACACACATCTCTCATCAAAGTTATTTATTTTAAACCCTTTCGATATTCAACACACAGCCTTTACAAGATTAGTAATCTGCTCACTGTTAGGAAATTATACAAATTGAAAATAATCATTCATATATGAATCTATTTACACTTTTATAGCTAAAAATTACATTTTATGTGAAGAACAAAAGGGCTTTCGAAAAAATAAAAATATCAACATGGCAATATTCGATCTCTTGAAAGTAATCATGAATAATGTCGATAAAAAAACCCTATTTGTGCAATATTCACAGACATGACAAAGGCATTCGACTATGTAAAACTTGACACTCTCTTAAATAAACTTAGCGATGATGGCATAAGAGGAAACGTGCTAAACCTAATTAAGTCATATTTCACGGATAGAAAACAGTACACAGAACTATCGAGAATCTGTACTAAAACTAAGCGTGAACTGAAATACCCATCCAGTTGCAGAGTAACAGAGTTCGGAGTTCCACAGGGCAGTGTACGCGGTCCATTACTGTTTCTACTTTATATTAATGACCTACCCCGTCAAATTCGACAGCCAATGACATTATTTGCCGATGACAGCACTGCTATAGTCGAATGTATGAATGAGACGAACTACGAAGATTACATAAACAGCACACTTAAAACAATAATAGATTGGCTTATAAAAATAATCTAGTCATAAATGTACAAAAAACTAAATTCATGCATTTTCACTAAAGGGTACAGCCAAAAAAAGTAATTACTGAATATAATACACGCGAAGACTTGTAATTGGCTTCCTGCTGTATATGGTTCCCTTTTTATTAAGTCTTTAAGCTGTAAGACTTCCATGTTTAAATAAATAAATAAATAATGGCCAAATCTTAGAGACAAATTCAGTGACTAAATTCTTAGGAGTGCTCATTAACGACAAATTGACATTAAAATCTCATGCTGAAAATGTGTGCCAAAAATGAGTAAATCTTCATATTATGTACTCTATAACCTCTCAAATAAACTAAACCTAAATACATTAATTATAGCCTATCATGGATTAGTTGCTTCATTATTAAGATACGGTGTCATATTTTGGGGCAACTGCAGTGAGAGGGAAAGAATATTTAGGGCCCAAAAACGATGTCTTAGATCAATGACAGGTCTTAAGTTTACAGAAAGTTGTCAACCTGTATTTATATCCCTAAAAATTCTGACATTACCTTGTTTATATGTACTAGAAGTTGCCCTATTCGTTAAATTAAATAAACACCTACTTAACTCAATGATTGACTTAAGACAACGCACCAATGAGGTCCCAGTATAAAAACCAATTGTGCACAGGTGGTCATAGAACAGCCTTGTTAAAAAATAGCATCCTTTCCATGGGACCGCTTATATATAATAAATTACCTGAAAAATTAAAATACCTACCCATAAAAGTGTTTAAAAAAACAATTAACAATACTATTGCTGGAGAAATGTTATTACACAATTAAAGACTTTTTAAATGACAAAACTATAGGAAAATGTTATTGATAAATGTACGTTGTCTTTGAAATTTCGAATGGTTTAGATGATAATAATGACATTGTTATCTATTTATTAGTGATTTTATGAATGTTGTCATATTGTAATTTGACATACTTAACAGATTTTGACATTACCAGATTATCTAAATTCTATTTTCTAATATTAATTGTGACTGTTGTTAATGTTTTGGAATATTTTGACATTAAGCCTTTCGACATCACGCATTACGACATATATTCTTCTCTGTATGATTTTCGAGAGATTTATATTTAATTCATTAATTATTTTGATTTTTTAGTCTGATCTGTAACTACTACTAAATTCGACTATGGCTAATAATAATTTTAATAGCTGTATCTATATTACTAAATAAATTCAAACCTAATATTTTGCATGCCGTAAGGTAAATGCATCGGGTCACTTAATAATTATTCCAACTTATATGTATACCTACATTATCAGCAAATAAATGATTTCTTTCTTTCTTTCTTTCTTTCTTTCTTTCTTTCACACATCTGCACAAGGCCCTCTCATTTGATCTATCAAATCTCGATAAAAGACGTAAAGATATTGTGGCCCATTCCTCTCGGGTCTGTACGGTTTTCGCCAGGCGTCACTATAATACTCAATCAACTTATATTTATAATAAATTGAACCTCAAATTGAATATTTACCCCATGTTGCGGTATGAATGAAAAAATACTCGTAACGGAATGGTTCAAATCACAAACGTACGATGAAATTGAACTTATATTAACCAGAATATGCTAATGAAGAACCTGTACCCAATCAAACATACATCAAACATTAACACACACACGCACACACACTCACACCCACACACCCCGCACATCCACCCACCCCCACACCCATACACACACACATGCCTGTACATGCTAAAACAATTTTGTAACATTCTAGAACCTAAACATTTTTTAATCTTTTTGTTTTTTAATTATGTCTAAACATTGTAGATAGTAACCCATGGGAAGTTGCGACGTAACTCCATCAAAATTATCCTTATAACTTACCGGGGCTGCCTCAATTTTGTGCTGTAGAACAATTGAGAAACAATAAAGCTTTTATTATTTTATTACTTTTATTACATGCACGAGGTCCAAAATGTATGAAGCATGAGTTCGGTCCAGCTCACAGAACATATATACCCTAAAGGGTCCAGCTGCTGATGCAAAACTAACCAATTATCTTAAAACGCTCCACTCCACGCTGGCTGGCTTTACTCCAGACCTTTGATGATTTAGCTACGCACTTATATTATCAATTGAATAAGAGATCTTGCAGTTAAAAAGAGCTTGTAAATTTCTAAATACCTCGGAATAGAGTGCCAATTTTAGAAACCTTCTGATTAAGGTGCCTTTACCATAGATTTAAAAAAGTTCTGGAATTAACGCACCCCAATAATATTTCTTTTTTAAATCATAATAAATACACTGAATGTTTTATAAAACATTGTTTATTTATTAAATTGGTTAAATTGATTGTAGGAGAAAATTGTGGTCACATTATTAATATACGCACAGAGTCGCACACGTATATAACGGACTAGCGTAGTAGTACTTCGTCCCTAGTCTGATCACTATGTAGGGCAAGCCAATCACTAGGGAGAAAGCGAGCCAATATCTAGATGTGATCCTCGATCACCACCTCACCTTCAGTGAGTACTTGGAGGGCTCGTTCGCGCGTCTCTTCCGCACTCGGTAGGTTTCACTTTCTATTGACCGCCCGCAGTAAATTGTCTCTCATGTGCAAATTGCACATCAACACCGCGGTCTTCTGTCCCATCATGACCTATGCCTGCGTTGTATTTGCGCACGCAAAGCCCCGCCATCTTCATAAGATTCAGACCCTTCAGAACCGTTTTCTCAGAAAGGTTACGGGAGCACCCTTTTATGACCGAAATGTGAATCTTCACATAGACCTTCGAATGCCCACCATCCAGCAGTTCATGAAACGCCTTTCAAATCGTTTCTTCGACTGTGGCATAAAACACCCCAACCCCCTGATTAAAGCAGCCGCCTGCTACACTTCCTCCCGCAGACGTAAAATTTGGCGCCCGTGGTATACCTTAGTCACCCCCGACGACGCGACTACCCTCCTCCAGGAGAGTAATAAGGCCACTAGCACCATAGAGAAATACAAAAACAGACCGGCGTCCTTCCGTCCTCGCTGCCAAGGCCCACCGCGACGCCCCAATCCACGTCCGCCCCGACCCTTGCTCGAGCCAGACCGCGCCGCTGAGCCTATAGCTAAATTCCTCCCCTAATAATAATAATTCTGACCCAGCCTGTCCCTTGCTGCCCTCCTGTAGTCGCAAGTGTAGGACGACATTCGCAAATGAATATGCACAGTCTCTATCACATTCACGGTTTTCCAAGCCATGTCGGTTTTGACACACATCAAAGTGCGCGAACCTCGAACGAATATTTGCGCGCATGTGAGTGACTAGGGTTATATGAAACACTAGCTGCTTCCCGCGGCTTCACCCGCGTGGATGTCGGAAATTATCCTGCAGAAAAGTGCTACCGGGATAAAAAAAAGTAGCCTATGTTACTCCTTTTATCATCAGCTATCTGCCAGTGAAACTCGCGTCAAAATCGGTTCAGCCGTTTCTGAGATTAGCCGGAACAAACAGACAGACAGAAAAGATTGTAAAAAAATATATTTTGATAAATCTACCGTGTATGCATTTAATAAAAAGTGCTTATTTTAATATTACAAACAGACACTCCAATTTTATTTATCTGTAAAGATGTACCTATAGATCGAATGGCATAAAAAAAAAGGTTTTGTGAAAACTGACCATTTTCCTGCTATTTTTTTTTTTTCAAAATCTGTGATTGCTAATGAAAATATCCCAAAAAGTTAAGGAATCTCTCATAAACCCGATTTCCTGTAGTTACAATTGTTATAGCTGCCCTTACTGCCTGCCCCATCTCAAAAATCCACCCGTGTAACAAGGTCCTCTATGATGTATTCAAATAGTAATCAGAAACGCGGACCTCACCCAGTTTAAAAAATATGATTGACGTGTAAAAGTGTTTGTACAAACCTACTTACAGAAATAAAATCATTTATCATTAAATTTCGCTGTCTAGTAAATTAAATTAAATGTCGATCAGAGTAGCCGTAGACGGCTGGTCCCCCGACCTTATGGCTATTGATGCCGGAGTTCCTCAAGGGTCTGTTCTCTCTGCAACTCTTTTCCTGCTGCACATCAATGACCTACTTCAGCCTGGTATTGTTGGGTACGCAGATGACAGTACTGTTTCAGAGACTTACATGTCCAGCGCAAAAACCAGCGGGGCCGAAGTTTATTCCTTGAGAGAGACCATGGTAGAGCGGACAGATTTAACCTTAAGCCTTGTCTCCCAGTGCGGTGATGACAATCTGGTCTCTTTTAACGCCACCAAAACACAGGCGTGTCTATTTACCGCTAAAAGGAGTCAAATCAACCAATCTCCTACTTTTCGGGGTACATCTGTTCCTGTAACTGATCGGCTCGAGCTCCTAGACATGGAGTTGACATCTGGTCTCAACTTCGGCGCCACCATCGAGTATAAGCCCAAACTGCGGCTAAGAAGCTGGGCATCCTAAATAAGGTGAAGCGATACTTTACGCCTGGACAGCTTTTAATCCTGTATAAAGCGCAAGTCCGATCCTGCATGGAGTATTGCAGCCACCTTTGGGATGGCTCAGCTAAATACCAACTTGCCGCGCTTAACTCGGTGGAACGCAGAGCTAAGAGACTCATTGGCGACATAAAACTGGTGGATGCCAAGCTTCACAGCGTGGCTCATCGCCGTAAGGTTGCCTGCTTGTCGGTCACAACAGGTTGTACTTCGGTGAGTGTGCCCAAGAACTCCACGAACTCATTCCACCGGCCCCCTTCTACCATCGGACATCTAGGCGTACTGCAAGTTACCATCCCTACCTAGTTGCTATTCCACCAATTCGCACTAAGCGCTTCCGAACATCTTTTATAATGCGCACAGCAAAAGAGTGGAATTCTCTACCTGCGCCTGTGTTTCCGACCGCATACAACCCAAATCTCTTCAAAGTGAGAGTGAACAGGCTTCTTCTGGGTAAGCTCACTCCATCGTCAACTTTGTCTCTGTCATCTCTGACCTAGACTAGAGTCAAGAGCAAACCCATCTAAAATAAAAAAAATAATTGCATGCGGTGCCGGTGCGCACGCGGGGTCAAATTTCGAAGCACGCGGTCAGACGTTCAAGCGGTCCAATAGCACGCGGCTCGGAACGTTCAAGCGGTCCAATAGCGTGCGGCTCGGACGTTCAAGCGGCAGTTAATAACCTTTGCATTTGTCATCAACTTGAGTGGAATGTCTGAAACAAGGAAAATGGTAAAAAAAATCAATTTTAACATCAACAACCCGCATGAGCACCTATCTACGGCTACGATACATAAAATAATAAACTACAAGGTGCGTAGTACTTGCAATTGGCATGCAAGTACCTACATATAAATATAACCTGCGGGGTAGTTGCCTAACACACTAACTGAACAGTAGGCTTGGTTTTCATTTTGACAATTCAACAACATTCATTGCGTTATTTACGTTGTTGAGCAGACAAATTTTTCGAACATAATATGAAGCATATTAGCAATAGGCTTCAAAATGATTCAGATTGGTCAGGCAAAGTGGTATTGTGTTTATTACATTGTCTATGGGAATTTCTCAGTTGCATTGCATTGCAACCCGTATAGTCTGACACTGCCCGGTTGATGCCAACATAACCAGCAAAATTAACCAACCAACCAAATTGCCAACCTCTACGGGGAATACCTGTGGCGTGATTTGTTGTTGTAAGAGTTCCGCAATGTATAGCCAGGGTAATTAATTGTTAAACAAAGTGACACCCTACGTCAATTTGCCGTGTTATAACTCATCTGCCTTTTTCATACTATTTTGGGGTCGGCTTCCAGTCTTACCAGATGCCGCTGAATACCAGTAGATGTATAAGCGAAGTCTGAATTAACGAAGCAAAAGGAGTATGTAAGGATCGTAGCAGGCGGTGTTCTGTAGTTTCTGCCTATCCCGATGGGAAGAAGGCGTGAATTTATGCATACATAATATGTATGTAATAAACTACAAGTAAAGCCGGATAACATAATATCACGCTTGTTTTCCCCAAAGGATTCGGCAGACGTGTAGATGGTAAACCCACATTTCGCCAGTTATGTTTAAGTCCCAATGTAATAGCGGGCGAGCCTGTTGCCCCCAACCGAGCTTCTACTAACAAATTTAACCCAATAACACTTTGCCCGACCCTGGTATCGAACCCAGGACCTCATGCTTAGTAGTAGCGCTGCGGGCACTAAAAAATTCACGTTGAAAGGCGGTACTAATAAAATTCGTAACGTCGAAAGTGCGTTGAGTGCACAACTTCTGTCACGGAACGCCCTCAAGGCAGTCAGCTTCTCACGTTGGAGGTCTGCCCGGCTTGGGCGGAGCACCGCCGTGTCCTCGTGGCGGCGACCTCTCGCGTCCGGCACTGGTCCAGGCCATGGTACGGAGCGAGAGGGCCGCGTGAGGGAGAGGTTATCGTAGCGCCCTCAAGCCCCTAGTCGCCGCAGGAAACGCCCTGGGCGTCGGGAATCAATTGCCAATTCCCGGTCACCGTAGGCGCGGGCTTGCGGATGGCGAGCAACGGGCAGCTCGCGGTCCGGTAAGGACCAGGCCCGGGTAGACGGCGCGTTGTATTCCACGCGCGCCTCAAAGTGATGTCAGGCACACATTGACGGGGTCCTTTAGGGCCGCTACCTGCCAGGGTTGCGGATTGTTCGAAAGAGTTGCGGTGGCCCCTGGCACAGGCATCTGAAGGAACATGGGTGGGTTTTAGTCAGGAAAAGTTTGACACGCCCTCCCGCTCCGCCCAGAGCAGGAGAAGTTATTTGAAGATAACCCACCCAAAAAAAAGAGAGAGAGAGAAAAGAGATCGGATATTCGGATGCATATTTACCTAACCCCGAAATACGATCTAAATGAATGTGGCCGCTTTTGTTTAGATCGAATTTTGTTGCTTCGTGTCTCAATATGAAAGTTTATAGAAGGTATTAGAAAAATCTTGACACACTTACCGAGGTCACTTATTGAGCCCATTTCGCTTGTTCCCAACGAGTCACACCTCAACGGGTAACAGTGTGACTCGTTGGGAATGTTTTGGATAATAATTCCCAACGAGTCACAGTTACTGTTACACTGTTACTCGTTGGGATGATCCCACCTTGATTTAGGGTATCATTTAAGCTAAATAATGAAGCGAATAATAAGTGAAGTGAATAATGAGGCGTAGCCGACGGAGTCCCGCTTCGCGGGACTCCTACTTCTGGGCGGTTTAAAAAAAAATAACCACGAAGGGGACGGCGGGGTCTTTCAGACCCCGCCGTCCCCTTCTAACCTAACCTGTCCGAGTCGGGGTGCCCCAAGTTGTACCAAATACCTGGGAACAATTTTTGTTTATCTGAGAACGAAAATATTTCGTGGCGATAGATGATATAGTAACAGTGTAACAGTAACTGTGACTCGTTGGGAATTATTATCCAAAACATTCCCAACGAGTCACACTGTTACCCGTTGAGGTGTGACTCGTTGGGAACAAGCTGCCCATTTTCAAAATTCCTCAGTCACGAGATAATATTTTTTTAAAGGAGTAGCGCTAGTGGACCCGTGTATGCGCTCTTAAAGTTAAGATTTATTCTATACAAAAGTATGCATCCGAATATCCGATCTCTGGTCTTTAGTGTCGTAGTGCGAGCAAACCATAACCCGCTTGGTTTATATGGAAAGTGTTGAAAGTGCTGCCACTAGCAGCGACCACGGAGGTGTTTCCATGCTCTGTGAATAGCATATCCAGTCTGTTTCCACTGCCGGGACATAGGCCTCCTCTATAAGAGAGGGAGTGAGTCGTAATCCGAAATCCACCTCGCGGGCACAGTGCAGGTCGGTGGATGTTACATTGTCTTCGAATTTTTTGTTCTAGGATATGCCGGTTTCCTCGCGATGTTTTCCTTCGCCATTTTGAGAGCAGTGGTGATGAATGTACACAAAGTAAAATGGCGCCAACATAATGATCCTCTAATGATGATTCAAATTAATGTACCTAATTGTACCTATTGATGCTTCTAATGATTATAATTCTGTATATACAGATTGGTTACGGTCGCGAATTATATTTTGATCAACATACAACCTGACACTGACCTGCAAATTGAAAAACCTTACCTTACCATAACGCATTTCCTTTGCGAAAAACGGTTGTCGCTCAACATTGTTTCCAATGAATATAAATACTTACCCTTTTACTATAAAATAATTTTTTTTTCCAGTGCTAAAAAATGACTCGCCGATATTAAGTAGAGGTTTGTTCAAAACAGAACGCAACAAGCCAAAGTTTGATATCAAAAAGCCATACACGGTCGGAAAAGACAAAACTGCTTCCGTCACCGGCATAGACAACTTGAAAGATGAACAAGAACAGCTGTACATCAAGAAGGCCGAACAATTAGTTTCGGAGAATGCATCTGCCAAATACCCGAGAGCCCGATGCTCCAATGTCCAAATCCCAAATTGTTGCCATATGAATAATCGCGTGCCGGCAAACGTCGACCCTTTGAATTTCGAACGTCTTTTGATCCCCCCAATGGCGTCTGTGGCACAAGTTTTCGTCAGATATTACGTTACTGGAAGCGAAAATAAAAAAGACGTATTTTGGAGACCGAAAGCAAGGGTTCCAGATGAGAAAGAAATGATAAAACGATTGAGGGATCCCGCCATGAGAAAAGAAGCTGAAATGGAGGTCAAATATTTATTTTGAACTATGGCAACAAAGAGTATTTTAAAAAAAAAACGCCAATCTGAACAAGAACGACCAAAACATAGTGCCCCCACCCGAGCAGTCGGCGCTATCAGAGTTTTGATTAAATCGTTTATATTATCTTATCTTATCTTAGGATTTTTTATAATGTGACGTGAATAGGTCAAATAAAAAGCCTATTTTTTAAGCTTTTTGGTGTCTTATTTTCGTTCACTACTCGTTCGGACATGTCCTATTAGTAGGTAGAATGTTTTATCATCATTTAAAATAAAAATGATATTTACATATTCGCTCTCAAATTAACGTAAGCTATCGATTTCGATCAGAGTATAAAAAAGAATTATTGAACTATACGAGTACTCGAAAGGTTTAGGTAGTTAAATAAAGGTAAACAAAAAAAACCACGTGACTCATAGATGTTAAAACTTTTATTTCAAATGTTAAAATCATATTATTTTGAGTCCCATAATAATGGGCTCTATTCTGAATCTGAATTTGAGGAACTATCTGTCACATTAATAATAAAGCGTTCAGTGGTATCATCAATTAATTTGTCTAATTTAAACATTTTCTGTTCTTCTTTTATTACATGACCCTCGTAACTTTTCCAAATCTCAGCAGACACATTAGCTAAAGCCTCTGGCAAAAGAATTTTTAGGTCAGACATTTTAAAAGTTTAATTTTTCTCGGCTACAAACCCTTTAACTTGAGCCCATATTAACTAAATTGAATTGCGCTCACAGTGGTATGGTGGCAGCCGCAATACAGTGACACCATAATATTTTTTTTTCTAATTCATCCACAACTTAAGGCTTCTGGTTAACCGACTAAACGTAATACCGGCTACTTCAGTTGCCATACTACGTCACAGGTGTACTCTTCAATTTAGCAACGTTTTCTAATTCGTTGTATTTTCTAAAAGGTTTACGGAACCTGTCTTTTGGGGTCTTTACAATAGACAGATTACAAAATATTATACTATTTTATAAATCTAACAAAAAAATTATGCTCAAGCAATAACATGTACGAAGAGTATAGTTTACGAATAAATGATAAAGTTTAACATACAATAATAAAAGAGGAAACTATCGTTTAAATCGCAAATAACTTTAATTTTGTTGTAACGTATTTTTAAACAAGAAAGTGTCAACTATACCTTTACGTTTTACGTTTACCTTTATTTAACTACCTAAACCTTTCGAGTATAGGTACCTTAGACACATTCACCAAATTATAACAAACATTTAGTCGAATAAATAATTATTATATTTAAACAAGCTGACCCGACAGTCGTTGTCCTGTCTTAACTATGAATGTCATATGTAGTTTAGTTTTAGTTTTAACTATTGACTAAAAATAAAACTATCGACTCATTTATCAACCGATCCATCTGTGTTAAACGATATTTGCAGCGCGCATTCTGTCAATCGCTGACAGTTATTTCAAACAACTGACAGTTATGTAAAATTAATATTGGCGTTAAGTTTTCTTAAATTTTGTAACGTTCCGATCAACTTCCTCATTTTTTTTATTTCATAAGATTGTTCTCCTGACAATAACGAACACAACAAAAAAAAAATAGTGAAATCGGTCCAGCCGTTCACGCGTGATGGCGTGACCAAGGGAAATAGGGATTTATTTTTATATATATAGATTACGAGTAAGCGTTATTAGTTTAAAATAATTAGGTACTTATTTGACTGTTGTAACTATTTATTGTCCATCTAGCGGGGTAATTGCGTACCTACCTTTTTTTTTTTTTGAGTGCGTAATCATCAAATGACCTCTCCCGCTCTGGGCGGAGCGGAAGGGCGTGTCAGACTCTTACTGACTAAAACCCACCCGTGTTCCTTCAGTTGCCTGTGCGCCAGGGCCACACTAAGGCCATCTTGCGCGTTCTTGGGTTATCCTAAATAACTCGGAGTTGGCAGCTAATTCAGGGATAATCAAATAATTCATCTTGCACCACCAAGAGTTAGAGGTAAACCCACCGATGTGGGAGAGTTAAGTCGTGGTTAAGTCGCTAAATTCTGGGTTAATGTTAATACCTAATGTCAAAATAAATTGAGGTTATTAGGTACCGCTGATAACATGTTTGTTCCATTTTATTTGCGTAAAAAACTTTTACGTGTATGAGAATTAAGGCCCCATTTTGAACGAAAATATACAAAGTAGGACAGTGTTTTGCGATAATAACTTGTTTTCACAAATTTTGTTTGGCATTAGCTTAGATTTTGGAATAAAGACTTTTCTGTAGTGTCCATAGTTTACCAGGTACAGCATGTGTATCATGGCCACTATAGAAACGGAAAAAAACGGAAGACAAAATGACAGATTGTAGAAAGATTTCTACAGGGCGATATCAAAATTCAAGAAAATAATAACTTTTTGTTAAGAAAGTGATTTGTCTTCTCTTCGTAGGGTAGAGATAGAATTGGTCATGCTATGCATGCAGGTTCGCTCTCAATCCTCTATGTGAGAACTGAAGGCCCAACCAGTCCAGACCAGTCCATAACTCGTTTATTTGACTTTCACAAAATTTGATCCAACTTTCACAATTCTTAGGGAATGTTTACTAAATCCTAAGCACATTTTCAAAGAGTTAACAAAGTGTTCCTCACACCACACGCACATTTTTATATTTAATATTGTTCGACGTTGTAGTAACTTAAGTGACCATTCGGTACCATATCAGCAGGCAATATATTCATGAACTCGTAGAAATAAATACAAATTATAAAAAAAAAACTTAAATATTATTCCTTTTATGATGTTTCCGTCAATCAAGAAACTACAATCAGTTTCATCCAGAAAAAAAGTACTGTTTCCGAAGGAAAGAACTTTCGACGGTCACTAGATGGCGCTACTTGTCTTTCGAATCATGATTGAATGATATTAGAAACTTTAGTATTGTGCTAAGAGTTATTTTTTTTTAATATAAGTAATACATTTTGTGAGTCTAAAGTGCAATCCGGCACCGTTTGACCGAACACCATGAAAGTTGGCATATAGGTTAGTACAGTCGCCAGTACAACAAGTTATCATAAACTGTCAGATTTTCTTATTCTTTTTTGAACTTAACCGTCAACATTTTAAGGTTTAAAGTCGTTGACCTGTCCTGACCTGTCCTTGACCTGTAGGCGACTGTACACAAACCACTTCGTGCTTCTAATATAAATATTGCATGTCTGTCAACGATATTCCAGTGATGTATAAATGGACCGATGTATTTTTAATGGACAAGGATTTACAGGAATTATTTCAACCACTAGGTTGTCTACGCAGTTGCACGTTTGTGATGCGACTAGGAATCGAACTCGCGATCCGTACCAACATAAAGTGCACTACGCATCGGGTTATCGCTTTTTTCCGCCCTGCCGGTGTGACCTTAGCCTATAATGCCAGAATCATAACAACGAAAGGAAAATTATTACAAATAGCAGTTTCCTTGTCGACTGGACCAGGTGAATCCCAAGTGTAATGAATATGTAAACTAGTGACGAATGTCAACCTGCACGATTGGCTAGGGTTGCCACTTGGTCACTCGTAACAAAAATAAATATATTGTCATGATTTCCAAATACATATAAATAAGATTTGTATTAAAATCACTAATTACAGAAATCGTGAGTGTTACGTAGAAGAAGAAGCCAAAAGAGATACTTTTAAAATCGTCATGACTACACTGATACAAAAATCATTTGAAGCAAATCACATACTTTCAATTTTATATTTACTACTAGCTTTTTCCCGCGGCTTCGCCCGCGTGGATATCGGAAATTATCCCACGGGAACGTACCACCAGGTTAAAAAGTATCGTACATATTAATCCAGGTTATAAACTATGTGTTCCGAATTCCATCCATCCAATCCGTTCAGTAGTTTTTGCGTGAAAGAGTAACAAACATCCATCCAACCATCCTCACAAACTTTCACATTTATAATATTAGTAGGATTTCGGAAATGTATTTATATACTGGAAAAGGTGTAGATATGCATTTCAATCTGAGGTACCGAAAGTATCGCTTATTGGTTGGCAAATAAGTCTTGTAGCTGGTGTACACGTGGCTAAATAATAACAGCCGTACGGGTTGATCAAAGGTTAAGCTACGCTTGCCGCGGACGGTTCGTGGATGGGTGACCATCCATTACATATTGAGACCCTACCCTCCGTGCCTCGGGTGTCATTCGTAGATCTCTGCAAGTCGTTACGGGTAGTCAAAAACCCAAAAGTCTGACAACCAGTCTTACCAAGGGGTATCGTGTTACCCAGTAACTGGGTTGTGTAGGCAGTCGCTCCATGTAAAATACTGGTATTCAGCTGCATTCAGTTAGACTAGAAGCCGACCCCAACATAGTTGGAAACGGATGGGCAGACTGATTGACTTCAACAATCAAAACCACCTTTCGTTTCCAGACCACAGCCTGTTTCCATATAGGCCTTCAAATCTTAGAAGACAGGAATGCCCTAGGCCTTCTACAGCAAGCGTCGCATGGTGTCCTGCTCCGAGACTTCCCTGTGGTCAGTGTCACCAGCTTTACCTCCATAACGGCTATCCTGACCTGCACCCTAAATTTACACCCTAAATCAATCACAATTTGAAGCCATCCATTGCTTCATATGAATGAAAAATGTGTCTGCTCAACAACGTACATAACGCAATGAATGTTGTTGAACTGTCAAAATGAAAACCATTGCTACTATTAGTGTGACGCAATTAACCCGAAGATAAAAAAAAAAACCTTTTGCCTTCCAAGACAGTAGGCAGCCCTAGGCTTGGTTGAGGTATTAGACTCGGCAATTAAACTTAATTATACCGTTTATCTAATACTAGCATAAACTCGCGAGTTCGTCCTTGTGAAATTTCTTGTTCCCCGACCCATTCGTCGCATCGCATCGCCTGTCCGCGCTATTACTTCGTTTTCGCTTTTTTATTAATTTATTTATATATTCTTTATTGTGCACCACGAAATACATAACAAAAATAAATCTAACACTACAAAACATACAATGCGTGGCCTGCGATCTCTTTCAGGCAACCCCAAGGTTACACACAGGTATTTGCACAGAGCAACAGCCCCATTTTTTGTCCCGGCAAATCACTGTCCATTCCAAAATGGACAGTGATTTGCTGGGACCACCGGTTCTGCTTTTTTTAAATTTTTGTTCGGGTCCTAGCGTGATGTTAAATAGCCTCAATAATTGGGCTATCGAATGAAATGATTAACCTTCACATACCATACTAAGGCTAAATAGGATATACAAGACCAAATAATTGAACATGTGAAACCACCGATTGTACTTACTCTATAGAAATGTGAATAAATTAATAAGAATATGAAAAATATTTTTTCAAATCCGACCGGTAGTTCCAGAGATTATACAAACTTACAAACAAACATAATTTACCTCTTTATAATATTAGTATGTACTTCTAGATATAGATGTATCTATAGAAGAGGTCGTGAGATTATCTGTGCGTCAACATCAGCTAATATGAATTATTAGAATTGATTAGGAATTAATCAAGCATGTTTCAGCCAACAACAAGGAAAACATCGTGAGGAAACCGGCATGTCCTAGAACCAAAAATTCGAAGACGCGTGGGGCCCGCGTGATTTGCCCACTCCCTCTCGAAGAGAGGAGGCCTGTGTCGCGGCTGTGAGAACATTATAGGCTGTATATGCTATGTTTCAGCCTCTTTCAAAAGTACTTATTTCTTTTTTTATAAGTACCCTCGTGACTCGGAAAGCACGTTAAGCCGTTGGTCCTGCGCCTGATGTCTCTCCGGTCGTGCCGGATTGCCGTCCCATCGAACTATAAGAATGAGGGAAGAGAGAGTGCACCTGTGTTTGCGCACGAGTGCACTATTATATCTCCCGCATCGATGGCTAGTCTCAGCTGAGATTGGCCGCCATGACCGAAATTCGGTATGGAGGACTATTATTAAATTTTTTTAATTCTCTTTGGTTGCATACATGTATTCATACTAATATTTTAAACGCGAAAGTAACTGTCTGTCTGCTATCTTCGGCTGAACGGATTTCGATGAAATTTGGCACACAGGTAGTCCATCACCTGCACCCTAATTGAGTAACACACTAACTATCATAATCTGAATCATTTTGAAGGATATTGCTAATCCATTGCTTTATATGTTCGAAAAATTTGTCTGCTCAACAACGCAAATAACGTAATGAATGTTGTTGAACTGTCAAAATGAAAGCCATTCCTACTGTTAGTGTGCTACGCAATTACCCCGCTGGTTGGGAACAATATAGGATACCTTGTTTATCCCGAGAACGTTCCCGTGGGATAATTTCCGATCTTCACGCCAGCGAAGCGCAGGCAAAAGCTATTTCATATGTACATAAACTCTCGCCTTTTTCCCATGAGGTTAGACAGAAACTACAGAACGTTAGAAGAGGTGTACGCTTCACCCACATTTCACCGGTTATGTGTAAGTCCCATTGTAACAGGGGGCGAGCCTATTGCCGGGCACAAATCCAGACCGGGCTGCTACTAGTACTGAGAAATTCCAGTCCCACCCGACGAAATTAGGGTCACTGAGCCGCTCAGGTCCTCCACCCAGTCATCCCTGGGCGGGACAAAGTACGGCTCAGCGACCACGGTGATGTTAATCGACCACTGCGCCATGCTCTGGAGCAACAGATCCTGAGCGGTGACGCAGTGGTGGAGCCCATTTCGAGCAACTAATTAGTTAGTTTACCATTTTTTGTAAATAATTAAATTAATTTAAAATTTCCTGGTTTTCATTTAATTTATCATGTTTGTTAGAGCGATTTCATCCTTATAATTGACCCTAACGATCGATGCAATAAAAGTACAGGGTACCTATATTTTTTTCAGATTTTAGCCGGTTCGATTCCCGGGTGTGGGAGAAGAGAATTTTCGAAAATCTTTGAATGCAGTTTGCTTTCTATTCAAAAATAAAGGAATGTTTCCTTTGAGTAAAACTTTCTATCTGCAGTATTAAGAGTACTTTCCCTCCAGGTGGCATTACAAAATTCCACCCTGTATATAAAAATGAATCCCAGTTTCCCTTGGTCACGCCATCACGCGTGAACGGCTGGACCGATTTAACAAAAAAAATTTTGTTGTGTTCGTTATTGTCAGGAGAAGGATCTTATGAAATAAAAAAATAAGGAAGTTGATCGGAACGTTACAAAATTTAAGAAAACTTAACGCCAATATTAATTTTACATAACTGTCAGTTGTTTGAAATAACTGTCAGCGATTGACAGAATGCGCGCTGCAAACATCGTATAACACAGATGGATCGGTTGATAAATGAGTCGATAGTTTTAGTTTCAGTCAATAGTCATAACTAAAACTAAACGACATATGACATTCATAGTTAAGACAGGATAACGTCTGTCGCGTCAGCTAGTTTAATATATGAATTGATTTTGTCTTTTTATTTCGGACGCTTTTAACATTCTACATCGTTCTCACATGTATAATTTCAACATGAATGATGAACTTAACCAATATTTTGTAACCATATTTTGGTTTAAAAAAGTGTCTGTGGAGTTTCTTCCCCGTTCTTCTCCATAGGTACCTACTACGCTTTGGAATGGGCAACTAGCTTCATCTTTCTGACCGACCGACCCCTTGACAATTCAAAAGTGCCTGTAATTGGTTTATTTGAAATAAATGCTTTGAGTTTGATAGCAATCTAAATGGACTCGGTCCAGAATTCTGTTACGTGCTTGCCGCTATCACCAGCGTCCATCAGTTCGTATCGTGCAGCTGACAGGACACGCAGGACATGATATTAAGTGTCCCATCGTATGTGGAACAGCACCACGTTTGCACTCCAAGGCGGAGTCGTCTAAATCTGCATTAAAATTACGAATTTCTCGTGCCATTCTCAAAGTAAATACTCTAAAAGGGACTCTCAGTTAACCCCCGCCAATATTGAAGCCTTGAACTCAAGACAGGTTTGCACACTCACAGTTCAAGTTACTCAGTTTATTTATCTACCTGTAGGTACTAGCATTGCCACGCAGTGACCCTGCTTATTGTACTTGCTCTTGAAAATTCCGCGGAGTTAATTGTTAAGCAAATCGACTACTATCGAAATCGGTTTTGTGCAAATTGCAGCTCTGTTTTACGTCGTATGTTGATCACAATGCGATTCGCGACTGTAGGAATGATATATTTACTGAATAATAATCATAAATTTCATATCAATCGTCAAACTTGAGAAATTTGGTCCACCTGAAAATTTTCACATGAAATATTCTGAAACTAACTCTGGTCCAGTAGTTGCAAGGGTTACTGCTGAGCATGGATCCTAAGTTCAATTCCCAGGTCGGGCAAAGTGTTATTGCGTTTTCCCATCTAAAATTTCTCAGTAGCAGCCCGGAGTTTGGATTTGTGTCCGGTTGATGGCAATAGACTCGCCCCCTATTACATGGGACTTAAGGGGACTACATGAGCTAAACGCAAATTTATAATGCCTAAAAATATATGATCCACTGCAGTAGCCAAAATCAGAAAAATATATGATATTCTTCTGGATATATGCTAGTTATAGTGTGTTGAAAACATAATACAATTAACTTGATATGATCGAAAAAAAACACGAAACTACCTCTAAAAAAAATTATTAACGATTAAAAACCATACTAATTTACATGCAAACATTCAGATTTTTTGTCAGATTATTCTACAAGTAACATACTAACGTAATAGTGTTTTAATTTTTTAGTCCAATGAATAGATTTTTTGTAAATCCATAATTGCTTCATATTTTGCAATAAATTACCAGCGTTGTGTCATTTCGCGGCTCTTTCTTTTCTATGCAATCCGACAGTGACCGCGCTTTATCTCTTGTAAGCCTCTTAAACATAAATATGGGTGTACTATAGGTATACCTCTGCCTGACTCTTCGGGTAATACAGGCGTGATGTTATGATGGCGATTACTCTGGAATCTTGAAAAAACTCTAAATTCCTCCAAAAAAGCAATTAAGTACGTGCCAATCAAAGAGAAGAAACAGATGCATTATTGGTTAAGTATTTGAAGGTCAATTCCTACGTAAAACTGAGGAAAATCTTTGTTAAAAGACTCTGAGCTATGATTCACAAAATATACCTATTATATTATGTAAATAAAAGAACTAATTGTTATTCCCAACACGTTTGCAACATTTTTCCCCCTTTGATTTACGCACTTCTATTGCGGGTGACGAATTACCGGCCATCATTGCCCTAAGCACGAAAATACTCTACGGATCTTCGATAACGTCATTTATAAAGTTTTTCAGCCTACAAAACCAAGTCTGTAAAGTTCCCACTGCTGGGACTCCGGCTTCTTCCCTGTGAGAGGGAGTGGTTCTTACAGATAACGTTCACCACAAGGGCCCAGTGCGGGTAGTTTTCTTCAAATCAAATCAAAATATTTTATTTCAGATAAGCCTTTAAATGGGCACTTATGAAACGTCAGAAGCTAGGTGCTCGGTTCCAATTGGTAGTTTCCTATGCAGAAGAGCCGGCGAGAAACTCCACGGTTACTCTTTTTAAAAATAAGGGGCTTTTATAATGTTTTCAAATTACAGTGTTATTGGGTATGGGAGGACAGTGTAGGCCGCCTGTCAACAACTAACAGGTAAGTACTAAACAAAATAGAAAAAAGGTGTACAAATCTAGTCTACAAGTTGGGTCTACAACATTCTCTTCCTGCTTGCTATTCCTAAAGCACGGGAGATGGCAGTTTTTTAACAGAGTTCCAAAAAGGAAGAGTTATGGAGGTATGTTCGATTGTATGTTTTTTTTTTTTCTTTTATGTATGTTCACCGATTTCTCCGTCAATTGTGGACCGATGTTGAATATTTTTTGTTTGAAAGGGTATGCTCCCGAGGTGGTCCCATTGTCACCAAGTCAGAATCTGATCAGGTATCCCATGGAAATCGAGGGAAATCCTCAAAATTTATAGGCACACGTATAGCGATTTTGGTATTTTTTATAGTAACTCGTGCATTTGCTCTTGGAAAGTAGCATTTGGTAAAGTGGAACTGATGATGAAGACCAGAGGTGGCCACCGGAACTTCTTAATAATAAGTATTTTACGGGTTGCGATTCGATTTTAATATGGTTGCTAAGCAATTTATGCTCGTCGCAATGCATATGGTGAAATGGAGCTGATGGTGGCTTCACCATCAGCTCCAGTGGTTTTGGTTCTTAACAGGAGAACTCCTCAACAATTAACGTCCCTGCGTCGGGAAAAGGAATATTTTGTCAAAGATGATGAGCAGTTGACATTAGGCTATTGCAACTTAGATTTATTAATATCTGCCTCACTAAAAAGTGAAAAATGAAAACTTTTTTCCCAAAAAAACAACCGACTTCAAAAAAAACACTACATAGTGAAAAATAACTTTAATTTCGGAAGTCGGTGGCAAAAAACAAAAAACAGATACAAAGACACCGACATTCTCTCCCTGCTTGCTATTCCTAAAGCACGGAAGATGGCAGTTTTTTGCCCAAAAAAATCCTTGAAACTTTGTCTATGACATAAAATTTTGCTAGTAATGATTTAGAACTAGCTTATCTGTGCACCAAATTTCTTTTTTTTTATCGTAAACAGATTGATAATTTTGCTAATTTTAAATGCTCCTGTTTTAGGATTCCTTACCCAAAGGGTGCCAACGGGACCCTATTTCTAAGCCTTCGCTGTCCGTCCGTCCGTCTGTCTGTCAGCGGGCTGTATCTCATGAGCCATAATAGGAAGACAGTTGAATATTTCAGAGAATGTTCTATTGCCATAACAACACACAACAAATCCTAACTAATATTATAAATGCGAAAGAAAGTTTGTTTGTTACCTTTTCACGCCTAAACCACTGAACTTATCATCCTGAAATTTTACATATACGTTGTCAGGTGTACAGAAACGGACATAGGGTACCTTTCATCCCGAAAAAAAGTACTGTTCCCGAGGAAAACAACAATAACGTTCTTATGAGAATAGATGGCGCCACATGTCTTTCGAATCATGATTGAATTGTAACCCGAATTGATTGTCAAAATCTAAATTAACGTGAGTGAAGCCGCGGGCAAAAGCTAGTAATAAAATAAAGTGAAAAATTGAAGGGGGTCTCCCTCCATAGAAGAAACGTAATTTTTTCGGCGTTTTGTGCCTTGTGGTACGGAATACTTCGTGGGCGAGTCCGACTCGCATTTGGCCGGGTTTTTTTACTGTTTATATTTCCTGTGCGTGACCCAAATAAAATATTATTCTTTGCTTATTTTACTTGCTCACACGGCACCAGCGTGGCGCGGCCCTGCGATAATAGATAACATAACATTATATCACACCTTCAAGAGCATAATTGCACTTTTAGTGATTTTACAGGCGAGTCATATTAAGATGTTTTCGCGCCAAGATAGTTATAAAGATGCAGCAATATGACAAAGGCAGTGTTGCCCTCTGGCGGCAATAAGCTGATATTAATACGGGTGTTTGTTCCTCCGGATAAAAGGGCCTTTTTAAAACACTTTGGCTTACTTAAGTCATTTTTTCGATTTTTTGTCAGTTATGACCATGTCCTACCGAAGGTGCGATATTACGCTTCGCGCTTCTTCTGCGTGTATTTTTAACTGACTTCAAAAAAAACTTTTTTACAAAAAAACAACCGACTTCCAAAAAAAACACTAAAAGACGTGAAAAATAACTTAAATTTCGGAAGTCGGTGTCTTTGGTTTTATATTCTCGTTTTTGGCCACCGACTTCCGAAATTAAAGTTATTTTTCATGTTTTTTAGTGTTTTTTTTGGAAGTCGGGTTGTTTTCTTTGTAAATAGTTTTTTGAATTTACAACTTTTATTATACAAAAATCCGGGATGAAAAGAAGTAAACTTACTTCTCTTTCTTTCTTTATCTTTTTATTGATAACGATCGGTAATAAGGAGTAGGTAGACGTATGTTTTGAGATTTGACTATATTTTTATTAGATTTTTCGAAATCTAGAAAATTATTAAGCCACAGTCAACAAAATATTATTAAAATATCTCAAAAAATGGCGAAGTTCTATGTGTTTGAAAGTCGATGCTAGACAGAGACAGCATTATTAGCATCTGACGTCACAGGAACGCCATAGTAACTTCGCGCCATTCAATAAAATGATCGTTTTGCGTCACAAGGATAGAAGAATAATTTCAAATGAGGGTAACTTCTCCATTTTTTCAACCGATGTTATATTTTTTTTTGCAAATCATCTTTTTTTGTAACACCTTTATTATAAGTATTAATTAACGTAATATTTTTGATAGTAGTCAAATACTCTATTATTCGGAAATCCGAGGTAATTAGGAGGCCTATTGAATAACTCCATGCAGACTTCTCATTTCTTAAAAGCACTACCCGGCCCGAGAATCAATCCCAGGACATCATACTCAGCAATCGTATGGTCGATGCAGGCTAACATCAGACTCGCTTAAATAAAACACTTCCTCTCTCCTTAAACATCATCATTTCATTTAGTTTCCTTGCTCTTGTTTCATGTTTATTATTGTATATCTAATATGTAGATAAGTATATGTTTTATATATTTATTGTATATGTAAGTGGTACAGCACTGACTACCCGCAGTATTGTCTCTCGTTCCTTTAATCCATCTAAAGGTTGTCTGTAAAAGATCGCTTTTAACGATAAGCTGTCACCCTATGTAAAGTTTCTACATTTATATCTGTAATTTCTATAGTGTACATAATAAAGAGTATTCTATTACACACACATAAACTCACGCCTTCTTCCCATGGGGGTAGGCAGAAACTATAGAACGCCACCTCCTACGATCCTTACATACTCCTTTTGCTTGTATTCTATTCTATTCTATAAAACACTTTGCCCGACCAGCGTAGCATGGCCACTATAGAAACAGAAGAAACGGAAGAAAAAAATTACAGATTGTGTAAATATTTCTACGGCGCGATGTCAAAATTCAAAAAAAGAATGACGTTTTGTCAAGAAAATGATTTGTCTTCTCTTCGTAGAGTAGACATAGAAGTGGTGATGCTATGCATGCTGTGCACAGAACCCAGAACATCACGATGAACAGTCAGAGCCGCTAGACCAATGCGGCAGTCCCTCATTTGTGTAAATATTATGCTTGCATACAGTTTGGAATTCTGCCGGTGACACTAAAGTAAAGTCCCTACTCCGTAGGTATATATGACAGGTTATCAGCAGAGTATGCGTCGCACTTTGCATCAACACACCACATAGCAAGAACTAACAGAAAATCAACTATTTAAAATAACTATGATAATATACGAGGGTCGCCGCCGCCGAGGCCAGTCCAGAAAAAGGTGACGTAACGACCAGCGGGGTAATTGCGTAACACATTAACAGTACGAATAGCTTGCATTTTGACAGTGCAACAAAATTCATTGCGTTATTTACGTTGTTGATCAGACAAATTTTTCGAACATATGAAGCAATGGATTAGCAATAGGCTTCAAAATTAATCAGATTCTGATTGATAGTGTGTTACGGAATTAGGGTGCAGGATCCAAAGTATCCTATGTCCCACCAGGTCATAGCCTATCCGTATGCCTTACATCTAAATCTGTTCAGCCGTTAAAGCATGAAAAGGTAACAGACAGACAGGCAGATAATAAATTCAAATACAGTATTCCCAAATTAATAAATGATAAATGATTTTATTTCTGTAAGTAGGTTTATACAAACACTTTTACACGTCAATCATATTTTTAAAACTAGATGAGGTCGGCGTTTCCTATCTGACTACTATGAGAAGAAAGGCCGAAACAAACTCAGAGGTCACAGTCTCTTTTAAAGTCCAGACATAATCTTGGTCAGACCATGTGAAGACCATGTAGATTTATGTCTGAAATGGTATTTTGAGGAAAAACCACACAGAATGAGTGGACCTGTCCAGTCAGTGCACGCATTTGTCACTAATCGTGGAGCTCAACTCAGACTTAAGGAGCTCAACCACTCGACGAACAATACCAAAGAAAGGACACTTGGGTAGGCCGCATAAAGCACTCAAACTGCCAGATTATCATTGAAACTACCTGAGAAAGTGAAAAAATAAAATAAAAAAAAAGAAAGTTACCTACATAGTCCTCACATTCACAATAAATAAATAATAATACTATAATTCACAAAGTAAATTGTCATGAAATTGTATATATAATAATAATCAAAATGTCAAAATTTATGTAAAATAAAAAACTAAAAAATATAGCAAACATAAAAAAATATCAAAAACAAAAAACAACATTCAGTATGCCAAAAATTGGAGCAATTCAATCCCAAGCCTTTTTGTCCTCAATATAATCCTTAATCCTTAATAATGTGCTTGCAGATCTTCGCTAATTGTCGTATTCCCGGAAACACCCGAATCATTGAATCGTAAGAGCCCTATTTATACATGAAGAAAATGCACTTAACCACTCTATATACATATCGTCTTCCGACGCTCGGGGAATACGACCGTTGCCGAACAGTGACGAAGATTTCTATGCGCATTGTCACTTTGGGAGACCTGTAAGTAACATTTGTAGGGTCCCGTACCTCAAATTGAAAAACTGGTTGGTTGTCTGTCAAGACCCCTTTTCTCAGGAATGCGTGGAGGTATCAAATTGAAATAGATATCAAAAACTTAGATCATACGGTCCCTTGGAGCTGTAAAGAAAATTAAACTCCAGGTAAACGCAATAAAAAAATACGGCCATTCATGTCGCTTATTTTGACACTCGCAAATAATCAAAGCATTTATGGTACCTCCCGTTGACCTATCAGCAATAATGTGAGTGAGAAGCAAGGTGTTACAGTTCAAGTATAGAGAAAAATCTAGAAATTGTTTATATATAGTCAAATAATATCAACTGCAAAGTTAAGTTTGTTCTCCAATCTGGAATCGGAAATTAAGACCGTGTCTTGAATTAAATACAGACTAAATGTTACCTCAACATACGGATTAAGACTATTTTCAAATCCCTAACATTTCATAAAAAAATAATGAGAATTTTACAATCTTCCCCTATTTTACCCCTTGGGGGATGATTTTACAAAAGCACTGACACACGTAATTCTTGATTTTTTTACCAGAAAGCTTAAATTTGAATTTTCATATACTAACTTAAGGGGCTTACAAGAGCTAAAGCGCGGTCGGATCACTGTCGGGTTGCATAGAAAAGAAAGAGACGCGCGATGACACAACGCTGGTAATTTATTGCAAAATATGAAGCAATTATGGATTTACAAAAACTCTATTCACTGGACTAAAAAATTAAAACACTATTACGTTAGTATGTTGCTTGTAGAATAATCTGACAAAAAACCTGAATGTATGCATGTATATTAGTATGGTTTTAACTCGTTAAAAAAAATCTTAGAGTTATCTTCGTGATTTTTTTCTATCATATCAAGTAAATTGTATTATGTTTTCAACACACTATGTAACTAGATAATAATAAAAAAAACATATAGTATTTTTCTGATTTTGGTTACTGCAGTGGATCATATATTTTTAGGCATTATAAATTTGCGTTTAGGTCATGTAGTCCCCTTAAGAAGTGCTCGGTTTCCCAAATAAACTTTCATCCCCTATATCACCATTTTAGGATTATTTTTGAGACAAAAAGTGGCCTATGTCCTTTGTCAGGAAGCCATTTATCTCCTTGCCAAATTTTGTCAAAATCCGTTCAGTGATTTAATCGTGAAGAGGTAACATAGACAGACAGAGTTACTTTCCAATGTTTAGTATTAGTATGGATAAATATTACTTAAAACGTTGAAACATAATGTGTGGATCAAAGTGGATCTTCTGATCAAAAAGTTTTATGCAAGGACTGAATCATTTTTGTCTGATATATAAACTGGCACAGCGCCTGGTGTATTGTAGTTCTCGACATCGTGCTGCGAATAAGGTACGTACTTGGCAAAGCTCATCTTTTTATTTTATTCCCTTTATTTCATTTATAAAAGTACAAATCGTTTACATTTTTAAATATTTTTATAAAAACAATAAGAACGTGCTGCTGTGGTGGCCCAGTGGTATCGGCCCCGACTTACGAGTTGTAGGCCGGGAGTTCGAACCCAGGCAGGCACTTTACTTTGTGTATTTAATTTCTTCACGACTGCTCTCAAAACGGTGAAGGAAAACATCGTGAGGAAACCGGCATGTCCTAGAACAAAAAAAAAACGAAGAAATGTGACATTTACCAATCCGCACACGGCCCACTGCCTCTCACAGAGAGGAGGCCTGTGTCCCAGCAGTGGGAATGGAATATGCTGTTTTTTTTTTTAACATTTTAAAAATGGTGTCGGGAATAGGTTCCAAGCTACCGGTAGTCAGGGCTCCTGAGAAAGGAATCTCCGAACGATACTCGCCGTGTTCATGTACCGTTTTCTGGGATCAAGCCCAAGATTATTTTTGTTTATTATTGTCTTCCCTCGTATCAGGAACTTAATGAGAAAGATCTTTATTTTTTCAAACTTCATTGTCCCACTGCTGGACAAAGGTCTCCCCATAGCCTTCCAATCTTCCCTGTGTTCTCTGAACAATGTCCTAACGTTTTTTCGCCCCGAGTATGCTCAAGCTGTGGTCTAAATATTTGCCAGTCAATATATTGGAAAAGGTTCATTGTCCACTATAATTCGCTCTACTAACTTGCGATTTGTTTTAAATATACTTAACGTTTACATTAATCTTTTGTTTCTGTACTACCGAATATTTTTTGAAGAAGGAAACGTTTATTTCCTTCCAAAATAAAAAAAAAGAACATTAAATTCAAATGATTTAATTCTCAACTAAACGTTTCTTTATTTTTTTTTATAATTTAGATAAATAAATAGCTACCAATATACACTCGAGAGCAATGAATCCGGGTCACTTAAAGAATGTTAAAAATCTCGGAAACTAAAAATGATAGGTTAATGCAATAAATTGTATTTAATAGACAATGTAATACTCCTTAAATGAAAGTAAAAAAAATATGAGTCACCATACATTTTATTAACACAAAATTACATAAAGAAAAAAACTGCTGATCTCTCCTTAAAACAAAAATAGGAAACATGAAATTTTTGAACTTTATTACGATTTTCTTGAATTTTAATACTTCGTATTGCCTCCTCGTGCTTCCATTACTGCGTTTACGCGGTTTGGCATGCTGTACACCAAGTTCCTTATACGATTTTGGGGAATATTCTCCCATTCCTCTGTGAGAGCAATTTTGAGCTCACGAAGCGTGATTGGGGGAGGGTTTCGTTGTTTTACGCATCTGCCTAGCTCGTCCCAAGCATGCTCGATCGGGTTGATATCCGGGCTGCGCGCTGGCCACTCCATACGAGTAATGTTCATCTCTTGAAGGTAGTCATTCACAATCCTACCTGTATGAGGTCGGGCATTGTCATGCATAAATATAGCATCCTCACCTAAATTGACCATAAATGGACCAACGTGATCATTGAGGATTTCTTCCACATATCTTACGCTAGTTAAAGAGCCGTTTTCTATGATCACCAGCTCTGTGCGACTTTCAGAAGAAATTCCGGCCCACACAAGTACAGACCCACCACCGTAGGCTACTTTTTCTTCGATGCATGCTTGCTTGAATCTTTCCCCTGGTCTTCGATACACTCTGTGTCTTCCATCGTGCTTGTAGAGCATAAATTTTGATTCGTCGGAGAACATAACTTTTGACCAATCTTCAATACTCCAATTTACGTGGCTCTGGGCATATCTTAGTCTTGAATTACGATGCCCACGCTCCAGTTTAGGGCCGTTTGCAGGTCTAAGGGGTTTTAAGTTAGATTCAGCAAGCCGACGTCTTACTGTCCATGCACTTGGGTTACTTCCTCCCAGGCGTCGAAACTGATTTGTGAGTTCAGTTCCTGTGAGAAAGCGATTTCGAAGCATGGTGTTCACCAAGTATCGGTCTTCTCGTGCTGTGGTACACCTGGTTCTGCCCGTTCCTGGTCTGCGTAGGTTAGAACCAGTTTCTTCGTAACGTCGGAGAACTCTTTGTACTGTTGACAGCGACACACCGACAGTCCTGGCTGTATCGCGCTGACTCCGGCCGGTTTCCAGCATTGTAAGTATTCTGGTGCATTCTTCAGGCGTAAGCGACATAATTTCAGCTTGAATAATGAATATAGAGCACTATCAACATGGTTTATGTACCCACATAAATGACAGATTACAAACAAAAGCAAAACCAAATGCTGTAATTTCGTAGTTCCATCTTCGAAAGTGGCCCTTTTTCAAATTTGATTTTTTTATGATATAACTTTACAATAACTAAGAAGTTTTAATACCTTCATTTAAGGAGTATTACATTGTCTATTAAATACAATTTATTGCATTAACCTAGCATTTTTAGTTTCCGAGATTTTTAGGATTCTTTAAGTGACCCGGATTCATTGCTCTCGAGTGTAGTTTCCCAATTTGATGGTGCCGTATTTTATGAAAAGTAGCTGAGCCCCGCGGTTTCACTTGCATAAGTCTCGATCCCGTGGAAATATCGGGATAAAAAGTATCCTATGTCCTAATCCATGTTATAGTCTACCCATGTGCCAAATTTAATCTAAATCCGTTCAGCCGTTTTGGCGTGAAAGCGTAATAAACAAACATTAAAAAAATTATATCGTTTCTCTATATAATGTTACATAACATACATAACATCACGCTTGTATTCCCCGAAGGGTTAGGCAGAGGTGTACCTATAGTACACCCACATTTCGTGTGTTTCGCGTGTTGTTGTTGTTGTATAGTTCAGTTATGAAAATCTGATTCCTAGAGAAAATTTTGAAATGCCTAGTACATAAATGCGCGTTGCGAGTCTAGGGAGAGAGCGTTGGCGTAGAGATGCTACGCTCGGCTACTCCGCTGCTACGGCGTAGTTCATAATGCTACGACATGGCTCCCAAATTGCATACTCTGGCACGCCTGCTACGTTCGCGTATTCTTCCCGTCCAGCCCGCACGCGCGTTGGAAAATGTTTGATACGAAAAGAAAAAAAAAATTGCGAAAGAAATTTTCAACGCTATTTTTATTTTGATGTTAATATGTTTTTGTTTTCATTATTACTTTTTAAATACATATTAAAATAATTTATTAAAAGTTGTTATTCGGCTTAGAAAATGTGCATTCTTAAAATAAAGTTATCTTGTGTGTGATGCATTCAAGCTCATTGAATAATCTTGATTTCACGGCGGTTTTTATCTTAGTGGATAAGGCGTTGAATGATAGAAATTTAAAGAAATTCATCTATAGAAAACAGCCTACTTCCTCCCCTGCCCCAGCTTCGCCTCTCTCTAAGTTTTTAAATACCTAATAATATTGTTTATTTTCAGAAATCATGGCTCGTGTTTTTAAGATTAGTTTCTTGGTGTTGGCAGCATGCCTAGTTTTATGTAAGTACCTAACTTATGCTTTATTTTTTCGGCTAGAGTCTAAACTACTGTGATCCGGATCTGACCGGGTGCTTGTAAGTAAGGGATGATACTCATTAGAGCGGTCTGTGCCCGGGGCGTGCCGTGTACGTGGCCCGGACGGGGCACGGATTTGAAACGTTACATAAATTTTACGTTACAGTGCATGATCCGTGTCCCGTCCGGGCCACGACAGGACACGGATCATGCACTGTGTAACGTAAAATTTACTCGTACACGGCACGCCCCGGGCACGACCCGCTCTAATGAGTATCATCCCTTACATGTACGTTTTACGATTCATCAAAAACTCCGAATCAGAGACAACTTTTTAATGACTTAATAAATAACTAAATACTAAATGATAACAGAATCACGTAGATTGGGTTAAAAGTCATGAAGAACTAAGTCAGTATAATTATGCACATGAACAAAATACTTGTCGAATGTACCTCTTCATTTGTTGAAGGCGGTTAAACACACATTTCTATCCCTATCAAGTTGACTCATTTTTTGTCCATCCCACAGGCGCATCCCATCCCGTAGAGAAGGCAGATGCCTCCACACTGCCAGTGTTGAAGGACCAACCTGCCGAGGTGCTGTTCAAGGCTGACAACTACTCTACAGTTCTCCTGGAGTGCGCCACTGAAGACCTGGAGAAGGATGTCAAGTAAGTTTACAAACGTTTAAAAAATAAAATTTGGAAAATCCAAAAGTGCACGACTCATAATGCTCATTTAATTATGAAATATAAAAAAAAAAAAAAACTTAAGTCGTTCAAAATTAATTGCCGAAAAAACAGCTGTAGTAGGAAGAAGGTACTGCACAAGCGCCCCTGGTGGAATAAATGTACATAATATCTATAGATATATCACCATCCATATGTTAATTTTCTATGGATATATATAGATATACAGTCTTGTAGTTTTCGTTTTTTTATTAATTGCAATTAAACGACACTGAATTAATTAATCATTCGCATTCAGTGACCTACAATCGTCGATTAGTTTTTTTTTTTTTTAAATTAACTCAAATAATGGATTTTTTCACAAGTTACAGTGTTTCCGGGTTTCACACATGACGGACAGGAATTTTTTTTGACCTATTTTGGTGTTTTTTCCAATTCTATTGCAGTAAATCAATTTAAAAAAAAGTATGAAATTAATCTCCATTAAATTATCTCGACAATAGTATGCAAAATATCTTGATTCCGTGAACTAACAAGGCTATAATAATAAAAATAGCCGCCAAAATGAGGCGAAAAAAATTTTTCGATCGTAAAGCACTCTCTGATGCTTCGCATCATGAGTCGTGCAAAAGGAGGTATATTATCTCTTCCATGCACGCCTCTATGGGCGGACGTGCAGGCTTGGGCTCGGCCACAGTTAGTTATGGGGCCAGCTTGTCATAGCGGGCTGATACCAGTCGGTGATGCGGCGGATGTACCTACAAGTATCTCCCGGGCCCCCGCCTTATGTTAGTGGAAGGAACTGTCTGTGGTAGGTGTCCGATATGACCCCCATTCTTCCCAGATGCCCTCCGTCTGGGAAGAACGATGGAAACTTGGGATAGCACAGAAATCACACAGAAAAATAATGTTAGTTTATTAACGGACTTATGGAAAGTTAACGGAAGTTAAGGGTCCGTTAACAATTTTTAAAGTTATCTTTCAAATTAATCCGTTATTCGAAATGTCAACTTCGTTAATTGACTATGTGCTCTGCTTTGTTCGTCAAACTTATCTATCTAGGTACCTATAGTAACGATCTTACTGTTGAAACGTGTACTGAAACACGCTCCTGTCTACACCTTCGAGTAATGCTGGCGTGATATTATAAGAAAGGAAAGAGGTTAAATACAAAACGATAACAATTTTATTGTTTCCTTGTATACTCAGGTGATTTACCGAACGTGAGTAAACTGAATCATTTTTAAGGAAACTGTAAAAGTTATCCTCATAAAAACTCATCGACGTGAAAAACCATAATAGTTAAAATGTTTAATAGTTATTGAGGAAAACCTATTGCTTAATTTACTTTACTTTTTATTGATTCAGCGAAAATTAAAATCAATTTCATTTTAAGGTACCTTCAGGGTAGCCCGCGAAATTCAAATTTTCTTACGTTTTTTTGCAATTTGCAGGTCACTGTCAGGTTGTATTTTGATTTAAATATGATTCACGACCGTAACAAATATGGCTTTACAGAATTATAATCATTAGAATCACCTATACATCTCTATGAGTTCATATTACCCTATTGAATGACTATTTCATGAAATCATGACATTTGAGGGCAATTCTAACATAAGGAGTTGTATTGCTGATTCTAATGATTATAATTCTGTAAAGCCAGAGTTGATACGGTCGCGAATCATATTTAGATCACCATCAAAAAACTTAAGAAAATTTGAATTTCGCGGGCAACTTGGCGCATCCCCCTCAAAAGAAATAGCTTAAAATTATTATATCTATACTATACATAGTATAAAACATAGTTGATTTTCGTGTATACGTATGTGTGCCCCGTCGATTTACATATCTGGTGTGATCGCGTTCTTCTTCTAAAATATGCAATGGATTTGTTGTGGTTTTCCCTATCAATGAGTGGATTTATTTTGGAAGGTTTACATATGTAACACATGAATATTAAACTTACATTTAATAACGAAAACTGGATGTTTTGGCTAGTCGATAAAACCGTGCGAAACAGACGTTCTCTCTAAGTCCGTGAACAAAGATACGGGCCCGTGCGATACTTTGAAATTAACCCTACTCCCGATTTACTAACTATTGCGGACGGGCAAAAAGACATTTGGATTACTGACAACTGTCAAATCGTGGTGTCATTCATTCTTAGTTCGGGCCCCAAACTAATCATATGTCCATAGGTGAAACGGAGTAGGAAACGCCCGCAATTTAGCCGAAACTACGGTATTTGCGCTTAGATAGTGGACACCCTGTGGGCTGTGGCGGATCGCTAGTAAATCAAACTAATATTGTAAAGAGAAAATATTTGATTTGTAATGTATATTTGTTTGTAATGGATAAACTCAAAAAGTTCTTAACGGATTTTAAAAACTCTTTCATCCATAGAAACATAAATTATCAGTTTATAGGCTATATAATATCACGCTACGACCCTTAGGAGCAGGGCAAAACAAACAAAACCCAGGAAGAACGCTAAGCAAAAAAGGAGGAATAACACAGGCAGGAAATGGGGCTGTTATTTTAGTATATTGTGGTGTCTTACGACTTCCACGCGAACAAAATCGCGGGCAGAAGCTAGTAGTAATATAAATAAGGTTTGTTTTGTTTTTTAAAGTGGTCGCAAGTGGGTGCAGCCGGCCTTAGGATAGGGCGTGGTTGAGCGACCGCCCAGGGTGCCAGAGGTGAAAGGGTACCGAAGGGGTTGAGACTAGGCGCCCCTTCACCTCTGGCGCCTGCAAAGTACTTTTGTTTTAGTTCGTTTGGAGTTAGAAAATCAATAAAAATGTTGAGCTCTCTTCGCTAGCTCTTGCATCCGACATTCTCTGAATTCTCAAACTTTTCTGCATAAACCGTCAAAGTAACTCCTATTTCGTTATGAATGGACAAAAGAAAACCTAGACGGAGTGCTGAAATTTGTCGCCCCCTCTCTACTCTCCCGTAGGGGAGAGGAGCGCCGCCGAAATTTCGCTCAGGGCGCCTGTAATGTTAACACCGGCACTGAGTGGGTGCTAAACTTGGGGACTTGGGTTCGATGCTATTGTTTTGTTATTGGGTTTAGTAATCAGTAGCACGAAGTCTGGATTAGAACCCTGTTTATGGCAATAAGCTCTACCCTTTTACATAGGACTTAGGTTACATATATTAATTTAAACGTATCCTTTACCAGCCTTTACGCCTTTGCTTAACCCTTCAGACAATACTGAAGTGATACAATGTGTCATTAAGTTTGGTTAAATTGCTTTGTCCATTCTTTCAGATACTCCTGGCACAAAAACGGGCAGCCTTTCGACTGGGAGAAAGCCGGGCACATCGCCCAGCGTCCTGGAGAGGGTAGCATTATGTTCTTCAACCCCCAGCCACAAGACGAGGGCAAATACCAGTGCTTTGTGGAAACCCCTGCAGGAACTGCTAGTACTCGCCAAATCAGTCTGAAAAAGGCTTTTATCAACGTCCCACAAGTTAAAACCCAAGAGCATACTCCCGTAGAAGGAAAACCTTTCAAACTGGACTGTCCTATCCCAGAATCCTACCCCAAACCTCAGATAGTTTGGAAGACTCAACTCCGTTCTGATCCTTCCATCATTGAGACTTTCCTTAGCCGTAGAATCACTTTATCTCCTGACGGTACCCTATGGTTCTCGAATGTGACTGAATCTGATGTCAGTCCGAGCTTCAAATATGTCTGCTTTGCCCAAACTCCTGCTGTTGGTGAAGATGTGGTGTTAGCTGAGCATTTCTTGAAGGCTCTGGTTCAGGATAAGAACCCAAATAACGGAGAATTGGTGCCCCAGTACGTCAGCAACGATATGATGGCGAAGGCTGGTGATGTTACCATGATCTACTGCATTTATGGTGGGACGTAAGTATTTTTTGGTATATTTTTCTGACCCGCTTTTGGTATGTCTCATAATCTGCCTCGTCTTTCTCAACTATGTTGGGATCGGCATCCAGATTAACCAGATGGGCATGGTAATATGGTGCGACTGTTCATCTGACCTATACTATGGAAATAGCTCGCTGGTATTGTGATCGCAAGGGCGATAGGTTGGGTTCGATCCCGACGGGTCAACCCGTGTTATTGGCAAAAAAATAAAATAAGTATAGTCTCTATGTTACTATTAATACCTAGTTATTTTCAACTCTAGAATTTAATGTTGTTATTAAAATATTTAAAACAACAATTATTACAACGATATAAACCATTAGAGTAGCTGTCTGTAATAAATTTGAAAATAACGTAACAAAATGGGTATCACGAGCCATCTAGCCTTTGCGTGTGGCAGCACCGGGATATTGAAGATTAAAAAGAAAATATCTTGTATTTCTCGTGGAACACTACATATTTCTTCCAAGAACAGCTAAAATTAAGTACAATATTGTTTATAATCTTGCAACAAACAACAATTGTAACAAAACTGAGTCAGTAGGTACTTAGTTTAACGACTTTTTTATACCTTTCCAAGTATGTCAGTAAAGTGTTATGTCATTATTTATGTTCTTTTAATAGGCATCGACATAATTACTCCAAGCATTCAGTATTTATTATTATTGCTTGGGTTTTTCCCGATTACAATATGTTTAGTTGTCATAATTTGATAGCTGTCAATTTTGAATGATGTTAAAATAGATTAGAGAGCACCCGTAAAAAGTTTGAGGTTCGATCACTTCAGGGATAGTTTATTACGCATTCGACATTGATGATGAGATCGCGAGGCTCAAGAACCTTTGGAAGTAAATGATGGTGACAATATTTTGTTACTTTGAACATAAATACTCCCGAGGCAGTCATGTACCTTCCCTATTGTTAACCCTTATTTAAAATAGATCCAACCACAGTTAGCATTCAAAAACATCTATAACAATCATCAATTCACTTCCACAGGCCCCTAGGTTACCCGGCCTGGTTCAAGGACGGAAAGGATACTGATGGCAAGCCAGGAGACAGGGTTACGGCCTACAACCGCACCAGTGGCAAGAGGCTGCTCATCAAGGAGACGCTGCCGGAAGACCAGGGCGAGTACAAGTGTGTGGTCGACAATGGAGTTGGACAGAAGCAGACGCATACCATGAAGCTGACTGTAGTCAGTAAGTATCTAACATTTTAAACTGCGCTTTTAGGAACGAAAATATATTTATATTCATAGCTTTATTTGCGTTCCATAACGTAAATAGGTTGTTACAATGGCGTAAAGCTAGGGTACAATTGCGGGTCCTGTAGGGCACAGCAGCGCTAGGCCATCGATGCGCTTGTGGGGGGGCCTTCCCATGCACTTATTCTAAAACCTAATACTTAAAGCGGAACTTTCAGGGTAGCCACTCATAGAGATGTATTGCTAATCCTGATGATTATAATTCTGTAAAGACATATTTGTTACGGTCGCGGATCATATTTTAATCAAAATACAACTTCACACTAACCTGCAAATTGCATAAAACGTAACAAAATTTGAATTTCGCGGGCTACCCTGGCGCTTCCACATTAAACAGATGCCCAAGAGTGTGTTCTACAACAAAAAAAAAATACTGATGTTACGAAAATTATTTACTGATGTTTTCGGTTTAAAGGTGTACTTAACTGTTTCTCTCTTTACTAATATTTTGTTAACTTTTACAGGTGCCCCGAAACTCTCCAAGAAATCAGAAAAGCAAGTCAGCGTGAAGGAAGGCCAAGATGTCTCGATCCCTTGCCAAGTTACAGGCCTACCTGAGCCCAAAGTTTCTTGGACGTACAACTCCAAGGCTCTTGGTGACAGAGCCACATACAAAGAAGGTGTGTTGACTATCAAGAACGCGAAGAAAGAAGACACAGGATACTATGGCTGCAAAGCTGAGAATGAACATGGCGATTTGTACGCGGAGACTCTAGTCCACGTTGCTTAGACTGACAAAACGTTAATTTATCTAGTTTTAAGATTAATTGTATGCTATCGTAATTAATTTCATTAAAATCAACTATTTGCAAGTAAACTTGGGTTGTCTTTTTCATACCCTTTTTCTCAAATATTTAACCAATTTAATACATATTTTTGATAAACATAAAAGTAACATTTAGTAGTCTTTTTTTTATGTAACAAAGTATTCTACTATTCCATTGAAACATACTTCATTAGGTCAGGTAGACGTTTAGGGGTTTATTTATGAACGATGATTTAGAAACTTCAAAACTAATCATAGCAGCGTTTGTCTGTGGGGTTAAATCCTACGACGACAACACCATTTTGACAATGACATTGACGTTAATTACATTTGACATTGTAATGACAACGCGTATAACCTCAAAATTTGTTCATAAAATTCAAAACAAAGGCGAAATATAATTAAAAACATGTTTTTCTTTTACTTATTAAGTATGTTATCACTAGCCGTTCAGGCTACATTCGTCACACTGGCCATTGGTAAGCCATACATACATTTTTAAGTAAAAAACGCAATTAAATTTGTGTTTTCGAAAAATTGCAGATTATGTGTTACAAGGCTAGCTTATGGACTTAATAGTATGTCTTTACTTTAGCTAACATGTAAAAGAAATGACGCAGGCACTCATTAATTGTATAAATATTAAAACAAAGTAATAAATCACTACTTTAAATTGCTTTTTCTTCAAGAAAAAAAATCATATTAAGATTTCGCCATAACACTCCTAATTAATTCTAAATGTCCCTTGATCGATACTAAATATAGCAACATTTCTAAACTTATCGTGGAGCATATAATTAAAGTAATAACTGCCAATGCATTCTCTTAAAGGCATTCCCTGCAGCAGTCAGGCAATTCTGGCAAGAATCCAGAAAAAAATAATTGACATAACGACTTTAAGAAAGATGCGCTCAGGTAGTCCGCGAAATTCAACAATAATTACGTTTTTAGCAATTTGTAGATCCGTGTCAGGTTGTAAGTTGATTAAAATATGATTCACAACCATAACAAATATGACTTTACAGAATTATTATCATTAGAATAACCAATACAATTGCTAAAGTTAGAATTGGCCTCAAATGTCATGATTTCATGAAACAGTCATTGAATAGGGTAATATGAACTTAGAGAGATATATCGATGATTTTTATGATTATAATTCTATAAATAAATATTTGATACGGCCGCAAATCATATTTAGATCAACATAGAACCTGATACTGACATGCAAATTGCAAAAAACGTAAGAAACTGGCTACCATGGCGCATACCTCATAAATAGCTGTTATTTATAAAATAGTTTCTATCAAATTAGAACTATTTCTGGCTTAGAAGAATCGGAACTACTTTGTTGATCTATGATTTAGACGCAAGAAAGGAGACACTATATAATGTGGAGACTACAACGATTACTAGGAAAATCACTTTTTTAATTACGATGTTAGGATTTAATTGTTAGTTCCAAAATACTCTTATGTATTAGTATTGCCAGTGTTTTCATTGATTGTTGTTTTGAGTTCCAAAAAGAGTATTTTGGAACTAACAATTAAATCCTAACATTGAAATTAAAAAAGTGATTTTTCAAACAAACTAAATATCAGTGATGGGCCGACTATGGGTTTTGACAATCTTTGACTAGCTATATGGACTAAACTATTGGATATATTTGGCTGAATTTTTGTATTCAGACTGGGAACGTTATTTTTAGACATATGTATGAAGTTTAAATTGTTGTCATAACGCCATCCCCACGTTGATATAGACATACAGGGGATAACATGTAGGTAGTATAAATAAAGAATATTAATTATAGCCATATGCAACTAAATATTCCACAAGTAGTGATACTTAGGGCCCGTTGTTTGATACATAGTTAAAAATGACCAATACTCAATTTAAAAATTAGTCACTTGACAATAGTTAAAGTTTAACTACTCTGTCTGCGCATGGTTAACTTTCATAGCAAATTGTCAATTGTTTAACTATAGTTAGCTTAACCATTTTTCAAACAACATACTTGTAATTTTTGACAAATTGTTAGTTTAACTAATGCATTTTAACTATTAGTAGGTTTGACTACTGATCAAACAAAGGGCCCGTTGTTTGATTAGTAGTCAAACATACTAATAGTTAAACTTAGATGGTAGTTAGACTAATAACACCAATAGTCTAAATCTAATAGTCAGACTTAGACTAATAACACCAATAGTCTAAGTCTAATAGTCAGACTTAGACTATTGGTCATTTTTAACTATGTATCAAACAACGTGCCCCTAGTGTTCATCTAACCAGATGAACGCCTAAAGTATGACTTAAGTCAACCAACCTAAGTCCTTACATTTTGTTTTTTGCTCTAATTAATCTCAATAAAAGTTAAAAGAAAAATAAATTGATTTAAATAATGTGATATCCATTTCAGCTGCTGGTTTATATTATTTAGCAGAATTAGTAGAAGAATACACAGTAATGGCTAAATATATTATTACATGGACTGTTATTGTAAGTATACCATGGCTTTATATTATATATCCATATTTATAATATTATAAAGAGGTAAAATTTGTTTATTTCTGGAACTAGCATACGGATATCCTAATTCTTGAGAAAGGCTACTTAATATCACGCTAGGACCCTTAGAAGCCGAGGCAAAAAGAAAAAAAGGGGCAATATAATAATAATACCGCGGGCAGGCGATGCGATGCGACGAGGTGGGTTGGGGGGAAAAAGAAATTTCAGGCGGACGTAGTCGCGGGCAGAAGCTAGTATTGATATATGTTTAAGACAAAAATAAGGTGAAGCTTTTTCTACCCAGTTTTAAGACTATTTACATAAGACTAAAACAAAAAAAAGGAATCAAATAGCATACATAAACAATAATAACCAGAGATTAACGAATTATAAACCTTAATGTAATGCTTTAAAAAATAACATTCTCTAAATAAAAAACCGGCCAAGTGCGTGTCGGGCCACGCACAGTGTAGTGTTCCGTAGTAAAGAACAACAGAATCGTACTATATTGGAATACCCGTTATTCCAATATAGTACGATTCTGTTGTTCTTTATTCTGAATATAATGAAAACGCAACCCGTTGGTACAGCGCCATCTAGCGGCAGTATTTGAAACTTATGATAATTAATTAAGTATGTTTTTTTGTTGTTTTATTTCTTATTTTGTTTTTCAAAGCAATACTTTACCCGTTATTAACAACCAACTACTTCATCTTAGTCACTTTAAAGGATTAATGCAAAGGATTTTGTATTTGGTACCAAATTATCCAACACCCAAGTTCAACGACTATTACTGCTAAACTAGTAAAGTTATCTTAACCGCTATAACTTTCCTATAAAGTTCATGAAATGCACTATCATCGTCAATTTTTCCAGATTTTTCAAGCCAGCAGTTTAGATTTTAGAGGGGGGGGGGGGGGGGGGGACGCTGGAACACAAAAAATTGCACTTTAAAGTTTAATATTTCGTAAATGGAGCATTAAATCGAAAAATAATTTTAGCAACCCTGAGTCATTTTAGAAGACCTATTCAACGATATCCCACACTATGGGGAGTACGACGAAAAAAATAATTCATCCCCACTCACACACACGTAGGGGAGCTACCCTAAAAAAAAATATCTTTCAAAAAAATATTTTACTACTTGGTCGGCGTAATTGATATACACACTCCTACTAAATTACAGCTTGCTAGTACTAACGGTCTCTTAGCAAAACCTCGGACAGACAGACGGACATGACGAAACAATAGGTAAGGGTTCCTTGTCAGAACTACGGAACCCTAAAAAGTAGCCGTCAAGCATAGAACTTCAAGCCTAACCATTATGGGTGTACAATACATCTCTGCTTACCCCTCCCAGGAAAACAGGCGTGATCTAAAGAAATAGCATCCTCCAACAACTCCTTATTAACCCTTAACACTTTTAAAGCTAAGTATTTACAAAAACAACCGACGTTAAAAAAAAAACACTACAAAGCGAAAAATTTAAATCATTTTTAGGGTTCCGTAGTCAACAAGGAACCCTAAGGGCCAGTTGTTTGATACATAGTCAAAAATGATCAATAGTCAATTTAACAACTGTACGCATGGTTTTATTTCATAGCAAATTGTCTTTTTTTTGTAACTATAGTTTGCTTAACCATTTGTCAAACAACATACAAGAATCTGTATCTCAGGAACCGTAATACGTAGACAGTTGAAATTTTCACACAGTGTGTATTTATATTGCCGCTATAACAACCAATAGAATACTTAAAGTTAAAAATGGGTCCCAATGTTTAATAAAGAATGTACCTACTGTTAAATTTGTACGGTGGTACGGAACCCATCGTGAATACGACTCACACTCACTTGGCCGGTTTTTTGTATGCATTGTGACAAATAAAACAATTTTTCATGGTTTCTTTTCTTTTTCCAGACCATAGCCTGTATCCACATAGGCCTTCAAATCTTCGAAGACATACCTTTACACCTGAATGCCCTAGGCCTCCTGCAGCAAGCGCTGCATGGTCTACTGCTGCGAGACTTCCCAGTAGTCAGGGTCACCAGCATTACCTTTATAACGGCTGTCCTGACCCTGGTACTGCATCATTACTTGGCTTTTAAGTTCTTTGGAAGCGTGTTTTATAACTTTTCAGAGGTATGTTGGTTTTATATAATTTTTACCCGATTACCGCAAAGCCAAAGAAGGGTTATGATTGTAACAGGCTATGTATGTATGTTTATCTGTTCCCTCATAACACTTAAACTGCTAGTCGTATTTTGACAAACGATGTAGCGTTGGAAGCTTTATGTTGTTTCGCGGGTTATAGGTTATATGACGTCACATAAAATCCAATATGGCGGCTTATAGTGGATGTGAAGTGTTACCGTTTTTTTTTTTGAGATTAATATACTCATCACATTTTAAACTGTGCGCACGATGACCTAGTAAGCTATTCGTTTCTGCTGACTGAAGCTGACTCCCCATAGTTCTCATTGTACGAAAAGCCTATGCAATGAGAGGCTAGCTTATACTGCTTACGTATAGTTTGATAAGGTGACTGTCGACTTGAGTACACTGTCCATCTAAATTTATAATACTAAAGCTGAAGTTTATTTGTTTGTTTGAACGCGTTAGTACAACACAACAACTCAAACAACAACAGACAACAACACTAAAGACAATATTGTCAAACTTATAACGTTTTAAATACGAGGCTTTTGGCAACTTTTTATTAGTGAATGTATTTTGTCTATAATAGATTTTTAGTACTGTGCGTGTTGTTTATGCAGAATAAACATTTTTTCTTCTTTTTCTAATCTCTGGAACTGCCAGTCGGATTGGAAAAAGTCTTTTTGCATTTGATAGCCTAATTCTTAAAGAAGGTTATAGGTAATTTAACATCACGTTATGATCTTTAAGAGCCGAACAAAAAAAAAAAAACAGATTCAACGCTAAGCGAAAACGTAGTAATAGCGCGGCCCCCCGCGATGAGATGTGACGTCGTGGGTGGGGGCGGAATTTCACGCTGACGAAGTCACGCGTAAAAGATTGTTTTATGATAACTGATCTGACTGAGCTGGGCTGATGATTGATCAGAGACAATCTTTTACTTTCTACGTAGCATACAAAGCCAAAGAGCTCAAATTAAACTAAAATTCGTTCAATTACTTTAAGGCTACAGAAAAAAAAAAAAACCTTGGTCTGGTGTTCGTAAGCGTGAGTGCTGAGCATGTGACCCTGGGTTCGATTCCCAGGTAGGGCAGTCTTTTTCTATCAGGAGTTATCTACTCAGTAATAACTTGAAGTCCCGTCTTGAGAAAGCGTGGTGATCAATGCTCGTGCCTTCTCTGTATGAGAAGAGGATGTTGCCGTACAGTGGGCTTATATTAATAGGCTATATTAATTAGTATTATTTTACTTGAAGTCTGGATTCGTTGGGATGGCCAATGTCAAACAGACTCTTATGGCAGTAGGAGTCCCTAGCAGTGTTTGGAGTGAAATACGGTTAAAAAGCGAATGAATGTTTACTGCCAAACTTAACCTATTATATACAAAAATATTTACGAAATAATTAGCGGCTACCTACATGCATATGTTTATTAAATAAACCAAATCACATGTCGGTAAGTCGTAAAGATTTGCATTGCTCGGTCACCTAAAAAACCCTATCTGTAGGAGCGTCGAGTCGGCACCTTCGTCGGGCCTCCCCTGGGTAACTAGGGGTCTCACCTGGCGGGGACTGACCGTTGAGGTGTAGTGAAGAAAGCGGCGGCGCTGTAAATCAGCGTCGTGGCGCGCCTATAGAAAGAAAATAGCAATCACTAACATGGCCGCGCTCAAATAGGCTACTAGCCATATAGATGCGTACACACTGAGGGGCCCGTATTTACGGGCCACCGTATTGCCTCCGCGGCCGGGGGGCGAAGCCCTGGAACCGCACGCCACGCCTCCTTACGGGGGGTCGCGAATTCCACATAGTCGACAGTATTCCACTAGCCACCGGCGCGCGCGCATGGTTTTGTATGAATGTGTGTATTCTTATAACGTAACTGTCGCAATGTGTGTTGTTCTCGTCTGCCTTCTCCTTCGCGGGATACAGGAGTGATATCAGCTGCTCCCTACGTTTTGATGTGTTATAAGAACATAAATGTAGGGAAAATCTGTTTCTTTTTTCGCGATTTCAGGTTTGGCCCATAGTAAAAGTTGTTTATAATGATGAGTAGGTACAATGACCCCTTAAGAGGTTGCTGTAGTTTTACCTATAACCCTGTATAATAGAAAGAGACAGAGAAGGTCGTATGATGATAACGCTTTTTGCTTACATGACGATTTTTACTACCGCAAGCCGCGTTAAGGGGGATCTTCAGCTGTAGCCCGCAAAATTCAAATTTTCTTTGTTTTTTACAAATTGCAGCTCTGTTTTACGTCGTATATTCATCAATGTGCGATTCGCGATTGTAGAAATGATGACGCGTCAAACTTTGGAAATTTGTTCCCCCTAAGAATATTTCATAATGAAAATTCTTAGGTGGAATAAATTTCCAAAGTTTGACGATTGATATGAAATTGCTGATTATAATCATCAAATACTGAATAATACTTATTATTCAGTAAATATATCATTCCTACAGTCGCGAATTACATTTTGATCAACACACGACGTAAAACAGAGCTGCAATTTGCAAAAAAAACAAAGAAAATTTGAATTTAGCGGGCTACAGCTGAGGATTCACCTTAAGGAACTTCGTTGCTAAACTTTGTTCGAATAAAAAACGGTTTATTCTTGCTATTTTTTTTTTTCCTTTATTTTTTGACATGACATTATTATTTTTGATCGCTATTTTAATATAAATTATTATTTTAAATGAATAGAATAGTATCTAATTTTAATTTTATTAATGGCACTGTAATCTATTTTTGAATTAAGAAACTATTATTAGTATTTTTATGTTATTACTAATTACTTAATGTGTACTTACTGCATGCTTTATAACCAATATGTAAAATCTCAATATTTGCCCGGCTGAAATGCCGAATATAGTGAAACTCATAGACCCATGTCGATAAGGCGTGCTCAATCTTTGTCCACTTTTAAAATTCTGGTTAAAAAACACTTCCTCTCTCCTTAAACATTGTCATTACATTTAGTTTCCTTACTCTTGTTTCATGTTTATTATTGTATATATTATATTATGTAGATAGGTATATGTTTTATGTATGTATGTATTTGTTGTATATGTAAATGGTACACCACTGACTACCTGCAGTATTGTCTCTCCTTCTCCCTTGAATCCATCCAAAGGTTGTCTGTAAAAGATCGCTTTTAGCGATAAGACCGCCCATTGTGTCACCCTATGTAAAATTTCTACTTTTATATCTGTAATTTTTATGGTGTACATAATAAAGAGTATTCTATTCTATTCTATCATAAAAACTTGATAACTACCTATATTCTTTCAAATAAATATATCATTCAAATCATTCAATATATCATTCATTCATTCAAATTGCAGGTGCTAGCATACTTCACGCTATGCCTGTGGGTAGTACCCTTCACGCTGTTCGTATCCCTATCGGCGAACGACTACGTTTTGCCCACAACTGGGGAAAAACAGCCGCTTTTGTTAGGTAAGATTCTTTTATACATTCTTGTATTTAGCAATAAAGATAAAGTTCTTAAGAGGGGGCTGAAGGGGATGAACTGGTCAGATTCCGCCGAAACTGGAAGGACGCGCGGGCTCGCGAACGATGGAAGGAGTGGATAAGCCTTTGCCCAGGAGCGGGACAGCACTGGCTTAAAAAAAAGAGTTGTTCAGTATGACTGATAAAATCATCATTAATTTAATCAACAGCCCGTATCGTATAGGCCAGTCACCTATTATCAAAGATCGGATATTCGGATGCATATTTACCTAAAGTTAATTTTTAACTTTGAAAGAATGGAAGCGGCCTCTTAATTATTTTTTTTTTTGAGAAAAAAAAGCCCGGTTTTCCAGGAATACCGGGAATGCATATCTAGTCGAGTGTAAAGCAAAGAAGCGACTTTAAAAAAAAAAAAATATTTAAAATTAATGTTGTCGTTGTTTAATGTTTAACCCCCGATGCAAATGTGTGTATGTAGGTTGTAAGAGGAGGGGCGTTGTGTGATAGATAAACAAAAACAAAAAAAAAAACGATACTAAAGCGCATTCCATATTAGCCAACATCTCAACTTTAGGTGAATATGCATCCGAATATCTGGTCTCTGGTTATTATATTATTATTTTTTGTTTTCAGGTGACAACAACGTTTTAACAGACTACCTTTCTAGAAAATCAAAGAGGTACAGTCTCCTCTCCTTCTTCAGTTTCGCTAAGGAGTCCATTCTACCGCAGCGGAGTAAGAAGGCCTTCTGAAGATATCCAGTAATTAATATAGTCTTAATTAATGCAATACACCAGTGCCACGAACATTTATTATAGGTAACTGTATAGAAGTTTCGTGAGGGGTTAGCAAAAAGAGTAGAGAAGGTGGCGACACTGTCGCTTGTGCCTCCAATAGAGGGGATACCCGAAATTCGGGTTGAGGCGTCTTATTTTGCAAAGCTATTTAAAAAATGATTAAGTATCTGGCAATTCATTTATTCCCACATAACTACACAATTTTATCATCGTCCATTTGGTAATCGTACACACACATTTGATACACATACACTATCATACACCCATACTCACACACTCGTAGGTACATTTGATATTATTTCGACAAAATTTCTTGTTCGCGGTACTCAGCCCTCGGGACGATTTTACCGAGACGTTATTTTTTTGGCAATAGATTTTGAACTCTTGGTGTTGAGCCAAGCATTGAAAATCCAACAGAGTGCATTCTAGCGCGTCAAAAAAATACACTGTTGGATTTTTAACCCTCGGCGCAAAGCAGTGCGTTGAAAATCGAGTGCGCGATAAAAAATCGCCCGCGGGTACCAGGGCTTTCTATGGGGACCAGAAGCCAGTCGCTTCATATAAAATACTCATGTTCAGTTATCTCTCACTCGATTCAAAACTTGCCTTTAGTTAACCAAACCATTCACAAAATCGTAATCTATAAAGGAGAATGGGCATTATGGTATGTTGGCGGCCACTAAGGGTCTTTGTACAGACACGTTTTTCTTGACTTGAAAAATTACGGTTTATTCACCGTGTGTAGCGACGGTCGTCAGTGTTGTATGGATCATTTTGGAAGCTTTTTGACAGACACTTTTTTTTTTACGGCCTTTTGTACATACTCACATGGGCGCCGGCAAGTTTATTTACAGGGGGTGCATCTTCAGCTCCACAAAGCGAGCTCGATCATTTTTGCACTTCACCCCGGATATGTTAGGTTATCGTTTGTCCATTCATACATGGAGTAACTTTGTCGACTTATTTAGAAAAGCTTAACAATTAAGAAAATGTAGGATGCAAGACCGAGCGAAGCGATTTCAATAATTTTTACATCTCACTTCGAATGGGATAGGTTTTATTTTGTCCATTCATAGAGAAAGGGGACTAACTGTGTCTATTTATACAAAGAGGCTTAAAAATTAAGATAGAGTAGGATGCAAGAGCGAGCAACGCAAGCTCGATAATGTTAGCACCCCGCCTAGGATCGATTAGACTTTCGGAAATAGGAGTTCGTTACTTCGTTGACTAATGCATAAAAGCTTTAGAAATGAGAGATTGCAGAATGCAAGAGCGAGCGCAGCCAGCTCGAAAATTTTAGGATCTCGCCTCGACTAGGTTAAATTCTCTATTATTGTATTAGGTGTTTTCGGAAATATTTTAGTTGTGAATGTTTTTACCAGGGGCGTAGCTAGCGCCGTATTAGCCGTATCAATTATACGGGGCCCCCAAGCTACAGGGGCCCCCCGACGCGAAGTGAAAATTGGTAAAATATATTCTATTGTTAATTATTCTTATTGATAAGAGGCCCGTAATGAATGAGTACCTAATGAAAAAAATCAAATGAGTGAAATTTGCTTGTGGCTTCAAAGTCAAAGCATTTATTTCAATTAAACCATTTACATTTGAATTGTCAAGGGGTCGGTCAGTTAGAAAGATGAAGCTAGTTAGTTGCCCAATCCAAAGCGTAGTAGGGTATCTTTGAAGAAGAACGGGCAAGAAACTCACAATAATAGCTATACTTTCCAAGTCAGTGTGTTATTTTGTTAAATCAATACCTAGGGTAGGTATAGTTTTTTGAAGCTTCGCTGTAGTCGCGTAAAAAGGGCCCCCAACAAATTTTGATACAGGGCCCCGTTAGGACTGGCTACGCCACTGGTTTTTACACCTATATTTTATTTTAAAGCCAAGGAGGTGCAAGTGCACCCTCTTGCACCCCGCTCTCGGCGCGGCGCCCATGTGTATACATCTTACTGTAAACAAACCGTGCCGTGTACAAAGGGCCTAACGATTAAACCTCTTATTATAAACATTGCTTGAAGTTAAGAGACGTTTAAACGTCAAAAATTATTGGTCAAACAGACGCTAACCAGTACTTAACTTACAGCATCGTTTACAAATGAGTGGGTTATAGTGTGTATGTAAGGTAACTTTCGATAAGAAAGTTACATTAAAACAAAGTTATTTATCCAAACCCTATTCAATGCAATTTTCAATAAGAATGAGGACTGAATTTGAATTGTCATCGAGGCATATGAAACGCCCTGAATATTTTTTTTTTTCTATAACCAGTTCTATTCATATTTTCATAGCACATCAGTTTTAAAACCCTGTTAATTAGATAAAAATACTTTATTGTTAATATACATAAGTAAATTATTCTTGGTTTAGTTATAATTTAATTTATTTAGATAGCTGACAATTTACTAAAGCTTTTGGTTTCCTAAGAAAGAGGTGAACGGTCATACAATATTGGCTGTCAAAATGCAGAGCGTTTTTGCACACCTTAAGGGGGATCCTTAGCTGTAGCCCGCAAATTCTTTGGTTTTTTGCAAATTGCAGTTCTGTTTTACGTCTTATATTGATCAAAATGCTATTCGCGACTGTAGGAATGATATATTTACTGAATAATAATCTTTTTTTTTTTTCAGTAATTTTTTTATTTTTTATTATTCAGTAAATATATAATTCCTACGGTCGCGAAGCGCATTTTAGTCAACAGACGTAAAACGGAGTTGCAATTTTCAGAAAACCAAAGAATATTGAATTTGGCGGACTACAGCTGAGGATTCTCCTTAATGACAAATACTGGTGAAAATTACAGATTTTCATAACGTTCATCGTTCTCTTAGGAAACTGTAACCTTAGCGTATGTTCGCCCAATGCTGGACAAAGGCATCTCCTAAACGGACGCTATGGTTATAATCAATATACTTGAATACATACACAATCTTAGATAATTTACATGTATTCCACTTAATCAACTATTTACTTTAGCGATATGTGTTTTAAGTTGATTTTTGATTGACCGTTTGTAATAAAAATGTCCAAAATTTGTGGTTGTAATGTGATTTGGTGTTTGATATTGAGTTTGTTTTCCCAAAACTTGATAATTGTCTGAGTTGGAGCAGAATCATTTATTGTCACAAATCCAGAGAAACATTCTTAATACTTAGAATAACTAATAAATGGTATTTTTGAGAATTTTCTAACGAATTATGTTGATCTATTATAATTTTGTTCCTCTTAAAAATACCAAAATGAGAGTTTATTCCCTTTTTACCAATTGCTACTCAGGCTCCAGTATACCTATATTTAATTTCTGTCAAACTTATTTTAACAAAAACCTTGTTAAATTGTTTCACTAAAAACTCGAGTCTGTTAAATTTAAAAATAAATATTTATTCTTATTTTCCAATGTCACACACACAATGCCCAATGGCCAATGTTTTCCAATGTTTCACATGCTAAATGCTAATAAATATTATTATTAATAGAACAAGCGAAAAAAAAATGTTAAAAATGTTTCATATCAAAGAGTATGAAAGTGAAGCTTTCTTTTCGCTATTTAAGAGTGACATAACATCAGCCGTATGGACTGCCTCCTTTGTCGCAAACGCTACTGAGCATGAGATCCTGGGTTCGATTCCTGGGTCGGGCAAAGTGTTATTGAGTTTTTCCATCTCGAATTTCGTAGTACTAGCCCGGAGTTTGGATTGGTGTCCGGTTGATGGCAATAGGCTCGTCCAATGCTACATGGGACTTAAACATAACTGGCGAAATATGGCATGCAACTCTGCTTAACCCATCGAAAATACAGGCGTGATGTTATGTTATTTCAGAGTTGTCCCATAGTAAAAGTTGGTTAAAGAAAGAAAGAAAGAAAAATGCGTTTTTTGTCATTGCAGCATCAAACATTTGTATTCATCAATTCTTTCACCTATTGAAAGGAAAGTAATCAATAATACCCTGTAAACGTCGTTATATTTGTCAGCAGATTTACTAATGCAGGACTTAACTTTAGCTGTAAGACGAGTCATTATCCAGGAAATCATAAAAATATCGTTCACGCACCTGTTCCACCGCCGACGGGGAACCGCTAACAACGATTTTTTCGCTCGTACAAAATATTGTAGAACCCGTGTAAGAGATAAATTTATTAATAGTTGATCGCTGACTGTTCACACCGCCGGCGAGTACTCGTTTGTCGCAGCGAAAAGACCTATTAAAGATAGTACTCGCTCAGCGACGCTCGCGTGGCGAGCAGAACACTTGCTGAGAGACTCACGCTGGTACAACACGCTTATTTAAGTCTCGTCGTACGAGTAGTCGTTGGCTGCTCGCCAACTAGTTTATAGTTGCTAGCTTTACTGCCTTCTCTTTAATCGCCGGCAGTGGAACAGGTGCCGAACACATAACTGGCGAAATGTGTGTGTATTATGAATCTCTGTTTACACCTTCGGGAATTACGTGCGCGTCTTTAAGAAAACATTGTAGCATCTAGTCAATGAAAGGCAATATTTAAATGTAAATAGAAATGTAATATGGATACATTTTACGGGGTGTACACGGCCGATGAATTTTATTATGGCCGGTCTGAACATAGGCTCTCCGAACTTCCGCGCATGTCCTCTCGCTCACACTCGCCTCTTGCCCCCATTTGGTTCCTAAAAAAAGTAATTGCGCAGCCTTCTACGTAAAGTTCGGACCGGCTATGGTTCATCGGCCGTATTGTAATGTGATGCATTAAGCAAATATGTTCCCACACCTGGGACTCAGGCCTCTCTGCAAGAGGGAGCGGGCCGTCAAAACTTTATGAGCTCTCGGAAGTTGCACGCGAGTGGCTGCGCAGTCTGCATAATATAGGTGTCCGAAGAAACTCTCTCTCTCTCACTCAACTGTACCATGCGCGGTTTCGTTCCCGGGCCTACGTTCAGAGGGCTCATAATATTTTGCGCGAACTTTACTGTGCAGGTTGGTCGATGTCATATATGTTTTCGTTTTTTTTTTTAGGACCTGTTCCTCAAGATATAATTGTCTTCTCTTACTTATATTTTCAAAAGATTGGCTACAGGATAATGCCACCTACTTTGAGTATTGGTAGGTACAAATTCACGTTATTTAGACAATAAAAAATATACCCTGTTGCTATTACATTAAAGATTATATTGTGTTATGAGAAGTATCAAGAATATTTGGACAATTACGCCAAATGCGAGTCTCCCAGCATTGAATAAAGACAAGTGCCACAGTATTTTTGTGACTACTAAAATTAGAGCGCCAATTTTCATTCGAAAGAAAATGAATGTCTCCAAATGTATCTATAATTGTGTTTTGGTAAAGGTTTCCAAATTGATTTTTGATCTTAAAGGGGCAGGTTACTTACAAAATTGTTCTACAGCATGTATCAGAATCGCAATCGCGAAAAAATAATTAGCCGTCCCATAGGTAGGTAGAAGCGATTAGGTATTGAAGTTGTGTATAGGACAGCTGAATGTTTTTTCGCGATTGGGTACGATGTTCGTCCCATGCAGAAGGTGGTTCAGTTTGATGGTCACACCCTTAAATATGACCACATTTCTGATACATGACGTACAGATTGATGTAAATAGCGAGTGTACATACTGTTTTTACTTTGGGTGATAATTAAATGTATATTGGAGTAAACAATTTCGTTTTTTTTTTATTAACTAATGTCTACCAAGCACCTCGGGTATGTCATTTATTTATTTTAAATACAACGGCCGAAGTCAATTACACTACTTAAACATAATTTATTTAACACAGTCATGCATTCTTCTCACAAAAATTCAAACATTTTGACAGTATCATCTTCCATTCTGCATCCGCAAACAAATCGAGATCTGTGTTTGAGTTCAGGAGAGCGTCAATAGCGGCTAATGTCCGAGGAATTGGTGACTTGGAGTGTGCAACAGTAGGTACGGCAAATTGGAACAGCCAGTAAGCGGCATTTACTGCCACGACAGTAAATGCCCGGAACAACTAGATTGCAGATTTCATTATGTAGATCAGGAACCTCTATAATCCCCCTAAGAATTTTATTTTTTTAAAGTCATATCATAGTCTACAGGAATTAGCGACATAGGACGAAAGAAAATACGTTTTTTTGCGGTAGACATGACGTAAAGAAAGAACACAAACACAAAAATTAACAACACAACTTAACTTGCAGACATAGCAAGCACATTGAAGTGGCATGACCTATAGCCATGGGACCTGTTAACCCCTTGTGAGAAGTTTGCAGACTGCTAGGCGTAGAGTGGGATGGATCGACGACCTTAAACGGCGGCCATATGCCCTCGTGCCGACGGGCTTAGCGTCGCGTCTTTCTACATCGTTCTCAGATGGTAAATTTCCACATGAATGATGTAACCAATTTTTTGTAACAATATTTTGATTTAAAAGAGTGTCCGTGGAGTTTCTTGTCCGTTCTTCTCCAGAGGTACGCTTTGGACTGGGCAACTAGCTTCATCTGTCTGACTGACCGACCCCTTGACAATTCACAAGTGCCTGTAATTGGTTTATTTGAAATAAATGCTTTCAGTTTCGAGTGGAATGATTTTGTCATTTAATTCTGTTACATACCTACTTTATTGTTTTTTGTACGCCGTCAACGGATAAACATAGTGTACGTATACGTACGTACTTATATATTTTATTTACAACACCTGTTTTTACACCCTCCTATGTTTTACAAATAAAAACTTTGACTGAGTGTATTAGGGACCTGGAATGCACTCTGTTGGATTCTCAATGCTCGGTTCAACACCGAGAGTTGGAAATCCAGTGCGCTAACAAAATCGCTTGCAGGTAGGTACTTGAGCCAACAGTTTTACGGCCTGGTACAAATTGCAGCCGCAGGGCATCGCATTCCAGTAGGTATATGAAGGTGCTCTGCGCGCCGCCTGTATTCATCAATGGTTCATATGCTGATGCTGATGTTTCGTATTATAGTCGTCTTTACCATATCCGACAGCGACCCAGACATTTTTTTCATCCTTTCGTAAGGTCTCTGATGACTTGCAAAACCAAATTTGGTCTTGAAAGCCCAGTCACGCCATGTGCAGAAAAGCTGATCAGCATCATTGATGCTTCATAATATATATGACGGAAAGGTACGTCTCTCTCGTTATCGTCAGCCATATTTTAACTACTGTGGGCGTACTATGGGTAATGTTGGTTATTGCGCAATAGAAAAACCGTTTGCAGTTCAAATCAAATTATAATTTAAGAACAAGTTAATCACACTAGCGAATCACACACTGTAGGTACACGACACAACTATACGGAACACGTGACAGTAAGTAGTTTATGCGACCTACCCAAATGTCCTTTCTTTGGTATTGTTCGTCGAATCGTTGAGCTCCTTAAGTTCTGAGTTGAGCTGCACGGTTACTGACAAATGCGTGCACTGACTGGACAGGTCCACTTAATCTGTGTGGTTCTTTCCTCAAAAGACCATTTCAGACACCAATCTACATGGTTCTCAAACATTATGTCCGATTTTTTTATATACACATTGACATTGTTGAATTTTATATACACAATGACATGAGTATTTACTTGTAAAGTAGTATGTTATTTTAATTATTGTGAATGTGAGGATTATGTGGGTCATTGCTTTTTTTTTCGCAGTTAATTTTTATCATGATCTGGCAGATTGAGTAATTTATGTGGCCTACCCAAATGTCCTTTCTTTGGTATTGTTCGTCGAATCGTTGAGCTCCTTAAGTTCTGACTTCCTGAGTTGAGCTGCACGATTACTGACAAATGCGTGCACTGACTGGACAGGTCCACTCAATCTGTGTGGTTCTTTCCTCAAAAGACCATTTCAGATACCAATCTACATGGTCTTCACATGATCTGACCAAGATTATGTCTGGACTTTAAAAGAGACTGTGACCTCTGAGTTTGTTTCGGCCTTTCTTCTCAGAGTAGTCAGATAGGAAACGCCGACCTCATCTAGTTTAAAAATATGATTGACGTGTAAAAGTGTTTGTACAATCCTACTTACAGAAATAAAATCATTTATCATTTATCAGTTCCTAGGGTGGAGGTACTGATCTCCTCGAAGGCAGAAAGGTAAGTGTCCACTCGTCCCTTCAGCGCTCCTCCTTCAGCCAGGCTCTGTCATAGCACGAAGTTAGCAGAGTATGCACGTCATCGCGACGGTGCTGCCACCTCCCGGAACTCGTGCTGCGCTTCGTTTAGTATCCAAACTAATGAACGTCTCCGAAAGATAAAATGTACGAAAGTGGTGGAAATATACACTGCGCTTTAGACAACCGAGTGATGAGGCGCAACTTAGGAGAGGCAGGTATGTCCACTAGTGGACTGCGATATACTGAAATTGGTTGGACTGAAAATCTAAACACAGTCTTAACTGAGCAATATATTTATTTTATTTACACAAAGATGAAGCTAATCTAAAGCTAAACAGCGGGATAATTGCGTAACACACTAAAATTAGCAATGGCTTTCATTTTGACAGTTCAACAACATTCATTGCATCATTCACGTTGTTGAGCAGTCAAAATTTTTGGAACATAATTATGTAGTAATAGATTAGCAATATCCTTCAAAATTATTCTGATTTTGATTGAAAGTGTGTTACGTAATGAGGGTGCTGGCAGCGATTGTAGATATAAACACAGACGTAACTGAGTAATATATTTATTTTATTTACACAAAGATGGAGCTAAACTAACACTAAACCTACATTAATGCCAAGAGGTCCCTTCGGCCCCTCCGTGATGTAATCTTACATGCAACTTCAAACTCGTCATCTGTACGAAAGCCCTCTCACACTCTTTACACACATATCTCTTATCATTCGTGTGTATCCTCATATGAATATCCAAAGTCTTCTTCCTCTGGAACGCCTTTTCGCAAATTTCGCACTCGAAAGGTCTCGTGTCATCGTGGCGAACCATGTGGCGTTTCAAAAGTTCGTTGTTAAAGACTTTGAAGCCACATACCTCACAGGCGACAGTTTTCTGCTTTAGATGAGTCCTCAACTTATGCTGAACGAGTCTACTCTTCATTGTGAAAAGCAGCTCGCATTGGTCGCATTTGAATTGCAGCTTTTTGACGTCATGCACGAGAGCTAAATGCCGTTTCTTAAAGTATTGTGATGCTAGAATCTCTGGACACTTCGGGCATTTCAGCATGTCGGTTCTGTGGACTCTTTCACAGTGTATTTGTAGGGAATAAGTGTTTCGGAATACTTTGTCACATCTTCGGCATTTCAGGCCTTGCGAGAATGTGTGAACGTTCTTCATATGGCTGATCATATTAGCATATGCAACGAAACCTTGTCCACATATCTCACACAGGAATGTTTTATACTTATTGTGGAATTTGTGAGCATGCTTCAATAACGTCCCGAAGAATCTGAACTCCTGACCACATTCTTGACAGAACAATACATCGTCAGATAGATGAAAAGTAAAGATAGAATTGGCTATTTCTTTGTTGAATTTGAACTCGTGAATTGATGCTAAATGGTTCGCGAATTCGTCGAAAACATGGAATTGTTGTCCGCATTTTGTGCAGACCATTTCTGAAGTGTCGAGTTTAATGCGACTGCTTCCAACCAAGGTTCTGAGTACATTCTTTAGATTTGCTCCTTTGTGTTCTTCAATGGTATGTTCTTTGAGTTTTGAGCTGTCTACGAAGGAGCAGCAGCAGTAGAAACACATGTATTTGTTAGCTGCCCATCTGAACGGGAGAATTGAAGAGTTTTCTAAGATGATGGTGATGAATCTCGTGAGCTCGTCTTTTCTTTTCTTTTCTGCGAGCCTCGCCTCTTCATCGTCGTCATCTGAAACAAGATTTGTTAGGATATAGAAAATCTATAATGTACAAATGTAAATGGGAAATTATTTAAATAATATTTTTAAACTACCTTCTTAGCTATACTGTGAACCGTGTCGGTAAAAGCTTGCTGGTTGAGATAATATGGTTAAATACGATTAAAATAAAACAATAATTATTATAAAGAAAATGACTTCAGTTTTTATTTTTATACCTAATCTAATTACCATAAGTAGGTATATTATAAATAAAATTTATTTATTTCAGATGACTTGATCCATACATTACGAATTAAATTAAATTAAAATATTATTAAAACAGATTCAAATTACCCGCTTAACAAAGGATCTCCATAGCGGAGAAGAGATCCTATCTACTACAGTCTTCAGAACTCCGTTGCAGCTGCCACGCATTTGTAGATCAGGGATACAGGGTTCTTCTTGCGGATGACGGCATGAAAGCCATCAGTGCGATACAGCACAAACATCCCCAATGCACTACAGGAGCGAGGCAGCCCCAACACCACCCTGAAGACATCCAGCGATCTTTTGGTGTGACTGACCCACAGATTTCCGTTATAAAAGCTTTGACAATACGCCTTATACAACGTTATCTTTACTTGCTCAGAGCAGCGGAAGAATCTGCGGGCCAGCATGTGACCTCTGACCGCTAAAGCCCTGCGCTCCCTCTCAATATCCTGATCGTGTTCAACACCTTCGGTAATTAAATGCCCCAGGTATTTAAATTTCGTGATACGATTTATGCACAAGCCATTTAGGGTAATATTATGTGAATACTCGGGGCATCCAGCGGCGGCCCTAAAGACCATGTATACAAGGCTATGTGCACCAGCATAATGTACCCTTAAAAACTATTTACTTGACCTTGATTGAGAATTGATTAAAATCTAGAAATACAGATATTGAGATGAGCTCCATTTGAGTCCGAATGTAGGTAATCAGACAAATAACATATGACCTCTAAGTGGTAGACAGATAGTTACACCCATTATCGCCTGTAAAGTCTTGAAATAGAGGGCGAGTCAGGGTACAAGTGTTGTCATTAAAGTTACGGTTTTCAAGAACAGCGGTGGCCATCACAAAGCTTCTGCAATTTACTAGCGAATGACGTCACTGGACTGAAACGTTACGAAAGAAGTCGATGTGTTTTTGACACGGTAGGTAAGCTCAAACCCCCGATGTCATCATTTTAGGCGGCCACTACTCTTTTAGGAAACCGTTGCTTCACGCCTGCGGGGTAATTGTGTAACACACTAACAGTAGGAATGGCTTTAATTTTGACAGTTCAACAACATTCATTGCGTTATTTACGTCGTTGAGCTGACACATTTTTCGAACATATGAAGCAATGGATTAGCAATAGGCTTCAAAATTATTCAGATTGTGACAGATAGTGTGTTACGTAATCAAAGTGCAGATCAATGACAATAGTTTCGCCATCCACAATTGGGCTACTACGAATATATATACTTAGATAAAAAAAATATCACTCAGTCTGACCTGAGAACCGAGCCTAGTCTAAAGATGTTCCGCTACACATGTTCAGTACATTCGATCCGGCAGTATTTGTTAAACAAAAAAAGTCGACCCGCAGCAGTTACCTTCTACACATATTCGGCTCTTGCCGATCGGAAAACTTCATTCAGCATTTATCCTCGCTTAATAATAATGTTCGGCTCGGCTCGAGACATTGGATTTTTTATATCTACATAATATTTGATTTTGGCGATCGGTCTTGCCGAAATCCGATCCTGCCGAGCCACCGATTGGATATAATTTCTTATCACTTTTCATCACCCAAGGATATACAGCTCCTGATTATTTTTATTATGCTTGCTCATATGAGCTAGGAAAGTCTTCTTCATTCTAAACCTCAGACCACAAAGCTGGCATTTAAAATGCTTAGTAGGATCGTGCGTATTCATATGACGCCTCAAAGCTTGCATATCATATCCTTTGTGTCCACAGAGGTGACAAGTCGTGAATTTCTCCTTTAAATGCACCACAGACACATGTTTCGAAAGAGCGCTTTTACGAGTAAATATTTTAGGACACTTGTCACAAGGAAACTGCAAACTTTTCACGTTATGGCCTAAAGCAATATGACATGTTCTCAAATACCTACTTCCAAATGTTTCAGGACACATGTCACAAGCGAATTTACCAGTTTTATGAACCTTTCTGATATGATTCGTTAAACCAATTTTATTTTTGAAGTGTTTACCGCAAAATGTGCAAGTCGTTTTCATATCAGAATGAACGTTTCTTATATGGTGCTTGATCGTCCCTTTTAACGTAAAAGCTAGGCCACAATAATCACAAACATATTTTTGAGCATTATTATGGAACTTGTTGACATGCCTCAGTAATGGCCCGAAAAAATTGAAGCTCTCACAGCATTCGATGCAAACCATGCCATGGTCAGATAGATTGAATATGTAGCAGTACTTATCGAATACATCTCTATCAATTTCTAAATCGTGAGCGTCACATAAATGGTTAATATAATGATCGAAGTTTTGTATCGATTTAGGACATAATTTGCAAGATATCTCAGAGATATCCCATTTAATCCGACTATGGCACCCAATCCTTTTCAGAATCCTGTTTAATTTAACTTCGTCGTGTTTTTTGGTGTGTTCTTTTAGTTTGGAGCAGTCGATAAAATTTTCATCGCAGTAAAAACACCGGTAACGGTTAAGGTACCATTTGAACGGCATGATAGTGGAATGTCCTAGTATAATCGTGAATATTCTTCGCAGTTCCTCCCGGGTCGCGAAACTTTTGTCTGGAACGAAAAAAAAAATGTATTCAGACTTTTTTATCGTTTAACTATATGTCTTTTTGGAACTTCTTAACTATTGAACCGAACTCGATTAAATTAAGCAACTTGGTAATTGAGGAACAAATAGGGCATGTATTTTCATAAGATAACATCATGCCTTGTTTCCCCGAAGGTTTGGGCACTACTACTACTACTTTGGGATTGGGATTTGTTACTGACAAATCTAGTCCAGTCTGACCAGACTGCTGGACAGGTTCACTCACATCTGTGTCATCTGTGTGGTTCTTTAACTTAAAATACCATTTCATAAACTAATATATATTGTCCTTACATGATTTAACCAAGATTATGTCAGGACTATATAAGTTTCTCAGTTTGTTTTATACCTATAGTATACCTATAGTAGGTACACCAACATAAAGAAGGCTCGCCTAAATGTGGGTGGGTATTTCGTAAATCAAAAATTCTAACGGTGGGCACAAACTTTAATAATATTATGGTTTTAATATTGAATAAATCTCACTATAGATTGTTATATACCTACTATGATTTGTCATCTAGGATTCAAGGTGAGTGCAAACACATTTCTCGGATTGTAATCTAACGTTCCTATACCAGTGACATGAATATTTACTTTATGAAGTACTAGCGACCCACCCCTTCTTCGCATGGTTATTACGACTTGACAAAACATCGAGATTTCTTTACTATTTGTAAGTTTAATTTTAATTTATTGTACCTATACATACACTTTCCGGAATAAATTCTCTAAATAGAGGTGAAAATCCTATCAAAACCGTTGCGTAGTTTCGTAGAACAACGCGGTGACAGACAGACACGAAAAGCGACTTTAATTGACCGAGCGAACACGAAGCGTCTCCGTTTCAGCTTGGGCAAAAATGCTTTCGTATGTCCGGATTAGAGATGTCAAACAACCGATTTAAAACGTTTAAAATGAAATGTTGCCGTTTTAAACCCCAAATAAATCGTTTTAAATGGTTGAAAACTTGCCTACAAAAATAAAAGTTTATGTATGTGCATGTGTGTGTAGGGTAGGCGAGCTGGCAACGTTGCGTCGAGTCACGAGTGACGGCGCGACGTCAACGAGAGTGCGAGTGTGAGGTTGATTTTAAACCGAATCAGATTGATTATTTACACCGTTTAAAAACAATGAAAAAAATGTTCATTTACGAACACAGAGTTTTTAAAACTTAGCTAGGTAATACCTAAACTTGGTCGGACGGACCAACTAGAACTAAACCCGCTAAGTATATCAATATCAGTATATCACACATTTAAAAAATCTTTACACAGTTTCTAGGTAATCTGTTATATCCCTACCTCGGTAAAATCAAGAAAATGTAGTTATAATTAAGAAAACATAGTCATCAACACCAACAGTTTTAAATCGAAAAAAAATTGGTTTATTTCGGTTTTAAACGGTTGTTTTTTCGTTTTAAACGGATTGGTTTAATTGGTTTTAAACCGGCCTCACATCTATAGTCCGGATGGCTGTTCTCCTCTACAAGTCGCATTTCCCAACTGATTCTCGTGAAATTTTGTGAGCAGTTTCGATAATTATATGGATTTCGTTTTGACGATTTAGTTTTTCGAAATTTTTCAGCCGTTTCGCGCTTTTTGTTTTAAGGGCGCGGTGAACATTTATTCAGATTTAAGCTATGCAAAGACAGACTCGCGAGGCCTAGGTATAGCTCACAGAGCCACTAGTTTATAATATGTACGCAATGGCGGATCCAGGGGGGCACAGGGACACCCCCCCGCCAACGGATGAAGTAAAATAAAAAAACTGGGAGATTAATACAATACCTAACCCTCTAGTAACATTCGTTTCGTTTGTGCACGTTTCCTGTGACACCCAGCACTGCCAAGCGATCATTCTCCATCTTACGCTGGTTGAAGACACATCTTTGAATAAAGAACATCTAAATGAACTGGCCTTAATGCATATCCATCAAGACGTTGCTTTAATTATGAACGCTAAAGAAGTATCTACTGGATATCTTCAGCAGCATTGTCGTAACCTCTAAGGTGCAAAGTGGTGCGGCCAGTTCGTAGTCGGGCCCAGAAGTCTGCTAAGCCAACAATGCGCCAGGCCTACCCGGAAAGCCTAACCTGTACTTTCGAGGCGGGGTGCTTAAGACGACAATAAGTGCCAGCGACCTTGAGCGAGTGGGAGGAGCATGCGAAACTTTTAAGCGAATCAAATTGCACAGAGCGTTAGCGTCTACCCGGACATTGGTCAGCGATGCACTGCCGCCCGTCGCCCGCAAGCGCCCCCGCTTCAACGCGCATCAAGTTTATTCGCAAAAACAACCCTCCTTCATTTATCAAACACAATACAAATAAAAGCCGTTTAAAAAAAAATGGGTAATTTAATTGTCTTTTAGATGGTGCAGATTTCATGAAAATACGCCCGATAGTTTTTGCATGATTATCGTTTTTGTGTTCGCGTTAGACATTACTTTACAAATTAATTACACTATGTTATAAATATATTATTTCAAATATTCACATATCAAATTACGAAGAAAATAGTCTAGTTTATCATATATTTTTTTCAAACAAATAAGACTATTCGTTTAGACGTGATGTTTAATTTGAAATCATTAAAAGTCTTATATCTGCGCCTTAAGATTTCGAACTCGCGGAGCTCGCTCTTGACAACTTTCTCTTAATTCTCTAACTTTTCTAAATCGACCAAGTAACTCCTATTTCAGTATGAATGGTTGAAAGAAAACCTAACCTATACCTGCGAGGCGGTGTGCTTCAATTTTCAAGCTCGCTTTGCACGCTCTTGTCAACATTATCTTAATTATAGAACTTTTCTACATACATCGAAAAAGTAACTCCTATTTTGGTAAGAATGTTTAAAAGACGCCTTACCAAGAATTCCGAGACGGGGTGTAAAAATTTCGAGCACGCTTGGCTCGCTCTTATATCCTGCAATCTTGTTTTTCGTGGATAGCATAATGCACAGATGAAAATGCATCACCCTGAAAAAATATATCCTCCCGGGTGCGAGACCTATGGCGCAGGTAGAGTATAAGTACGCACGTTGTACTTGATTTTCTTTGTCATTATATATTTTTTGCAAAATGTTATTATTAATCTCTACATAAACTGCAAAGATAGGGCCTCATTGTGTTTTGTCGCCCCGGGCCCACGACAGGCTTAGTCTCCTACTGCTACCTATGTTAAAGTAACTCTTACTTCTGTATGTATGGTAAAAAAAAAACATATCCTATCCGTCTGGCCCCTCCCAGAAATAAATCCTGGATCCATCCTTGTATGTCCCTATAGATAAGAAATAGATGATATTATTATTGTTATTTTAATTAAGTACTGTGAATATGGGCTATGTGGGTAATGTTTTTTTGAGTTAGTTTTTACTGTTGTCTGGCATTACTTTATGCGGCCTACCCAACGTCCTTGCCTCGGTATTGTTCGTCGAATCGTTGAGGTAGATCACGCGCTACAACGCGCCATGCGATGGGGTGCGGGAAACGGAGCCCAATTCCCCGCAATTTTATAAATTGAATTTTTATGTAAAAATCAAGCGCGGGCGCGCGTTATCTGTGCCCCGTCGGGTGGCGCGTTGTGTGTGATCCGCCCTAGTCCTGAATCTGTATGGATCTTTCCACAAAAGACAAATTCAGACACAAATCTGCGTAAGTAATCCTCACATGACCTGACCAAGATTATGTCTTGACTTTAAAAGACACTGTGACCTCTAAGCTTGTTTCGGTGTTTCTTCTCAGAGTAGTCGGATAGGAAAAACCGACTTCGTCTAGTTTTAAAACAGAATTATTTTTTGACGTGCAAAAGTGTTTTCTAAAACCTATTTCCAGAAAGGCGAAAGAGGGGACGCCCTAGAAGGACATATAGTAACCTTATTGTTGATGTTCTTCAAAAAGGTCAGGTGCGTGTATTGTATGAACGTAAACGAAGCAAAAGGAATATGAAAAGATCGCAGCGGATGGCATTTTGTAGTTTCTACCTATCGCCATGGTAGGAGTTTATGTATGTATTTACAGAAATAAATAATGTATTAATTAACAATCTATTCGGACACTTTTCGCTTCTATGAGTGATCAACATCAAGCGCCGTTCTATCAGTTTTATGCGTCTTCAGGTGACACGCAAGCGTCTTCTTCCGCCGAAACGACTTATCGCAGATCCCGCATTTGAAAGGCCGTACATCATAATGTACCACCATGTGTTTCTTCAGGCAGTCCTCGTTAAATGTCTTGTGGCCACAAACTTCACAAGTACAATTCTTCTCCTTATCATGTACTCTTAACTTATGCTGGACATATTTATTATTTCTCGTGAAAATCTTCGAACAATATTCGCAGACTAATTGCGCGCTTTTCCAGTCATGGACTAAGGCCATGTGGCGTTTCTTTAGGTATCTATTTCCAAGTATTGTTGGACACATCGGACATTGGAGCTCGTCAGTCCGATGCACATTGTCAACGTGATTCTTTAGTGCGTACTGCGTTCGGAAAGTCTCATTGCAGTGCTTACACGACTTGATACCATGAACTAGTTTAACATGGTTGTGCACGTTATGTTTTTCAGAGAATCCTTGTCCGCAAATTTCGCACAGAATATGTTGAATATGATACTTGTAAGTATGTTTGAGCAATGGTCCAAAGAATCGGAAGTACTGTCCACATTCTACGCAGAACATTCCATTATCAGCTAAATGGAAACAGTCAAAGGATTGGGAGGCTTCCTTATCTATGCTGAGGTCATGAGTTTCTGATAGATGCTTTAAATATTCTTGGAAATATTCGAATTGACTTGCGCAGCTGGTGCACCAAAGATTCGAGATGTCAAGCTTTGCCCTGCCTCCTGTATACAGGGTTCTTACAATGACATCCCGCGTATTGATAGTTCTATGTTCAAAATCCGTGTGTTCTCTAAGCTCTGCGCTATCAACGAACGCAGATTTACAGTAGAAGCACATGTATTTGCTTCTGTGCCATCTAAAAGGTACTATTGTTGAGTTGTGTATGATAACCGTCAGTATTGTCGTGAGCTGTTCTTTTCGACTCTTTTCAATAAGCCTTGTTTCCAATGATTGTTCTGAAATGAGAGAATAATCGCGTTAGAGGTCCTCTGTGGCAGTTTCCCGGTGGATTAAAAAGAGTTTCTTATGTGTTTTGAGGATGTGGTATTATGTAAAGTAAGTCGCGGAACTCGGGCGGGTCGGGCCTTGACGGTCTAGTGGACGCAAACACTACCGCTGAGCATGCAGTCCTGGGTTCAGTTCCCAGGTCGGGCGAAGTGTTATTGGGTTTATTCATCTGGAATGTTTCAGTAACAGCCCGGAGTCTAGATTTGTGCCCGGTTGATGGCAATAGGCTCGCCCCCTATTACGTGGGACTTCGACATAACTGGCGAAATAAGGGAGTACTATAGGACCACTTCTGCCTAACCCTTCGGGATAACAGGCGTTATGTTAAGTCACGGGTTATCTTAAAAAAAAAAAGTGTAACTCGTACTTTTAAATCGGCAGTTAAGTTTTTATATGACATGAAACAAATAAAACCAAAAGTGGTTCACAATAATTCGTTTATTATGTACCAATCATAAAAAAAAACTTACTAAACAGTTAGGTATTCATATAGAATAATTAGAAAAATAAGAAAACAATAATCATAAAAATTAAGATGTGTGCTTATGACCACACGATTGAAGTGAAAACTTACGACTGTAGCCGAGTATACACGATTTGGAGCCAAATGTACTAAATTCAGCGCCGAGTATACACGATTCAGCGTCACCGTACGACTGGAGCCGAGTATATCCGCGTCAGCGTCACCGACCGTAGCGTGACGGTCCAGTTTCATTCAATATTCAGAAAGAACGTAGAGTGCACCTAAAAAAGTTTTCACTTCAAAAGTGTTCACTTCAATATGTAATCGCCAACTTGGCAAAAACAAAATAGGTTCGCCCCTAATTAAATGGAACTTATAACTGCCAAAATATAATTGTAGGAAGGTACTTTACACCACTGTATACCTACCCTTTCGAGAAACAAAGGTGTACCTAATGTTAAGTTATGAACAAAATAAAACTTACTACCTAAAAATGCTCATTCTCAGTTTCATTTTAATCCCTAATTTACAAAAATAAAATATGATGCTTACAGCACTATTCAAGTTTAACCTCACAAACTGTTTACGTTCATTTTCAATGCTAAAATTAAGGATTCTTTAATAATTCTGGCCTTGGTGCACCACCACCTGGTAGTTCCGAGTAATTTATTTGACAGTAACCGATAAACGGTCACAGAACTTGCGCGTTGAATTTGTTCCAAATACGAGAAATATCGGTCCGGTCTGAAATTGCCCGTAGTATTTAAAGTCAGCCTCAAAAAAAAAAGAGGTACCGTAAAACGGGGTGAATAGGAACGGCAGGAGTGAATCGTAACGAAACTTTAAAAGGAATTTTAACATTTAAATAATATAATTTGTTGCCAACAGGGACACGTAATCGGTTAATTATAATACAGTATACACGTTACAGTCCTTTTTGGCGACAGACTATAATATTTCAATGTTAAAATCCCTTTTAAAGTTTCGTTACGATTCACCCCTGCCGTTCCTATTCACCCCGTTTTACCGGTACCTATACCTAATTTGTGTTACTGTTCCGTAATACTGTATCAACGAGATTTCAGTACGCGCGCTAAAGCGCTTTTCTTTTACAGTTCTTACATTCGGCCATTGAAATAACTTTGTAACATACGTGAGGAGAGTCCTCAGAGCAGCCGTTCACACGGTGCCGTAATGTACTTTATTTTACGATAAAATATTGGGACCACACGTCAACATCCTACAGTCCACACGGTTAAAAACAAATTCTGTATAAAACTGCACTTGCACTTGTTAAAATTTTAGAAAAATCATCTACTTTTCAATATTGATAAATATGTGAGTACCTATCTATCTATCTATCATATAATTATTTTCCTGTCATTGCTTCATATTTAATTATTTTTACCTATTATGGTACTTATAGTAATTTTATTCTAGGTGCATCGTCTTCACGTACAATTATGTACTTAGACATAATATTGTAAAACATTTTAAATGAGTAACGGTGGAGTTTCTTGCCCATTCTTCTCCATACGAAACTACCTTTTGAAAAGGGCAACTAGAATCAATTCTATTATTTTTTTTTTGTAATTTTTTACGTTCAAAAGTGCCTTTTATGTGCCTATTGAATGATTTGACTTTGATTGTGCAGTGTGATCCCAAAACTATACAGTAAAATATCATGCTGATTAACGCCGTGTGAACGTAGTCTTACTCGTCTACTGTTCATCGACAGACACATTCTCCTTAGCCGTTTGATTACGATGCAATCTCATATGCCACTTCAAACTAGCACGCTGCACGAACGCTTTTCCACATTCCTTACACACGCTACGTTTATCATTTGTATGTATCCTCACATGGACGTCCAAATTTCTCTTTCTGATAAATGTTTTTTTACAATAAACACATTCAAAAGGTCTGCTGTTGTCATGTTTAACTTTATGTGCCTCTAACAAATGTTTATCGAAGAATCCTTGGCCACACACCTCGCAAGTCATATTTTTCTCTTTGAAATGTTGTCGTCGAATATGTTTTGATAACATGGATTTCTTTAGAAACATTCTTGGGCAGATATCACATTTATATTGCGATGTCCAAACATCATGTGCTTTGACTAAATGAGTCCTTTTTTGGTCCGCACTTCCGAGTATTTTGAAGCACACGGGACATTTGCTTTTTTCTATTTCATGCATTCGTTTTATGTGACGTATGTTTTTATTATGTTTCGAGCAACTATTTTTGCTGCTTAAGTCACAGTCAAAATTGGACGTTTTGTGTTCTTTTCCTTTGTGCCCAACAAGACCGTTTTCAGTACAAAAGGAAATTTTACAAGTCTCACAAGAGAATTTTCCGTCATTATGGGCCCCTTGAGTGTGTTCGAGAAGAGAGGAGAAATACAAAAACTCATCTTTGCAAGTGTAGCAACTGATCAAGTCATCGGACAATTTGAAACTTAGAATGTGAGTTAAATCGTTATCTACTTTCAAATTGTGTTTCTGAAGATGCGCGACGAAAGTGTTAGTATCCTCAAAATTGTCGAAACAAATTTTGCATTGTAACTCTGAGATATCCAATTTTAAAATGGACGTTGCGATGTTTTTCTCGACAATTTCTTTTAGGTTTTGATTCACGTGGTCCCTTTGCGTGTGTTTCCTCAGTTCCGATGGTAAAAAAAAGTTCATTGGGCAGTAGAAGCACCTGTATTTGATGTCGTTAATTCTAAAGGGTAACGCCGTAGATGTTTCTAGAATGCCCACAAAGAGTTTACAGGTCCTTTGGGTGTCTTCATCTAGGCAGATCTTGCTGTTTTCGTTTTCCTTCGCGGCTGAAAACGAGAAATGTTTTGTTGTAGATTCTCGTAATGATCTGATCTCTGTTATGTAAATAGGTAAGCACCGACTGTAAAGAACATGCATTTTGAAGATTTTTTTATTATTTTAATATATCTTATGGACCGACGTCAAGCGAAGTTAGCCGATATAAGCCGTTGGGCGGGTTTAAAAAGAGGTTTTTGTCCGATAGTTATTAGTCTAATAAAAAGAATAGCCACATTTTAAAGTGACCTCCTCCTGCTTTGGGTGTCTCTAGATTTACTTAAAATGATCAGAAAAAAAAAAATAAGTTGATGAGTATGAATTGGTTTAAACCAATTTATACTCTGAATGTCCTAATAAATGAAACCGGACATACCCAATTGTTTCTATCTTAAATATCATGAAAATAGAGCTGCCAGATTACATGGGGATATCTAAGAGTTAACTCCGAAAATATCAAAGCCAGTAGGTATGTACCTATTATCATAAATAAAAAATCTATTAAAACACCATGTTTTGAAAATATTCAAAACATGGTGATCATCTTTTTACCCGTTTTTGTTTTGTTTTTAATAACATTATTTTAGTTTTTTCATCCGGCGAAACCGTCGCTTAACTTTTTAATAAATAATTATTACGTTTTCCCTCATAGAAGTGCAGAAACCTGCAAATTTGTCGGAAGTCGATAGCCGATTCCCGGCCACCGTAGGCACGTGGTTGCGGACGGCGAGCAATGGATAGCTTGCCGTCCAGTAAGGACAGGGCCAGCACCCTATTTACGTAACACACTGACTATCACAAACTGAATCATTTTGAAGCCTATTGCTAATCCATTACTTCATAAGTTCGAAACATTTATCTGCTCAACAACGAAAATAACGCAATGAATGTTGTTGAACTATCAAAATCAAACCCATTCCTACTATTAGTTACGTAATTACCCCACCGGTCCGGGTCGACGACGGCGCGTTGTGTTCCACGCGCGCTTCAAAGAGATGTCAGCACCATTGACGGGGTCGCGGATTGTTCGAAAGAGTTACCGTGGCCCTGGCGCACAGGCAACTGAAGGAACACGGGTGGGTTATAGTCTTAATGACTTCTCACCCAAAAATAAAGGCCTGCAAATTTAGGATCATGACGTCCTCTCTAGAATCTGACAACTGATTCTGGGGTATTCTGATGCGCTGGTTACGAATATGAACTCAGTTTTTCCTATCACCTCCAGATTTTTCAGAAAAGCTATAGATAAAAAATCGAGACAAAACATGCATATACTCGAAAAAAAAAGTGCCAATTGTCTAACTTTGAAAACTATTAAAATATAATTACAAAACATCGTAAAGCTAAAATACATATCAATTTTCTTTGTGGAACCTGGTCCTTTTTTCCCCAAAGCTTCTGTTGTGCGATTTTCTCTATAATTTCCGTTTTAGATCGTCCAGCTTCAGTAGCCAACAATAGTCCGCCATCATGCTGGAATTCCTTCGTCCTTGATACCTGTCTTCAATTTCTTTCAAATCTTGGTACAATCTTTCTCCTAACGACTCCCAGATATTCTGGAAAGTATTCCATGTGCGAATTCAGGTAATGAAGTTTTATGCTCATATTAAAACCCATTAGCCCTTAATTCGTTATCATTTTGGCTACTATTTCTCTATAGTAGCTTTTATTGTTCCCCAAAAACCTTTTCACCACTTCCTTAAATGATTTCCACGCTTGTAACTCGACATCATTGAGTTTTTCGTCAAAGTTTTCATTCGAAATCAATTTTCTATACCAGTGTTATGGTAGTACTTATATAAAAACCTTATTGCTTAACTTCATTATACCATCATCTAGTAATATTCACATCAATAAGGTAATTCCACCTAATCATCATGTATTGATAGGCTCATTACTCAATGAGGCTAAAATTACCCGTTTTCGACGAGGTAAAGGCGTATTACTTAATATGTAGTAATTAGCAAATTACGGAATAGAATTAATTAGTTTGTCTCATCAGAGTAATACAATGCTTTAAAAATTAAGCTGAAATCATTTAATAAAGTTTTGTCCGACACGCACTTGACCGGTGTTTTCTTGTGCCAGCCTCATATAGGTTTTGCCCGCGATAGCATCAATGTCGTCTGCATCATCATTAGACATACGCAGTTTAATTTGTTGTCGTTTCCATCTTGTGTAAGTGAAATATGCATAAAAACAATTTAAAATACTTTCTTTCTACGATAAAAACCTTACGACGCGACAGTTCGCCGCACATTCTTCTGCTTAAGCTTCAAGTGTATATTTTTACAATGTGTTTGCAAGGTCTTTTTCGTTTTAAAAGCCTTGCCGCATACACTGCAGCTAAAGTTCCTCTCATTGCTGTGTTTCAACATGTGTATCTGAAGTCTGCTTCCTTCGAAGCATTTCCAGCCACAGACACCGCATGTGGCATTCTTTTCTTGCATATGTGATTCTCTTAGATGTCTCATCATAGTGCTTCTGAAGACAAACGTTAACGGACATTGGGGGCATTTTATTGTCTCCCTACTTTTATGCACTGTCATCATATGTAAAGAACGCTTATAATGTGATCCAAAAACTTCTGCACAATTGAAACACTTGTATTTCTTTCCATGCACTCTCTGCATGTGAGTTCGTACGGTGGTCGGTGCCATTTTGTCGTCACATAATCTACATTTAACTGTTTTATGGTCGTGTATAGTGTCTATATGTTCCTTTAACCGTTGATTAGTCTGGAAACGACTCCCACAAATATCACACAGAACATTCGACGAGCCCTTGTGGTACCTGTCTGTGTGGAATAGAAGCCGACCAAAGGTTTGGTAGATTCCATCGCATATAGCACAGGAAACATTGATATTATTGAGTTTAAAAGGGTTCATGCATAAGCCTATATCTTTATTAAACACTATACCATGTTTTATAATCAAATGATCTACTAATGAATATAAATCGTCAATTTTTTCCGGACATAGTTTGCATGAGATTCTCGAAACATCTACGTTTACTGCAGGATCTAAAAACGATTTCATTTTCTTTGCAATTTCTTCTGTTTTGTGAATTTCTTGGTGATCTTTTAAATCTTTGGGTTGTTGGAAGATTTCGTAGCAGTAGAAGCATCTGTATGAGTTTTTGAGCCACTTGAACGGCATTAGTGTGGATTTTTCAAGCACTCTCGCAACATTTTCTCTTAGAATCTTTTGGGTCTCTAGTACACCATATGATTTAGTAGTTTTCACTTCAGAATCATTTGTTACTTTCTGCAAAGGCTTTGTTTCAGGAATATCTTGCTTTATTTCTGTTTTTCGAGTTTCCTCAGTGCTTGCAATGCCTGGAAGAAGAAAATTTCTTCATAGAGTTGTAAGGCTGAATTTCTATGCACAAAGCTCATATTCTTTTATGTTTGTTGCGAAACACTTGGGTTTTCCGATTTTATTCGGTACATAATGTTAATTTTAGATAACGACGGTATAGACGATATTATGCATTAAATGTGCATGTATTTATTATAAGCAGTGAATGAGAAATAAAATACAATTTTAAGATAAAAGTCGTGTATAATTTTAAGTCACTTATTCAAGATAAAATATCTGGTACACACCAAATAAACTATATAAATAAGTGGATTTCTATCTGTGTTAAATGAGGTGCATTGCTTACAACTTAATAATATAGTACATAGATGCCTATGACGGTTCCCGTTTTAAAGCCACCAGATATCGATTGCTATGAGATTCTTCAGAAAGTAGCTTAAAGACCTTTGTGCTCAACACACGAATTAAATACCTACTTTTGCCTTAACTTCTACAAGTATACATAGTGTTAAATAAATAATTTGATTCTTTTAGGCATTTAAGCACGAACAATATTACAATGTTGCCTGCAGTTATTGCAATAGTCACATTTCTTATTAAAAAAAAACAATGAAACCGGTACGGTAAGATAATAATAAAAAATACAGGCAGTCCTTAAGTTACATACTTACATCAATTTATAAGGTTATACCAGACAGATCACTGAAAACGTTTATTTCAATGAAGGATCTATTTTAATTTGTCTTTATTATACGGCACTAACAGTGCCGTCTTACTTTCTTTCGTTTGCACGGCACCAACATTGCCGTAAAAATGAACATCCCTCATTTCTTTAAACTACTGAAGACCACGGGTGATGAGTCGAAATGCCCGGATGTTCACTCCGTCGTCTGACGTTTAAATTTTCATATATTCTTTGTACGAATGAATGGTGCCGAGGGTAAAATTGTAGCAATGTTTGATTAGCCATATTTTTTTTCATTCGACACATTTTCTTTCATTTAATTTCAAGTGACAGAGGGAAAATTACTAAGTATTTGAGAAAGTAAAAAGATTTGCAACACTTCAAAAATATTGAGATCTACTATTCCTTTAAGTCTACGAATACCTACATGTAAGCCGTAAAATCATTTAAACTTGTCCAATATAGGGATTATCATATTGCATGATAGAAGGATGAGGATTTTTGTGCATTCTCGCAAAATGCGCCTTCATTATCTTCTTAGTAGTAAATGCCTTGTCACAGGCCTCACATTTAAAATTCTTCTCCCCACTATGCTTATACATATGGTTTTTCAACCGGTTACTGTTGAAGGCTTTCCAGCCACACACTCCACATATATGGTTACGGAATTTAAGGTGGGAATCGCGTAAATGTGTCATCATCATGCTTCTAAAGACAAAGGTCTTCGGACAATGGGGACATTTGATTTCTTGCCGATTCTTGTGCTCGGCTGCCATATGTCTAGACCTCTTATAGTGGCTTTGAAAAACCTCTGAGCAATCCGCACACTTATACTTTTTTTCCATATCGTGGCTGTTTTTCTGATGGGTTTTCAGTTTTGATTTCGAGTCAAATTTTTCACCACATTCATTGCAAAGAAATAGTGCGTTTTCATGCACAGATTTCACGTGAAGACGAAGTAAGTTGGCATCTTTGAAATGTTGGCCGCAGATGTCGCAAAGTATAGCTGACGTTCCTTTATGGTCCTTATTTGTGTGATGGAGTAAAGGCCCAAATGTGTAGAAATTTGCACCACAAGCGAGACAGCTTACATTAAAATTATCAAGCTTGAAAGCCACCATACATATCCCTACATCTTTGTTATACTCCACTCCATGCATTGCGATTAAATGATCGATTAAATCGTATAGATCAGTAATTTTATCCGGACAAAGACTGCACGATAAATCGGATACGTCGATATAGACAACGGGCTCCCAATAATTTTTCAAAGCTTGCGCTTTAATCGCGGCTCCCGTATGTACTTGCTGATGATTTTTTAATTCGGAGGCCTCTTGGAAAATTTCGTAGCAGTAGAAACACCTGTATGAACTCTTGAGCCAGCGGAACGGCATGACGGTAGATTTAATCAAGACCTGTAGTACATTATTTCTCATAATATTTCTTTTGTCTTTCGCTGTGAGGGTTGGTTTACTGGTAGATTGTGTTATAGCGATATCGTAGTCTTCGGTAGATATATTTGTGACGGCCTGCTTTTCAGTTGTATCCTGGCGACCTCTGAGTTCTCCTGCAAGGAAAACACAGGGTTTTAGAGGTAGCCAGTATACGACATGCAGTTTTTATATTAATTTTTAATTTATATGAATCAAATCATGTTTTTTTTTTTAAGTTGGTAGGTATTTTCATCTGTAATTAAAACCGTTACTCGGAATAGTGGTTCTGGTTTAAAAGTGCATCAGAGGACCGGAAAAGAAACGTTCCGTCAAGTAGTAGGTAAGAATGAAATGAATAGTTCAAAGTTTTCAAATAGGTAGGTATGAAGAGAAACAAAGTCATAAACATATTATATTTATTGAATTTCAGTAATACTAATTTTAATTAGACGTAAATAAACGTATTATTATCCAATAAAAACAAAGCATTTTGACGTCATAACGTCTTATAAATCGATGAACGCCGGCTGCACGCACGAAAAAGCGTGACTCATTGTCACGTTCCGCCATGACGTTATCACGTAAAATGATCGTCCGTAAAACGACTTTACAGTCAACCATTTTTTTACACTATGTCGTAGCCTTGGTGTTTTCAAGGAATAATATTATGTCCTATCGAATTAATCACAATGGACACATAGTATAATATCGTTTTGTTTTACAGACATTTAATTTTCTAATGCATGTGCTTTATCACTATCGGGTGATAGCGATAGGCACATGCACTAAGCATAAATAAATTTGAATAAGGGCCGAAGAGTGTCTGCCCTTATTCAAATTTATTTTGGGTTGGAAACATGTCTGCTTTTTCCATACATATCTATCGTACGTCATCAGGCGATATATTCTATAAAAATCTCACCTTGAATTTTTTATTTTATTTATTTATTTCTTTTCTTTATAAAGTAAGGTGTCATTCCTACTAATGCTAGGGATTGACACTACTGACAGGTCACTTCTCCTAAGTTTCCACGGTGAGATCTTTACGGAATACATTGGCTGATCATCTCAGTGTTCACTTATTTTCTAATCACACCATCTTTCACCCAAGCCATCCACTTTGACTTCATAATTATTATATTTTATTTTTATAACGAAATTCTTCATTTATTTATCAAAATAAAAAAAAACATAGCTAGCTTAGCTAGCTCTCCTGCGCAGAATATTGTAGATCCCATGACACTTTGACAAATTAATAACTTCTTCAGGTGAATCCCAGGTGTAGCCCGCCAAATTCAAATTTTCTTTGGTTTTTTTCCAAAAAGCTACAATTTGCAAAAAAAACAAACAATATTTGAATTTGGTGGGCTACAGCTGAGGATTCACCTTCACTGTCTTCTACAGTTATTGCACGCGTCCCTAAAATAAGGCCCGCTTTCACCACAAATCACTTAATGCGTTTAGCGGTAAAACTATTTAACACATAATTCTGTCTCTGTCACCTTCAAACCATTGACAGAAAGAAACAGCATGACATGTTTTAAATACGTTTAGCGGTAAATGCATTCAGCAATTTGTGGTGCAAGCGCGCCTAAAAAGATACGGTTTCCTTGTCGAGCGTTCGCCACATAACGGCCGCAGTGGGCGGCTGTCATGAAAATGATGGGTTTTTGACTTCATGATGCCAAAAATAGCTCTCTAGGAAAACACATCAACTTACTTTCATAAATAACGTTTCAGTGATATCATTCGTCGGGTAAATTGGAGACGCTATGTGGCAGCCAGCGCTCTTCTAGGAAACCATAGCTTAAGACCCTAAATTATTTGCACTAAGCCACTCAATCCAAGTGTGTCAAGCACCAAGCATTAGCCACAATCTCTAGTGTTTAAGACTCTTCAAAGTAATGAAACTCTGCTGTATGAACGTTCAAGGTTTCTAAATCAGTAAAACCTCGTCGACAGATTCGGCAGACACGTCCAGATACCCCAGAATGGATCTTCATATGAGCTCTCAAGTTACTGGACCTGCGGAAAGGCCTCTCACAAATGCTGCAGGCGTAATCCCTATCACCGAAATGTTTTTTCTTATGTAAAGTTATCAGCCATTTGATTCCGGTCTTATAATTGCATAAATCGCACTCGAATTTGCAGTGCGAATGTTGAGATTGCACATGCAGCAACATAGCTCCTTTGGTCGTGCAAATTTTTGCACAATGCTCGCATTTGATCCTGTACTTTTCCACATTATGCATCTTTCCTAGATGAACTTTTAATTGGTACTGGCTTTCGAACGTCGCACTACACAGGTTGCATTCGTGCGATTTAGCTTGACCGTGCATTCGTTGCTTGTGTTTCTCCATTCTATTGGAAGCGTTGAACATTTTTCCACAAACTGTGCATTTGTATCCTACATGACTGTTGCTTATGTGTCTTTTGAGGCGAATCTTGCTGATGAAGCTTAGACCACATATTTGGCAGATGAACGAATGGTTCACATGATCTTTGTGCATGTGACCCACCATACATGTAAAATTGTCGTACTGATTCTCGCAAAGAACGCATTGCATCACATCCTTTTTCAAAACAAAGGGTAACGCGCAAACACCCAAGGTTTTATCATAATCCTCATCATGGGTGAGAATTATATGAGTTATGAGTTCTTCCAAGTCCTTCAAAGGCTCCTCAATACACATCTTACAGCTTAGGTTCGCCACATCAATTTTAACTGGTATATCTTTCGAAATAATTCTCTTTGTAATGAAAGTGTTAAGGTCTACAGAATGTTTTTGGGTATGTTCTTTCAGAGTCTCGCAGTCCCGCATAGGTTTCGAGCAGTAGAAACATCGGAATCCTTTGGTGTGCCAATTGAAGGGGACCACGTTACCGTATTGCAGGATTCGGAGTATATTTCTTCGTTTTTTATTGAGCTGTTCGATGTACGTTTCTTGGGTGGTCCGACGTCCTGGAAAGAGAGGCCAAGATTTACGCTTCCTTTTTGCGTTAGCAATATTGGTAGTCATTTCGTGTAAATAATGGGTGAAAATGTGTTTCATAACATGTTTAAATGTAGTGTTTGGGTTAAATTTGCATATAGTCGATTTTTTGACGGTTTGGTTAGCATAGGCAGGGGTTCGGAATCTGAGCGTTAAAGGCTAACTCACATTAGGGTGGGTGGGAAAAATCCTCCTACATAACTTTCGTACACCGTACAATGTCTTCTATAATGCGCACAGCAAAAGAGTGGAACTCTCTACCTGCGTGTGTTTCCGAACGCATACAACCCAAATCTCTTCAAAGTGAGAGTTAACAGGCTTCTTCTGGGTAAGCTCACTCCATCGTCGACTTTGTCTCTGTCACGACCTAGACTAGAGTCAAGAGCAAACCCATCTCAAATAAAATAAAGATTTTGTATGAACCATCGCACACTACAGGCGGGCCACACCGTACTTCTGCACGACTCATGATGCGAAGCATCAGAGAGTGCTTTACGATCGAAAAATTTTTTTCGCCTCATTTTGGCGGCTATTTTTTTTATTATAGCCTTGTTAGTTCACGGAATCAAGATATTTTGCATACTATCGTCGAGATAATTTAATGGAGATTAATTTCATACTTTTTAAAAATTGATTTACTGCAATAGAATTGGAAAAAAACACCAAAATAGGTAAAAAAAAAATCCTGTCCGTCATGTGTGAAACCCGGAAACACTGTAACTTGTGAAAAAATCCATTATATGAGTATTTTTTTTTTTTTTAAATTCTATTCGACAATTGTAGGTCACTGAACGCAAATGGCTAATTAATTCAGTGCCGTTTAATTACAATTAATAAAAAACGAAAACTACAAGACTGTACATGTAATTATATCCATAGAAAATTAACATATGGATGGTGATATATCTATAGATATTATGTACATTTATTCCACCAGGGGCGCTTGTGCAGTACCTTCTTCCTACTACAGCTGTTTTTTCGGCAATTAATTTTGAACGACTTAAGTCTTCTTTTTTTTTATATTTCATAATTAAATGAGCATTATGAGTCGTGCACTTTTGGATTTTCTAAAAAAAAAATATATAGTGAAACCAGCGACCCGCCCTTGCTTCGCACGGTTTTTACGACTTGATAAAACATTATAGATTTCTTTATTTTATCACGATCGCGTGAGAAACCTCATCTCTGAATGTTTGTACTGCAGCGCACCATTTTCTCATACAAAATTAAGCAACGTCTGAAGACGTCCCGCTGTAATACGTATGTTTTAGAACTGTGTTAGTATGACTTTGCGCATGAGTGCGCGCGTCTTTTGCATGTGTGCGTACAAAACCAGTTTTTTTTTTTATGTCACGCATAATTATATCACGACGACGTCGCCACCGTAAGACATTGCTCACGCGAACGTGTTAAGTAGCGTAATATACGCGTAAACCATCCGGAATAAATTCGTTAAATGATGATGGAAACCGCATCAAATACCGTTGCGTAGTTTAAAAAAAAACAACGCAGTCACACAGACACACGAAGAGGGACTAATTTATAATATGTGATAAGCTGCGACTCGATGCGGCTGTTATATTACGATTCAATATTGTAAATGAATAAAGCTTAACTTGTACGAGCTACGCTGCACATGCAACTAATTTGCTGCCCTACTTACAGTGAATCGTTGCAGTATTGTGTACCTTATAATATGTTAATTTTAGTAGCATTAAAACCTTTAGACCAATCGGTTGTTTACTCATTCAACATAACATAACATCCCAATACACAACATCAACATAACATTTCACTGTTGGGAGTTACGCCCCAACATATGGTCCTTCGAGCCGGATATGAACCAGCGACCTATGGATTATATGGACCTATGAATTTAGCTGAACTCGCCTTCGCTTCATATCTATGTTGTAAACTGTTTGTTTAGAATAGATAGGTGTTTATGGTAAAAACAACAGATCAGAATTTATAAACGTTTATTTATAAATACTAATAGGTAAGTATGTAAAATAAGTGATATTTACAAGTAAAACATAATTATACAATAGTGTAAAAGTTTATCAATTATGGTTTCTAAGACTGAATTTAAAACACTAATTGAAGATCTAAATAACTAAAGAATTTAATTACGTAATTATTTTTCTTTCATGGCAACATTCAAGTAGCTGTCAAATGCCAGTGTTATAACATTGAAAGATTATTATTTTACATTCCAATTTTTCTCAGTAATATTGACTTTAAAACTAACATAATAAAGATTATTTATGTTTAAGTGGAGATACTATTTTAATGGCCATGTATTTAATTGCACCTCAAATAAATTCCATTTAGCTTTCCTAAAAATTATAATTAACAGTCTAATTTAATGAATGTGCCTCTCTTTGTGAACCTCAAATAATTCCAATTTTGGTCCTAAAAATACTAAATTAAGCACACGATGAGCAAGTTTATTATTTCTACCAAAAACCAGGACCAACTATGGCAAAAAAATGCTTACATTTGAAGGAGCACAGCTATACAATAAGATACCATCACGTATAAGAAACCTACACTCATTCAATGCACTCAAAATTCAGTTTGGCTGTAATCGCTAACCGGACATTACTTGAAAAATGAATGCGTTGGGTGGGTTGAGTTTCGAGTAGTTTTAATTAGTCTGTGACGGATGTTGTCGAACCTAATATTAATATTTAATTATGTAATAGTTATTGTTCTTAAGTACGTGACATCTTATGTTTTTATTGAGAATAAAGTTTCTTTAAACCTAAGTAGCAAAGTAACTGCAGCCAAATTGGATGTAGACGCGGTTGGTCACAGTTCTAACCTAACCAAACCCATTTGGTCGGGGAGCCCTAGCTTAGTTACTGCGACCAACTCGGTTGGCGCGTAGTTGGTCACAGTTCTAACAGTGTAAAACCGTTTGGTCGGGGTACCCTAAGCTTAGTTACTGCGACCAGCTGCGAGAAAAAGCTACAAAGTTAAAAAGATGCCTTATTTATTTAAAAAAACGCACATCATGAGAAGGTCAATAAGTTTTTAGAGGGTCAATAAAATATTTCCCATTTTAAAGCAAACACGCCACAGCTTTCGGGTTGATAAATATGCCGAAGCTTTTTCTATTATAGTAAGTATAATACCATTATCTATATTAATATTTTACGTAACATAACATCACGCGTGTAATCCCCGAATGGTTAAGCAGAGGTGTACCTACAGTACACCCACATTTTGCCAGTTATGTTGAAGTCCCATGTAATAACCTATTACCATCATTCGGGTACAAATCCAGACTCCGGGCTGCTACTGAAAAAAAATCCTAATGGAAAAAACGCAATAAGACTGCCCGACCTGGGAATCGAACCCAGGACTTCATGCTCAGCAGTGCTGTTTGCGACCACTAAACCAAAGTGGTAGGTTATTAATAATATCCTAACTAATATTATAAATTTGAAAGTAAGTTTGTTTGTTTGTTACCTTTTAATGCCTAAACCACTGAACCAATCATCCTGAAATTTTGCATATTTTTTGTCAGGTCTAAAGAAACGGACATAGGGTACCTTTCATCCCGAAAAAAAGTACTGTTTCCGAGGAAAACAACAATAACGTTCTTATGATAATAGATGGCGCCACGTGTCTTACGAATCATGATTTAATTATAACCCGAATTGATTGTAAAAGTCTAAATTAACGCGAGCGAAGCCGCGAGCAAAAGTTAGTCAGTAATATTTTACAGTCTTTAATATAACATTAATACTAACTGAGTTTAGTTTATCTGAGGGGCTAGACAAATGGCATTCGATTCAAAGCGATTCTATTTCTACAATCGCTATCGCTTTCGCTAACGTTTCCATCATACCAATCGAAAGCTAGCGATAATGCTTGTCAAAAAGTGCCACTTGGTTACGCATCTCTATGGAAGTAATTGTTCGACGCTGTCGATTCGTTTCATAGAATTGAATGATGTTAACAGTGTCTATCTAATTTCTATTCGTTGACCTATGATCACGTGACATTTCGATAGCTTATGTCAACCCCATACATTTTTTGGCTTGTCTACCAGCGTCATCGCAAATCGAATGTTACTTTGTCTAGGCCCTCTGGATTCGTATCGTTATAGAAAGTAGTAGATTGCTATAAAACAAAATATTGAGTTTTAAATAAAAGTATGAAAAGCTAATAGGTGGCAATATTGCTAATTTTATTCAGATTTAAAATGATATGTTCATAAATAACAACTTTCATTTAATTAATTAACAAAAAAAACTATTAAAATATAACCTAACCTAACAAATGTTCAACGAAATCTCCAATGGCTGGCTCTTACCTTGGTCAGACACTAAACATTGCCATACGACGTGGCAATGCCGCCAGTCTCTTGCGTACATTACCAGTCGACAGCGATGCGGAGGAGTTTTTCGACGCCATATTTTAGTTTTTTATTAGTAAGGTAAGGTTTTATCCTAAAAATATATTTAATATCTGTGTATTGTTTTAGGTTATTTTTTTTTGTACTATTCATAACATTACATCACGCCTGTTTTTGACGTGATAATGTCTTATAAATCGATGAACGCCGGCTGCACGCACGAAAAAGCATGACTCATTGTCACGTTCCGCCTGACCCGAGCGTGCAAGCGAGAGCGCGGAATAAGCGATAGAGAGGCACGATCAGCCTAAGCGTTCGGCTTGTGATGCATCTATCTCTCTTCCACTCCTTATGACGTTATCACGTAGAATTATCGTCCATAAACCGACTTTACAGAGAGACATTTTTTTCTCGAAGGATAAGACAGAGGTGACCTAATAGCACACCCACATTTTGCCAGTTATGTTTTAAGTCCCATTTTTTTTTTTTTTGCTTTAGTTTACAATAAGGGTTTAATGTTTGAAGGCTTCAAGCAAACAACGCCTGTGTTAGTAGACTCCGCTCTACCATAGTACACCATAATTACTTAATCTAATAAAAAAACCATAAGTACTTGAAATATCAAATAAAAATATAAGGGTGTTAGTGAGTATGATTCTAGTGTGAATACCTCTGCGTAGTGTTTGTATGTGAGTGTATACGAGAGTGTATCTTCTACATTATGTGCTCCAAGTGCCTCCGTGTCATTATATATGTCTTTATCTAATTTACTATTTTATTTATATTATCCGCTCCAGCGTCAGACCCCCCGAGTGTGACCGAAAATATTTTCCGGTCTAACGTCAGACCCCTCAACTGTGACTTATTCGGTTTGCTGCGTTCAAATCGATTTAAATACCACTGGCACACTGTACTGTTGCAAAAAAAATCCACCAGGTGGCTCCTTATTAGTTTCCGCGTACAATAGTATGCTATAATCTGTGGCGACCATAAATATTTTTTGCAAAATAAAAGTTTTAAGTCAGCGCTCCGCCATTTTGGATGACGAACGATGCGCGCTCCGTACATATTATGTGTTGATGGCGTAGTTAATAACCCAATGTATTAGTGTTATATATCATAAAAATCCTCATTAATCAAGGTTTACGAATATCTATATGTGTCATAGGTTTTGAATCAGTTTTATTGTGTTAAACTCGTTGTGAAAAATTGAGGCCGTAGCGACACGCTACGCGCCGGCATTTTCGTGTTAAATTACGTGTGTTTTACTAAATAATTTACTAAAGTAATGCTTGTAATATGGACATAAGTTAATTATTAGTATTTTAAAACGCTCAGAACGTTTTAATACTATGAAGATAGTTCAAGATCACGAATAATCTAAAAAAAAAGATACTTATTTAAGTTACAAAACAGCTGAGGGTCTTAACAGGTTTATCTGCATAAAAGAAGGCTCCAATCACTAGTCGTTAAGGTTTACTTGTTCAACTATTAACCATTTTTCATTTTCATTTTCATATTAGGGGGCCAATCTCAATACTACGTTTTAACAACTGGTCTATAAATATGCAATAACCTCCAAAAACAGACATATCCCAAATATCTAAAATCTGCAGCCTGATTGCGTATCACACTTAGGCACAAGTCCAACGCCGACTATGAAGCGACAACGAATTTCTCGCTCAAGAAACGTACAAAAGATTGTAAGGTCCCGTGTAAGTAAAAGAGATATATGTATTGTATTAATAGTTGATCGCTGACTGTTCACGCCGCCGCACAGTGGTTCGAAATCGACGCTCCGTGGACATTGAAATCAAAATTTCTTTAGACGAGAAATAAAAATCGGAATGGCTTTATTTCAGTATTATTTATAATATTTGGTAATATGACAGCTATAGACAGCACCATCTCCGAAAAAAAAAATATTTAATATTTTTTTGTATGAAGAAAAACACAAAAGTCGTTTTTTCTCATAACTTAATAAAACTTAAAGCCTGCGGCTTACATGGGGTGTTGTCCTACATGAGGCGATTCCGAAATGCTATAACACGCACACCCATGCGCGCCGCTTCACTCACAGCAGAGTGTTGAATTTCGAGAAATTCAGTTAGAGATTTTTACGTTGATTTATGTGTGATCTTGAAAATATACAAAGTAATTGACTTTAGTTTGCTAATTTGATTAGTTATAATGAGAAATAATGGAATATACAATATAAAAATACTAAAAAAAACACTCAAATTGAGACTCATTTACAATATAAATAGATTTTGCAATCTTTCTTATAATAATTTAATTCGGTGTTAGTAGATACACAGTTTGACTTCTTAATTAACATTAAAAAAAAAAGTACAAAAACTTATAACTAATACAGAAAAATACTAAGAATAAGCAATTGTATAATTGAGAAATATATTATTTCACCACTTCACTCAGAGCAGAGTAATGAACTTCAAGAAATTCAGTGGATTTCTCGAAGGAATTTAATACTATATTATTTGATATCTTTGGGATAGGTGCACATACCAATGGGCAACGATAATTACATAGTAATGATTGTTTGATGTAAGCTGTTCGTAATCTCAAGTTTAGCAGGAAATCAATGCTTAATGCATGCTAATTAACTTATGATGGTAATTTAGTCTCATCTCATTAGTGCATGTTGCAAATATTGTTAACGAGTTAAGATACATTAGTTAAGAGCTATTTTTACGAAGTGTTTAACTAACTTAAGATACGATTAAGAGGGTACTTTTATATAAATAGGGACAACATCGTCAAAATCATTAGTTTTTGTCAGCAACTGTTCGCGCTATAACATTAACTTCTTGCTTACGTACTTACTTATTATCATGGAAGGATTTTATACAAATTTGGACATATTCATATTTGTGAAAACAAAAAGTTGCTTTTCGCAGCCTAGTATTTTGTTAGAAGCACTTCTAACCAAAGCGACAAATTTGTCTGAAGAAGAACAAAAAAAATTAAAACAGTTTTGTCAAGTGTATATGTGTGTTTTGCATAGAAATTGGAAATCGTGTAATCGAACAATGCATACATTTGTCAAGAAGTATGAGACATGGCTAGAAAAAGAGATCAAATGGCCCAACTTCATTAAAGACAGATTTGTACAAAGTGAAGAAATTGGATTGGTATCAATCGACTCTGTTACTGATACTGTTGAACCTTCAACCTCAAGTGCTAGTGGTATAAATGATGGTGCATCCACGTCCAAAGTAACTACATGTACTGTTAGCACTACAACACTAAAAAGGAGCCCAAGAAAACCTTTCTCAGAATTATGCCAAAAACAGAAGAAGAGAAGAATAGAAGAACTTTTAACGCACGACTCTCAGGAACTTGCATATGCTACTGCAGTGAGATGTGGTGAGGAGAATGAGGACGTGAAAGATTTAATAAAATATATTACCGAGCATCCTGAAAAAGCAGCACAGATCAAGAATTTTTTGAAAGGCAAGACAACTACTAACAAGTATTCAGCAGAGAAAGCGTTGGGTATATTTATTTCTTTGAAATTGTCGAAGTGGCAGTATATAACTTTAAGGGAAACTGCGAAAGAAAGTGGTGTAGATTTGTACCCATCATATTATTCGGTTTTAAATGCCAAGAAGGCATGCTATCCTCCTGAGAGCGATATTGAAGTGACCGAACGAGGAGTTAAAGTAAAACTTCAAGCTATTTTGGACATCACTGTCACTCGACTTGCCAAAACATTAAACTTGGACCATTTGCAAGATAAAGAACTGATCTTAATCTGCAAATGGGGCTTCGATGGTGCGTCAAATCAAAGCAACTACAAGCAATGCATGAATGCAGATGAAGACGACTCTAGTGTTTTTATGAGCTCTTTTGTACCCTTGCAATTGATGTGTGGTGAGGATTTGGTCTGGGAAAACCCAAAACCTTCTTCTACAATGCTTTGCAGACCAATTTATTTCAAGTTTGTCAGCGAAAATAAGTTGGACATGAAGGAGGAAATGGGTTTGATCGATGCTGAAATTAAAGCATTGAAGCCATCTATCATTGAAAATAATATACAAGTTAAACATTCAATGTTAATGACCATGATAGATGGCAAAATAACGTCTCACCTGTCACAAACCTCTATGCAAACATGTGACATCTGTAAAGCTGTACCAAGTGAAATGAATGATTTGGAGAAGATTCACATGTAAGTTGAATATTGGAAATGTATGTTATTTTTTTTTATTTTTTTCTTATTGAAAAACACTTTTAACCTTTTTATTCATATTTTAGGAAATCTGTATCATCTGATATTTACAAGTACGGTTTGTCGACTTTGCATGCATGGATCAGATCCATGGAATGCCTGCTGCATATCGCTTACCGATTAGATTTTAAAAAATGGCAAGCCAGAGATGAAGCTAGTAAAGCAGCTTTGAAAAGTCGCAAACAGACGATACAGCGAAAATTTCGAGAGGAAATGGGACTCCTGGTGGATATCGTAAAACAAGGTTAGTTGATTTATTTATTTTGTATAATATCAAAGGGTTTTTTAGTTAGTGTAATACTATAAAACTTATCTTATAATGTTCTCATATCAGTATTTTTTATATAAAGGTGCTGGGACCACGAATGATGGCAACACGGCTAGAAAATTTTTCCAGTGTCCTGAGAAGACTGCAAATATCACTGGATTGAGTCAGGAGCTCATCCAAAAATTCGCAACTATTCTCCGTGTTGTATCATCAGGACAGTCTATTAATATTGATTTGTTTGCCAATTATCTCGACGAAACTGCGCAGCTGTATGTGGAACTGTATGGCTGGTATTTCATGCCTTCCAGTATCCACAAACTTCTGCTGCATGGAGCTGAAATAATAAAACATTTCAACATTTTGCCTATAGGAAAGCTATCAGAAGAGGCATCTGAGGCCCGAAACAAAGATTTTAGAAAACTCAGGGAACATCATACACGGAAATTTTGTCGCAGAGCGACAAACCATGACATCTTTAATGGTTTCATCGTATCCTCAGACCCATATTTGTCAAGCATTCGACCTAAACTGACAAATAAGAGTAGAAATGATTTAACTGAAGAAATGAAGTCTCTTCTTTTAATTGACCCGGATACCATGGATAAGGAAAACATTGAATTTGTTGAGGTGCCAAGTATGATGGATTCTGATTTTGAATTCTTTGATAGCGATGACGAAACTCAGTAGACAAAATTTTAATGTTTGATGTTTTTGTGTAAATTTTATATATTTCTCAATTATACAATTGCTTATTCTTAGTATTTTTCTGTATTAGTTATAAGTTTTTGTACTTTTTTTTTTTAATGTTAATTAAGAAGTCAAACTGTGTATCTACTAACACCGAATTAAATTATTATAAGAAAGATTGCAAAATCTATTTATATTGTAAATGAGTCTCAATTTGAGTGTTTTTTTTAGTATTTTTATATTGTATATTCCATTATTTCTCATTATAACTAATCAAATTAGCAAACTAAAGTCAATTACTTTGTATATTTTCAAGATCACACATAAATCAACGTAAAAATCTCTAACTGAATTTCTCGAAATTCAACACTCTGCTGTGAGTGAAGCGGCGCGCATGGGTGTGCGTGTTATAGCATTTCGGAATCGCCTCATGTAGGACAACACCCCATGTAAGCCGCAGGCTTTAAGTTTTATTAAGTTATGAGAAAAAACGACTTTTGTGTTTTTCTTCATACAAAAAAATATTAAATATTTTTTTTTTCGGAGATGGTGCTGTCTATAGCTGTCATATTACCAAATATTATAAATAATACTGAAATAAAGCCATTCCGATTTTTATTTCTCGTCTAAAGAAATTTTGATTTCAATGTCCACGGAGCGTCGATTTCGAACCACTGTGCGCCGGCGAGTACTCGTTTGTTGCAGCGACAAGAGCTATCAAAGAGAGTACTCGCTCAGTGACGCTTGCGTGGCGGGCAAACACTTGTTGAGAGATTCAGGCATGGTACATACGCATACCATCGAGTAATCGCTCGTCGCCGTCGCGCACTCGCTGCTCGTTGCTCGCCAACTCGAGTTTTATTTGCTAGCTTTATACGCTTCTCGGTAATCGCCGGCGGTGGGACAGGCGCCTTCTATTCCCAATCTCTTTAATTTTGACAATTGCCTTGACAGCTTTGGCGATTGGCTTACTCAATTTGCCATTCCACTAATTTCATAAGACCCCTTGAAGACGTCAGAAAAAAACCGTGGAGGTTGTTCTAAAATATATTATTGAGTATAATTAATCAATATTGCATATATTATTATATTGTGAAAATTTCCTAAAAATGATTCTGATTTTAGCAAATTTTCACATAACAAGATCTACTTTTATGTTCACTTGCGCACATTAACATCACAAATAGTTTAAAGAGGCTCTGCCTCACTGTCCTAGTCTCTAAATAAGTCACCTTTAAAACCACTGAACGATTTGATTGATTTGAGATGATATTTTACGACTTGCACTTTTTGTCAATCGAAAATGAACTCAGTCCCATTTCGTTAAAGCTGGCTTTCATATGTTCCTGACTCAGTAAGAAGATTAATTGTGGATTTACTCCACAATATAGTAATATCATTGAATGTATTGTCCTGCCACTTCTCCTTCTAATTCCTCCTGAATGATTTCCATTTGCACCATATCGCTTTCATCAATTTCATCAACTATTGGCGCTAGATCAAACCGATTATGTCTATTCCGGATATGCATTCGCAAATTCGTCTGATGAGCAAATGCCTTATTGCAAACTACACATACATGTTCCTTCTCCTTCGTATGTAGTACGGCGTGGGAGTTCAAATTACTTCGCTTGGAGAATTTCTTTCCGCAAACAGAGCAGACGAATTTCTTTTCGCCATTGTGCTTCACCATGTGGAGTTTAACATCGTAAGGACCAAAGAATTTGTCGCCACAGACTTCGCATTCTACATTCTTCTCTCTTAGATGCACTCTCCGCATATGACGAGACATTATAGATTCCTGTGGATACACTTTTGGACAAAATGGACACTTAATTTTGAGCTCTTCTACTTCATGAACATTCGCCAAATGGAGTTTCTTTAAGTAAGGACTTTTGAATGTTTCGGGACAATGTGGGCAAGTCGATAAGTTGACTAAATGCACGTTCTTTTCGTGTAAAATCTTTTTAGACAGAGTAGCAAGACTGATACCACAGTATTCGCAAGTGTAGCCACCCTCTCTGTGATAGTACCTATAATGCATTTTCAAATGGTTCTCTCCTTGGAAACTTGTGCCACAAACATCGCAAATGTAATGGTGGGAAAGATGATGTTTATTTGCATGGCGGAGCAGATATTCGAAGAAAACGAATTTCATATTGCATGTTGGACATGTGGGCTGATCCTTGTCTAGTTTAAACGGTAGCAGACAATTTGGAACGCTTACATCATATTCTGCGTCATGTGCGATGATCAAATGATGGATCAGCTCTTCTAAATTGGTCACTGCTTGAGGACAAAGCTTGCAACATATATTAGTGACGTCAATTTTGACAGCAGCATCTTTATTTCTGTTATTTTTGGTTCTGTCGAACACAACGAGTTCTAGATTCGCGAATTGATGAGTTTCTGCCGTATGCTCTCGTAGAACGACTGGGTCTTTAGTAGTTTCGTTGCAGTAAAAACATTTATATTTCCCCTTATGCCACATGAAAGGTGTGGCGTTGCTATACTGTAAAACATATTCCACATTCCGCCTTTTTATCAATAGCTTACGGGCGACTTCCATTTTCTTATATTTGTCCTCCACAGTATTGAATTTTGAACCTGAAAAGAAATTCAGCTTTTACTTTTCTAGGTTTCTGTAATATTCGGCAGGTGGTTCGTCGATTTCTGCGAGTTTTTAGATAGAAGGATCCAATTGCTGAGAATAGTGGTCACAGATGCAGACAAAACATTCAAAATTATAGATAAGGTTATCGTCGTCAAAAAGAATCGAAGGTCGTATTAATTTTGGAAAGAAGTTCCTTTATCGCACGTTGTACTCTACACACTTGGCGAATGAGAGTTATAACGAAAAATGTGTAAAATGTTGACCGTCACGTCAATTTTGTTACACAACAAAACTGTCGTATTTTCCTTTCTATGTGAGATTTAGTAGCGTAGGTTCTAAACCAGTTATTGCGTATTGCATTAAAATAATAAATAATTTTAGTCCTTTAGTGGAAGCAAATGCTTAATTTTCCATTGTTCCATGTTTCCATTCGTTCAATTTCGACAACACGGGCACAGGCTCACGGCCGAATTGACGCAACTGCTAATCATAACATAATTTATTATGTGAAAACAAAAGCGCCAGGTTTGCCCGCGAAATTCTAATTTTACGTTGTTGAGCAGACAATTTTTAACTTATGAAGCAATGCGTTAGATCAATTTATAAATTAAGTCCGAGACAATCTCTCAGAGAGAAATTTAAGGAGATTAATGTAATGACTGTGCCTTCTCAATATATTTATGAAAATCTTTTATATGCACATAAAAATATAAAATTGTTTAAAAAATACAGTGATATCGATAATATAAATACTAGGAATAAACACAAGTTTGTTGTACCTAAAACAAGGCTCAAAAAAATAGGCGGCTCGTTCAGGTATACGCTTTTATAATAAACTTCCAAGCCACGTTCAAGATCTAAGCCTTAATAAATTGAAATCATTAATTAAACGTAAGTTGTGCCAGAAAGCCTTTTATACCGTTAAGGATTATATTGAGGACAAAAAGGCTTGGGGGATTGAGTTGCTCCAATTTTTTCATACTGAATGTTTATTTTTGATTATTTTTTATTTTTGCTATATTTCTTATTTTACATAAATTTTGATAATTATTATATATACAATGTCATGACAATTTACTGTGTGAAGTATAGTATTATTATTTATTTATTGTGAATGTGAGGACTATGTAGGTAGGTAACTTTTATTTTTTCACTTTCTCAGGGTGTTTCAATGATAATCTGGCAGTTGTGAGTGCTTTATGCGGCCTACCCAAATGTCCTTTCTTTGGTATTGTTCGTCGAGTGGTTGAGCTCCTTAAGTTCTGAGTTGAGCTCCACGATTAGTGACAAATGCGTGCACTGACTGGACAGGTCCACTTATTCTGTGTGGTTTTTCCTCAAAAGACCATTTCAGACATAAATCTACATGGTCTTCACATGATCTGACCAAGATTATGTCTGGACTTTAAAAGAGACTGTGACCTCTGAGTTTGTTTCGGCCTTTCTTCTCAGAGTAGTCAGATAGGAAACGCCGACCTCATCTAGTTTTAAAAATATGATTGACGTGTAAAAGTGTTTGTATAAACCTACTTACAGAAATAAAATCATTTATCATTTAATGGATTAGCAATAGGCTTCAAAACTATTCAGATTGTGATAGATAGTGTTACGAAATTAGGGTGCAGGTTTTATGTTTATCTAAATATAATTCGCGACCGTGAGAAATATGTATTTTAATAATTATTAATTAAAATCCTATTCTCTAAGTTCATATTACCCTATTGAATGACTATTTCCTGAAATCATGACATCTGAGGCCTATTCTAACTTAAGGACTTGTACTGCGGATTCTAAAGACTATTAATTCTATAAATACATATTTTTTACGTGCGTGAATCATATTTTAATCAACATACAACCTGACACTGATCTTCAAATTGCATAAAACGTAAGAAATTTTGAATTTCGCGGGCTACCTTATTGCCCCCCCCCCCCCCTTAAATAGTGGTATAGGCATTTCGAGCAGTACTATTATCATAATGGGTAAAGGTAAATTGATAAAAACGCTAAATAAAATACATAGAAGTATATTTTTTAATTAAAATGTCGTACACTTCATACATCCCTTTCGAGTATATCACAATATTCACAAGTCTCTTCGGGCCGGCGCAGACTTGGCGAACCGCAGTAACGAGCGGTATTCTCTGTCAAACAAACATCCGACAGTCCGTCTCTTTAAATAACCTCGTAACTACGTATATTTGCGTTGATGCAACTTTCTCAGGCAAATAAATGTTTACTTATTTTCAACTTTATTTCAAGTGGCACAAGGTTGATAATTGTTTGCCAATGAAAACAACACTTCACCAGGCTTCTTTGCCGGCTCTTATTTATCGTAGAAACTACTACATGATGTTTATTTACCTACTGGGTAGTATAACGGGTGTAAAAAGACACATAACGAAGCCGAGAGTCACTTATGCTCCCCAACATTGTAAAAAAAAAATATATGTATTGGACCATACCTGGGAATCTTCTGGTTAAGGAGATATTGAAGGCCAAAATTCCAACTTTTACTGACGTTTTTTTACGAGAAAAAAATAAAAATAAAATATACGGGTCGACTTGAGAACCTCCTCCTTTTTTTTTCGTCGGTTAAAAATGAGTTTTTAATGTATATAACACAACTTTAAATACCCCCACGACCCCTGTACCGTTGCGTGCACTCATAAGCACTGTTTTGCGTGTGTAGCGTTGCGAAATACCGTAAATAGCAATTATTCACACCAAAAATATAATTCGTTTCCCAGCAATTATTTTTGTGCAATGTTACTTAGTTTGATGTACAGAATGTGTAATTGACGGCCATTTAATGGATCTTTTTACAACCGCCATTTTTTTTTTTTTTCTTAAAATTATGGATAATCTATGTAAAGGCCTACCTAGTGATTACTATACAATCCACATAATGATTTTATGATACAAGAGATACAATTAATTGTCTTGAATAAATATTGATTTAAATAAAATACTAGAAAGAGAAATAGAAAAAACTAATACTGTTACTTATTTTTTTAATGACCTATGGTACCTATAGGCATGAATTAGACAATATAATTTACATTGCTTTAAAAATACAAACGGAAATAGGTACACTGCCTTATTAACCAAATCATGACCATAATCATGACCGGCCACAAACGGCCTTCAAAAAACATTTTTTGCGCAGAAGTTCGGACCGTCCACGATTCGTCGGCCGTATTGTAACCAGCTCCAACCATCTACCAACCCGCACTGGGCCCGCGTGGTAAATTACAGCCCATTCCCTCTCAAAGAGAGGAGGCCTGTGTCCCAGCAGTGGGAACATTATAGGCTGATTATGTATGTTATGTATTGTAACCAGCTTAAAAATAAAGTACCGATTTATTATTCTGATAAAAATAACGTAACCGATTACTTACACGAATTTTAGAGCAAAGTTAACTGCTAATAATAAAAAAACTATAACCTAATTATTTTTTAATTCATTTTCTTATTATTATTATTAGATTAATTTAATAGTTGTTTTAGGACCTGCCTTAATACAAGAGTTATTCCGAGATCAATTTTTTAATAATACTTTTTTACAATCATTCGTATTTGTATGAGATATAGGGAGATCAATTTTCAATTTTCTTTCATATGCTTCTGATGAAGGAATTCGTTAAATGTGGGTGTACTTTGTAGGTACAGTCACCAAAAGAAATAAGCAACCAGGGTCGTCGGATATAGTTGAAGTTTAGTAAGAAACCGATCGATGTTTTCTAATCAAATTTAATTTGATAAATGAACTGTTTGTTTTCTATAATATTAATAAAAAAAAATTGAAAACATCCATCGGTGTTTTACTAAACTTCAACTATATCCGACGACCCTGATTACTTATCAGTTTTGGTGACTGCACATCGCTGCCTAACCATTTCGGGAAAACAGGTAATTTTGTGTTATGTTAATACACATTTAATAAATTAGTTTATAAGTAAGAGCAGTAACATCACGTTCTCGTTTAGCAATAAAACACGAAATATTAATATTGAGCTTAGACTACTTAGGGTAGAGAGATTTCGTCACTTCATACACCCCGATGCAAAATTGATGACGGCTCTGAAGTGCGCTCCTCACTGCGCAGTACCCCACCCCTCACCCCCGTTGACTCATGAATTTGTTACTGAGCTCCAATTCGCCTCGTGTTCAGAGTCGCCATACTGTTTGCATCGGGCTGTACCAACTTAGTTTTTTCTTTGAAATTAGTTTATGTCAGACTCCAAAAGGAAGAAATTCATCAATCATTTTATCACAATATATTTACACCTATAAATCTAAGCCATTTGAAGTCAGGGTAATTAATTGTTAGACTACCAACTTAAAATTGTCCGTATATTCAAATCCCAACTGTTATTCCTTGGCAGCTGTATGAAATGGCATATCACGGCACATTGACGTAGGATGAACGTTCTGCATCGTTCTCACATGCATAATTTCAACATGAACGATGTAATCAATATTTTGTAACCATTTTTTGATTTAAAAGAGTGTCCATGGAGTTTCTTGCCCGTTCTTCTCCATAGGTACCTACTACGCTTTGGAATGGGTAACTAGCTTCATCTTTCTGACTGACCGACCCCTTGACACTTCAAAAGCGCCTGTAATTGGTTTATTTGAAATAAATGCTTTGAGTTTGAGTTTGAGTTTGATGTCAATTTACTTGAAAAATAATGGCTGTACAACAGTCTATCTCCAAAGATTAAACCATACTTAAATCTGCAACTGCACGTGCCCATACTTTTTATGCATCTCCATATGCGAGCTCAAATTGCTTCGCCTCAAAAAGGCTTTTCCACAAACGGTGCAACTAAATTTCCTATCCCCCTCATGCTTCACCATATGCATTCTCAAAAGATAATTGTCGAAAAACTTCTCATTACAAATGGAGCAAGGAATGTTCTTTTCCTTCAAATGTGTACGCCTAACATGGTCTTTCATGAAAGAGTTTCTTGTGAACATTTTCCCGCAGTAACTGCATTTATGTCCTACATTATGCATTTTTATTAAGTGTTTTTGTTTATGGTACTGTGACTGGAACTGCTCTGGACATTTCGGACATTTGTGGTCCTTCGCATCGTGTGTCCTCGCTCTATGTCGCGCCAAACACCACTGGTTCTTATACTTGACCCCACAAATGTCACATTCGCAGGAACCTGTGTGTGCGTAAGTTATATGCACGTTTAGATTCGCCGCGTTCCTGAAGCTTCGACCGCAGAAGTCACAGATTCGGTTGTTGTTGCTGTGTTCAGAGTTCATATGTCGGAGCAAAATACCGAAGTATCGGAAGACTGTATCTGGGCATATAGGACATGGCATGTTGTCTTTTATAACCCGGAATGGCTCTAAACACCCGGGAATTGAGGTATCATAGTTCGCCTTATGTTCATTTATTAAATGGTTGATTAAATCTTCTAAATTAGGCATAGGGAGGCAACATATTTTACAAGCTAATGCAGATATGTCAATTTTGACCGCAATCCTTTCTCCTTTGCATTTCTTCATACATTTGGACTTCAAATCGCATACAGGATGTTCAAGGCTAGTATGTTGGCGTAACTCGTCAAATTCTACAAATTTCTTTGAGCAATAGAAGCAGGAGTATTTGGAAAAGAATTTGAAAGGCACAGCAGTCGACATGTTGAGCACGCACTGTATATTCTGTCTTATTTGTAGTATGTTTTGTTTTTTCTTAGGTTCTATGTTTTTGTCGTTTAGAAAAGAAGTGTGCGGGGGTTCCACTTGAGAAATAATTTTGACTTTACATTTGCTTATATGCTGTCCTAAACCTAAAGAAGTGTGAAACTCTTTGGAGCAGTAACTGCACTTCATATTACTCTCATTTTGGGGATGATCAATTTGTACATGTTTTTGTAAAAGAGACAGGGACGCGAAACGCAAACCGCAGCTCTTACAGTTCCTAAAATGCATGTTATTATGATGCCTTCGCAACATAAGGCGAGTTTCGAAGTTCATCAAGCACAAATCGCATGGGTATCCTCCCTGTCTGTGATAATTCCTTAAATGTATGGACAAGTCTCTTTTCTTATTGAAAGTAACTCCACAATCATCACAAATAAAACAGTTCTGCGGGTGAACGTTATTGACATGTTTAACCAAGTACCCGAAATAAGAAAACTGTTCTTCGCAGTACAAACATCGAAAATCGACTAATCGATATTCCTGGAAGGGTATATCAATATTTTTGTTGTATTCCATATTGTGCTTGCTGATCAAATGATCGATTATTTCTTCGAATCTGCTGAAGGGTTCATTGCAGATATCACAACCGATTTCTGAGACGTCGATTTTAATTTCGATGTTGTTTCCTTTGATCAGTTTTAGGGAGTAATCTTTAGTGGTGCACAGTCCGTGGGATTTTGTATGTTTTCTGAATTCTGTGTATTCTGTATAGTTTTTTCCGCAGTAAAAGCAAAGGTATTTGCCGCGCCATTTGAATGGCATGATCGTAGTGTGGTTGAACAGTATTTTCAAGTTTTTCCGTCGACGCTCAGAGGTACAGCCTTCGTACGGCCCTGGCAGACCATCTGAAAACAAATTGTTCTTCTCTATAAATGGGCTGTTATTTAATCTTCTACTTCCATACTCGGTTAGTTTTGGGCGTTTTCGCATACTATATTCCGTTAGTTATATCAATTGTAAATCCCAGTATTTGGTCATAATTCCGGACTAAATGTAATATTGCAATATTCACCTTCTCTAAAGGATACTCATAGTTCATCATGGATATTACAGGCGGAAAGCATATAGAAATATTCTTAGCTAAGCCTTGGATGGAAACCACAAGGTGGTCAGTTCAGAACCAGCTATAAAACCACTGGTTAACAGCAGAAATATGAACAGAAATATCATTAATGTTATGTAACGTTTCTAGAGTTCGCATTCCGGATATGGGAGGCCATATGACCCCTTAGATTCCTTTTCCATAAGAACTTTTTACCACAAATATCACAATGGAAGTTTCTTTCCCCAACGTGTTTAACCATATGCATTTTAAGCCTTTGACTGTCAAAAAATTTGTCGAAGCACACAGAACATTCTACATTTTTCTCTTTCAAATGAGACCTCCTAACATGGTTGACCATAAAAGAGTTTTTAGTAAAAAGTTTATCGCAGTAAGTGCATTTATGTCCCGTACCATGCGACGTGATCAAATGTCGTTTCATTGAATATTGTGAGATGAATTTTTCTGAACATTCGAAGCATTGAACTGATTTTGTACCATGAACAGTGCCTTGATGATTTCTTAACGCACTATTAGTCCCAAAAAATAGATCACAATCACCGCACTTATGATTATCAGCAATTTTATGACGCCTTGAAATATGAGCTCTAAGATTAGGGTCAGTTCTGAACGCTTTGCCGCAGTACATGCATATATGTTTATTGCCGCTATGAGACGCACTAACGTGCTTGAGTAAGACGCCAAAATATCTGTAGACTTCCCCACAAATAGGGCATGGGAAGTTGTCTTTAATCAGTTTGTACGGCTGCAGATTACTCTCGACAGAAAAGTCGCATTTCACTTTATGCTCTTTGCTCAAATGGTCAATCAAATCGTTCAAATCCTGCAAGGTGATGTTGCATAGTCTACAAGACAAAGAAGAAGTATCAACTTTGATTTGGACACCGTCATATCTGTTCCTTAACCTCATAGACTTAAAGGAAATATCGCAGTGTGGATGTTCTATCGATGTATGTTCTTTCAAGTCTTCGCATGAGGTGAAGTCTTTCGTGCAATAGAAACATCGTAACCTATTCATAAAGAATTTGAAAGGAAGCGCGGTAGTCATGTTAAAGATGCATGCTAAACTTTGTCTTATTTCTTTAACGGACATTTTTTTGTCTTCGTCATCTATTATGACAGTTTCTTCCTGAGGTTTATGTTCGCAATTTGCAGCATGTCTTATAAAGGCTTGATTTGTTGTTAGAACTTTATTGCAAAATCCACATTGGCTCTGATTAGAATCATGGTCAGATTTCTGATGAGCTAATCGCTTGCCGTCTGACGCAAATACTTGGAAGCAGATGTTACAAGTCGAAGAATGAGCGTTAGACCTATGAATCTGTAACGCGGAGTTTGTTGGAAATGTCTCATCGCACTTAGTACAAGAATAGCATTCCTTATGATGGATTCTTATGTGCGAATCCAAATCCCTCTTTTTATTAAAGTTCTTTTTACATTCGGCACACTCAAAGCTGTTATTTGGATGAGCGACATTCATATGGCTAATTAATTTACGTAAGTAATTGAAGGTTTTATCGCAAAGGAGACACCGAAGATCTAATAGTCTGTATGTTGATAAGAGCATCTCCACATCTTTCGCATAAGGCAATTGGTGTTTAAAAATCAAATGGTCAATAATTTCGTTTAAAAAATGGAAAGTTGCTGAACAAATCTCGCATGAAACATCGGATACATCTATTTTGATTTCTACATCAGCCGATTTAACGAGTCGTATAGCTCTGTCGCTATCACTGCAAGGTCCGTGGCCTTTCGTGTGTTTGCGGAGATGATCGGGCGTCGTTGTATCGTCCCCGCAATAAAAGCAGAGGTATTTGCCGCGCCATTTAAAAGGTATCAACGTTGTATTGTTGAGCAATATTTGCAGATTTCTCCTCCTTAGATAACTAGCACTGTGCTTTGTCACCTCTGTTTCCAAATCTGAAAAGAAATGACTTTTTTATACTTTTGAGATAGCAAAGACAGTGCATGGAGGGAAGGCGAAGTCAGTGTTAATTTGTATAATTCCGGATGTAAACTGATTTTTTTTTGGATTTTAGCGTCTCTGCTAGTTACCTATAAGTATTATTTATTGGTACAAATTCACACAGCATGATCTTTAGTTAAAACCTGGTGCCTAAAACACGCGTTGGCGATACCTATGTATCAATTTTCTTGCTGGTTATGCTGGGTAAAGTAAATTCTGGTTATGCTGGGTAGGTAAATAGTCCTAATAACTCATACACTTTCTAGATAATTACATGGGTGCAGGATAAAGCTGTTTAGTATGCAGCCTATCTATATGCGTCTTCATAGTCTTGCGCCAGTAGAACCGCTCCCCACACACATCGCAACTATACTTCTTTTGTCCACTATGCTTGACCATATGCCTTTTCAACAGCACAGTGTTAAAGAACTTCGTATAACAAACAGAACATTCTATACTCTTCTCTTTCATATGCGTTCTTCTTATATGGTTACTCATAAAAGAGTTTCTTGTAAAGAGTTTTCCACAATAAGAGCATTTGTGGCCCGTATTGTGGACGATAATCAAATGTTTCTGCCTTTCATATTGTGTTGCGAATGATTCGGGACATTTCGGACATTTAGCGGCTTTAACCCCGTGTGCCCGAGCCATGTGCATGTATAATCGAGATGGTATATTGCACTCAGCAGCACAAATAGTACATTTGAAACGCCCAGCTCTATGATGTCGCCAAATGTGAACTCGTAAGTTTTGATCCCTACGAAATGTTTGGCCGCAGTAAACGCAAATTATATTGTTGTTGGTATGTTTGATATTCATGTGTTTAAGAAGCGTTCCGAAGAAGCGGAATACCTCGCCGGGACAGTGTGGACAGATCATGTTGTCTTTAATCAGCCTATAAGGTTGCAAACACGTTGTTATCGATTTGTCGTACTTCGCATCGTGTTTCGCGATTAAGTGATCGATCAAATGATCCAAGTCAGTCAATGACTCAAAGCAAACTTTGCAAGCGAGTGAAGAAATATCGATTTTGACACATGCGACGGACTCCCTACATTTTCTAATACACTTTTCTTTAACATCGCACACAGGATGTTCCATAACTGTGTGTTCCCTCATCAAATCAGAATCGGCAAAATCTTTGGAGCAGTAAAAACAGTTGAACTTATTCTTATAAAAATTAAACGGTATTGCGGTAGACATGTTTATGACTATAACTATATTTTCTCGTATTTGTTTCACGCAAGGTTTTTTTGATTGATCCTCGTAGTTAAGATCTAAGTCCATGGCAACGTTTTCTTCCTTGATGGCAATTCCAAAAATTTCTTCTCCTTTACATTTCCTTGAATGCATCTTGAGGCCCTGTTTTGTGTGGAACTCTTTGAAGCAGGTATCGCATTGCAAAGAGCCGTCGTCCGGATGTTCTAAGTCGATATGTTTTTGCCTCAAAGCCGCTGATGGCAGTTTCAAATTGCAAATATTGCATCGAGTCAAATGCCTATTATTTCGGTGTTTTCTTAGGATATTTAACGAGTTGAAGATTTGAGGGCACATTTCGCATTGGTAACCTCCTTCTCGATGGTAATTTTTCACGTGAGAAAACAGATCTCTCCTTTTGTTGAATTTTTGATTGCAGTTATCGCAAATGAGGCAGTTTTTCGGGTGGGTATTATTGACGTGAGATACTAGGTAACCAAAATATGTGAACTTTTCATCGCATCCCGTACAACTGAGGTCAGCAAGTTTATACTCTTCTATAGCCATTTCTACTCCTTTATCGTATTCAAGTTCATGTTTATCAAACAAATGAGTGACGATTTCATCGAAAGACGGTAATGTTACCGCGCAAACTTCGCAAGTAATCAATGATATGTCTACTTTAATTTCCATGTTCTGTCCTCCTTTTAAGACTTTGAGAGAATGGTCTTTTATGGAACAGTTTCCATGTGCTTTTGTATGTTTTCTCAACTCTGTATATTCGGCAATATCTTTACTGCAATAGAAGCACAAGTACTTCCCACGCCATTTAAAAGGAATAATAGATGTGTTGTTGAAAAGTATTTGTAGGTTCCGTCGCCTTCTCATCGAGGAAGACTCTGTGCCCTTGTATTTCCTCGGTTTTTTACCTGAAAAGAAATTGGTCTACTGTAAAGGTACCCTTGGTATGTCAACAAAAAATCAGGTTCTAAAAATGTCTACTTTATTCAATAAAGGTAAGAAATGATAATTTTGTGGTCAGGGTACATTTAAAGTTGTGTAAAGAATCTAAAGGCAGAATTCTTAAACGTAACTTAATTTTTAGTAACCTAACCCTAAGTTTCATGGTTTCTCTGTCATTTTAAGGCACATTATAGCCGCATCGGGCAGTAGCGCATCGCATTTCAATACAACAAGGCGCGGTGCGGCCTGACTGTAGTGCTTGCGGTACGATGGTTCATAGAAAATGTACGAAAATGATGTAGGAGAATTTTTGCAATGCGGCGGGGCCCACCCTAATTTGCGCAGCGCATAGAACTGTATTATAATGACACCAAAACATAATAACGTCTCAAGCTAAGTGCCGTTTGAGAATTTTGAGCCAATCCTACTTTAATTCTGCACTTTGCTTAGAAGAATTACATAATCGTATTCAATGGAGATGAATAGCATAATATGCTCCGCCAAAGCCTTCGCAGCTTTGTACACGAGAATTACAGCTCTTAAATTCTCTGTATTCGTGCCATTGTTCTCTCAAGGACTCTCACTTTACTTTGTTAATAATCAATCTCTATCAGTTTACAAAGAGTGTCATGCTCACTTAAATGTCTCGCTGGTGGTGGCGTGTGTGTTGGATAATTTAAGTTCCCTTTAAAATGGTTGAGCTGAATGATGCTGATCCATACGTTATGTTCGTGAACGAGCGCCGTCAGTAGGGACTAGTCATCTCTTAGCTGCCATGGCTTATTTTAATTTGAATTGTTTGTTTTTTGTTTTTATCGTTTTTATTACGGACTCTTTTAACGTGCACGTCTTTTTACATCGTTCTCACATGTATAATTTCAACATGAATGATGTAATCAATTTTTTATTGTAACGTTATGTTGATTTAAAAAAGTGTCCATGGAGTTTCTTGCCTGTTCTTCTGCATAGGTATCTACTACGTTTTGGAATGGGCAACTAGCTTCATTTTCTGACTGACCGACACCTTGACAATTTAAAAGTGCCTGTAATTGGTTTATTTGAAATAAATGCTTTGAGTTTCAGTTTGACAAATCTAAAAGTTTCTCCCATAATACCTACGATCGCCAGAAATTACTCTGCATCCAGTGTTAGCTAAATTTGATGCAGTCTAAGGGCGAATTTCATCAATGAATCTGAACGCGATCGGCACACCGCGTTCCAGAGGAATCATCCTCTTCTTGGTGTCAGTTTCATTTAAACGCAAACGCCTCGCAGTACTTGTGTCAGTTATTCATATAAAATTGGATTTAAAATAGAAATGTATGTAAATAAAAATCAATTCTTGAAATTAATCATTTTGTTTACTTTCTAATAGGAATAGAAAAATACATAGGTTCATAAGTATAAATTATTTCAATGTCTTACAAAGAATAAGTTCAATATATTATGTCTTTTGATTTCAACATTCAAGATTTTTCTTCACATAATGTGATAAATGCAATCTTATTCAAAGTAAAAAATGCGTAAATACTGTTGCTGCCTTTCTAACTTATACTAGCTTCTGCCCGCGATTTCGTCCGCGTGAAATTTCTTGTTTCCCCGACCCACCTTGTCCCATCACATCACCCGCCCGCGCTATCACTTAGTTTTCGCTTGGCGTTCTTTCTGACTTTTTTTCTTTCTGCTCGACTCGCAAGGGTCATAGCGTGATGTTAAATTGTCTATAGCCTTCTTCAAGAATTGGGCTATCCAATGCAAAAAGATTTTTTCAAATCCGACCGGTAGTTCTTGAGATTACGCCCTACATACAAAATGACAAACAAACAAACAAAATTTACCTCTTTTTCTTTATTTTTTTTTCCTGTTTTATTTTTTTATTTTTAGTATAGATTTACAAGACGCAGTCTTACTGCATGTCTGTCCGTTAGAGCTCTTATAACTAGAGAAACTATTCGATAACGCTACCGGAACACATGCGCATACGCATGTACTCGCATTTATATCCATAGATAATACAAGGAGGTATCGTTTTACCCGGCAACTGGGCTGTGGAAATCAGATGGACAGTCGGTTCTTGTAAAATACTGGTATTCATTTACATCAGGTTACACTGGAGTTAGATAATAAGATTCATGTTCTCTGGCTACGTTTAAACATTTGTTACATTAGGAAACGGAGAATAGTTACTTTATATTCATTCAGTCACAGCTTCCGGATGATGCACCTTCATATGCAACTTCATACTATTATTCTGAACAAAACCTTGACTACAGACACTACAAATAAACTTATTTTCATTATTATGTATCCGCATATGATCCCTCAAAGTCTGCTTCCTTGCATAAGACTTCTTACAGACTTCACATTGATGTACCCTCTCGCCAAAATGTTTGATCATGTGTTTTTGCACGTGCGTGCGTGAGAAAAACTTTTGTTCACACATGGAACAGGGGAAATTCTTTTCTCTTATATGAACTTCCTTTAAATGCACCTTCATTTTGCTCATAATTTGGAAACTTTTACTGCAAACCGGACAAGTAAACTCCGGGACTTTAACATCGTGTATTAAATTATGATGTCGCTTTCTTTGGTTGTAATTCTGAAAGGTTTCCGTACAATAGAAACATCGAAGAAGTTTATCCTTATTGTGGACTTTGGATTCGTGATTATTCTTCTGCGTTAGCGAGTCAAAAGTTTCGGGGCAAATATTGCAGTGGAACCCAGAACCGTGGGTTAAGGAATGACATCGTAATCTATCCTGGCTTAAGAAGGATTTGCCACACAACTCGCAGATATAATTCCCGTAGTGTTCATTCATATGCTGGTTCAACTTCATGAAGTATTGGAATTCTTCTTTACAAACAGCGCAATGGAAGACTTCGTTTTGTAGGAAGTATGGTATGAGACCGTAACCACATTCTTCTGTGAATTTAATTTTATGTGTCCTTTTTAAGTGTTCTATAAGAGCGTTTAGATCTTCAAATTTATCATTGCAAGACCGACATTCTAGTACGGAGACGTCAATTTTAACTTTCTCGTCTCTTCTTAAGTATGAAACAGCAGCCTTGATATTAGATTTCTTGTGCTGGTCTCTAGTATGTTCTTTGAGCAAATCAGTGTCTTTGAAAGTCAGATGGCAGAAGAAACAGAGGTAATTTTGTCTATGCCATTTGAAGGGGATGACGGTGGAAGTTTCTAGAACTATAATAGCGTTAGTCTTCATTAATTTGTTGCGTCTCGTGGACGTCATTGAGGACTTACTCGACGCCTCTGTGATGCGCCGTTTGTCACCTAAAAAGTGAAATTTTTGTATGAGATATCTTGACGCCTTTGCTCTTTGGTGTTTGAGAGAAATTTGAGATCTTTCAAAGCATATTCTATAGCTTGCTTCACATAGTTCGTCTTGGTGTTCTACTGTCGACAAAAATGTAAAAACTTTCAGGAAAAAAAGAGACTCGATACACTATCCAAAAAAAGCCAAATACGTGAGGAGAGACCTAAACGCTCCTTTGCCTATACCTTTATTTCTGCCGGTCAACTATCTTACATTAGTTGTGACCGGGTATTTAAAACTAAATTCGGTCTGGCAAGTCGTATTAGGGCTCAAGCTAGGAAAGAATAATTTCAAAGGGTCGCCGTTATCAAAATCGATAAGGAGATGGCTATACTTCAATGTACAGCTGGTGCACGCTAAGCAGTCAATCCCGGTACCACCTTGCTGATTTACGACGACATGAGTTGTTCTTATAAAAGGTGGAGCAAAAGTAATGTCGTAATTGAATTGGGTGCTATATGATTAGAAATGAAAAAAAATGGGCTCTGTTTTCACGGAAAGTTTATTTAATGGTTTAAAATTTATGATATTAAGTCGAAAAAAATATATGGTCAATCGACCACCTCGCTGAGTTGATGCATATTTGTGCTCGTTTTACGGCATTAAGAATTGATGCTCGCAAAACATACTCCAAATTGGTGATTTCTTCTTCAATGTTGTCTTTCAAGACTTGCAAGGTTTGTTGTGGTAATCGCGAGATGTCAAAAAGCTCCAAAGAAAGAAGTCTGGCGCCGTCAGATCTGGTGTTCTGTGGGCCTAGACAAATGGCATTCGCTTCGGAGCGATTCTATTTCTACAATCGCTATCGCTTTCGCTAATGATACCAAAAACTAGCGATAACGCTCGTCAAAAAGTGTCCCTTGGCTATGCATCTCTGTGGAAGTAACTAATCTTTCGACGCTGTCGATTCATTTCATAATCGAATGTTGTTAACATTGTCTAGCTAATTTTTATTCGTTGACCTATGATCACGTGACATTTTGATAGCTTATGTCAACCCCATACATTTTAACTTTTCTAGTAGCGACATCGCTAATCGAATGTTACTTTGTCTAGGCCCTCTGGCTGACTAGTTCAAATCGCCAAAACGGGAGATCACACGGTCCCGAAATTCGAGTTTCAAAATCTCCATCGTTGCATGAGCTGAATGACATTATAACGCCATTAGCAAAAATTATGGCACATTCACATCATGACATTACTTTTGCCCCACCATGTACATATAATTCGTGTCGATACGATAGAAGATGATAGTTACTCATCGTTATGGTATGTGTCGAGGAGTTTAGATTAAGTTCTCATAATTCTGACGTAATTTTTTTTTAGTAGCTAAGGGCATATAAAAATTACATTTATGTACTGCGACGGTTACTTAATCATAATTCAATATAATACGATAGGTGAAATAATAATTAAATTCTCATGTTTACGATACTAGATTTTAAGGTTTTTTGTTTCTCCGTGTTAAAAAGTGAACGATTTCCATGTTAATTTTCATATTCCAATTCACAGAAGTCACTACGGCGATGAAATGAGTCCCTAGTTTTTTTTTTTGGTTATGCAGGCGAATAATAAGTAAGCCTAAGCTATTCTCAACCTAAATAAATTACAACGATGCCTATGTGTTTAATGAATGAATGTAATGTTAATTACTTTGCATAATATTCTATAGAATCAAGTTCTTCTCTGTAAACAGACCGCTCTGTGCTATGGGCGAGTTAGTTGCGCCACTTCTTCTTCCCAGCTAAAGCACTAGGAACTGGTGAACGGCGGGCGTTTTCGGGGACTGTCTTATGTATTTTTGTAGTTCAAGAAGTGCTGTCTCAGCCCAGTTAGAAAAAATTACTTTTGATTTAGAATTGCTTCAGAGCCAAATCAATTCAAATCCGCCGTCAAATCTTATAACAACTTAAAACATAGATGATTTGTTGCAGCAGATTTGACTCGATCACAGTTCAAATCAAGTTACCAGAAACCGTTAAAGATTTCTTTTCATAAAATCAGTAGCTGATAAAGTCGTATCGCAATATCCAACGTATTAAAAAAACAAAGAGGTTGTGTGCTTAAGATAAAAGTGAAAACTTACGACTGGAGCCGAGTATAAACGATTCAGAGCCGAGTATACGCGATTCAGCGTCACTGACCAACTGGAGCCAAGTATACCCGATTCAGCGTCACCGACCGACTGGAGCCAAGTATATCCCATTCAGCGTCACCGACCGAATGGAGCCAAGTATACCCGATTCAGCGTCACCGACCGACTGGAGCCAAGTATACCCGATTCAGCGTCACCGACCGAATGGAGCCAAGTATACCCGATTCAGCGTCACCGACCGACTGGAGCCAAGTATACCCGATTCAGCGTCACCGACCGACTGGAGCCAAGTATACCCGATTCAGCGTCACCGACCGACTGGAGCCAAGTATACCCGATTCAGTGTCACCGACCGACTGGAGCCAAGTATACCCGATTCAGCGTCACCGACCGACTGGAGCCAAGTATACCCGATTCAGCGTCACCGACCCGAGCGTGACGGTTCAGTTTCGTTCACTGTTCAGCCGCGCGTGTTCAGCGCCGCGGTGCGCCTAAAGAAGTTTTCACTTCAATAAAATTAATTTTGGTATAATTGCACCGCAGTGCATGATAGTTTAAAGGAAGAGTGTTCCATAGTCAATAAGCTTATATTTTTTTTTAGAGGTTATCTTCCATACTGGCAGTCAAAAACAGCAGTACTTTACCGGAGGTTAATTCGCGAATCAATTCAAGTAATATTAAATAGAGAGTAAAAGGGAAGCGCCAGATCGCCCGCGAAGTTCTAGTTTTCGCCAACAACCCTCTAAGTTCATATAATCCCATTGATATGTAAGTTTTTTTTGAGTTTTGTAAATACGTTAATTATTGTAAATATCAGCTGATTCAACCTTTTTAAATACGCCAAAATTACATTTTAAACAAGTTCTAAAGCTTTAATTTAATTTATTTTTACTTTTGTTACCTGATTGTTTTAATTGTAAAAAAGTTGGTAATTTTGTTGGTCCTAAGCCCAATTAAAGTATGAAGGAAAAGTTTGAATTGATTATGTGCCTATTATTTATCGTGAACCTTTTATTTTACATTTTCTTAGTTTTCAATCGTAAAGCATAAGATGCGTTTAAGTTACCTACAATTACAATAACAGCTGTTGGAGGCGGGGCAAGTTTGAGCGAGATACGCGAACGCGAGAGCGAGACAATATGAATAATGAATACTATTATGAATGACCTGTACAATATCTCCATAAATTGACTGAGATTTTGGGATATAAATAAACGCTAATAACTTTGCTGTTTATGAATATTATTTATTGAGACTTGACATATATAACAACAAGACCTTCTCTAATAAGTCATTTAAGTATTTGTACTAATTAAAAATTAGTAGTGTATAGATTATTGTACAGTCACAGAAAACATTGGTCTTGTGAGGATGGTATTTCGTATAACCAAAATTACTATTTATGCGTCGTAACAAAAATTCTGAGGTTTCTTGGTTTCTCTCCATGAATTAACATTCTCTTGTCTTTAAGAGGCTTACAAGAGCTAAAGCGCGGTCACTGTTGGATTGCATAGAAAAGAAAGAGACGCGCGATGACACAACGCTGGTAATTTATTGCAAAATATGAAGCAATTATGGATTTACAAAAAATTCAAACACTATTACGTTAGTATGTTCCTTGTAGAATAATCTGACAAAAAAATCTGAATGTTTGCATGTAAGTATATTAGTATGGTTTTTAATCGTTAAAATATTTTTTTAGAGGTATCTACGTGATTTTTTTTTCTATCATATCAAGTTAATTGTAATATGTTTTCAACACACTATCTAACTAGCATATATCCAGAAGAATATCATATATTTTTCTGATTTTGGTTACTGCAGTGGATCATATATTTATAGGCATTATAAATTTGCGTTTAGGTCATGTAGTCCCCTTAATATGCATCCATGAGTGGACACCACACTTAAATATACGTCAGAAACACCTTGGACTGTCAGCCCCATTACCAAAATGCTAACTGACTAATATTTTTACGTAAAAAAGCATGACCTTTTTTTTCTACATGTTGTGTCCCACAGCTGGGCAAAGTTCTCTCCCGTAGCTTTAAATTGTTCTTTGTGCGTTGCCTTCACCTAAGCTAATCTTTTAAAATTCATGAGAATCTAATTATAAAAATACAATATTTATGACTTTTTTGAAGAAGTATTTTAGAATGTCTTTAGATTCAGTAGACAGACAACCTACGTCGTAAAACAATAAATCGTCTTTACAGGACATGAATGGCTGCTAACTACTACATATTTCCGTGACTGTACCCGAATCACAAGTTTTAAGGTTTTACCGTGGAAGGAGGTGCAAAATTATGCGCTAAATAATCAATTTTTCAGCCAATCAAGAGCCTGTCTTTGCCTGACATTTTTCTTTTCTTCCAAAATCCTTAAAAGGTTCTATTTTTATTAAGTTTGTTTTTTTTGCCACACAACAAAAACCTCTCAGGGTATATCTGAGTGCAGGCGAGCCGTTCAATTTAATTCTTTAAGATGATTACTAAGTACAATGATGCGCACAATATTATTTTTTCTGACTGAGTAATTTTACAGTCAGAAGTTGCTCAAATGTCAAATATTTCAAGCTGATCGCAGCAAAATTTAAAAGGTGCTCAGAATCTTTAACAGCCTTAAGCCCGTTTGCTCCACAAATAATGAAATGCATTCAACGCTAAATATATTTAAAATAGGGAAATTATGAGTGCAGCAACAAAAGTTTTCTTTAGCACCTGCAACCTAACGTCTTTTTTATATGTAGGCAACGAGTTAATAGAACAGCTTCAATTATATTAATTCGTCATCTTTACTATTCCATCAGAATATCAAAAAACCAGCGTCAATTTACAAACGTAAATTAATATGACTCAGAGCTACCGATAAATATATTTACTTCTAAATTGATAACTCAGCGACTAATTTTGTAAGTGAGCAACTTAGCGAGCTCGGAACTTAGGGCACCCCGACTCGGACAGTTTAGGTTAGAAGGGGATGGCGGGGTCTGAGAGACCCCGCCATCCCCTTCGTAGTTATTTTTTTTAATCCACCCCGAAGTAGGAGCCCCGCGAAGTGGGGCTCAGTCGACTACACTTGTCATTATTCATAATGCCCCTATTTAGTACTTGGTCCATAACGTTGCTCAAGAATTATCACCATGCTGCGTCATATTAACAGTAGCTCGTTTTACAATTTAAGGTCGCTTGAAAACCGTATATTAGACGCTAAAAGTTCGTCGCTGACCTATTATATAATTAGACAACTAAATATATTTGAAGACGAGAATGTCATTTTAAAGAAGCTGCCTTAATTAACACCCTTTAAAATAACGTTCCTTTTTTGTCATTTGTTTGAAGATGATGAAGCGGGCCTTACTGGCTGGGTTTGGTCATCATATCATTTTATACATTGCACTTATGATAAACACAAAATAAAAATGTGTGATTCTGAAAGGCCAAATCATTGCGTCGATTTATTTAAATAGATATAATTTGATGCCGGTTTGCATTGGCTATTTACTTTTCGGAGTCATCAGCGTCGTGACGACACATCGTCCTGCTCAAATTACCGTAGATTGTATAATTATTTATAATTATGTAACTGTTTAATAATAATTATATATCGAAATTCGGTCCCACTCCTTGGTAAAGGCCTCTGCCATTCTTTAAACTTCTCTCTCCAACATTACCTGTCTTCCCAACACATGATTTTTGCCTTTCAGAATTAATAAAAATACATGTTGACAACACTAATAATACAGATAAAGAAAGTTAAATATCAATTATTTAACAAACTACAGTTTCGTATCAGAATTAATATTGTCAACAAAAACACAAGAAAGTAGAGTGTATATGCTGTGATTTTGTAAATCTAGAACATGCTTCCATATTTATGTAATTTATTTTTCTGAAAACGTAAAATTTTCTTTGCAAAACTGCCGTTGGAATAAAGTGGAACTGGGCAGGCCACATCTGCCGCATGTCGGAGGAAAAATACGCAAAAAAAACTCCACTCAGTGGATCCCAAACAGCAGGAAACGACTACGCGGCAGGCCCAGAAAGAGATGGCGGGATGAGCTGAACTCCTTTTTAAAGGATTGGCCCGCAATCGCAGTAAACCGGGAAAAGAGAGAAGAGACACTGCTGCCCTGCAGTAGGACAATACAGGCTTATAATAATAATTACAAGAATCCAGAAAACTAGTTACACAGTAGGACCGTCATCACAAATGGACCGACAGCCTTAAAAATGCGGGCGGGATATATTGGATAGATGGGAAATGCGAAGAACCGATTGTTTTGGCTCAACGTGGGAGACGCCGATATTCAGCAGTAGACTACGACAGCCTGAGTTGGCAAACAGGAAGACAACTGATGAAATTGTTTACCGCCGACATAAAGAGTAAGAATATAAAGAACTTCACAGACAGTCCACTGTGCAGGGCCTGCATGGAGGGCGACGAGACAGCAGCTCATGTGCTTCTAAACTACCCGGTGGTTGCCACATACAGCGCAAAGTAATTCGGTAACCCAGGTACCTCCGTGAGATTGTCAGTAACACCAAGGCGTTGCTGGCCTTACTCGAGGAGCTGGGGTGGATCCAAGAATCAATTTTCCCAGCAGTACGCAAAATACGCGCCTTGAAGTGGATGATGAACAGTGATCGGAGTAGGTAGATTGAACTGGGGTCATTGATCCGAAACGTATATATTACTATGGACATTCCTCCGGAATTGGTGGATTATTAAAAAAAAACCGGAACTTATGTAGGAATTGTATTCTGCCAGAGTGGAAGGAGTCATTTGATGATTTGCCATCCTCAAAAAAAAGGTAGGAATTGTAATAAAATGAGCAATTTTATTCTTTATTATTCTTCCTATTTTTTTTTTTTGTCACGATTTGACAAAACCCAACGACCAATCAGAACAAAGGATCATGGGTGGTACAATAACCGGTTATCAGAACAATGCGTACGCCCGCCGGAAATACTAAATCCGGAAATACCGGAATTACTTTCCGGAAAAATGGCTTATCCATGTTATTCTTTCTGTGTGCATTTATGATACAAGTACTAAAAATCAATCTACCTACTCCGATCACTGATGATGAATGATAACGATACCACTTGGTAAGACTTTCGGACAAACGACTATCCATAGACTACAAATGACAGCCGGGACGTCCTTTTCGAGGCACACACAGGACAATACAATATAATTGTGTACCCTAAGACTATGGCACCACTGAAACAATATTTTCTCTTTAAAAAATCACAACACACCCACTCTACTACACATCTTAAAGACTAGCGACCTACCTTTAGCAACGGCTTTCGAAGTCTTGGCCTTATCGTCGACTTTAGCAACTTTGGCCCTCTTATCCGGCTTCACTGGTGTGTTCTTTCGAGGGCGACCGCGCTTGCCTTTGACCGGGAACGTGGCTATCATGACGTCTGATCCTGAAGGCTGTATTAATTCGTCTTTGAGGTTGACTGGAAGGAAAAAAGATTTGGAGTGTAAGTCTATAATATTATACAAGGTGGAGACGATTATAAATTCAACTTAGTATAACTAATGATGGTCCCAGTCTGCATACAAAAATTCAGGTTTTTATTATTATTTTATTTTAGTATGTTTTAATCATTAAAACTTAATGATTCCAAAGGGATCTATTTGAGTAAGAAAAGATCTTCTCAATACAATGCGTGGTGAATGCCTATTTTTCTTCATACACATGGCATAAAGTATTGGTGACTAAGCTCTGGAAGGCAATAAGTTCCGTATACAACCTAACGGGATTTCGCGTTAAACCTCCACTTATCACACAGGAGCGATACTGCATGTGGATGGCAAATCTCTGAAGATTTATGTATATGGGTAATGTTAACCCAAGCTTAAGTAAGTCTCCTTACTATCTATTATGTTTAGGGAAGAACAAGCTATCTTGAAACCTTTAATTAAATATTGTTGAGAAGATCAATTGCATGGGTAGAAGAAGAAAGAAGAAGAAGAAGAAAATGAATTTATTTAGCACAAACAACAAGGCACACAACACAACATATAATAAAACAAACAAATAAAAAGTGTAAAGTGTATAGTGAGAAATTAGTAGGAAAGTGTGCCTCGCAGCTGCACTAAATAGGTCCAGTTCAGCAAAAATGTCAGACAACTAGTGCCTGACGCTGGTTTTCAACTGAACCTGAAGTGTGGTGAGGTTACGGATGTAAATCAGTTTTGTACTGCAATGTGTGTATATATGTATACTTATGTAAATAAAATAAATTATTGTAAGAGAATAATAATAACGGATATTTAATTAATTAGTATAGTATTAAATAAAACTGCATAACAAAACATAAACAAACTGACAAATAAAATGAGACAGACGCATGGTATAATATCTATAGATCTATTTACTTTTTTCAACAAAACCTGTTTTGAACGATGCCAGACTTCCACGCTCCAACACATTGTGTAATTAATAAATCCGTGCACTTATCGCACAATGCGCTGCAAGCAGCCGAACGCGTCGGGCTACTTACGGACAGTTTTACTACCTAATTTATTTCAAACTTGTCTTTTAGTTACGTTAACATGTCGTCGTATGGGTTGCATTTAGATTGACATATTACGATAGAATATACGTACATAAATAGGGTACTTATTTCAATCTAAACCTCATGCGAATAAACCCTTAAGTCTCAAGAAACAGCTACCCTGTGTTAGTCGGTGAGTAGTGAAAAACCATCGCTACTATTTAGTTTGTTTGAAAAAATCACTTTTTTAATTTCGACGTTAGCATTATTTGATCATTTCAAAATTCTCCTATGCATTAGTATTACCAGTATTTTAATTTATTGTCGTTGTCACACCTATACTTCTATACTAATATTATAAAGAGGTAACATTTTTTTCATTGTTCATGGTCCGACACGCACTTGGCAGGTTTTGTTCTTCTATTCTCCCCTATCATTCGTCCATCTATTTTTACCATAACTGTTGGTAACAATAAACCGGCGTGCCTTGATAAGAGGCCAGCCTATTGCAAGGTCCGTTAATTCGACCGGTTCTGTGCTTTCCGCACCCAGCGGATTCCGTCGGCCTTCACAAGGTCATCGGTCGACCTTGTGGGAGGCCTTCCACCGCTACGTCTTCCGGTACGCGGTCACCACTCCAGAACCTTTCGGCCTCATCGGCCAACTGTTCTGCGAACAATATGTCCTGCCCACTGCCAAGTTTGGAAATTCTTCAGGCTATGTCGGTTACCTTGGTTCTCCTGCGGAGCTCTTCATTTTTGATTCAATCACGTATGGAAACTCCAGGCATAGCCCTCTCGTTTGGCCTTTGGGTGACTTTTAGCCTTCCAATAAGGCCCATTGTGAGCGACTACGTTTCAGTGCCATAGGTCATCACTAACAATACAAGGCTAAAGCCCACACATCTGGACGTTGGGTTATTATTGAGAACTTCTCATTGGAAAAACCCAATAACACTGTCCAACTTGGGAATAGAACCCAAGATCCCACATTCAGCACACGTCCTACCGCCGACGAGGAAGCAAATAGCTATCAACGATTTTCTCGCTCAAGTAATATGTAAAAGTTCCCGTATAAGTAAAAGAGATACGTATATAATAGTTGATTGCTGGCTGTTGACACCGCCAGCGAGTACTCGTTTATCACAGCGACGCTCGCTTGGGGGGCAGAACACTCGCTGAGAGTCACGCTTGGTACATACGCATACCAGTGAATGACCGGTCGTCGCCGTTGCGCACTCGCTGCTCGTTGCTCGCCAACTCATTTTAGTTTAATAGCTAGCTCTCCTCGTTTTTCGTTCGAGCGATCTTGCTAGTTACCAATCTGGTGATTTACAGACACACCCAGAGGCGTGTGAGTGAAGTGCTATACGTACCATCAGTCAAATCAAGATCATCTTCAAGATATTCAATGCCTTCATCGTCAGGCTCGTCCACCGCAGCTGGACCTTCACACTTCAGCTGCGCCTGGTAGATAAGCACTGCAACAGACATTAACATCATCATTATAACTTCTCCTTTTCTGTGACAATGTCTGCCAATCTTAAAGACCAATTGACATCTACCTACTCTGTTCTAAAGATATCTAAAAAAAGCGAAAACAAATCCTGTTCAGGTTAAATTCTTATGCAATCACTCACAAAAGGGTTAAGGAAAAATTAGTAACCCAGTATTTAGAAGGTTTCAGCTTTAATCTCAACACTTTTTCCAACAATTATTGTTATTCAAAATTCAACACTCAAAACTCAAAGCATTTATTTCAAATAAACCAATTAAAGGCACTTTTGAATTGTCAAGGGCAATTTGCCCGTCCTAATGATTAGTAGGTACCTATGGAGAAGAACGGGCAAGAAACTCCACGGACACTCTTTTAAATCAAAATATGGTCATAAAATCATATGGGTAACACCATTCATGATCAAATTATGCATGTGAGAACAATGCAAAACGTTACAAGCATCCGTAATAAAAAGATACAAACAAATCAAATAAGCCGTGGCAGCTAAGAGATGACTAGTCCCTACTGACGGTGAATGTTGACGAACATGATGCCTCGTTTATTCTAATCCAGTCTAGCGATGCCACATTACAGCAGTTGGTCTGTTCAAATCCAGCGTTGAGGACTGGGTGCTGGGCTGAACCGAAGTGTTTACATTGGTAAAATATTGATTACTGAATGTCATCATTGAATTGAAATCTAGATTAATTTATTAAAGCTGAAGAGCTTGTTTTTTTGTTTTTATGAGTATGCGCTAATCTCTGGAACTATTTGCATTTGAAAAATATTTTTTCTATGTGATAGCCCAAGTCTTGAGGAAGGTTATTAACATCACACTATGGACCTTAGGAACCAAGCAAAAGGAAAAAGGTCTGCAATAATGCTAAACGAAAATGAAGTAATGGGGCACAGCTATAGGATATATTAAAACAAGAATTTTCACGCAGACAAAGTCGCTTATATAAGGTAGTAAGTACTGGATAAACGGAAAAACCATTGTTCATTTTTCTTTCTTTGTTTTTATTCTGTGAGTACCTACAGTAAAGTATCACACAGGGATTCTTAAGCGGGAGTTAGAGCTGAAAGAGCTTCAAATTCCCGCCAAAGAAATCCCGAAGAAATGGTGTGAAGGAAATAAAATAGAGACTTGGCTAAAAGGCCTTAGCAACCAGGCCTTAAAAATACTTATAAATAAAAAAAGTATCACACATTGTTTTGGTATAAAAAGCAAGGTATAGAATAGAAAAATTATCATCATTACTACTTACTCTTAGGTCTAAATTCTCCCCTGCCCATCATATCAATGAATTTCTTCTCAGAGTCCATGACTTGTTTCTTGAAGTTGCAAGCATCCCGCAGCCGAGTGATGCAAACCTCACAGATGAGCCGGTTTGGACCATTTGGACCTTCATTGTGTTGGGTTATCTGGAGTGAAAGACAATAAAAGTACTTACGAGTATTTAACTTCCAGTATAATATTGTGGGGATTCTTCTTCAAGTAAGTGCCTGTGTTGCTTGGACGTGATATACCATGTCAAATAAATTAATATTTGTGATTATTAGGAAAAAACCGGCATCAATACAGCTAAATGGTCTTCGAAGAATAAACTAAGCAAAATAGGATCAATACAACCGGTTACATTGAAAGAATGAATACTGTGTAATCGTAAAAAGATAAACTCACGCTAATATCAAAGCATTCGAGCAGCATATCAGCATAAACCTCTGTTTCATTCATCCAGGTATATTCGGTGCCCAAATCCTTGTAACATCCTTCGGAGAGACAGCACCGGCAAAGCCCGGGGCTCTCCTTCACCACAATCTCGTCAAACTCCATCTTCACAACACTACACTAACATATTCACAGCGAAAAGTAATGAAGTTTCACGTTTTCAGTGAAAATTGAGATAAAATTTACATGGCATCAATACCGCTAACAAAATCAATAGCGAACAGTGGCCATTTTGTTTTGGCTCGAGTACCAGATTTAATTTTTTCATAGGGCAATATTTCGTATTTTGATGTCTAAAGATACACGTTACTCCCATGCGCGCAAACATTTGTTCGAGGTTCGTCCACTTTGATGTGCGTCAAAAACCGACACGACTTGGAAAACTCTGAATGTGCATTATTCATTTGCGAATGTCGTCCTACACTTGTGGGTTCGCGTATTCGTACGAATGTGAGTGACCGGCATTACGTTTTAATTTCGTGCGTGTTATATTCACAGACTACAAAGAGATATGTAGTCTGTGAATAAAAAAAAAACAAGGCAAAAAGGAGTATCTAAGGGTCGTAGCAGGTGGCGATCTGTAGTTTCTGCCTACCCCCATGGGGCATGTTACATTTATCAATATTATCACGATCTTAGTATCGCAATATCGCAAGATTGAAATGGCCTATTACATTTGTAATATTAACATCATCAGTAGGTCGTTCAATTTACTGAAGTGAAGTCTTGTTTCGTACCTACACTAAAAGATAAATCATAGATAATAGTAGAAAAGCAGCTATAGCTATAGTACTCGCATGCGCGTTGAAAAATATACGTAAGAGAAAGCGTTGGGTGAAAGACTGAATTTTAGAACGAAATCAATACACTCATTTGAACATTACGCAAGAAATGATCTTGGGCGACGATTTCGCCGATTACTTCAATTATTTTAGAATGAGTGAGGACTTGTTTGAGGAACTTTTAGCCTTGGTTTCACCATATATTACTAAACATAAAGACGGCACGACCTATTACTAAACATAAGTTCCTTAGCCGTTGATCAGAGTTAAAAACCAACTAGAGGATGATCTTAATTACTGAAAAACTTCAGAGATGTTAATTCTAGCATTGATCTAATAAGATAATATAATCACACACACAACTTTTGCTGTAATTTACGTAAATATTACACCACAAGTGCCTGCTTAGGTAATAAAAACGGACTATTTCCCTTGGGAGCATCACATAAATACAAATTTCTGCCGTAAGTCTTCAGGTTTATAAAGAATAGCATAGTAGTTTCGATGAAATATCAGGTTTCGATTTTTTTTTTGGAGAGCTTTCTTCCATTTTTTTCGTCTTTTAACATTTTTGGCAAATATAAGGGTCCCCGTGTTTTTGTGGTAATTAATTATACGTAAAAAAAGTCACTTGTTTATGAAAAATGTATGGATACTGACAGCTAGCTGTCGAATCTATAAGAAATAACAAAATACTCTAAAAACACGGTGTGATCGAAACTGACTAGATGATCCCATGGATTGTTTGTTTGGTCTTTGAGAAGCAGAAGTTGCTCGGATAATCACGCTATTGGAAACTGGAATGAGCCAGCGAAATCTGGCTCGTACATGTGAAAATAGTCGCCCCACTGTCCAGTATAAGTATAAAAGATATCGAAGCAGTTACATCAGGTCTCCCCCCCCCCCCCCCCGACCCTTGCTCGACGACGCGCCAGCCCGCGCCGTAGCTGAGCCTGTAGCTTTAAATTCCCCTGATAATAATAATATAAGTTCGATCCAGCCTGTCCCACCTTGCTGCCCTCCCCTCAGTGACGCCCTAAGCCGAGGTTCGTACCCCACAGGGGGTGCCCTTAGCGTGCGGTCACCTAGTATTTAAGAATTTTCGCCCCTGGCTGGAGGCTTTAAGTTAGTAGCTTAAGGCACCCACAGGCTTGCCCGGTTAAGTAGCCAAGACCTTAGTGGTCAAAACTACGAGCTGCCCACTAGGAAAAAAAAATAAAAAAAATACATTAGGTCAGACGATCGGGATCAGCAGTGACCAGCTGTGACGATTAAATGCTACCGTTCTTCTGTTGAAGTGCAGCCTGAAATATTTTCAAAATATTATTATTAGTGAATGGACAGCAAAGAGAAGGCATACATAACGTGATTTGAAATCCCACAGGCCCACAAATTACCCCGTCTCAAAAGGCAGCAACGTTACATTTACCCATGAACTTCAAGACGGACATAGCGATGTCCGTCATGAAGCACCAAACCACCAAACAATGAAGGCAGGTTTGTGTGGTTTCCTGACGGGTCACGTCACGATTATATCATAATGGTGCTGATAGTCGTAAAAGAGTGTACCGTAACGCCTACCGGGGGAACGGTATGCTTAATCACTAATCAGCTTATAAAGAAGTCGTTTAAATAAGATGTGCCGAATAAAAGGCCGTCTCTTTTACAAAAACGATTTTATTTGGTCTATACACAGACATATAATTATATGTCTGTGGGTCTATACAAACCTGGCAACACCGGGAAATAAAAAAACAAGGATTTCTGATTTCTGCTGTCAAAAATCAGGATTTCCCGTCTATAATTAACATTTTCTCTGAGTTTTTCACAAAATACCTCTAAAATTGTTTGTTGGAATGTGAAGAAAACCAAAAAAATGGAAGTGGTCGGTGTCTGCCGGTGCTGTCTCGGCCGAGGCCTGAATAAAGACGTAAATTCAAGTTACTTTTGGCTTGACAAAAAAGAGAACTACGCTCAAATGTTGAAGGAATGCTTCAATATCATCGTAAGTTTATATTCTCTAATGTGGACTTAGGTACACAAAAGTTCTAACACCTAATAAACACCTTATAAACACGATTTAGCCCCACGAAATCGTGTTACCAATTGGGGTCAATTTCGGTGTTATGATGCTTGTCGAGTAAAACGCCGGTTTTGAGGATAATAATACTACTAGTCGTGTATAGCAAGAATCGAAATAGTTTCTAATTAGATAAGAATTAACTATAAGAAACTAATTGGACTATTAACTTTATATTATTATCTTTATTAATAAATTATTACTAATGTCAAGGACAAATGTTTATCTTTATACTAACAGCGCCCTGCAGTTTCACCAGCTTATGTCATGATCCCGTGGGAATATCCGGATAAAATATATGTGTACTATGTGTATAAGTTATTCTTTGAACTATCTGTGTGCCAAATTAAATCAAAGTAGATCATATGGTGCTATAGATGTTACAGTTGTGCCAATGGAATTAGAATTTACGTTGAATTAAACATTCATACTGGAAGACGTACCGTAAAACAGGGTGAATAGGAACGCAGGGGTGAATCGTAACGAAACTTTAAAAGGAATTTTAACATTTAAATAATATAATTTGTTGCCAACAGAGACACGTAATCGGTTAATTATAATACAGTATACACGTTAGAGTCCTTTTTGGCGACAGACTATAATATTTCAATGTTAAAATCCCTTTTAAAGTTTTGTTACGATTCACCCCGGCGTTCCTATTCACCCCGTTTTACCGGTAGTATTGGAAGGCCCCCAACAAGGTGGACCGATGACCTTGTGAAGGCCACAGTAATCCACTGGATGCGCGAAGCACAGAACCGGTGAGGACCTTGTGAAGGCCATAGGAATCCTCTGGATGTGGGCAGCCCAGAAGCAGTTGTGATCTTGTGAAGGCCACGGGAATCCACTGGATGGGAGAACCACAGTACAGGTTGAAGTGGAGGTACTTATGGGAGGCCTACGTCCAGCAGTGGACATATTTCGGCTGAAATGATGAATGATGATGATAAAACTTTCATACCTGATGTTAAATCCATAGAGAAATGCTTTTCCTATAAACTAGTCTCTTTGGGAAACAGTAATAATGTATATCACACAGAGGAGCCGCTCTAGGTTTTTGCTCAAGGGAGGCAAATGTTTCTCTGTCGGAGGTGGGGAGGGGGTTTCTCAAGCCGTAGAAGCCTATTACATTTAGGACCTATTTACCGGGGACCTAATTAACATTTGGGACCTATTTACCGGGGACCTATTTAACATTTGGGACCTATTTACCGGGGACCTATTTAACATTTGGGACCTAATTACCGGGGAATTAATATTTCCAGGGAGAATGAATTTGTTTAGTTAGTTTACTATTCTATCTCAATTCTTTTCTCTTTAAAATATTAGTATAGTATAGTATATACAATTAAAATATAATAACCTAACCTGACTAAAACTGTTAACAAACTAAAATATGGCATAGAAAAATTCCTCCGCATCGCTGTCTGGTAAAGTACCCAAGAGACTGGCAGTATTGCCATATTGTATGGCAATACCTAGTCTCTGGCCAAGATAAAAGCCAGCATTTGGGTCATGATCATTTTTTAATTATAAATTTTTCGACGCCATATTTTAGTTTGTTATTCTTGATAGATTTTTAGATGGTTTTTGTTTTGGAATATAAATTTTATTTGTAGAACTAGTGTCTTTATAAAAATGGAATGCTTGTTGGAAAGAATCGTCTATTTTTGGGTTCCTTTCTAAATTAATTTGTGGGTTAGGAAAAATTTCTGTACTATTTATTTCAGTGTTCTCTGGTTCTATAGAGTTTATATCAATGTTATTTGTTAACTCGGTTTTGGTATTGTTGAATTTACAAATAACTGTTATTGATTCAGTATTGTAATAGCGTGTGTTAGCTATACCTGGTTCTTCTGATACCTCTAACTTTAATGAATTTAATTTCTCTGATCAGCTATTCATTGTTCTCTTAGGTGAGCATGTGAGGGAATTCATTAATGAAATCTTTGTACATAGATTTTCAATATAGATTCATTAGTGCCCAAAGATGTAACTATGACTGCATTATAGCTGGTCCATCCTATAGAGGTATGACGAACAGGGTGTAAAGTTCACTCATTCCTCCATAGAAATTGGAGGATCAGCAGACCAGAAAGGTGTCGTGTCTGGTAGGCAACTGCCCGACGGTTGATATCGGGACGTTGTATATTATGCTAGTTGCGCGGTAAACTCTGCTTGCGCGATGCAGGATTATTCGTGACATCAGTGTGACGCGTAGCTCGCATGTTGCGTTGTAGATGCCGCTACAATCTCATTCGGGTCTGTGTTCTATTTTGTGTGCTTTGTGTCTCTAGTGTCGTAGGTTGTATTTTTGTTGATTGTGTTGGTGTAAGTATTTGTCGTCTAAGCTCGCTGGAGTTTTTTGTCTGTAGGGTAAAAAGGTTTAACTGTAGTTGATCTAACTCGTCTTTGACTTTGGTTCGTATCTCATCTATTGTTTTTTGTGGTAGTAATTTGTAATTTACTGTAGCTCTAGGTTGGTCTCCTATTAGCTGTCGACTAACCCGTATGTTCAGGAAATTTTCTGTATATTTTAGGTGGAGCAGTTCAAGATAAGTTCTTCAGTCTATATCTAGTGAACTTAATTGAAGATGAAGATATTCAGGTGTCCATCGTCTGCGCGTACTAGGAGTGTTTATAATGGGTGCAAGTTAAGAGTCAAGGTTCACATCTTGTACAACACTATCGAGCGTTCTGGTGGTGGACAAGCTAGCTGTTCTTCTTGTTATATAGGAGGGGCGAGTTGAACGGACGGATGAGAATATTGAAATAGTATCATTGCCCGTGGAATCGGCTGTGGCTTCTACGTAGTGAGTCCGCCTGTTTGGTTCATTACGACCAGCTAGGCTGTAACAGTTTTGTCGGTATGAGATCGCTTGCTCAGCTCCTCACCGCTGATGGTTCGCATGCTGTGGCACCTAGCATCGGTTCCAGACGTACCTTTGGCGCTCCCCGGGATGTGACTGTAAATCATATACTCTTTTAATACTCATCTTTTTATAGGATTATCTTTCCTTGTTAGCCACATAAGTTTTTTGTGCAGTTGTAGAGTACGCGTGTCCGCCCTCCGCGTAGCTAGTTGTGCAATTTGGACGAAAGTTTGGATTATAGGAAGCTTTATTGTTATTGTTTTGGTACCCTTTCTGTTTGTAATTTCTTGAAACCAGGCGCGGACACACGGGGGCGCTTGTCCCCCCCCCCCCCCCCCCTCCTGGGTTTCAACCAAACTGAGTATAAAACTCAAAATTGGACATAAACGTTGTTTAAAATTCGATCCAGCCTGTCCCACCTTGCTGTCCTCCCCTCAGTGACGCCCTAAGCCGAGGTTCGTACCCCACGGGGGATGCCCTTAGCGTGCGGTCACCTAGTATTGTAAAAAATTCGCCCCCGGCTGGAGGCTTTGAGTTCACTTAAGGCACCCACAGGATAGTCCGGTTAAGTAGCCAAGACCTCTCGGGGTCACAACTACGAGATGCCAATCAAAAAAACAATCGGTGTGAGTTGGTTTGGCACTCACGAAAATTGATGTGTAAACATGTGAGCTCGCATCAGTTTGCTCACATAGACACGGGTCTTACGCTGACGTCATCTGACGCTCGAAGTCTTACGCTTACGCGTCTGACGCTCGAAGTCCCAGCTAGCCCCTACCGTAGACCGAGCGCTAAGATGTTTACACATCAAAAAAACTTTGTTTTATAACCTGTATTTATACTTTGTGTGTGTGTAAGGTACCTACAGTATATTACTAAGATATTATAAGTCGTAGTCATCCTCGAAAAGGGGGGCACATTGTTGAGTTTACAGAAAATTTGTGCCAATGGTTTCTTTTAAAGGGGCTTTCATGACATTGACTCCGCCCCCTCGTCCCCCATGCTCCCAGAAAGAAACATTTGCCCCCCTTCAACTCTAAATAATTGTTCAATAACTTCATTTGCAGCTAAAACCATTGAATGAGATGCCTGTTGGTATCTGCGACACATGCATCAAGAGTCTTCGAGGTTCCTTCAACTTTAGGCAACAAGTGCTCAGTGCTGATGAGGAATTCTTTAAGAAAATAGAATATTTTGAAAAAGGTAACGCTACACCAAGTATTTTATTGTCTAGCCAACTTATTAATAACCCCGGAGTAAATCTAAATCTAAGGTTAATTATGAATGTTTTATACTTTATATCTTCCAGAATAAATTCTCTAAATGATAAGTTTAGAGATATTTTGATAACTAGCTTGTGCCAGTGAATTCAGAACTAAGTTTATTGTTGTTTTTTTTTTGACGTTACAACAATTAAAGTACTTAGTTCTGAATTCAAATTATTATGCACGATAAATCTAATAAATTATGGACATGGAAATTAGCATTCGTTTGTATTCGGAAATGCGATGATTCCCGAGGGACATTAAGAAAATAGTTGTACTGTATGTTCTCTTTCTAATATTATAATTTCTGCTTTCAGATGAATCAAAGAATATAGAAATTAAAGTTGAGCCGAAACATGACAGCGGAGATGATTCTGACGACTACTATCTGATAGATGCAGGTGAGTTCAGCATCCTTAGACCCAAGAGCAGCTCAAATTGCTTATAAACAGTCATGAAGTTCCTTTGAAGCCCAAACTCTGGCAACCAGTCTTACCAAGGGGTATTGTTACACAGGAACTGGGTTGTGGATATCAGGTAGGCAGTCGGTATTCAACTGCATCCGGTTGGAAGTCGACCCCACCATAGTTGGTAAAACGTTAGGCAGAAGTGAGGGGCAGGAAGTTTCTTTGGTGAAGTCGTCCCAGCGAGCACCCCGCCCTTTTAATCTAATTAATCAATCTGCCTACCCTTAATGATAATACGATGAAGTAGCCCGACTTAGGCATCTGCAAAAAGTTACAATAGTACTAATAGTATTGTCTACAATAGGAGTAATACCGAAACAACTCCACCAGTCCCTTAATTCCCTTAACTTAACTCCAAATACCTACCATCTGCTGCAGAAGGCAGCGATACTAAACACATGCAGACTCGTGAGAAAGTTTCTGCAATGTGAATCAGAAAATCCACATCAAAACACAAATACGCAACCATCTTCTGAGCAAACTTCTGCACGTGATCGCACTTAATCCAACTGATAATCACTTGACTTAGGCCCGTGTTATCAGCTCTTTCCGGCTAGTCGAGCAATTAAATAAATTTCAAAAATAATAATAATTTATTTATCTGTAACTTGGTGACAAAAAACAATTGTACAATAATTTGATAATCTCTGTATAAAATTATTGTACTACTAAGTGAGACTAATTAATCTCCTGGCTCCCAAACTAGGTTTATTGCCCGTGACTTGGGAGTCAGTGATTCCAAAAACATATGCTAGCATAATACTACGTCGATACACCAATAGATTCACTATTTATGGTTACTTATTAACTACTGTACAAAAGCATTTGGAAAATATATGAGAAGAGAAATGCGCGCGTGTGCAAGGGCGGATCCAGGGGGGGGGGGGGGGTCATGGGGGTCATGACCCCCCCCTGGGCTGGGTCCAGGACTTAGGTGGACCACAAATTAAAATTGATTTCTAAATTTTTTGTCACAATATAGATTTTATGTAAGTACCTTCAATATTTAATTAATTTAATATAGTAGGTACTTACATTAATAAAATACCTAGGTACTTTTTACTTGTATCTATGATTATAAAAAAAAAATTATAACTACTTGTGACTTGGCCACGACTATGTGACCCCCCCCTGGCACCAAAGCTGGATCCGCCCTTGCGCGTGTGTGTGTGAGAATAGTGGTGTATATGTATGTGTCTCAAGTTGCTTAGGATTGGGTGAGAAGCATTTTTTCTGTTTCATCATGAGATTGTTCCATCAGCCACTCCTTCACCGTATTTTTACATTGATGATAATTTAATTTGTGCACCTGGAGAAATTTATTAATTTTCCCTTTTCTCAACTTTGGGGTCAACCTAGTCTCTAGTCTTACCAGATACAGCTGAACACCAGTATTTTACATGAAGCGAATACCTATTTGACCTCCACAACCCAATAACTCGTCAACTCGTTAATAAGTTTGAAGCCTATTGCTAATTCATTGCTTCATATGTTCGAAAGATTTGTCTGCTCAACAACGTAAATAACGCAATGAATGTTGTTGAACTGTCAAAATGAAAGCCATTCCTACTGTTAGTGTGTTACGCAATTACCCGCTGGTTGTTAGACTTCCAGGCTACAGAGAAACTATAACCCATGGTCTAAAAAAACAAGGTCTGGCATTCAGGGAGTGACACATGCTTACGTCACTATCCAGTTGCCATTTTATTGCAACAAAACACGAATTATGTAAACATTTTAGTCACCATTCTGTTAAAATATAATATAAACCATTTAAATTGTCGTTTATTTTTTCTAATTAAACGAAACAATTCAATTTAAACATATACCAACGTAACTGTTAGATAAAACTTCTTTTTTTTTCGGATTCGCACAGGTAATAAAAGCGATTGGGGAGTTATTATTACACACTATTGGTAACACAGCGGTGATGACGTAGGCTTGTGTCACCCCAGTGACCGGAATGCTATACCTGGCGAAGTAAATTATTATACCATGTTATATCCATCATTATCTGCCTAGCTTTTACCAAAATATGTTAGGGTCGGCTTCCAGTCTTACCGAAAGCAGCTGAAAACCAGTATTTTACATGAAGCGACTGCCTATCGGACCCCCACAACAGTTACTAGGGAACACGATACCCCTTGGTAAGACTGGTTGTCAGATTTTCGGGCTTCTGACTACCCGTAACGACTGTCAAAGATCTACGAATGACAGCCCGGACCAACGGCTTAGCGCGCTTGCCGAGGCACGGAGGGGTCTCGATAATAATGTAATAAATGTTCAGCTATCCACGGACCGACCTCGGCAAGCGTTGCTTAACCATGAACAACGACCCGTGCGGCTGTTATTATTTACTGACGAGCCCATCCGCTCCTTTATCAATCTTATTCTTTTATTTCCAGCCAGTGTAACCTCCCAAGAACAAGTTAAAAGCGAGAAGATAGTTCCCGTGAAAAAGAATGCTGACCCGAAGCGCACAAAATCCAGATCCAAGGCAAGTGTCCAGCCCAAACGCAGTTCAGTGAAGAAGACAACGCCCTCTGACGGCGCCTGGAAGAATGACAAGATTAAATCGCTCGTGTCCCGGCTTGCTACTTCTATCAGTGAGTTTACCTAGTTTCTGAACTGCATTCGCAATTTTTGGGCACATGTCTCACCGCCATGCATCATGCGTCATGTGTGACTGCCTCTTTGGTCTAGTGGCCGCTAGCGCTACTGCTGAGCAAGAGGTCTTGAGTTCGATTCCCAGGTCGGGCATAGTGTTATTGGGTTTTTCCATCAGGGATTTCTCAGTACCAGCCCGGAGCTTGTGCCCGGTTGATGGCAATACGCCCGCCCCCTATTACATGGGACTTAAACATAACTGGCGAAATGTGGGTGTACTATAGGTACACCTTTGCCTAACCCTTTGGGGATCACAGGCGTGATGTTATGCTATGTTTTGCTTATTACTATCAACCGGGCACAAATTCTAACTTTGGAATGCTACTGAAAATTCTGTAATACCCTACCTTACTCTCATCAGTTGCGCTTACGACGCTTTAAGAGCGGCCAACCCGTCATACTGTTCATATAAACGCTCGTACGTGATTATGGCGTTGTAACACATCTTTCATTGAAACTTTTGAACTAATAGGTATCTTGTGCATTTTATCTAGATTTCTATGCAAGCGAAAAATCTAAATTTGGTGAAACATATTCAGTATTAAGCCTCCAAAAATCTGCTTTTTGCACAAATTTTACCTGAATTTTGGCCGATCATAATGTACTCATAAATTGTAAAAGTAAAAAAAAAACCTTCATAGAAACCTCGCACATGTAATGGAGATTCTAAATGACAAACATTTTTTTTTGTGTTTGGAACAAGTTTTGTTATATCTCTGCGCGCCAATTTTCTTTCGATGTTATCGCGTTCTCACTCTTGCTTCTTTTTCAAACATTGCGTTGGATGAAACAACAAGCTTTTCAATCATGCTCGCGTTGACGAAAGACGGACCGGGAAGGGCCCTCTTAATCCAACAAAACAGTCTTATCCCAGGTACGCACTTGATTTTCATCTCTCGGTTTTAATCCGAGCTTCGAGAATCCAACACGGTGCATCCCAGCGCTTCAAAAAAGTACACTGTTGGATTTTCAACTCTCGGCACGAAGCAGTGCGTTGAAAATCTAGTGCGCGATAAAAAATGCCGCGTTAACAAACCGCCCATCGGTAAAGTATGATTCAAATTTAATGGCGGCTCGGAACATGAGGCGATTCGCTGCGCAGTAACGAATTCACGTGTCAGCGGGGGTGAGGTGTGCGGTACTGCGCAGCGAATAGCGCACTTCACAGCCGCCATTAAGTTTGAATCGTACTATACTAGGGCTTATTACGCAGTTCCTTAATTATTATTCTTTCCCTTTACAGAAGACTGCGAAATACCAGACATAAAACCAGTAAAAAAGACTGAAATAAAACCTAAAAAAACAAGACTAAAACTGACCGCCCCGCCTAGCGATTCAAAAATTAGCTTACTATGGTCTGGACAACCGCACCAGGAGAAAATGAAACACAGAGAGAACCTTCAGACTATACTGAAGAACTCTAACGCCACACCTTTTACAAATAAAACGTTTCTAGGATACGCCTGTGGGTACTGCGACCTATACTACCCAGATCCGGCAGATTTGAGACAGCATACTGAGAAAGAACATTTGAAAGAACGCCTTCATTTCAAATATAATTTCGACTTGTCAGAATATAATGTCAAAGTTGACGTTTCTAACTTAACCTGCAAGATATGCAACGAAAAAATGGACAGTCTAGGCATTTTCAAGGATCATTTAGTCAAAAAACATGGAAAAACAATCCATAATGATATCAAAGATCATATTCAACAATTTAAGTTGAAAAAGGGAGAAGTATATGACTGTTCAATGTGTTCCTCGACGTATGAGACTTTTAAAATGCTTAAGCAGCATATGAATAAGCATTATAGCAACTATTCATGTTCTATCTGTGATTCTGCATTCGCTACTAAGAGGTCTTTGAACGCTCATCGCACTACACACCAAGAGGGGAGTTTTAAATGTGACCACTGTGAAAAAGTCTTCGCAAGCCGTACAAAGAAACACTACCATGAAAAAATGAAGCATTTAGGAGCGAGAAACATTTCAAACTGCCCGTATTGTAACGTTCCTTTCCGCAGTTACTATCAGCGGAACCAACATTTAGTGAAAGTGCATAACACTGAGGCTCAGTACAAGTGTAATGTGTGCAATAAGTCCTATATTTTAAAAAGTTTATTAATGTATCATATTAAAAAAAGTCATTTAATGGAACGGAACTGTCAGTGTACGGAATGTGGGTACCGTTTCTTTAGCAAAAAAGCGTTGAAAGCTCATATGGTGAAACATACAGGGGAGAGGAACTATTCGTGTGAAGTTTGCCATAAGTCATATGCAAGGAAGTATACTTTAAGGGAACATATGCGGATACATAATAATGATAGGAGATTTAAATGTGAAGTTTGTAACATGACTTTCGTTCAGAAATGTAGCTTGAAAAGTCATTTGTTATCGAATCATGGGATTAGCTTGGCTGCATGTGAGATTACACAAAAGACGGAAAATTAGGATTAACTAACCTTCCATGTTTTAGTACTAAAAATTCGAAGACAGCTGCTTATATTTATTTAAGTGATGTTCACTTAAAACTTTTGTTTGATATTTATTTTATTAATGTTCCTAGGACATTCAAGTCTTGGAGAATATTCTCTAAGAAGAACTTAAATAAAAACTATAATATAAAAAAAATTAGTTAAAAAGCTGAATCTAACAATTCACACACAGCATTACTTATGTCATGTTAATTGTTCAGATTACGTGTGACTCGAAAAAATAACATATCGATTATAATATTTTTATCTCACAAAGCGACGCGCGCTTTTTTTGTGGTTACCAAGTGCACAAAGACGCTGTGAATGTGTGTGTGAACACGACAGCGTGTGCGTGTCTTGACGCACACACACTTCCGACTTCGCCCGTGTCTCGGACAGTACCGAGAGCTCATGCACACCACACACATTCACAGCGTGTTTGTACACTTGATAACCACAAGTAAAATGCGCCTCGCTTCGTGAGATAAAAATACAGGGTCAAATTAAATTAGCTAGCGAAACTCCGCAGGCGTGATGGGTATCGGTTTCTAAACATGATTAATAGAAAAAGAAGTTAATTTGTTGATGTTTTTTTGTGGGCAAAAATACATCAACAAATTAACTTCCCCCCAGAAACAAACAAACAGCAAACTATATTATTTCAATGGTAAAATCCCTTTTAAGTTTCGTTCCGATTGACCCCTGTTGCGTCCCTATATTTTATTTTATCGTGTTTAGATATACTAACCACGTCTGCAGTTTCGCTAGCTAATTTAATTTGACCTTTTAGTTGGGTTTAAGTTTTTAACTTTCTTTTTTATTTCAACTATTTTGGGGTTTATGTATGTGTCATTATAGGTAACCAATATATTTTTTGAAAGTACTCCTTAAGACCTTTCATTTGACGTCCCAGTCGACACAATAGCAAAAAAAAACCGAGGCCCCTTTTTTGTCATATTGATTTTGCTCGTACATAATGTAATCTATGTCACCCGGACTATAATAACGAGTCGGTTGACACTGCATTCATTAAAATCGGATAATTAGTTTAGGTGCTACGGTGGAACATACGTAAAACAAACATAATACATACATAGACCGCTAAAAACATAACCCTTCCTTCTGACTTCGCCGTAATTGGGTAATAAATGTGAAATTTATAGTAAAATGCGATTCGATCCGCCCCAATTCAGAGAATATGGCTAGAAAGGGGATGAATGCTGTGATGACGGCTGATGGGGATGTATTGAAGAAGGCATGCTGCGCCGGCGCCGAACACAAATCGGGAAAATGTTTTCTTTTTAACATTTTTTTAAACAACTCGTGACATTTTATGAAAACTTCTTATTCATTATTTTAATGTCTGTGATATACTGTTGTAATAATAATAATAATAATAATAATTGGAACGAAGTTCCTTATCGCGCGTTGTGAAAGGGGGCTAGACGGAAAAAATTCTTACGAAAAGTTGTCACGACACTTTTTGCTATAGTAAGCTATTGTAAGCTGTGCGGCGTCGCATGTTTCTCTGACTGTCTCTCTCTCTCTCTTATAGAAAGCAAGCCAGATATTTTCATTTCTATTTCGCATTGAACAACAACAACAACAACAAACCCAACAACAACAAACAACAACACACAACAATCAAACAACAACAACATCAACAATTCCTTCACTAATTAATCGAAAGGAACTTCGTTCCATCCGGGTGTCCCTTGACACCTCTCATTATAGTGTATTTCTTACGGTCCTTGCAGTCCGCGAGGAGAATAGAGCACAGGGTTTTCTGATCACATTGAATAATACACTTTTTCGATAGTGTCGTAAGGTGCAAAGTTGTGCGAACATTGACCCAGCTATCAAATGGCTCTTAGGTTGTATTCGAGCGGGCTAGTTTGCACTTTAAGACAATAAAAATAAAGTTTATTCTTGAATGCAAAACTGCACTTTTTTCGATCTGAGCTGCGTGAGCCTCATCTTTAGATTTTTATTTTTATTTGAAAGTACATTAGATAAAGTAATAATGCTTATTTGTTATTTAAATGTTATATAGTAGTTCCTTTTATTAAATACAAAGTGGAGACGACAATACGAAAATAAATTAAACTGACTTTAAATAATGAAGTAATGACGTTCTCAGTCTGCATTCAAAAACTCATCGAAATATGTATAATATCCAATAGTTTAGTCACTATATGAACTCAAAGTTTGGCAAAACCCATAGTCGGCCCATCACTACTATTTAGTCAACATAACATAACATCACGCCTGTATTCCCCGAAGGGTTAGGTAGAGGTGTACCTACAGTACACCCACATTTCGCCAGTTATGTTTAAGTCCCATGTAATAGGGGGCGAGCCTATTGCCATCAACCGGGCACAACTCCAGACTCCGGGCTGCTACTGAGAAATTCCAGATGGCAAAACCCAATAACACTTTGCCCGACCCGGGAATCGAACCCGAGACCTCATGCTCAGCAGTAGCGCTTGCGACCACTAGACCCTTTTTAAATTTCTATGTTAGGATTTTTTTTGATAATTCCAAAATACTCATACTCATTACTATTTCCAGTGTCGTATTGTTGTCTCCAAATTGTATATTATGGCGTGGCCAGATCTTAGAATTAACGATTTCATGAAGTGTTCGGTAATTTCATGAATTGGTTGTGTTTCATGAAATGGCCAGCTAAAATTGACCATATCGTTCAAACGTCAACGTTTAATGATATGTTAGTCGACGTTTGGCCATATCATTAATGTAGGGTATCCATGGTTCCACTTCATGAAATTACCAATTCGATAAAAAAAAAAACACCAGTTTCTTTCGGGATTGGTGGGATAGTGGGAGTATTAAAGTTGGGGAGATCACGTGACGGGTCTAAAAGTGAAGTGAAGGGAAGTGAATGGCGGGGATTTTATTCGCTCGCTCACGAGATCCCGCCCCACCCTTCGAACCTAACCTGTCAGAGTCGGGGTGCCCCAAGTCCCGAGCTTGCTTCGCTTGCTCTTGCATCCTAAGTTCTCCTAGTAACACTACCGTTATACTAAGTCGAGATTATCAACGCCTCTACCGGTGGATAATCTAGCCATTTTACGTATGATCACTACTGTTTGGCCAGATCATGAAGTAGTCGTGCGTTCAACTGTTCATATGAATAGTTAATCTCACGACTCAAACGTCATACGTTGAGTATTCATTGATCTGGCCAGAACACATCATGATGTTACCAGCGATCGACGTTCTATTTCATAAAATACAACCACTTCATGAAATGGTCGAACACTTCATGAAATCATCAATTCTAAGATTTGGCCACGACATATACACATTGTCTTTGTTGTGAAAACAAACTTAATGCTTGCAAATGCAAAGTCAGATTTTGTCATTCTGAAATCAACCTTATCTTCCTGTTCTTAAAGTTGAAAGTAGGAAGGTACTCCCATTGGCTTTACAAAGTTACGTTTTTATTGTTAAATGTTGTTAAGGGATATGATTAGGTTTTTAACCACACAACAGCTTAAGCTAATTAAAATGATTGCAGGGGTGTTTGACTTAATTCAACGTATTTTCTTAAATGACGTCATTCGTCGGTAAATTGCAGACGCTATGAGGCTGCCACAGCTCCTCTAGGAAACCGTAGCTTTCATGAGATGCTTGAGATAAATAAAGCCGGGTGTAACAATATAGCAATAATATAAAGGAGATTTTATGGAGCGTGGGCCAGGTCCTTGTACACAATACTGAAAAATAGGGAAACACATTTAAAACAGTTCTCAACTGTCCAATTACTTTAAAATGGTTTTGTTTGCTGGTAAACCACAATAAATTACACATGAAATTGCAATACACACAACCCGTCATGGCGTTAGGCTGTCATTTTGATTGATTAGTGACGTTTGTCATGTTTATTGACACTTGTGACAGCTAACAGTTCTCTTTCTGTGATTAATGGTTGATCTATGGTTTGCTGTCATTGTTTTTAAGCACAGAGTAACTAAATCGGTGAGACGCCATGTTGAAAGTTGATAAAAATAATTGATAATTATCAATTATCTACCACAACAGTATACATTTACATGAATTATCTGTATTTTTCCCGGATTTTCTCTTTATTTTGAGGCAGTGTACATAGACCTGGCCCATTTTAAACATGTCCTTTTGGACTCTGTTCCAGATGCCAGTGGGCTACTATTTATAGAACGAAGTTCCATAACGCGGCTTGCGGTAGGAGGTGACTAGTTGAAATCGTCATGTAAGCGAAAAGCGTTATGCCCCTCCAAGCGACTTTCTCTGTCTCTTTCTATTGTATACCTACGTGTGAGTGTGTGTGCGTACGAGTATCGCGTAAGGAACTTCGTTTTTGCAATGGGAATAAAAATGTAGGTAAATAAATAATATAGATAAATTAAACGATACTATGTTGTGTTATTTATAGACTTATGTATAATTATTATTACTGTAGAGGTTAATCTAATGTACATTTTGATATTATTTGTAAATGTTTGTATCATATTAATTATTGATTTTTAGTTTTATAGCCGTCAATGTGCGCTTTCATAATTTTTAACGTGCCGGTTACTGTACAAACGGAGTGAATAGGGATCCAGAGGTGAATCGGGACGAAAAGTTTGTTGCCAACAAGGGCACTTAGTTACAATACAGTAAACATATTAGTCCTTTTTTGCAACAAACTATATTATTTCAATGTTCAAATCCCTTTTAAAGTTTCGTCCCGATTCATCCCGTTTGACGGTATTATCGTGGACTTCCATGTCCATAAAATATATGGAAACACGAGCACGTTATAACGTTATCGTGGATGCTAATTTAAAAGTGTCTTCATATATTTTCATACATTTTACACTTCCCTGTTATCGTGACGCTGTGACGTACTGGAACACACTGGAAGTCCAAAATAATATCTTCACGTTTGAAATTATAAAAGCACACAGTTTGTTGTAGTAAATGTAAAAATAAATGTTTATCAATTTACTTTGTTTTTTTCATTCTATACGTCATGCTACATTCGTTGATCTTTGACAGTCGTTACGGGTAGTCAGAAGCCCGAAAGTCTGACAACCAGTCTTGCTAACGGGTACCGTATTACTCAGTTACTGGGTTGTGCCGGTCGGATAGGCAGACGCTCCATGTAAAATACTGGTACTCAGCTGCTTCCGGTTAGACTGGAAGCCGACCCCAACAGTTGGGAAAAGGCAGGCAGATCGAATTTGAACATGCGCGTAAAGCGATCATGGGGTTTATGTGGGGCGAGTTTCCATACAGGTTAGTAGGGGTCGCGCAGTCGGCGCCATTTTTTTTCTTCAAGATGCGTTTCATTGGCTTTACGAGGGTGACACTGAAAGTTCTTAGCAAATCAAAAACTGAACAAACTAGCAAGTTATTAGTTTTATTATATCTTTTCAAAACAGTGTCCATTTACATCAATACATCGCTGCATCCGATGGAACCACTGAGAAAAGCACTTTGCCCACTCGTCCTTAGGGGTCCCTTCGACGGCATTTTGATACGCAGCCACTGCCTCCCTCGCTCTCGGAAGTTTTTTTTTATTTTCGGAAAAAAAATAAAAATCGCAAGGTGCGAGGTCGGGGCTATAGGGCGGGTGACCCAGTAATTCCACGTCTGACGCCGCCAAGTAGTCGATTGTATATCGTTTACAAGTGGCCAGTTCTAAAAACTTTCAGTGTCGCCCTCGTATACAACATACATAACCTCACTCCTTCGTCCCACGGGGGTAGGCAGAAACTACAAAACGCCACTTGCTACGATCCTTACAATCTCCTTTTGCTTCTTTTACGTTCATGTACGCTCGCCAGTTTCGAGTACTACCTACGCACCTGATCTGAGCTTTTATACCAATGAATAAAATAAAACAAAACATGTAAGTATGCACTTAAAAACTTTTAATTTAATTAACAAAATAAGTTATCAACCTGTAGGTACAACTTTATAATTAAACATAGAACTTAGAGCCTTAGTTTGGAAGAACAACTGAATAAATTTATTACATTTTATAAACTAAAAATTATCTTATATTACACATACTATCACGCCTGAAATCCGCGAAGGTTTGGCAGAAGTGTACCAATAGTACACTTACACTTCGCCAGAGTATAAGCCCCATGTAATAGGGGGCGAGCGATATTTATATTAAAGAATATACTTATCACTGACTTAGAGTAAAATTTATGGAAAATTGTAAGTAGGTACAGTAAGCGTCTCATACGAATATGAACATTAACTTCATACGGATAAGGTTATTATTAGTATGACACTTACTGTACATCGCTTGAATAGTCTACGTACTAAGGCCGAGATCTATGAACGTTACTTAGTACCTGCTTTGGCTTAAATATATTCCCGTCTTCTATATTGCACTTATAGGGTACATTCCGAATTATGCCATAATCGCTCACAGCGTTCACATCAATAATGTTAGTCCAGTGCAATTACGGAAATTAATGGAAAAAAAAAAAAAATGATGTAGTTTGGGGATTATGAAGGATCGATAGGGGGGTGATTCTGAGCATATATTCCAATTTGAGGGATACTGGCGAGGACAGCTCAAGGTCATTTCGATGAAAACGCGTTTAATTCGTTATCTCGAGAACGGTTAGTGTTAGACAAAAAAATGTAGAGACCTTTTCTCTTTTAAATTAAATTTACTAACTTTTTTATCTGTTTTTTTTTTTTTCGTCAATATTTTTCAATTTATTGCTTCCGAAAGACAAAAATTTTACTTTTTTTCGTCCCTTTTTTATTTTTCGCCATTTTCTCCCCAACCGTTCAATTTTATTATATTTTACCGATTATCAAAGTGTAGATCTTTTAATTATGAACAACTTTTTTCTGTAATGCCAATACCTTCAGAGTTATATATTACTTTACCGAGCGAAATCCGCGCCATTGTCGCAACGTGTATTCACGGACACACTGTGCGTGCATTAGTGCGGGTAAGGGACATCTGTTTCTCGACTCTCGTATACCTGGGGTAACCGTTGTCCTATGAAATGAGTTAGTAAATTTAATTTAGAAGAGAAAAGGTCTCTACAATTTTTTGCCTAACACTAACCGTTCTCGAGATATCGAATTAAACGCGTTTTCATCGAAATGACCTTGAGCTGACCTCGCCAGAATCCCTCAAATTGGAATATATGCTCAGAATACACCCCCCTATCGATCCTTCATAATCCCCAAACTACATAATTTTATGTTTATTTATTTCCGTAATTGCACTGGACTATGTGTGTTCCGATTTAGAAATCACGATTATGACAGCTGAGAGCTGTCAAAAATTCGGAACGCTCGTGAACTCGCTCACAATTCTCACTCAACGTCAACCCCAAACCTTTGGGGACAAACAAACAGAAAGACCGATTGGATATTTTTTTGAAAATGGCTCCATCGCAACGAAAATGGCATTGGCCCCTCGGTTTTGTTGATTGACTCTATCGACTCTGATAACTTAGATTTTGAGTTTAAGAACGAAGATTCATCCAGTGATGATGAGGATGACTAAGTATTTATATTAGCGTATTTATATGCTCCCGGTAGAGATTTACCCCGAAGAAAAATACCACAAATTACATAGATGCAATACTAATTAAATATAATGCGCATGAGTTTAAAACTTATTTCAGCTATGTTGTTACGTCTTGGATTTTACAGTACACTTTCGAAAATGCCACGTTAGTTTAAAGATATCATGCGACTCAAAACAAAACAGCACAACTGATATTAATTTAGGGCATGTTCGGTGTTATCGCAAGATGGCGCATGTCATGACGTCATCTATGAGGATTCACGGGACATCGTTATCGCGCTCACGCTAATTCGGAACGGATGTAAGCACGCTCAAATCGATTACAGCGTAATTCGGAATGTAGCCATAGTTTGGCAGTTGTGCGACAGTGACAGGAATAACGCTTAGCTTATGTACAAATGTTTTATCTCACGAAAGCGGGTGACCCATACTTGTGTGTGTAAGTGTACATGCACACTGTCATTGTGTGCGTAAGCTCGGGAGCGCCCAGTCGTGGCCGAGTCGCCTGCCGAATCAGTAGTGCATCTTGGTTCGCGCCAAAATTATTTATCGAATACCGTCAGCATGGAAGGTACGAAGAAATGGAGAAAAGTTGTTCGCAGTGAGGTAACGCAAATTAATGTTCATGTTCGGTGTGTATTTATGTTGTATGTAATGAATGAATGTATTAGTTAGTTTAATAAGAACATGTTAAACGAGATTTTAATAATGTATTGTTTATTTTAGGCTCGTCAAATGATTGAAAATATTTATAATTTTCTAAAAGAAGAATATGAATTCACGGAACTTTATCGAGAACCAAATTGTGATTAATTAATAATAAACTTACAAGATGACAGTGAAGAAGAGTCAGTTACGATTCTACTTGAAATACTTACTAATTTAAATAAAATATAAATTGCATTCAAAATATTGCTAAAATTAAATGTTTCTTGAATATAATTTTCTATTTTATAGCACCATGTCTTATCTATACATAGCAAAAATCAAATAACTTTATTATTTTGTTCATTAGCGATGAGCTTGCTAACGCTACCTGTAGTTACGCACACAAGAGCGCGTGTCTATACGCATTACAACTACAAGTATGGCTCACCCGGTTTCGTGAGATAAAACAACTGTACGCGCTTCTCATTCTTTGTCGTGTCGAAGGCGCGACACTATTAGATTTTGATAGACCAAAACTTCGCCACTTCCACTGCAACGTCCGTAGCAGCGCGTTGGTACTGTTATAAGCGCAATGGAAGAAACATAAAGAGGAGTGTTACACTAGACACCCGCTTTTTCGCGTACAACGACTAACGCAACGACTCAAAAGCAGGCATAACTTCCTAAAAACGGCAACATCCGTACCAGAAAAGTACGTGCTAAGTAACGTGTATAGATTTCGGCTTGAGTCTGAAATCTCCAACACGCAGTGGGCAAGCGCAGTGAACAATGCTCGATCCTTCTTTGTACGAAAAGAGGCTTTTGTTCTGCAGTTAAAAGAAAATATAAATAAAAATATAGAAAGGAATATGCATTGCATTCCCGCGTTATGGCAATTTTAAAACAACTTTATAATTTACAAGCGACATTTTTTTTTTATGTAATTTATTTACAACGAACATACATACATAAACTCACGCCTTCTTCCCATGGGGGTAGGCAGAAACTACAGAACGCCACCTGCTACGATCCTTACATACTCCTTTTGCCTCGTTAACGTTCATACATCTGGTCATACACGCACGCCGGTTGTGAGTACTACGCACCTGACCTTTCTGAATAACATCACCAATAAGATCACTAATCACTATAATTATATCCGCTCACATCTACCTAGTAAATACCTTTTTTAGTCGCCTTTCACTCATCTAATACAATTAAATTAACCAAATACGAATTATTTTATAACTTAAATTACAACCACCTTGTTTTATCACAGCAATTAATGCAACAAAAGGCAAATCACTAACAATTTTGGTAATATTTTTGTATTATCTTTATATTATATAATTCTTCTGTACTATGTCACTGTACTTCTCCGAAACGGCTGGACCGATTTTGATGTTTTTTGTAAGTGTTTAAGTGGGTCCCTGGATGGTTCAGATTCACCCGGTAGGTGGCACTATTTGGACATGACAACGTCTGTCAGGACCGCTAGTTTTATACAGGGCGCTCACTGAGAGGAGGCCTGTGTCCCAGCAGTGGGGACATTATAGGTTCATTATGCTGTGTACGTAAACGAGGCAAAAGGAGTATGTAAGAATCGTAGCAGGTGGCATGCTCTAGTTTCTGCCTGCCCCCATGGGAATAAGGCGTGAGTTTATGTATGTATGTGTATGCTATGTAGTAGGTAGGTGTCGCAATATTAGGGACTACAAATCCTTTTTCTCCCATTCTCATACTCCGCTAAAGTAACCCCATGGTTTGAAAGCATATGACTTTTTAAACTACATTTCTGCACAAACGCTAGCGCACACACCCCACACTTGAACCGCCTATCATTATTATGAATTCTCATATGTTCTCTTAAAGTCTTTTTTCTTGCATAAGCCTTAGCACAGACGGTACACTTAAAGACTCTTTCACCATTATGTTTTATCATATGCTCGTCTAGAGACTGCTTTATGAAGAACCCTTGTCCACATTCCAAACAAATATGGTTTCGTTCCATTAGATGTACTTTTTTTATGTGAGATGTCAATTTCGATTTTAGAATAAAAGATTTGTCGCATATGTTGCACTTGTAAGTAGCTGCAGAAATGTTGTGTTCGACAGCCATGTGACGGTTTCTTCTGTAGTAACTTGTGAAGGATTCCTCACAGTGTGGACAACTTGTGGTGTACCTCGCGCTTGGATTATGAGTATATTTCTCGTGACATAACTTCCTAACTCGAGTACTGAACATTTTGTCACAGAATGAACAATTAAAATTCCCTACTTCATGAGTACGTTGATGATTCCTTAACTTATGTTGGTTTATGAAACCTAAATCGCATATTTCGCAGATGTAGTTCCTGTAATGTCCATTCATGTGTTGCAGTAACATTTTAAATGTTTCGAAAGTTGAATTGCAGAGTGCACAGTTTAAAATTTCACCGTCAGTTAACTTAAACTCTAAGACATAATCGTTTACATCCGGATAAAATTTTATGTCATGTTGCATAGTCAAATGATTTTTTAAATTGGTTATGGTGGCTGCGCTAGCGTCACATAGATTGCACCGTAAGTCTGTGATGTCCATTTTGATAGACAGATTATTTTTATCCATTCGTTTGTTTTCTATAAGGTTATCCTTGTTATGTTCTTCGTGTATGTGTGTGCGCAGGTGAGGTAGATCTCGGTATGTAGTCTTGCAGTAGGCGCAGAGTATTCCTAGAAAGAAGAGAGAGAATGGTGAGCACTATGACAAAGAAAATTCTATTCTGCGTTCACAATTTAGTTTCCATAAATGTAAACAAAATTAAGATAGGCAAAATAACTGTAATACCTGCACATAAGGTTCATTTTGCGCTACAAATTCAACAAATTTTATTACTTTACAAAAGTACTTAGTCATTTTTTAATTAACTTAATATACACGAACAGGAACTGGATAATTGTTTGAGTGGCATTAACATCAATTGGAAACAAGGATTTGAATAGACTGTTTTATCTAAGTGGAATTTCTCGCGAAATCTAATTTACTATACCATTACTTGCGAGATTAGTTCAAAAACCTCATAGCAAATACACAAAACCTACTCAACTTGTCGTCTTGTGCGGTAACCAGTCTAGCCCTCTTAAAAGAGTAAGTTGGAGTCCCATTTCCTACGAAATGTATGGGTAAAGTTTATTGTGATTTCTGGCTTTTCTTGTAGGTTCGCAAACCTCAGTTGCTCCGATAGAGTTTATTGATCGTTATAAAAAACAGGATCAATTGGTATCGCAAAAATAAAACGTGAGGATGACGTTTTTCTTGCTGTCTGTACAATTTTTCCAAAATCTGTGAATGCAGTTAGCAATTAAGGGGGAAGCGCCAGGGTAGCCCGCGAAATTTAATTTGTGTTACGTTTTTTGCAATTTGCAGGTTGATAATCATTTGAATCAGCAATACAACTCCTTAAGTTAAAATTGGCGCCAAATGTCATGATTTCATGAAATAGTCATTCAATACAGTAATATGAACTTAGTGAGATGTAATTGCTGATTCTAATTCTGTATAGCCATATTTGTTCCGGTCGCGAATCATATTTTAATCAAAATACAACCTGACAGTGACCTGCAAATTGCAAAAAACGTAACAAAATTTGAATTTCGCGGGCTACCCTAAAAGTTCCGGCTTAATTAAAAAGTTAAGGACAGTCTCCTAATAACGTTTTCCTGTGGAGTGCTACAAAAATATTTTGGCGCCTGAATGACATCATAGTGTCACAGAAATTCTATCCTAAAAACAAGATGGCGACGTTAGTTCCGAATTTGACTACGCGCCACAATCACCTTGTAGGGTTGTAGCTACAACGGTTATGGTTTTATTTATTAACTAGCGGATACCCGGCGTGTACTACTACGCTAAAAAAAGAAATACATTTTGTTTATTTGTTTTTTTTTTGTGGTTCAATAATTTATCATCTTAGCATTATTGCCTTTCTAATGAAACCGATTTGGGGCACATCGGTTGGATGGTTTCAAAGTCTATAACGGACAAAGGTAGAAACAATTACTGTGTTTTATTTATTTATTAAGGTACACCAACAGCTTCTGTGTATAATACAGGGTGTAAGGGACAGCACTCCGCAAACTGATGGGGTGAATTCAGTATAATATCATACTAAGATGACCGGTACATGAAATTATTTCAGGAAGGTTGTGGGAATCTAATAAACCTCGCAATGTATAGGTTCCGTGGCAAACGCACGTAGCGAACGGCAGCGAGTGTGCCTTCAGCCGACCCGCTCTGCCCCTCAATAGCATCTACCCCCAAGCGCGCTCACACCACGTGATTTATTACGTCACATTGAAGCGAGCGAGAGTGAACAATTGAGCAGGCGGCCGTGTGACGTACAAAAGAAGTATGCGGTGAGTTCGATAAACTCTGTAGCTAGGCAGAAAGTGAACAGCTGATTTCTCGCGTCGTTCGTTAGAGCATTTCAACATCCATTGCTGTTTTTTTTTTATTTAAGCTGTTTTATTTACATGAATGGAGTGCTGCGTACAGAGAACGTAATTTAACATTGAAATAAAGGAATAAAAACTAAAAAAGCAATAAAAGAAATGTTTTTTTCCCTGCGTATATTTCCGATGGAATATGATTCAAAATAAGGAGCTGAAGGCACCCTGTTAGTTTGCGCAGGGCTGTCCCTTACACCCTATATATCTAAAGTAACAATAACAAGGTTGCCGGTTACCCTGCACTTACTGCCCCATCTCTAACATTCACCCTGTGGATTTCTTTTAGTTATTTATTAGGCTCTTCAACTTACAATGATTACACTATTATTTAACTATTTGTACATTGTTAACTTGAGTCAAAGCACCACATTACTTAAAGAAAAGCACAGCAATAACTACATAATGCGCAGATAATAAACACAATAATACATGGGCGTAGCTTTTGGCCCACATAACATAACATAACATCACGCCTATTTTCCCAGAAGGGTTAGGCAGAGGTGTACCTATAGCACACCCACATTTCGCCAGTTATGTTTAAGTCCCATGTAATAGGGGGCGAGCCTATTGCCATCAACCGGGCACAAATCCAGACTCCGGGCTGCTACCGAGAAATTCCAGATGGAAAAACCCAATAACACTTTGCCCGACCCGGGAATCGAACCCAAGACCTCATGCTCAGCAGTAGTGCTTGCGACCACTACACCAACGAGGCAGTCTAAGCGGCTTTTGACCCAGGGCGGGGCAAATCAGAAATTTCTTAAGCCGGGTCCCCACGCTTGTTTTACCCTGGCCTACACACTACACGAAACATGAAGTGGATGTAGTGTGTAGGGGAAACATCCGCAGGAGATCCTGCTTTATAGGTAGTCAAATAAATAATCATACTTGTTGAATTAGACATCTATTTTAAAAGTAAATTCCGAAGATCTTCAGCAAACCGGTATTGACGTCTCCCGTGAAAGAATCGCCCATCTGTTTCAAGTTTTTTATGTACACTGAGCATACAAAGCCCATTTAACCTGTAGGTACGTAGCAGGGATGTTATGGAGGCTCCATAACCGTAACCGAAACTATCGGAAATCCGAAATAAAAATATATCCGTTTCACAAGTTTCGGATAGTTTCGTATAAGGGCGGAGTCTTAACTAATTATTATAACATCTCTAAATAATTACTTACCTATATGACTGATTATAATACCAAATGATAACCTAGGCTAGATAAAACATACATACATACATAACATCACGCCTATAGTCCCCGAAGGGTTAGGCAGAGGTGAACCTATAGCACACCCACATTTCGCCAGTTATGTTTAAGTCCCATGTAATAGGGGGCGAGCCTATTGCCATCAACCGGGCACAAATCCAGACTCCGGGCTGCTACCGAGAAATTCCAGATGGAAAAACCCGATAACACTGCCCGACCCGGGTATCGAACCCTGGACCTCATGCTCAGCAGAAGCGCTTGCGACCACTAGACCAACGCCGCTAGATAAAACCTATAAATAAAACCCAATCATTACATACTATTTGTGTTTATATTTTACTTCAATCCATAAACGAAACTATCTGAAACTAACGGATAATCCGAAATAATTACATTTCCGTAACCGTATCCGAAACCGATATAATTTTATTCCTATATCCATATCCGTATCCAGATTCGAAATATCATATCCATAACATCTCTGGTACGTAGGCATACAAGATCCAGGGGTGGGGGGGCAGGTCCCCCCACTGGGTACGCCCATGCAATAATATTATTTAGTACTAGTTCTTTTATTTTTATCGTTTATTTCAAATAGGCACATAAAAAGGCACTTTTGAACGTCAAAATTTACAAAAAATAGAATTGATTCTAGTTGCCCCTTCCAAAAGATAGTTTCGTATGGAGAAGAATGGCCAAGAAACTCCACCGTTACTCTTTTAAAAATGTTTTACAATATTATGTATACATAATAATTATATGTGAAGTCGATGCACCTACAATAAAATTACTATACCACAATAGGTAAAAATAATTAAATATAACGCATGACAGGTAAATTAATTATGAGATAGATACACGGTGCTCACATATTTACAAATATTGAGAAGTAGATGATTTTTCAAAAAAATTAACAAGTAATAATTTAGTGTGTGAGTTAAAGTAGTTACATAATGTAAAAAACAATGTCATAAAAATTATAAATTATACAATTAAATTAGCAACCAGTTTGATTTTGCCTAGACTCTAGATTGTCCTATGGAGCAGGACCAGCATGTTTCCAAGCATTCTTATCTAGGATATAATCCTCTAATTTGTAATATACTTTTTTACAAAGTGTACTTTTAATATGAGTTTTAAATTTTCTTTCATTTAATTGCAATATATCACAAGGTATTTTGTTGTAACATTTAACACAGTACCCCATAAAATTAGTTAATTATTTCATTATCTCACCTGCTATAGTCTTATTCGCGAATGGCGTACAGTTGGAGTATTTGAGCAGCATGTCGACGTTCACTCTGTTCTTAGAAGCGTCGCTGATCAGACGCTTGCCGGTGCCCGAAGATATCTTCACAAGAGAAAATTATACAAGTTTATTTGCGACTCTAAAGTGACGCTCTAAAGGTGGTCGCATCTGACGGGAGATATGTCCAGCGTAACTTCAATAACTTCTAGTTAATAAGCTCGACGCGCTAATGTATCATTGGGTGAGTTTGTAAGGCTGAATGTTTTATTATATGTACACTAGCACTAGTAGAAGACAAGTATACACGGCGGCAGGGACATCGACGAGCAAACTGAAACCATGAATTTAGTACATGATTATGAACCCCGCGTTATAAAAAAAAAATTAGCACATCCTTAGACTTTGAGAGCCTAGGTATTGCACTTTTCTATGAAACAGCATTTTTTTTTTGTTTTGATTGCGTTTCGCGACTTTAGGAATGATGTAATAATTGAATAATAATCATAAATTTCTTATGAATCGTCAAACTTTGTAAATTTGTTCCATCTAAGAATTTTCATACGAAATATTCTGAAAAATTCTTAGGTGGAAATAATTTACAAAGTTTGACGATTGATATGAAATTTATAATTATCCTACTAATATTATAAATGTAAAAGTTTGTGAGGATGGATGGATGGATGGATAATTTCCGACATCCAGGCGGGCGAAGCCGCGGTCAAAAGCTAGTTTTATTATATACGAGTGTGTGCGTGCGAGTATCGCGTAAGGAGCTTCGTTCCTGACGGGGGTTCCCCGACCGGATTCGTATTTTTGTTGAGTTGTTGTTTTATTAGTTGCATTATATTACATTTTAATATTTACCTTTACAGGCTTCAGAATTTTTTGGGTAAGAGTGTGAAAGCGGGAAATCTTCATGCCGCGGCTTTTTGATTTTAGTTCTGCAAATAGAAAATATTAGGTCAGACAACAGAGGCGTAGGTAGGTTATTTAAAATAGGCATATAAAATGCACTTTTGAACGTCAAAATTTACAAAAAAAATGAATTGGTTCTAGTTGCCCCTTCCAAAAGGTAGTTTCGAATGGAGAAGAATGGGCAAGAAACTCCACCGTTACTGTTTTAAAAATGGTTTACAATATGATGTATACATTAATTATATAAAATTACTATACCACAATACGTAAACATAATTAAATATAACGCAATGACAGGTAAATTAATTATGTGATAGATACATGGTGCTCACGTATTTACAAATATTGAAAAGTAAATGATTTTTCCAAAATTTCACAAGTAATAATTTAGTGTGTGAGTTAAGGTAGTTACATAATGTAAAAATCAATGTCTTATAAATTATAAATAATACAATTAAATTAGCAACCAGTTAGATTTTGTCTAGACTCGTAGATTGTCCTATGGAGCAGGACCAGCATGTTTCCAAGCATTCTTATCTAGGACATAATGCTCTAATTTATAATACGTTTTTTTACAAAGTGTACTTTTAATATGAGATTGAAATTTTCTTACATTTAATTGCAATATAACACAAGGTACTAACTTACTGATAAGAGGCCCCGTAATTAATGAATGCGTCCCCTTCAAACACCACTCACATCTGCCATCTTTCATTCATCCTCTCAACATAACCAATAACTTGCCTTTCCCGCTATTTTCAAGAAGCAACCGTTTCTTGCTCCGACGTTTATCGGATCTCTTCTTGATCGTGACGTCATTAAACCCGAGCATTTCAGCCAGTTTCTTGTTGTCATCCTCGTCTTTAAAGTCGTCGAAATCATCTGACATTTCTTCTTTTAATTCTGTAAGAGAAGAAATGATTATTATTGCATTTTACTTAAGAAAATTATGACCAGATGATAGAAGTGAAAGCTTGACTTGACCCAAACATACGCGATTCAGCGTCACCGACCCGAGCGTGACGCTTCAGTTTCGTACACTGTTCAGAAAGAGCGTAAAATGCGCCTAAAGAAGTAATCACTTCAAAAACCGGCCAAGTGCGTGTTAAACCACGCACAGTAAAGGTTTCCATAGTCGGAATGATTATTAACGCATGCAAAGATTTGATTTTACCGACCGTAAATCTAAGTTTGTATTTCATAGTAAAGTTAGTTATAGCGAAATTTACAAAATGATAAAGGTTGCGTTTATTGCTGGCAAGGTACTATACTTTCCTGCCTACCCCTTGCGGAAGGCGTGATGCTTACCTAGAAAATATATACCATTGTCGTCATCCAAGTCTAGAAATTCTTCCTTCACCTTTGGAATCGATTCATCTGAAAGGCATAGACAAACTAAAAATAAAATCCATTTATTATTTACTATCTTAATCCTAATATTATAAATGCGAAAGTGAGTTTGTTTGTTTTATTGTAGGTCAGATGGTACTCGCAACCGGCGTGCGTGTATGACCAGATGTATGAACGTAAACGAGGCAAAAGGAGTATGTAAGGATCGTAGCAGGTGGCGTTCTGTAGTTTCTGCCTACCCCCATGGGTAGAAGGCGTGAGTTTATGTTTATGTAAGTTTGTTACCTTTTCACGCCTAAACCACTGAACAGATCATCCTGAAAGTTTGCATATACGTTGTCAGGTGTATAGAAACGGACATAGGGTACCTTTCATCCCGAAAAAAAGTACTGTTCCCGAGGCAAACAACAAGAACATTCTTATTATAATAGATGGCGCCAACAGTCTTTCGAATCATGATTGAATTATATTATTGTGGAAACTTTAGTACTGTGTTAAGAGTTTATTTAATTTTTTATTCAAGTACCTAAGACATATCGTGAGTCTAGAGTGTTGATAGACCGGTTTTTCATCCTCCTAACTATAATTCCCCGAACAACCCGAATTGATTGTCAAATTCTAAATTAACGCGAGCGAAGCCACGAGCAAAAGCTAGTAAGATTATAAATGTGAAAGTTTGTGAGGCTGGATGGATGTGTGTTACTCATTCACGCAAGATTTGGATGAAATTTGGCACACAGATAGACCATGACCTAGGTAAGAACATAGGCTACTTTTCATTCTGGTTCGCAGACGAAGTCGCGGGCAACAGCTAGAATTATAGACTAATAAAACTGCTGAAAATTTTGTTTTGTTGGTTTGTTTGAACACACTAATCTCTGGAACTAGCAGTCGGATTTGAAAAATTATTTTTGCATTTGATAGCCTAATTCTTGAGAAAGGTTTTAAGGGGGTTAAATTCTCCACATTAATCATCTAGAGAACTTATTCGGGAATGTATATTCTACACTAAAAAACCAACTACTAAAAACTTCTAAAAAACCACATCAGAATCTGTTGTGGAGTTTGGAAGAACAACGCGGTGACATAGACAGACACGAAAAGAGACTATAATTTTAATTATGTATAGATTTCTTGAACGCTTCTGTGGCTAATAATTCCATTGTTTTTTCTTTCTTTCTTGTATTGTATATTGCATACTTTCTTTTGTTATTACTAAAATAGGTAAAATTAAAAAACCCCCGACACAGAAAAGAGCTGATGACCTTGAAACGGCTGAACCGATTTTGATAAAATATGTCTAGGAACCACCGCTATAAAAACCCTGCTTTCAAATAAAAAAAAAACCGCATCCAAATCGGTTAACCCGTTTAAGAGCTACGGTGCCAAAGACACACAAACATAGCGGTCAAACTTATAACACCACTCTTTTTGCGTCAGGGGTTATAAAACATGTACTTAATTCGCACCTTTAACATTATAAGCATTAAGTTGAGACAAAAACTCCTTCTGACACTGCTGTACTTGTTCTTTAAAGTCGCATGCATCCCGTAGTCTTGTGACGCACACTTCACAAATACCGCCATCATTGTCACAAGGGTCCAGAAGTATCTGCAACATGTCAGGAAGGATATATAAATTCCTGGCCTTTACATAATTTTTTATAACAAACCTCAGGCTTTTTTCTTTATATTTTTAAAATACAAAGCCCCTAGTTTTTTTCTCAATTCCTAGCTTTTTTTTTGCATAAATGGTGAAATGTGGATTTACTATACGTACACCTCTGCCAAACCCTTTGGGAAAACAAGGCGTGATGTTATGTTATATCTTATTTTTTTTGTCTGCCTCGTTGGTCTAGTGGTCGCAAGCGCTACTGCTGAGCATGAGGTCTCAGGTTCGATTCCCGGGTCGGGCTAAATGTTATTGCGTTTTTCCATCTGGAATTTCTCAGTAGCAGCCCGGAGTCTGGACTTGTGCCCGGTTGATGGCAATAGGCTCGCCCCCTATTACATGGGACTTAAACATAACTGGCGAAATGTGGGTGTACTGTAGGTACACCTCTGCCTAACCCTTCGGGAATACAGGCGTGGTGTTATGTTATGTGTGTTATTTTTTTATCGACAAATGTGCCTGCTCTCTACCTCAATTTCACCTGATGGAGAGAGATGGGTGAGGCTGAGGTCTATAATGGAACAAGCATGCTCAGTCGATGACTGTCCACTTTTGCTTTGAAGGCAGGTTATACAGTGTTTGGAAGCTGGGTGCAAAGACTTAAGGGGGTGATAGTTTATTTTAATTTTATTATTTATGTACACACAGTAAAACAGATACAGATCGGCATATTAGTATTAAGTACAAAGGTACTGCTTATTTCTTAAGAAATTTCTTCCAGCAGACCTGCGAAAGGAGAAATGAAAAAGAAATGTAGACAATAGTGTGTGAAAACAAGAAGAGAAGAATTTGATTGGTGACGTCTTAAACTAGAAAATTAAATATACTTACATATAATACAAAAATAAATAACAATAACATATACTTAAATAAATACATAATGCTAAAATAAATAAACGTATATATAAATTCTCACAGTTAAATGGAAAGGTAATGCTCTTTTACTCGGTATTTGAAATGAGAAATAGATTTTAAATCTCGAATGCTAGGCGGGAGTGCGTTCCATAATCTTACAGCATGAACAGAGAAGGAATAAGAATAGTAGCTTGTTTTATGAGGATGGGATTTGAGGAGGGATCTAAGATGAGATCTACACGGTGCGTTGCTAGGGCGAGCGTAAGAAAATCGCTCACGCAGGTAGGAAGGATAAGACGGGTTGTGTAAGATGTTGAAGAGGAGACATAAAATCCGAGTGTTCCTGCGAAAGCGGATCGGGAGCCACTTGAGTTCCTTGCGACGGTGAGAAACATGGTCATACTTTCGCAGACCAAAAACAAAGCGAATGCACAAGTTTTGCAAGCGCTCAAGCTTGTTTAATAGCTCCTCAGTAGCATCCAAGTAGCAGGCGTCAGCATAATCTATAATCGGCTGAATAAGTGTCTGTGCCAAAGAAATTTTAGTCTTCAAGGGCAGGAGACTTTGAAGGCATTTCAGCGAATGAAAGGAGAAATGTACCTTTCGACTGACCTCATTGACCTGAGCACGCCACGAAAGATTGGAATCTATAATTACACCCAAATCTTTGGCTGTTTCGGTATAGGCAATCAGAACACCACCGAGATATAAAGGCATCAGAGATGCAACATCAGCCGCATTGCGAACGAATCTGCTACCTACGATCATGGCCTGGGATTTAGTTGGGTTAACTTGCAAACCAAAAGACTGTGCCCTAGTTGACACTATTTCGAGAATTTTAGGCCATACATGTCTGAGACGAAGTCTGTTTATTTTTATTTTTTATTGCTATACCTTTATCTAAACAAAAAGACTATGTATGGAAGATATTATTCAAAAATGCATTTTTTTATAGTCACCGCATAAATATTAATCTGCTACAGTATTGTCTAATTATTAATGATTAATTAACTAATAAAACAGTCTTATTTATTGATAGCGATTTCTGGCAGTCAACGTCTTCTCAGTTTGTCAGCTGCAACCACATCATTCTTGTCTAGGTAGGGTTACGCACCATCGTCGAAGCCAAATAACTTGGCTATTGGTTTAAAGGATGTCACCAAAATCTGCCCAAATGAAGTACCGAGGTACACTTAGTGGCATAAAATACACTAGATTATACTGAATAATATTGCATTTATATAATTTTGTTATGGTTACCCAGGGACTAGAATAAAACAACTTTTAACATAATAAAAACAACGCCATTTTGGCAATCTATCATCGGCACAAGCACAACTACCCCATTAGTAAAAAAAAAATGTCATGTTGACAGCTGTCTGCGGTCGGGTTCCGCCACTGTTGTTTCACGAACGAACTGAATGACATGTGAATGACATTTACGAAATAATGTCAACCCCGAGTGTCAAACAAATGTAACGCAATTGTACGAACATGCATATAAAATAATTGATTATGTAGTTTTAAATTATTTAAGGATAAAAATACTATTATTTTCGAATTCCTCTATTTTTTATCTAAGATTTGGTGCATGTGTACCTCGAGGTACATGTTTGGGCAAACTTGTATGGGCTTTTGTTGACCTCCTTTATGCATTGTGCTGCAAATACACATGCTAGTGGTGTGGATTATTGAAATTATTTTGATCTTAGCCAACCCATCACTATGCTTAAAGACCTATTCGAGCGGTGAGCGATTGCAGCACCAAGATGTTTTATGAAGGTGAAGAATGGCACAAAATATGATGCACCAACCCCAAATAAATTGGCATAAGGGTAGACTCTGTCTATCTATGACTATGAGTTAAAATTGGCTAAATAGAAGAGAATCAATACAAAACTTTGAAGACATGTTGAACTTTAAAGTTCTTGATACAACAGGCACAACAGGTGCCTAAAATGCTACACAGTGACAAATATTATATTTTTTATAAAATCATTGTACTATGAATAATTTAGTTCTATTAAGTAAGTCATTGCAACCATAATACATACCACAAACAAACACGATGTATGTCCGCCAAATTAAAGACAAAAATTCTGCAGTTTTGTACCTATTTGAGTAAAATTTTTGGGGGAGATCAGTAAGGAGATCTAGCTAGTCATAATTTTCATTATAAAGAAGTCGTGTATAAGCATTAATTACCTGAATTTCGAAGCAATCTTTTAACATATCGGCGTAAACTTCTGACTTTTCCAGTATTGAATATTGAGTCTTCAGGTCTTTATCAGGAGCACGCACGAGGCAGCAGCGGCAAGCAATGCCATGCGACATGGCGTTAATTATGCTATGCAAGACTTTGAATTAGCTATTTTCTAATAATTTTCTATAGAAATAGGCTAAGCAAAAACCAAAGGCTATTATCTTGATGACAATAATGTCCGATACTAAAATTTGATATTCTTAAACATAGTTCTATGTGTTACCCCGTTCATTTCATAGCACAAGTTAACTACCTTTCTTTTTTTAATGCTACACGTAGCGAATAACACCTAATTTGGAACGCAAAGTGACAGCAGTAGCTTTATTTTTTTTTAGCTACAAACAAACCACAGCCCATGAGGCCATTTACATTTTTGTACATAATTATGCTAATTCTTTTTTTCTCAAAAAATGTTATAAAAAATTCTGCTGCATTTTTGAAAATATTTTTGAATATATGAGAAAGTAAAAAACTGATTAATGAAATAATATTTAAAAAAAAAAGTAATTGAACTGGCTGTTTTGCAGCAGCCACCTTTGCCTACATCTAATTTCCAAGCAAAATAAACGAGAAAAAAAAAACCTCGAGAAAATGGCGGAGCTTCGAAGTTGTAGCGTCCTCTAGCTTTTTTCCGATTAAATTTAAGATTTTTATGTGTAAATGTAAGAAAAGTATCTTTCAAAATGATGGAGTCTTCAGTGAATCCCGGTATGTGTCGGTGTTGTGCATCGGAAGGTGCGTTTAAAGACATTAAAAGCACGTATCATTGGATGGGCGAAGAGGAGATCTACGCCGACATGTTGAGAGAATGTTTCGACATAATCGTAAGTAAAACGCTTTTGTACGGCTTAGAAAACTTCAGAATTCAATATCAAAAACATTCCTAATAGCTGTAGTATTTTAAATTTTGTAAATTGTATCTCCCTAAACAGGCAATAAACTGCTTTTATTATTTGGTCGAGTGTAGCTATAATGGCAGCCGCTATTGTGCCGATTCGATTTGGCTGGTCGTAGCTCAAGCGTATCTTCATGGACGTGTCGTAGGCTATGCTTGCGTACTGCAAACGAACAACTACGACTAAAAAGTCGTATTCTTTGTGTCCTTATTTAAATAGTTCAACATTTCTGAGGATTTTTTTCTCGGAGAGTGGTGGCCCACTTAGACCATTGATGATCTATTGTTTTTATACTTTCCTTACATCTCGATCCATTTTCCCACCACTTTTCTCAGTCTAATATTGTAACTTATTTTGTAGTTACATTGCTTTGGAGGACTATCGGGATTTAGCGGTAATCAATAATTTTGGGCTCTTGGAATCATTACTAAGGCATCCGGCATCATACAAAAAAAAAACAATAATACATTTACGTAGGTACACACCTAAATTTCCAAGTGACTATGGTTTCTTAACTCCTTTGTTTCTCCTGTTGAGATTTCAGGAAATTGAAAATAATGAAAAGTGACAAAAAATGTGTTATTTACTAAACAAACAGGTCTAATTAATTACACTAGCTAGGTACTCCTCAGGTTTTAAACATTTATCCTAACAAGAACTAGCCCTCTTCCCTCTACTAAGCCACCATGATTACAGTTTATTCCATTAGTCATGATCATTAGCCTTTAGAAGTCCACTACTGGACATAGATGTCTCCAATCACACACTATTTAACTTCATCCTCTGATTCAAACATTCCACTTCAACATAATCTTCCTGCCCTCATTCCATGTTATTTGGGGTTGGCCCAACACGTTTTCCCATTCTACCCTGTTAACCGTCATGCTAACGTTCACTCCCTTCTTTCATATCATTCCTCACACAATCCATCCATCTTTCCTTTAGCCATCCTCTTACTCCATCCATCAACATTTATATTCCTGTCTTTTAGTCAGATTGTTCCATTAAACCCTTTACTTTTGTCACCAGTTGAATGCGTCGGAGCAAGGACAAGATGGTGGCATATGCGAGGTCTGCATTACTCAGCTGCGGAACGCCATCAACTTCAAGAAGCAAGTGCTGCACACCGAGGACCAGTTCCAGAAGCATTTGCAGAACAAGACACTGTTTAGACGTAAATTTCAGAAATTATTTAATTAAATGGTAGCTTTTATCCTGGGGCTCAGCTGCCATGGTCTGCTTGAGAGGAACCACGCACTTTTCTGTCTCTCTCTTTGCAAAGAAATCATGTTGAGCGAAAATGTATAGATATACGCTCCGGCAGCCTAATTAACTTATTTTGGAGCATTGATCTATGTTCTGGCGGCATACGACAGGTTAAAATTGGAGAAGGTATGACCAACTGAAGAAGAGGGGAGTTCTATGCAGAGTAAAGCACCACCTCTTTTACTCTGCATAGAACCAGCCAGGGTTAAACAGCCAAGGGTACCTACGCATAACGTGGCGCTGTGTCTCGGGAGACCATTACCGCGAAGATATGAGAAGGTTACGGGCCCCGCCCACTCCAACGCGTAATTTTCTATGTCGGGTCTGATGATAAATATATTGAATATCATTTTCTTGAAGCGCGCATATAGGGTGAAGTAACATGTACACGCAAGGATCATCATGTTTCTGTATTTCTATCTCTGTTTGTTACATAGGAACATCATTCGCTAGAGCGAGAGGTCCATCAGCATGTTAACGCGTTTTAATGCGGATGAGTGCGGAGGTTTGCGAACGGAGTTCTCGCTCTAGCGACACGACTCTTTGAAGTGCCAGAAAGAGAAAGGCATACTGAAAAATGCTGATCCGTGATTTCACTCTTAGCTACGGTTTCCTAGAAAAGTAATGGCCAGGACATAGCGTCTGCAATTTACCACCGAATGACGTCACTGAAACGGTATTTATGAAAGTTAGTTAGTGTGTTTTCCAAGAGAGCGCTGCCATCATTTTCTTGACAGCCGTCACTGCGGCCGTTATGTAGCGGCCACCGCTTTCTAAGAAACTGTAGCTTTAGCCGAGTTACGACTACGTAATTTCGTCACATGTGTCGATACATTACTGCACTTGGGTTCACCAGCAATCAAACACAGACTCGAAACATTTATTTTAATTAACATTTAGAGGCACTTCTGAATGGTCCTCTGCAATGCTAGAGGCCATCTAGATGCTAGAGCTATCGCAATTTTTTACCATCACAGAATCTAAAGTCTCCGCCAAAGTGTGGAACTCTCTGCCAGCGTCTGTGTTCCTTTCCACATTTAACCCGTATGCCTTCAAAATAAGAGTGAACAGGCCATCATCCATAGCTTTCCATCAGGCATAATCGAGGTCAAGAGCAGGCCCATTCAGCAATAATTAAAAAAGAAAGCTTTTATAACACCGGCAGCCTCATTATACAGGGTGAAATTCGATATCTAAACACGAAAAAATTAAATTGAATTTTTTTTAGGGGTCAACGACCTCTGGTACTGTTTTTACATGAAGTATGAGTTGAAAAAATATGTTTTATCGTGTTTAGGTACCGATAACAAACACGTCTGTGAAGTTCGCACAAAAAAAACAGATATTTCAAGTGAATACATTAACTGCGGTCGATGGCCCAAAATTTTTTTTTTTTTTTGGGTTATGTTTAGATATTTACCCATCACGTTTGCGGAGTTTCGCCGGCTAATTTTAGTTGACCCTGTACAATCAACAATAATTTTACTTGACTGCAGAAATACGAGCTCCTTCACAAAGAGCTCTTATCTAATTCCTTAAATTTAAGATGTGTGTAAAAATGACCTTTAAATACAAACATATTTTTTTACTTGTGCAGCTCATATAGTGAAGGTGGAGGTGCACGGAGATGAAGACTCTGATGACAACATGGGTTCTGGCGACGATGGATTTTCGGGAGCCGGTAAGTTCACATGACAAGAGGTTCTTTTTATCAAGAACGTGCAGCAATCACTTCTATATATACCTTACTGCGTTCACGTAGTTTCCAAATATGACTTTTTGGAATAGCAACTTTAAAGCCGATTCATGAAGTTCAATTTACACTAGCATTAAGTTGATATTCGTTTAAGTAGAAATACCTAAAATCAATTCGAAACAAGGACTTGAAAATACTAACAGCCTTACTAATAAAAATATTTAACACACTTGCTTTAACAACTGTATTCTTGTACATTGTATAAGCTAAGGATAAGAGTTACACACTCCCTTTACCAATAACGGGTGTGTAAGCATTGTATAGTTATAAATTCGTTATAAAAAAAAGTTCACTGGCAACATTCTTCGGAAACGTTTTGAAACTAGATTACCAAATTGTAGAGACATTTAGAAAACCTTGTAAACAACATAAAAATGTTTATTTTTTATTAAATAATACAAATTGTGCCCAAAATGTTGTTTCGAAATGTATTTAAAAATAATTGTATGTTTCTTACGGTAAAACGAAAGAAAGAATGAAACATACTTTCTAAGTTCGTCATTTAAGAACGCACCTTTTTTGAATTTCAAACAAATGTCCCATTTTTAATATGTGTGCAATCGATTGTGTGTGTTGTGTGTTTTTTTATAGCACCAATCACATTTCTGAAGTCACAAATGTTTCTAAATCCAGGAACTACTTGTTCTTGCTCTTCAAAGAGTCCCAGGCATGCGTATACATTGTGCCGCTTTATTTGCTAAAGGGACAGCCGCTCTTCGGCTTACATTCGTAATGGACTGATAGCTAAGTCCATGAATGTCTGCTGCGTCATCTTGAACTGCTTGCCTAGCCCACGTCCTGAGAGCAGTACAAACTTGAAGTTCTACAGCCAGCCCGCCACCACGAGCTTGCAGTTCGATATCACTTCTAACTAACTCAACTATTTTCCGTACATACTTAAATTTTACTGAATATATATTTCATTCGAAAGTCTGTGTCTCCCTAAAGTAAAAGGATCGAAACGATTTTTGTCCTAAAAGTTACTAAAATTCTCCGCCAGATGTCGTTATACCAGATGACACAACTGAACTGTCAAATGTCTTTTATTGGTAGAGTTGGCATTATAACTCCGGTAGTGTGTAAATCTTTATTAGTAAGGCTGTATAAATATAAAACGTATGCGGTCGGGGAACCCAGTCAGGAACGAAGCCACAGCTGTGACGAAGCTCCTTACGCGATACTCGCACGCACACAACACTTGCATATAATAGAAAGAGACAGAGAGAGAGAAAGTCGCATGGAGCGGGCATAACGCTTTTTCAGCATGACGATTTCTACCAGTCAATGTGAGTGCTAAGTGTATGAAAATAAGATTCAAAATCATTTCCGCTTACGAAAATCCATTGCCATGCCCTGCTGCCTGCGGGGTAATTGCGTAACACACTAACCGTAGAAATGGCTTTCATTTTGACAGTTCAACAACCTTCATTGCGTTATTTACGTTGTTGAGCACACAAATTTTTCGAACATATGAAGCAATAGATTAGCAGCTTCAAAATTATTTACATTGTGATTGATAGTGTCTTACTCAACTAGGGTGCAGGTTACAACGCCGCAGTTAATCCAATGCCTACTTTTTTTGTAAGAGAACTTGTTGATAAATTAACATTCCAATAACGAAACAATGCAACAGGTTTAATGTATAACAATTTTATTTGGGGCGCAACTGTTAGAAACTGCAGGCTTAATTTCCGTTTTAGATAAGCCGAAAAATGAGAAATTCTTCCTAGTTCACGTCGTTAATGACACGATTACGGGAACGTAAAAACACTGTTCATTAATTATTATTTTTTTGACCCAATTATTAAAAAAACAATGTTATCAATCGATCCGTGCCATAATAGTACAGAAAGTATTTTTTGCGAATAAAAAATAGTTTGAGTTACTTTGCAACAATTTTTTTCTTGCTTCAATGTCTTGGGTACTTTCCCTGCAGCGCCTTTATTTTCTTCCACCCTTTGACCTGTCAAAATTAAAGCTATGGGGTGAAGGGTATCTAAACTTCTCAAATAAAACATGAAATACGTCTTTTCTAGAATTCGAAGTCCCTATAAAGACGGAGGTCGACGACCCTAAGCCGAAAAAGCGAGCGGCTGCTAAGGCTTCGGCCACGACAACCCGCGCAAGCGCTAAGAAAGCGAAAGCCGACAACGGCGAGACATCTACAAAACGTAAGTTCCTAATTATAAGTTTCTATGTGACTTTGGCCGAGTGTGCACGTATCTTTAGGATTTTTTAAATTTGGATTGAAATTTTGTAGTTTTCTTTTGTATGTAATTTAGGACGGACTGATGAAGATTTTTTTTCGTCTAGGGCTTTATATGTCAACTGTTTTCAAAGACATTTGTAACGTGTAAGCTGACAGTCTTCAATCAGATAACCATTTGGCATTTTAAAGTATTGAACCAAGAGTGGTGAAAAGATACAGTACACTGAATGAAGATGGTTTATAAAAGTCCTGATTATGGCTGAGATAAAGAAAACACGAATGAAAATCAAATGAATTTGAAGAGAGGGAAAATAAGACCGGTCTAGAAAATGCGTAAAATTAAAATCTTTCAGCAATACTGAACCTTGTATATTTACGGCGATTTAATTTCTCAATTAAAGCATTTGAGAAGACAAAGCCATCATAACAGGTACAATGAAGATGTTGCCATATGATTAGGCAAAGCTGGAGGCAAAAGTCCAGAACCAAACAAAATCAAAGAAAGAAATATCATTATGCATTCTGGATGCGAAATTCTGAAGAAAACGATGAACGTGAAAAAGCATAGAACAGTTTTAAAAGACTTCCGATTGAATTCATATTCATTAGCGTCTTTTTTACCAGGCTATTACACTTGTATAAATTATACACGTGTGCAAATAAACAAATAATATTTTACAAGTATACCTGTATTATTTACAGATATACCTGTATTTTATACAAGTATACCTGTATTATTACAAGTATACCTGATTGATTTACAGTATACCTGTATGTTTAAGAGGTATACTAGTCGAGTGAGCTAAGACTTACTACAATAGCCCAATGGTTGAAGTATTCAAAGTTCACCAATGTACTATTGACTTGTAACTCCTAACTAAGCATATTTTGCTTAGTTAAAGGGGTAAACAGAAATACTAGTAATGTGTAAAACACATTGCTAGTATTCCTTCATATTCATGTACACCTCGCAGCATAAGTTTGACAGTAAAATAATAATTTCAGTATTAAATATTTGCGAAGTATTTTTTCGTAGGTGTACGTTCAAGTTGCTTGCACACACGGCCAATTGTTTCACTATGAAATGTGTTAAAAAAGCTGTTTATCAATTGTATATACAGGATATTTTTTTTTTTTTGGAATATAGTTTATTGTGGCCTTAGAATAGAAATAAAGAAAAATATTTTATTTACGAACAGTCAAAATAAAAAGGAGCATTTTAAAACTACAAAATGAACATTAAAAAAACAATAAACAAAGAAAAAAATAAATAAATAAATAAAAAATATTAAAAAAAATAAAAGACCTGTGAGAGGCCGGCCGTAAAGGCTCCCATCTCAGCTTAATGCTCCAAGATTAAAAAAATAAATACCGAAACGCTGGGATTCTGATAGGGGAATAGGTGAACACTAGCTTTTGCGACTTCATCTGTGTGAAATTTATTGTTTTAACATAAAATATCAATATCCTATGACACTCGGCATTACTTTAGTTTCCCATTAGTGAAATAATTTTCGGAATCGAATCAGTAGTTCGAAAGATTACCTCCTACATACAAACACATATTTTTACCTATTTATAATATTAATATAGATTATATAAATTTAATATTGGAAGCATTGATTCACAAAAAAGTCAACGATTTACAAAACACTTTTTTCTTTTTCTTCAGTAGTGAAGTTTTTTAATTATTGTTATTTTAAGTAATAGTTTTGATAACCCCTTTTGCTCATTGTCAGTTACCAATTTACGAGTTAAAAAAAAAATAACATAATAATTAATTGCTGTTCGTTAGTAAGCGCATCACTTTAGAACGGCTGGACTGATTTGGCTATTTTTTGTTTTAAAATATTCATAATAGTCCGGAGAAGTTTTTTTAGAGAAAGACGAATTGGAATAGTTGCCCGGACAATTTACAAATCCAGGAAAAACTCAAAGTTCTATAATCATGGAATATTTGTATACATTATTGAAATTTTGACAGGTCTACGTCTGACGGATCAACTAGTAATTAATATAATCTGCTAGTTTCTTTATTTTACATGGATTTCTAACAGACAATTAGTCTTCTTTCTGTACGCTCATTCAATTTAATAAAAAAAAAATTTTTTTGTTGTTTTAACCATAATGAGATCAAGATCAATAGATCATAATAAGATCAATAACATCATAATAAGATCATAATGAGATCAATAAGATCCACAGCATCTTACATGAGATTTGACTGCAGATTTACTTATTAGAGTATTTAGCATAATTTCCCGTAAGGCTTCCAAACACTTAAGGTATTTTAGGCATGGTTTGCCAAAAAAAAACATAATTTAGAAATTCAAATACAAAAATATTCTTTACTAGCTTGTGCCCGCAAATTTGTCATCGTGAAGTCTCTTTATTTAACATTAAATGTATCCTATGATACTCGGAAATACTGTAGCTTCTCATTAGGGAAAGACTTTTCGGAATCGGATCAGAAGTTCCGAAGCCGCCTGCATACAAACTTATACTAATAGGTAATACGCAGAATGAATTATTCTATAATTACATTTCAATTAAAAACATGAAATAGCAGCTTTTTAACACATTTCTACTCTTATTATTGAATGTCTAGCTATAAGGATTCACGGTATTGCAAAGTTAAAAAGCGCTCCATCATATCCAAGCTTGCACGGAGGTTCCTTTATTTTTTACATTTTTCAGCCTGGAAACGTCTTCTCAACATTGGAACCATTAATTAACACTCCTTCAATCCTATGGTATCTCGAAACTCAAAATCAAAGCGTTTATTTCAATTAAACCATTTACACGCACTATTGAATTGTCAAAGAGTTGGTCAGTAAGTTGAAGCTAGTTGCCCATTCCAAAATGTAGATCTCTATGGAGAAAAACGGGTAAGAACCGATCTACCTTTGAATCGACCAACCAAACAGTCTTAACAAGGGGTATCGTATTACTTAGTAACTGGGTTGTGCAGGTCAGACGGCAATCGCTCTATGTAAAATACTGGTATTCAGCTGCATAGGGGTACTGGAAGCCAACCGCAACATGTTGGGGAAAAAGCTAGGTAAGCTGATGATCTATCTCTGGATTGGTGATCGACATTATGGTGTTATCGAACTCATCATAACACACAATTTTATAGCATTAGGTTATACAGTGATAAAAGTATTAGCCTATCAGCAAGTTACTAATAGCTAATGCGCTTCCACAATGTGAATTTAGGTGGTACATTGTACAAAGACAATCATGATCATTGTAGACTAGAGATGGGTCGTCGACGTATTTGGCATGAACGAAACTAAACCGTCTAATTTCATTGATCGACTAGTCGATTAACTAGTTAAATTCGTCGACTAGTTTACGCGTCAACTTGAATCAACTTTGCGACGAAGTCTACGGCGACGACGGCGACGTGACGTAGATGGTAGACTAGTCTCCCGCGTGCTGTATGTAGCTAATTTGAACTTCCCTTCATACTTGTCCAGGCTTAGGACTGGCTAAATACCTACTGAATCACACACTAAACATCAGAAATAAAAAAAATATGAACAACTATCAAACAAGTACAAACAAACCGGTTTGTCTCGCATCGTTCGACCAGTCCATTGTCTTTCTCTTTCGCACACGCGAAGCTACCATAACGGCATAATTTTCTTCACTTAACAATAATTAAATTCGACCCGTACAAATATCAACTCCCCTGTCCTAGATTTAGTGTTCAAATTTGTTTGCTTGATTATTTTATTTCAACGGACGAAAGAATTCGTATTACCCGACTACGTTCTCGCGTCGATCGTCGCGTTGCAAGTTTCAGTTTAGCCGTCTTGGGGCGTCCAAGGATTCGACTAGTCCATGGATTATCGGTGAACCGTCGAACCGTTCACAGTACATCGACGGTCGAATTAACTAGTTCGTCCATTCAACGCTCTTCACTATTGTAGACCATGTCGGGCACAGCAAAGGAGAGAGGAAAATCTTTCCGAAAGGTTTCGAGGATGTGTCCGGCTGGGGAGCAATGGATGTACATTTAAGTATCGTTTTATCATTGGGGCCGTTACAAAGTACCGTCACAAGGAAGTTGCTTAGTTTAGGGAGCTTATAAGTTATTTTTTTTTTTTTTTTAGAGATCTAGTAGCTCTTTTTTATTTAGTCATTGAGGTGGTCATAGCGGAGTTCTGGGTTCAATCTCCAGATATAGACATAATAACATTACATTACAGCACGCTTGTATTCCCCGAAGGGTTAATTAAGTAGAGGTGTACCTATGAGACGTCAGCATCATTGACGGGGTCCGATAGGGCCGATGCCTGCCAGGGTCGCGGATTGTTCGAAAGAGTTACCGTGGCCCTGGCGCACGGGCAACTGAAGGAACACGGGTGGGTTTTAGTCAGTAAGAGTCTGACACGCCCTGCCGCTCCGCCCAAAGCGGAAAAGTCGTTTGATGATGTCCCACACAAAAAAAAGGAGGTGTACCTACAGCACACCAACATTTCGCCAGTTATGTTCAAGTCCCATGTAATAGTGGGCGAGCCTATTGACATCAACCGGGCACAAATCCAGACTCCGGGAAATATAGACATAATATCTCTTTGTTAACTTATAGGGCGAGCCCAAAGGTGAGCTCCGTAGCTATAACAGTAAGGATAGACCTATGAAACGATGGATCGAATGTGAGTAAGATGATATGGTCAGAAAAGGGATGACTACTGAGATGACTGTTTGAGATGCATGGAAGGAGAGATGTCGCCATTTCCAGACCATTTTATGATAGCTGGGCTATCATAATCAGCCTATAATGTTCCCACTGCTGGGACACAGGCCTCCTCTCGGTGAGAGGGAGTGGGCCGTCCACCACGCGGGCCCAGTGCGGGTTGGTAGATGTCACATGTCTTCGAATTTGGTTCTAGGACATGCCGGTTTCCGCACTATGTTTTCCTCCACCGTTTTGAGAGCAGTGGTAATGAAATTCGTAAGTCGCGGCCGTTACCACTGGGCCACCACTGCTCTCAGACTAGGCTATGATAGACCCCAAAGGCGCATCACAGATGAAAACCACTGATTAGCAGTTCTTACAGATGCACAAAAATAATATAATAAATAAAACTTTGTGCATCTCTTTGTGTCGTAAACGCACTACACAAAAAAGGATTGTGTGGTTTTATGAAACCACGGTAAAAGTGAAACTTTTTCCCTACGCCGCGGCCGACCGTCACGCGACATGCAACATACAGACGAAAAAGTTTTAGAAGATGTAATAAAAGTTTCACTTTAATACAACTCTTTCGAGTGACCTTTACAAATCATTACTAATGTGTGATGCATCACTTATGTCTTGCAGTACATATGTTGTACTTACTGATGCACGAAAATAATATAGTAAATGAAATTTTGTGCATCTCTTTGTGTCGTAAACATATTACGTATTTATATAAAAGCACTCAACACAATACAACTTCGAGTGAGCTGTAATATACCTTTACAAATAATAACGAATGTGAGATACATCACTTAGCAAAACAAAACAAAACAAAACAAAAACAAAACAAACCATAACAAAGCAAAAGCAAAACTAGTATTAAATTAAATATGTCCTCATTGCTCTTTGACTTTGCTATAAATGTATTTTTTTTTAAACTTAATATTTCGACATTAAATGTATTTTGTAGCATTTTGCTAGGGACTTTGTTCTGTATGATCAATAAGAATGTTAATGTTTGTAAAGGTAGTGTTTTGAATGTGGATAGACGTTCTAATTTCGATGATGGGTCAGGAACGAGGTTACGTATATTATAATTGTTTAGGTTGCTTCTTTTTGTGTACCTACTGTGCAAATATTTCGACACAAATGTATTTTTGTTATGAAATAAATAACTTGAACTTGAACTCGTACTCATGCCTTGCAGTACTTAAATTATGAGTCTTTGGTCTATGATGCGCCTGTCCCCACAGTATTTCAGCAAGCCACGGAACCCTAAGAAGAAATAAGGTAAGTAACACATACGGAACCTCTGACACGAAAATCTTAATAATCGCTTGGTTATTGATGTTTGTAACGTTTTTATTATAATTAAAAAGCGTTTTTAACTTTGTAATACTCTCTGTGTTTGCATGTGTATTTTTAAGATATTTGACTAGAAACATTTTACCTTGAAAACTATATTGATTTACACGATTGAAACTTGACTACCTAAGAAACAAATGAACTCTTAAAAAAAACTTAACCTACATTAAATAAAACAAAAGACAAGCGGCAATAGTTCAACGGGTGAATACAAGGCTAACGTAACGACATCACGCCAATTTTCTCCGAAGGTTTAGGCAGAGTTGTAGCTATAGTACACCCACATTTCGCCAGTTATGTTTAAGTACCATGTAATAGGGGGCGAGCCTATTGCCATCAACCGGGCACAAATCCAGACCCCGGCAAAAACAATGGGAATGCAAGGCTAATACTTATATTACTTACATAGTTATCTGGGGAAGTACTACCATCAATTTCTGCCACCAAGCACCATTGCTGTTTGAAAGGAGGGGGGGGGGGAGGGGGGGACCGGTGTAATTACAGGCACTTGAGGCAGTTCACCTTGCGTCTCTGGCCTGACACTATTCCAGATGTCGACAAGTTCAAATTAAATTAGCTAGCGAAACTCCATAGACATGCTGGGTATCGGTATCTAAACTTAAAAAACAAACAAAAAAAATTATACTCAAATGCAACATCACGCTCGTTTCCCCGAAGTGTTAGGCAGATGTGTATAGTGTAGTACAGTTCGCCAGTTGTGTTCCAAGTCCCATGTAATAGGGGGCGAGCCTATTGCCATGAACCGGGCTGCTATTGAGAAATTCCTGATGGATAAACCCAATAACACTACCCGACCCGGGAATCGAACCTTTTGCTCAGCAGTAACACTTGCGACTACGAGATAAAAAAAAAAGATTTGGTGATAAATTTATTTTTGTTTTATCTTGTTCAGATATCGATCCAGGGGGCCTACTGTTTAAGTCCGCCAACGAAGGAACGGGCCCGTCCGAAAGTAGTTCGATACTTAGAAGAGAACCCTACTCCCGATTAATTAACGTTTTCGGACGGGTAATAACACTTCGGGAGTTTTGTCATACATTTTTAGTTCGGATCCCGGACTAGTGTGTCCGTATGTGATACGTAGTAGGCAACGGCCGTAACTTCGCCCGAAACTACGTACACCGAGATTAGGGAGTAGACCCCCTGTATAGGCATCCGTGAACACTTTCTATCTAGTGGTCCGCTTGCTACAAAATGTTATAGAATTTAATGTGGGAATACCATCCGTTGGGCTATTGACGTGAATCCTCACCCAGTATGTACTAGCTTTGAGCTCACTTGGAGGGGTTAAAAGAATACTAGTAATGCGTAGAAAACATTGCTAGTAATCTTAAAAAGTTGAATTACTTTAACCGTATAATATGAAACTTATAACCTGCATGGTTCTATCTAATTATCTATTTGGACACCATGAATTATTACTTAAACACTTAAGCCAATAGTATGTTTCAAAATGCGCAAACACATTATGACGTAGAGATGTCGTGCGTATTAGGCATGGTACACACTTGTTCCGGGTCGGCATGATTCGGCACGGCCGGGTGGCAAAATATATTTTCGATTATGCCGCCGGCTGTGCCGTATCATGACAACTCTAACAAATGTGTTGTACACCTCTTACTTTTAAAAGCCAACTTTTTTCATACGTTAATTATGTAGGGATTTCGTTAAACAACGTTGACTATTTTACAATCGAAATAAGCTCGGTAGAAATACCTTTGGCCTTGTTAATTTTTTGACACATAATACCAGCATTTAAAAGTCTATTTCTGAAGGTAAAGTGACGTTTCTACACCGAAAATCGATGTTTCCTCCTATGATAAGGTAGGAGGATCCTTCAAATAAACGGATAACTTTGCGCTGCAATGCCCAGCGGTTTTTGTATTCGTAAATATTCTGATGTCTAGCCAACATTACCTTGCTTGTTAAAGGATTTTGTTCTATTATACGTGTCGCTATACAAAGTTCTATTATTATTTTACAAAAACTTCTTAATAATTATGAAATGCCTTTTTATTTTGAAAGTGACTCTGATCTCTGGTGTTCTACTGCGAAACATATTTGTATGATTAATGTAGTAAATATTTTTATTATAATAGATATTTTCATACCTGGGTTAGTGGGTTATGGCTCAAATAAGTTTTTTATATGTATTACCCCAATATTCAAGCAAATAATGATTTGATTTATATACCAAACTTTTTATTGCGATCAGATCACTTTCGGGCTCGCTAATAGCTATGCCTATTTTATTTTCTATGCCTATGCTTCTCCATGAAATACTGTGAACGTAATGAAAATGCTTGCTTACCTGTGTATCCGTCAAAAAAGTTAACAAACTATCTTTGAATCCCTCAAAACACAGAGAAAACCCAAATCAGACAGAAATAGTTGAGTGACCAAAAAAATGCACGCCCGTCCTCAAGAAGATAACCCTAATATAAGAAGACATAGACAAGACGGAGATAATGAGATGTGCTCGTTTGTTGTAGGAACGGACGAGGACGGGCCCAAACGCAGGAAAAGGAAAAAGAAATCGGACGAAAGCGCGACCCCAGAGCGTGTAGAGCACAGAGTGAACCTTACCGCCATACTACAGTACTCCAACGCCAGCCCCTTCAGGGACAAGACCATCCGCGGCTTCTCCTGCCTCTACTGCGCTAAAGCATTCCCCGATATATACGCACTGCGCGAGCACACCGCCCAGAAAGCGGAAAAAGACAAAATCAACACTATTATAGACTACAAATTAAGTTATAATCCCATTAAAGTAGATATTACTAACCTACACTGCACCGTCTGCAATCTAGGAATGAGAGACCTCAACGATCTCAAGGACCATCTCGTAGCCACACATAATAAGACTATTTACAAGCACATTAAAGACATCATTCTCCCGTTTCGCTTAGAAGACGGACATAATTTTACCTGCGTCGTCTGCTCCGTAGTACACATTTCATTTAAGAACCTCTACCATCACATGAGTAGTCACTATAGAAACTACTGCTGTAAGAAATGCGGGGCTGGATATATTACTATCGCAGCCTTGAGGAAGCATGGCAAGACCCACGCTCAAGGCATATTCCCTTGTGATTTTTGCGATAAATCTTACACGTCTCTGACAAAGAAGAGGAATCATGAGAAGGGGGTCCATACAGGCGGTTGGCTGAGGAATAAATGTCCTCACTGTCCAGAAATTTTCGTCAGTTACTACGATAGAAGCGAACATCTTGTCAAAGTACATAATCAAACTCCAGTGATTTATCCTTGCAACGCATGCAACAAGATTTATAAGAAGAAGTTTGAGCTGAACAGGCATATCAAACACCATCACTTGCAGCAGAGGAGTTTCTTATGCGACAAATGTAATGCCAAGTTCTTTTCCAAGCGCGGTCTTGCCGACCACCTGTCCAGGCACACTGGCGGCGAAGTATGCTCGTGTGACGTCTGTGGCAAAGCTTTCTCTCGAGTAAGAACTCTAAAGGAGCACATGAAAATTCACGAAGACGACAAGAGATTCCAATGCGAGATTTGTCACAAAACGTTCATGCAGAAATGCAGTTTGAAGAGCCATGTACGTTTGCATCAAGACGATTTGGATATTTTCAAGGAGTTTGATGATGTTAAGCATCTTATAGATAATAGGGAGCTCACTCTGAAGCAGATAGCTGCCGAAAGTAAAATCAAAGCTCAGGCGGAGAAAGCTAAAGAAGAGAAAGAATTCGAGTAGTGTTAGTTATTGAAAACTGGTGGTTATGGGACATTCCGCAACCGAAAGGACCTAATTTTTAGTACTAAATATTTTAGAAGATAATGTTTTGTTCTCATGTAAAGTAAGAAATCAAGTTTTTTTTTCGATTCGCACTTCACTTATTTTCCAAAGGAAATTGACAGCTAGGTGTGATTATTAAGGTTCAGATTTGCACGTCAACCGTCACAATGAATTTCTACGCGAAAGGCGTATAAAGACACTTGAGTTTTAGTTCTTGTAGATAATGAAACATAATGTATTCCATAACGGAACGAAAACAGGTTTGAAATTATTAGGTATGGTACCTATACTAATTATGAGAAATCAAGTAATGAATTTTATTTTGTAGCTTGCTAAATTGCAGCCAATAATTTTATTGTTTATTTTTGAAAACTTCTTAAGGCGCATTTTGCGCTCTTTCTGAACAGTGAACAAAATTGAACCGTCACGCGCGGGTCGGTGACGCTGAATTGGGGTATGTGACGCCGAATCGCGTATAGTCGGCGCTGAAGAGCGTATACTCGGCTCCGGTCGTAAGTTTTCACTTTTACCGTGTGGACCTAAGCACACTGTTTTTATTGTAACTTGCCAAATTGCAGCCAATACTTAATTGTGTTTATTTGTTTCATGTCCGCACATTATTATTTTTAATATTTATTTGAATTAGCAATGATTATTTTACACGAGCGAATGATATATTACTTGTATAGACTTTTTCACACTGACATCTAATCCGAGTTTTGAAAATAATATTTTGTTATGTAGAGCCACGTTTGGTAGAGCAAACTTTGTTTTGGGAAAGACTTGATCAACCGATCATAGCAGTTAGCATGAGATTTAATATCAACTGGTGTATTTTATAAAAATCTCACCGTGAAATCTTTTGGCTCCTACTTACTATGTTCACCTAAGTTTTCAAGGTGTGTTTTCTACAGAATAGACCGGAAAATTCTGATTGATATAAGGCTTCTGGAAACTGGGGTTAAAGCCTCGTATCCACTAGGCAACATTTGTCGCGCGACATGATGCACGGGCAACGAGGAACTTATGTTTAGTAACGTTGTCATGTTGCGCGCCAGCTGGCCACGTCGCGCGTTGTTGTGCAACGTTGCCGAACATGTTGAGCGTCACGTGTTACACGTCAAATGTTGCCTAGTAGATACGAGGCTTATACGTACAAGAGCGAAAGGATATGTTCCAAAATGTATGGAACTTGGGCCAGGTCCTTGTACACTATACTGAAAAATAGGGATACACTTTTAAAACAGTTCTCAGCTGTCCAATTACTTTAAAATGGCTTTGTTTGCTAGTAAGCCACAAGAAATTACAGTTTATAATGGAACACCACAACAAAAGCCCGTCATGGCGGTAAGCTGTCATTTTGATTGCTTAATGACGTTTGGCATGTTTATTGACACTTGTGACAGCTGACAGTTCTCTTTCTGTGATCAATGGTTGATCTATGGTTTACTGTCATTGTTTTTAAGCACAGAGTTACTAAATCGGTGAGATGTCATGTTGAAAGTCGATAAAAATAATTGGTAACTATCAATTAACTACCACAACAGTATACATTTTTAATGAAGTATCTTTATTTTTTCTGAATTCTACGGAATATTCTCTTTATTTGAGGCAGTGTACACACGGCTACATATCAAGCTATACTATTCCAGTATATGCTGATCTCGCATTGTATAGGATTTCCGTACAATGAGAGGTCAGCTCTGGAAATGTACCTACATAAGTACATAGATAGGCCTATTTTGAAACATCTCCTTTGTAAAATGATCTCGTAACACGGTCTGTTTGAAGAACTTTGATGGATAGTTGTCTTGCATCCGAAAGTTAGGCACCTGTCTCACCGCCGAGTAGGAAACGTTTAGCTCACTCAAGAAACGTACAAAAGATTGTAGGTCTCATGTAAGTAAAAGAGATACATATATTGATCGCTGAGTACATGTTGGACGCAGCGACAAGAGATATCAAAGAGAATACTCTCTTAGCGACGCTCGCTTGGTGGGTAAAACACTCGCTGAGAGACTCACGTATGGTACATATGCAAACCAGCGAGTAATCGGTCGTCGCCGTTGCGCACTCGCTTCTCTCTCAGCTCTACTCGGTTCTCGCTAATCGCCGGCGGTGGTACAGGTGCCTTAAGAAGTTATTTTTTAGCCGGGAACAGTGCTAATGTAAGAGAAATATTTACTTTTACGGGACGCCTCACGAAAAGCAAAAAAACTTAGTATTTAAATAATAATTTCCTTCTACATAATTATATTTATTCAAAAATGTCATAGCTATTTACTATTATATGCTTTTTTTAATTCCGCGTTTTATTCTACATATTACCTGTTATGTATATTGATATATTTAGTTTACTAAGAAGTACTAAAATAATTAATAATTTTAGTTTTGTTTATACACCTCTAGAAAATATGGTCGACTGTCAAACCTCACAAAAACCGATGCAACGCGTAAAACTATTGTAAGTACAGAATTTAGCGAAATTTTCGTTATTTCGTTATAAATTGTGTAATACAGGGAATCCCACATTTCCTGTCTGGAAAAAACGTCTGTCAATTCCAGTCTGGAAAAAACGCGTATTTCAAAAAAAGCGTAGGTGATTCTGAAAAACTTTGCGTTACTAGCGTAAAGTTTTGGTTTCATAAGAAAACTGTGAACGCTCACACAATTACGGCTGTGAAATACAGAGCGTTTTTGGCATCTTAATGTCAAATACTGGTGAAAACTGTTTTTTTTAATGTCGGCCGCGTTAATTTATCCTCGAGTTACCATCTTGTTAAATTGGACACAAAACCCTGTAAGTTTATGTGCTTTTCGCGTTACTAGAGGTATGTATGACCATATCACAAATATGAGCCAAACTGATACCCTGAGTACAGTCACAAACGAAAGTTTCATATGAAACGATTTATGTAATTATATTCTACTATGTACATTGTACACGGTATAGATGTATTTCAAATAAATTATAATTATATTTCAATGTTTATGCTTTTTATTTACCACTACTGTCAAACTCAAACGGTCTTATTACAAAACAAGGTTTTTTCTTTAAACGGTTTAAACCATCTGGCCTGTTTTTTAAATACAGAACATAACAGAAATAGAAATACAGTTTTTTGTATAAAACTGGCAACTTAGTCCGGCCTTAGCTTGCCAATTTTGTATTAAGAACTTTAGTAAAGTTCAAAATAAAAAAAAAACGGCTCGAAGGTTTAGGCTCGGGCTAAAGCTAGATCATGTTTTGTAAAAATACTGAAACGGTCTTATTACAAAATAAGGTTTTTGTTTATACATATATGGTTTAAACCATCGAGCCAGATTTTGAAATAAAAACCGAACAGAAATCGAAATACAGTTTCTTTTACAAAACTGACAACTTAGTCCGGTCATAGGTAGCCAATTTTGTACGAGGGCGGGTCAATAAGTCCGTGACTTTTTGAATTTCTGACCTCTTTACTGAAACAGCAACACTGCTCCTGTCAACAGGCATCTGTCAGTTGACTCCTGTCAAGATTTAAACTTGCTGCGTCAGTTAGTTTGTGTTTGACAGCTATTTTTATCAGAATACTCACTAATTTGAGGAGAAAATGGAAAAAAGTGAATTTCGTGTGCTTATTAAGCATTATTTCTTGCGAAAAAAAACCATTACCGAGACCAAGGCTAAGCTTGATAAATACTCTGGGGACTCTGCACCATCGATTTCAATGGTAAACAAGTGGTTTACTGAATTTCGTTGTGGCCGTACAAGCACTGAAGATGCCGAACGTCCTGGACGCCCAGTTGAGGTCTCTACACCCGAAACAATCGAAAAAATTCACGATATGGTGTTGGCCGACCGAAGATTGAAAGTGCAAGAGATTGTGGAAGCCGTAGGGATCTCGCATGGCTCAGTGGTTTCAATTTTGAATGATCACTTGGGCATGAGAAAGCTTTCCGCAAGATGGGTGCCGCGTTTGCTCACAGTCGACCACAAACGCAATCGTGTAACAACTTCACAGGAAGGTTTGGCCTTGTTTAATCGCAATATGGAGGAGTTTTTGCGCCGTTTTGTAACCGTGGACGAAACATGGATCCATCACAACACACCAGAGACCAAACAACAGTCAAAACAGTGGGTTTCTAAGGGTGAATCGGCGCCGAAGAAGGCCAAGGTGGGTTTGTCAGCCAATAAAGTTATGGCGACTGTTTTTTGGGATGCACGCGGGATAATCCACATTGACTACCTTCAAAAGGGAAGAACAATCAATGGGGAATATTATGCCAACTTATTGGACCGATTCAATGACGATTTGAAAAAAAACCGACCTCATTTGGCCAAGAAAAAAGTTCTTTTCCACCAAGACAATGCAAGGGTGCACACATGTGCAGTTGCCATGGCAAAAATCCATGAATTGGGCTATGAATTGCTCCCTCATCCGCCCTATTCTCCAGATTTGGCTCCGAGCGACTACTTCTTGTTCCCAAACCTGAAGAAATGGCTTGGTGGAAAAAGATTTGACTCCAATGATGAAGTCATCTCGCAAACAAAGGCCTATTTTGAGGACCTCGACAAATCATTTTTTTTGGAAGGGATAAAAAAATTGGAGAAGCGTTGGACAAAGTGTATAGAGCTCAAGGGAGACTACGTTGAAAAATAAAATTATTTTTTTATCAAAAAATCTGTGTTTTATTCCAAAAGTCACGGACTTATTGACCCGCCCTCGTATTAAGAACTTTACTAAAGTTTAATTTTATAAAGTTCGAAATACAAAAACGGCTCGAAGGTTTAGTCTCGGGCTAAAGTTAGATCGTGTTTTGTAATAAGACTGAAAGCATTTATTTCAAATAAACCAATTACAGGCACTATTGAATTGTAAAGGGGTCGGTCAGTTAGAAAGATGAAACTAATTCCTATTCCAAAGCGAAGTAGGTTCCTATGGAAAAGAACGGACAAGAAACGGTCATCGTACATAAAAAATCTTAACTCTCTATGTGTCTGGGATAGGTACGCACGACGAGTTATCAAGTTATACAATTCCAGTATATCTTTAAAAAGATAACCATATTGAAAGATGCGTTAAAGACAACATTACCCCTTTGAGGCGCACTCTTTTAATATACCAAAATTTTATGTTTATAGTAGTAAATTTTAAAGTTTAGTTCTCGCTTTATAAAAGAAATGCAACCCTGGACGTCCATTTTGCTCAGGAGAGCTTTTTAACTCTCGAGGACTTTCCACCGGTTCGTTACGCCCGTTTTTCTCTTCTTGATCTGAGAAAGTCTGAAGATCTCACAAACGACCTCTACTTATAATATAATTGTTTACAACTAAATGGCCATCACAGTGAAAAAAATACTGGAAGTCGGTCCAAACATAGCTAATACTTATTTAGGCAAATCAAAAATTGGCCCACGACGTCATGAGGGTGTTTTGCGGCTTATTCTCGACCTGTATGTACTTTATACATACGTGGAAGCTATATTATTAGGTGTAGCACTTACGTTTGTTATGCTTTATTACAAGATACTTTGAAATTATGATTACGTACTATAATTAATCAAAGCCGCTTGAATCTAAGACTTTTATGACACAGGACTATCTAAATTCTAATATGATCATTGATCGTCTACCGCCTATACTCGAACCCCATGCCTCCAACTGCCACGACCGATAGCTGCTAGATTTAATACTAAGAAGACCTGATCCGCGTGTGAAAGAATTATTTTTCTTTTATAGGCGATACCGGAGCAACCAAAAAACACCGCAAACGCGCTGTTAAGGAGGAAACCGACGACGAGGCATTAAGTCGTTTAATGTATCGCGAAAAACATCTGCCAGAAATGAAGAAACAGTGGCACAATCTCAACGCCTTGCTCAAGTACTCTAACGCTACCCCTTTCAAGGAAAGGAACGATGCAGGGTACGTTTGTGCTTACTGTTTCAAGACGTACCCTGACCCTGACGATTTAAGGGCCCATACGCACAAAGATCATGCAAAAGAAAAACCCTCGTACAAAGCCGGTACAGGCATGTCTAGCTTTGTCGCCCTCCTAGATGTAGTCAGCCTCAAATGCACGCTCTGTGAACAGCCAATGGAAACCCTGCAAATTCTAACCGAACATTTAGTTTCAGTACACGATAAAAAATACTACCTCGGAGTCACAGACTACTTCCAACCGTTCAAATTGTCCAACGAACAGCAGATGAACTGCTGCCTCTGCAACGAAGTCTTCCACACCATGAAACTGCTGATGCAGCACATGAATATGCACTATAGGAACTTTATTTGCACCACCTGTGGTGCTGGCTTCGTCAACTCTTTTCGTCTCAACCGACATGAAACAACGCATAGCAAGAAAAAGTCCAGCTACCCTTGCCGGCATTGTGGTCAAGTGTTCGCCGCAGAATCCAAAAAGAAAGCTCATGTGAACACAGAACATAAAGGCATAGCTGGTGACAGCGTTTGTCAGATCTGCAAAGCCCGCTTCAAGAATTATTATCAGAAGACCAGGCATATGATTCAAGTACACAACGCTGAAGGTCTTAAATGCGATCTGTGTGAGAAGAAGTTCAATCTAAAGTCAAATTTGATGCTGCACATGCGAAGTGTTCATTTAAAAGAAAGGCCATACGAATGTTCCGTATGCAGTATGGGTTTCTTCATCAAAAGGCATATGTTAGGACATTACATGGCAACTCATACGAATGAAAGAAAGTTCAAATGTGAGGTTTGCGGGAAAGCGTACGCGACGCAGAATAGTAAGAGGAAGCATTTGAAGAAGAATCACGGGATTTCTTTGACTAAGAATAATATGATGGTGCCAAATATGGCAAAGTAGATTTGTGTCCGGTTTATGGCATTAGGGTCTGAATCTATCTATCTCGCCCCCTATTACATGGGACTTAAACGTAACTGGCGAAGTGTGTCTGTACTATAGGTACGCCTCTGCCTTAACCTTCGTGGAATGGAGGCGTTATGTTATGTTAGATTTAAGAAGTTGAAGATAAAAATATCGTTTTGTTACAGTTGCAGGATTAGCTGCTATTGTTTGTGACTGAGTTCACTTTATGCAAACCTAACCTCTTTACGATGGGCAAGTCAGTCAGGGTGGACTAGGATAAAGTTGTTGAAATCCAAATCCAATTAAGTAACCGATTTTAAAATAACTTGGATGTGAGACAACTGTTCAAACATAACATAATCAGCCTATAATGTTCCCACTGCTGGGACACAGGCCTACTCTCAGTGAGAGGTGTGGGCCGTAATTCACCACGCGGGCTCAGTGCGGGTTGGTAGATGTCACATGTCTTCGAATTTGGTTCTAGGACATGCTGGTTTCCGCACTATGTTTTCCTTCACCGTTTTGAGAGCAGTTCTGATGAAATAATTTACTCTAAAGTAAAGCGCCTGTCTGGGTTCGAACCTACGACTCGTACGTCGCGTCCATTACCACTGGGCCACCACTGCTCCCTCAAAATGATCACCTGGCAGGCTTCTCTTTATTCCTAATTAAATTATATTTAAGCTTTAGGAGAAAATCGCTTGTAGCGGTTGATAATTTTCTTTTGCGATTTAAGCTAGGGACATTTTAATATATATCATTAAAAACGTTGGTTTCGGCAACACAAACGCTTTCAATGTGATTTTGTACCGCATTTAACCGTGATATTTATATTTACTTATGATCTTTGTATGCTAAGCTTAAATTATTATATTTATTACGACTCGTAACTGACAGTATTTTAATTCCCTGTGACGAAATGGGTTGTATCATTTGGAGAAGGTATGTTTTCGCAGCCCCTCATTGAACCAAAGATTGACTTGTAGCGGTAGTGAATGCCATGCGACATTAAGACCGCTTTGTGTATATGTAATGTGGGTTCATGTAGTGAGCACACGAACACAATAGTTTAAAAAAAAGGTATGAAAAATACAGTGGGTATTTTTTCAATGTATGTTTTTTTTTTATTTATACTAAACGCCCTTCGATGAAAAAAATAGTTGTTAGAAGTGTCTTAAGTGTTCTAATTTGCGGCATCTTCCACGTTGGGCGACCACACCTAGCAATAAACTCCTGTTTCCTGCTATACGGAAAACTTATAACGAAGCCAAGCAGTTACCATTCGCAGCTATGTGTAGAAGATTTTAATTAAAACTTTTGTTTGTAGGTCTCGGCTGCGATACTGAAATTAAATTAGAACCAGAAGTAAGTGAACTGTTGAAAACACTCATAAAACCGAGATCTACGAAAGTAAACTGCGTAAACGCTGACTGGACAGTAACAGTCTCTAAAAAAAATAGCAACCAAAGGTCCACAGAAGAAAGAAAAAGGGTTCAACCTTTTAAAGAAGCAAACAAAAGAGAGCTAGACAAACATTTAGAGAATATTCGAAACATACTCTTGCACTCCAATGCTTCTCCCATCAGAAGTCACACAGGGAATTTTTATTTGTGCGGTTTCTGTCCAGAGCAGTTTACCATGCCAAAAGACCTCAAGATACATTCTCTACAAACACATGACAACAAAACAATAAGCACTTTCATGAAAGGCTACCCATTCAATTCCTACGTCGTTAAAATAGACATCACTGGTCTGAAGTGCGAAATATGCGGACAAGATATTGACGGATTAGAGCCACTGATGAATCATTTACAATTTGAACACAATAAAATTATACATACAGACATCAAAAATCATATTTTGCCTTTTAAATTTGAAGGGGACACGTTAAAGTGCGCGCTTTGCCCTAAAACCTACGACCATTTTAAGCTGCTACAAGAACACATGAATGTGCATTATAGCAATCATAACTGTGAAATCTGCCACTCCCCTTTCCTTAATAAGAGAACTCTTAAAAGACACATCGCGAGACACAAACAAGGAGACTTCTCTTGTTCGTTTTGTTCTAAAGTATTTGGCACAAATGGCAAGAAATTATGCCACGAAAAATTCGTACATATTCTTAGCCATAAAAGAAATAAATGTGCACATTGCGATGAGAAATTCGCTTCTTACACGCTGAGGAATGTACATATGGTGAAAGTGCATGGTGCAGAGCCTCGTGTCCTCAAATGTATGGCCTGTGACAAGACGTTTACTTCAAAAGACAAATTATCTCAACACACTAAAAGGGATCACTTACTTGAAAGGGAACACGAATGCGAACACTGCGATAAGAAGTTTTATGAAAAGAAAGAACTGAATATGCACATGTTAAAACATACTGGCGAAAAGAAGTACAAGTGCGATGTCTGTTCGAAAGCTTTTGCACGAAGATATACTTTAAAAGAGCATTTGAGAATACATGCAGATGACAGGAGATTCAAATGTGAACAATGTGGACAAGCGTTTGTGCAGAAATGTAGCTGGAAAAACCACATGTGGTCGCGACATCATGAGCGAGTTTAAGTTAAGAGTACCTGTGCGTATGGATGATATCAAAGTACGAGCGAAATTAGACGTACCCATAGAGAGGCGTACGTACGGCGATCAATCTACAGGGTGCCCGGTAATTAATGGATAACCTTAAAATGGGTCATGGTACAACTAATGGCCATTCAGAAAAAAAAACCGAAACGAAGTCGCGGGCGAAGTGCTAGTCTAAATTAAAATAATATTAATTGATTTGGTGGATTTGTTTTTTTGTATTTTTTTGGTTGTTACGCATTCCCGCTAAACCGGCTGAACGAATTTAGATGAAATTGGGCACATGGGTAGATAGTGACCTGGATTAGCACATATGGTACTTTTTATTCTGATATTCCCACGGGATCGACACTTATGCGAGTGAAACCACGGGGTGGAGCTAGTAATTAATATTTTGTATGAGACTACGTCGAAAATTTACGTAATTCACATACCTATAATGAATAAGGGCACATATTTATTTTTAGAACAATAGTTACAGTGTACTTCGTTCTATAAATAAATAAATAAGTCCGCCTTTGTACCCCTAGTGTGTATGAGAAGTTTAAATAATTAAATACATACATACATATGTCGGAAATACGTTTAATAATGAAAGAAAGAAAAAAAAAGTATTTATTGCGACACGCACAGGAAAAAAAAAGCAATCGTTTGACTTTAACTAATCGAGACGCCAGGCAGCGCCAACAGGTGGCGCTCGACAGTCTACAACATAACGCTTGACCATAGTAAAAGCAGAGTTTGTTGTTGGCGGTTAAGCAGTGAACACGTTTAGAAACTGTCGCGCGTTCTGTATCTTGTACCTTCAGTGTGTGATTCGCTATTGTGATTAATTAGTTCGTAAATTATAATTAGATTTGAACTGCAAACGGTTTTTCTATTGCGCAATAACCAACACTTCCCATAGTACGCCCACAGTACTTAAAGTATGGCTGATAATAACGAGAGAGACGTACCTTCTCCGTCACATATATGAACTCACGCCTTCTTCCCAAGGTGGTAGGCAGAAACAACAGAACACCACCTGCTAAGACCCTTACTTACTCCTTTTGCTTCGTTTACGTCCATACATCTAGTCATACACGAACGCCGGTTGCAAGTACTACGCACCTGACCTTTCTGGAGAACATCCATTGTTTAAGTACAAATTGTTATTTTATTATTTACTAGTGTTAGGATAGATTGAAAAGTATTTACTAACAATATTGCAGTATGTTACCTGCCATGAAGACGTAGATTATACCTACCTGAAATAAAATAAAAACAAAAGTGGGCACACCGGGATGGACAGAGGGGGACACGATACCTCTTGACATTTTGGGGACGGTCCTGAACGCAGCCCAATTTAGCACGAATTAGTTTATTTAAAACTTATGTATAAGATCTATGACCGTGCTCTATCCAAGAAATAACCTGATTTTAGAAATCTAATGTTTAATATTAAGAATATTATATTACAATTTTCAATTTAAATTCCTCAACATGCACTTTTACGGAATATTGTGCTGGGTGCCAGCCCCAGCGCTACGTTTAAGTTTAGGTGATTAAAATCAAGGGCAGCGGGAGCCGGCTTTCTGAACCTATTAATTCTGTATCGGTATCCTTATAATTTTAAGCCAAATGGCCGTTATTCGGACTTTATAATTTAGATTTTAATTAAAGTTTTGTTTGTAGGTCTCGGTGCTGATACAGAAATTAATTTAAAACCAGAAGTAAGTAAAACATTGAAATCAGTCATGAAACCGACTTCGGCAAAAGCCAACGACAAAATTGTTGATTGGACGGTTACAGTATCTAAAAAAAATAGCAATCAGAAGTCTATAGAAGAAATGTTAAGGGTTAGAAGTGCCAGACTCCTTAATGCAGACAAAATAGAATTAGACAAACATGAAATTAAGTTCGAACCAGAAGGAAGTAAAATATTGAAATCACCCATGAAACCAACATCTGCAACAGCAAACGTCAAAAAAGATGATAGGACTAATACAGTCTCTGAAAAAAAAAGCAGTCAGAGATCCCCAGAAGAGGTTTTAAAGGTTCGAAGGGCCGGTCCCCTTACTGCTGACAAAATAGAATTAGACAAACATTTGGAGAATATTCGAAATATACTCTTGCATTCTAATGCTACTCCTATCAGAAGACACACAGCAGTTGGTTACCATTGTAGCTTCTGCTTAGACCACTTTACCATACCGAGAGATCTTAAGATACATACACAAAACCATGACAATGAAACTAAAAGCACAGTAATGAAAGGTTGCGCGTTATCTGAATATGTCGTAAAACTTGACATCACTGGCCTGAAGTGTGAAATATGTGGTCAAGATATTGACGGATTAGAGCCACTGATGAATCATTTACAATCTAATCACAATAAAATTATACATACAGACATAAAAAATCATATTTTACCTTTTATATTTGAAGGGGACACGTTAAAATGCGTGCTTTGCCCGAAAATCTACGAAAGCTTTAAGCTGATACAAGAACACATGAATGTACACTACGATAATTATATCTGCGAAATCTGCAACTCTTCTTTCGTTAGGAAGATAACTCTTAACAAGCATGTAGCCACACACAAACAAGGGGAGTTCTCTTGTAAGTTTTGTCCAAAAGTATTTGACACAAAGGTCAAGAAATTATACCATGAAAAATTCGTACATATTCTTGACCATAAAAGAAATAAATGCCCACATTGTGATAAGAAATTCTCTTGTTACATGCAGAGGAATGAACATATGGTGAAAGAGCATGGTGCAGAACCTCGTGTCCTCAAATGTATGGCCTGTGACAAGACGTTTACTTCTAAAGACAAATTGACTAAACACACTAAAAGGGATCACTTACTCGAAAGGAAACATGAATGCGAGCACTGTGATATGAAGTTTTATAGAAAGGAAGATCTGAGAAATCACATGTTGAAGCACACAGGTGAAAAGCAGCACAAGTGCGATGTCTGTCTCAAAGCTTTTGGACGGAAACATACATTGAAGGAGCATTTGAGAATACATGCGAATGACAGGAGATTCAAATGCGATCAGTGTGGACAAGCGTTTGTGCAGAAATGCAGTTGGAGAAGCCATATGCGAATGCGACATGATGAGTGCGTTTAAGTTATTGACTAGTAAACTACTACTACTACTACTACTAAGAGTACTTTAGTGGATTTTAATTAATTTAAAGTATCATCCTTGAAACTTTTAGCCAGTAGTCGAAATACTGACTCACCAGCCGAAATTATGGGACGGATCCACGATTTCTGTGCAATTTACGCGTAATTTCGTCTTAGGCCCTTTGTACACACACGTTTTTCTTGCCGTAAAATCGACGGTTTATTCGCCGTTTGTAGGCACGGTCGTCAGTGTTGTATGGATCACTATAGAAGCTTGTCAGACACGACGGCACTACGCGTTTGTTGCGTTATTCACATCTAGGGGTCTACTCCGTAGTCCATACTTTCGGCTGAAGTTACGGGTTATTCAAACTACGTATGACTTACGGTCAAAATATTCGTTCGGAGACCAAACTAAGAATTAATGATAACACGATTTAACATTTGTTCCTACTCCCGATGTGGTTTTTGCTCGTCCGAAAAATTTAATTGTAACACCGGTTTTGATGCATCAACTACTTTCGAATTGGCCCGTATCTTCTATGACAGACTTAGACAGTAGACCCCTAGTGTTGTATGGCAGTCCAGAGGGCCTAGACAAATGGCATTCGCTTCGGAGCGATTCTATTTCTACAATCGCTATCGCTTTCGCTAATGATTCCAAAAACTAGCAATAACGCTCGTCAAAAAGTGTCCCTTGGCTATGCATCTCTGTGGAAGTACCTAATCTTTCGACGCTGTCGATTCATTTCATAATCGAATGTTGTTTACATTGTCTAGCTAATTTTTATTCGCTGACCTATGATCACGTGACATTTCGATAGCTTATGTCAACCCCATACATTTTAGCTTTTCTACTAGCGCTATCGTTAATCGAATGTTACTTTGTCTAGGCCCTCTGGGGAGTTTGTCGACGGCACCGGATGTATTCACGGCGGCAGTTATTTTCGTGACGGCTTACGTACGCTGCTTTTGTTTTAAAATGGACATAAAACAAGAATTATTAATTACATTGGTTCTTAAAAGGCCTGTAGTGTGGGATAAGATGATCGGATGTGTGTGTGTATGAAACCTTCTGTTCCTTTTTTCTCCGTTTTTGTGTTTTTTTCACACGCAATAAGCAATGATGATTTTTTTCTTTTATGGATTCTTGCTGCACGTCTGCAGCTTCGCACAGAAAAACATAATTGAGCCGTACCGACCCGTTGCGAAGTCTCGTCCGGTTGTTTGGCGTTTCATATACAACCTCACACGTTTTTTTCTGCGGCGCGGTATATTCTCCGCAACGTAAAGAAACCGTGCCGTGTACAAAGGGCCTTAATGTGATTGTCACCGGCGATTTTTCTGTCGCGTATGTTCCGTAGGTGTGTCATTAGACTTAGAATTCCTTCTAACCTCTGTTATTAGAACAATAAGCCGCAACGTGATATTTGTGTATTTCTAATATATCGTTTTTAGTAAAGATATAATTATGTTCCCAGATGCGTGTTTCATTTCTATATAGTGATTTATTTTTATTCCTCTGCACTAACTTTATCTAATTCGTTACTTCGATAATGAGACAACAGTTGTGAATTTCGTCACCCAAAAAGCCGCCAATCTTTTCACAGCAGACACCTTTTTTTGCATGTCGAATGCATTGTGAGCTAAGACCACCACAACATAGTTTCTTGAAAACGTCCAACGGCATCGCAGAAAATCCAGGCGTAGATGGCGGGACGAACTTGACGCTTGTAGGAGGGATTGGTCCACCATACTGGCGCAGGATCGAAAAGAGGAAGGAAAGGGAGGCCATTGCTCTATAATGGGACAATACAGGCTGATTATTAGTATAATATAATTAGCTGCGTCCCGCTATTTCACCCGCATAAATCTCGATTCCGTAGGAGTGGTATTAAATATACTTTACAACTTATTCTCATACCTACCAAATATACATTAAAAAAATCATAAAAATCGTTCTAGCCGTTTCTGAGAAGTGCGACCACAAACACCGTATCACGAGATTTTTATGTATACGATATCGCATGAGTCCATGCGGTTTCTGTAACTCGGTTTCAATATTTATTAATGAAGTTAGGCATGCCCAGTCAAGTCACAAAAGAGATAGGTATAGAATAGAATACTCTTTATTATGTACACCATAAAAATTACAGATATAAATGTAGAAATTTTACATAGGGTGACACAATGGGCGGTCTTATCGCTAAAAGCGATCTTTTACAGACAACTTTTGGATGGATTCAAGGGAGAAGGAGAGACAATAATGCAGGTAGTCAGTGGTGTAACATTTACATATACAACAAATACATACATACATAAAACATATACTTATCTACTTACAATATATACAATAATAAACATGAAACAAGAACAAGGAAACTAAATGTAATGATGATGTTTAAGGAGAGAGGAAATGTTTTTTAACCAGAATTTTAAAAGTGGACAAAGATTGAGCACGCGTTATCGACACGGGCAAGGCATTCCATAACCGTACTGCTTGAACTGAAAAAGACTTGTCATAAAAACTGGTGGAATGCATCATTCTCTAGTCTTTAAGTTTTCCGATGACCTCAGATATCTATTATGTGTGTCATGAAGGAACTTGAAACGTTCTTTAAGATAAGAGGTGCGTTTCACCTGCAGTGCATCTAACACACTCGCGACTGACTTTCCACTGAGATCGCCCTACATTCGCCACTCTGTATTCATGCGCCTTTTTTTGTTCGTTGAATGGAACCGACCTGTAGTGACGACCTATCCATTTGGTAGTAAAATTGTGTTAATTTTTTCTTCAATCGCCCTGCGGCTATTTATCAATGGTAAACATACCATAATCGCTTGTTTAGGGATTAAAGGATTTAATACTATGACATCACTATTAGCCTTTTTTTTTTTTTACTGCGAAATCTTCAAATGACCTCTCCCGCTCTGGGCGGAGCGGAAGGGCGTGTCAGACTCTTACTGACTAAAACCCATCCGTGTTTCTTCAGTTGCCTGTGTGACAGGGCCACGGTAACTCTTTCGAACAATCCGCGACCCCGGCAGATCACAATTAGCCTGCGAACGCTTGGTGTATTGAATGTGACGAGATTAGAGCGCTATTGGGTTTTTCCTTCATGGAAATCGGAATTTCTCAGTACATGGTACTATTACAAACCTTGCGAAAGCAAGGGCGTACCTACTAACGCGGTCAACGGAGACAAAACTAACAATTATTGAGATTTTCAAGACAACAATGTCGTCAATCGAAGTTGAAATTCAATTTAGTTAAGTTTCGAACTTGAAGGGATTTAATCAAGAATAGAATCTCGAAATCTACCTACTTTTTCGACACTAGAATATGTCACAACTACGAATAAGGATGTCACTCTATCCAACCAACCAACCAAGATTCCCTCACTGTGCTATCACTTACACATCTTGTATCATCAAGTTACGTTTTATACGATTTGTCTAGTGCAAGCATTTTATGAAATTGGATATTGCTCTTTTATACTATTACCATTTCTTGATTTAAAAATACAAGTACTCTTACCGCCCCTGTGTTTTAGGAAAGTCACTTCTGACTGATTGACATTGAATTGTAATAACATTTGATAGACTGGACCGATTTGAATGAAATAAAACTAAATGTTACCTCATGATAAGGCCTATCTATAAGTTTCTATCCAATTCTTCAAAATCAATTCAGCAGTTTTGATTTAATGAGTGTTCAAACACACAGACAAACCGATAGACAAAAATTCTATGTGATAGCAATGCATTTAATTAATTATTCTGTCTTTCAACAATTTTTTTTTTCGATCTTTGCTGTTTACGGACACGCGGTATTTACTTTTCCTATTATTAATGACTTATTTATTTTGATTGATGATGATACCGATGTCGATGTCCAGGTTTCGTTGTGAAGTTTTCTTTCAACGATGTCATTGATGTCCAAGATAAAGGTAGAAATCACATAATATGAATAAGTATAGAATAGTCACATTGTTTCTTGCCCGGTATCGAACCCACAACCTTGTTCACGAGAGGCGGGCACTTTAATCACGGGATCATTACATATTGAGAAGAATTTAATTTAACTTTCCTTTGTAGGTCTCGGCTGCGATAAAGAAATTAAGTTAGACCCAGAAGTAAGTAAAATATTGAAATCACCCGTGAAACCAACATCTGCAAAAGCAAACGTCAAAAAAGAGGATAGGACAGTCCCTAAAAAAAGGTGCAGTAAGAGATCCACAGAAGAGGTGTTAAAGGTTCAAAGGGTCAGACTTATTAAAGGTGACAAAATTGAATTAGAAAAACATTTGCAGAATATTCGCAATATACTAATACATTCTAATGCTACTCCTATCAGAAGACACACAGCAGTTGGTTACCATTGTAGCTTCTGCCCAGAGCACTTTACCATACCGAGAGACCTTAAGATACATACACTACAAAACCATGACAACGAAACTAAAAGCACAGTTATGAAAGGCTGCACTTTAACTTATTATGCCGTAAAACTTGACGTCACTGATTTAAAGTGTGAAACATGCGGTCAAGATATTGACGGATTAGAGCCACTGATAGATCATTTACAATCTGATCATAATAAAATTATGCATACAGATATAAAAAATCATATATTGCCTTTCAAATTTCAAGGGGATACGTTCAGGTGCGTGCTATGCCCGAATATATACGAACGCTTTAAGCTGATACAAGAACACATGAATGTGCACTACAATAATTATATCTGTGAAATCTGCAACTCTCCCTACGTTAATAAGATAACTCTTAATAAACATTTGGCTAGACACAAACAAGGAGAGTTCTCTTGTAAGTTTTGTCCAAAAGTATTTGGCACAAATGGTAAGAAATTAGCCCACGAAAATTTCGTACATAAAATTGGCCATAAAAGAAATAAATGTCTATATTGCAATGAAAAATTCACTTCTTACATTCAGAGGAATGAACATATGGTGAAAGAGCATGGTGCAGAGCGTCGTGTCCTCAAATGTATGGCCTGTGACAAGACGTTTACAAGAAGAGACCAATTGCATCGACACACTAAACGGGATCACTTACTCGAAAGGAAGCACGAATGCGAGTACTGTGATATGAAATTTTATAGAAAGAGGGAACTAAGAAATCATATGTTAAAACATACAGGCGAAAAACAGCACAAGTGCGATGTCTGCTTCAAAGCTTTTGGACGGAAAAATACTTTGAAGGAGCATATGAGAATACATGCGGATGACAGGAGATTCAAATGCGACCAGTGTGGACAAGCGTTTGTGCAGAAATGCAGTTGGAGAAGCCATATGCGAACGCGACATGATGAGCGGGTTTAAGTTATAGACTAACAAACATTTGAGCGCTTTTGTGGATTTCAATTAACTCAAAGTATAATATTTGAAACATTTAAACGTTAATCGAGGGAATGACTCACCAGCCGAAATTACGAGACAGAAATTCCGCGATTTCTGTACAAGTTACGCCACGTGATTTCGTCTTTATGTGTCGTTGCAGGTGTATGTATACACGTCGATTTTTCTGCTGCGTATGTTCCGTAGATGTGTCATCATTAGACTTAGAATACTTTCTAACCTCTGTCATTAGAACAATAAGCCACGACATGATATTTGTGTATTTCTAATATTTCCTTTTAGTAAAGATATATGTTCCGAGATGCGTGTATCATTTCTATATAGTGATTTATTTTTATTCCTTTGCACTAACTTTATCCTAATTCGTTACTTCGGGAATTAGACACCAGTTGTGAATATCATATCGCATTAGTCCATGCGGTGTCTATTACTTGGTTTCAGTATTAACTGAACTGTGGAAGCACACCCGAATCGGGCATTGAGATAGTAATTAAGCTCATTAGTAATTAAACCACAGCTCAAGAAGTTTGGCATGACCAGATAATTAAAACTAAGTCAAGTAACAAAAGAGATAGGTCTAGAAGATCGTCTCCATACGAGCGAAAATGCACTTACACCAGGTGCGTAGCCTCCATACAACCCCATTACTATCAGCTTCCCTTCGTCGTATGAACCACTTTTCTTAGTATCAACTATTGCCAACACCACATTTCAGAGCTTTAATACATCATAATATTAAAAACTTTTACAAAAATGCCTACATTTTTCGTCTAAACAAGAAAATCAGATAAAAACAGCGCTACAATAAGCCGCCACTCGTGTCAAAAATGTATATGTGATAGAAATGGATTTAATTACTTCTTCTCCGTCCCCAAACTTTTTTTTTTCAAATCCGAACTGCGCATATACACGGAATTTACTTTCCAATTAACAATCACTGATTAATATTGATTAGTGATGATATCTATATTGAAGTCCAGGTTTCGTCACGATGTTTCTCTTCACCGATGTCATTGATGTCCAAGATAAACTTAAAAATCACATATGAATATAGAAAAGTCACATTGTTTCTTGCCCGGTTTTTCACCAACGACCTCGTTCATGACTGGCGGGCGCTTAAAGCAGGAAGCCATTACATATTAAGATTTTAATCTAACTTTCCTTTGTAGGTCTCGGCTGCAATAAAGAAATTAAGTTAGAACCGGAAGTAAGTAAAATATTGAAATCACCCATGAAACCTACATCTGCAAAAGTAAAGGTCAAAAAAGATGACAGGACAGTCTCTAAAAAAAAGTGCAGTCAGAAATCCAAAGAAGAGGTATTAAAGGTTCGACGGGCCGGACCCCTTACTGCCGACAAAATAGAATTAGAGAAACATTTGCACAATATTCGCAATGTACTTTTACATTCTAATGCTACTCCTATCAGAAGACACACAGCAGTTGGTTACCATTGTAGCTTCTGTTCAGAGCACTTTACCATACCGAGAGACCTTAAGATACATACTCTACAAAACCATGACAGCGAAACTAAAAGCACAGTTATGAAAGGCTGCACTTTAACTTATTATGCCGTAAAACTAGATGTCACTGATCTGAAGTGTGAAATATGCGGACAAGATATTGACGAATTAGATTCACTGATGGACCATTTACAAATTGATCATAATAAAGTTATACATAAAGACATAAAAAATCATATATTGCCTTTTAAATTTCAAGGGGACACTTTCAAATGCATGCTATGCCCGAATATATACGAATGCTTTAAGCTGCTACAAGAACACATGAATGTGCACTACAATAATTATATCTGTGAAATCTGCAACTCTCCCTATGTTAATAAGATAACTCTTAATAAACATTTGGCTAGACACAAACAAGGAGAGTTCTCTTGCAAGTTTTGTCCAAAAGTGTTTGCCACAAATGGTAAGAAATTAGCCCACGAAAATTACGTACATAAAATTGGCCATAAAAGAAACAAATGTCTATATTGTCATGAGAAATTTGCTTCTTATATTCAGAGGAATGAACATATGGTGAAAGAGCATGGAGCAGAGCCTCGTGTCCTCAAATGTATGGATTGTGACAAGACATTTACAAGAAGAGACCAATTGCTTCGACACCATAAACGGGATCACTTACTCGAAAGGAAGCACGAATGCGAGCACTGCGATATGAAATTTTATAGGAAGAGGGAACTAACAAAACACATGTTAAAACATACAGGCGAAAAACACTACAAGTGCGATGTCTGCCTCAAAGCTTTTGGACGGAAAAATACTTTGAAGGAGCATATGAGAATACATGCCGATGACAGGAGATTCAAATGCGACCAGTGTGGACAAGCGTTTGTGCAGAAATGCAGCTGGAGAAGCCACATGCGGACGCGGCATGATGAGCGGGTTTAAGTTAAGTATAAACAATGATGTGCTATGTATATTTCAATTAAGTCTAGTGTTGTAGAAACGTGGAATTAATCAGAATACATTTTACCGTAATTTATTATAGGTCTTTTTGAATTTTCGACACGTAGCTCACTCTAGTCACTTCTCTTTAATTCTAAATACATATTATAATAATTAGAACCTACATGTGTTATCTAATTTTAATCATGTTTAATATTCATTGTAATAGCTTTAATTTTGTAATTTTTTTCTTTAATTTTGTCCTGTTGCTAACAGGGTCCACATTTTAAAGAAACAACTTGTAGGAGAAACCAAATAAAAATTAGTATCAAGTCTTATCTCTGTTATAAATAAGTGAATACTTATTACTGTGTACCAGAATGATCCGTTTTTTGTTAGAATCAGACATCTGCTATTATCGAATAAACCTATAAAGTGGCGCTAACACCGTTTGAATATTTGTGACCAAGCCCATCGCATTCAATATACCTATCGAAGATTTTAATCAAAACTTTTGTTTGTAGGTCTCGGCTGCGATACTGAAATTAATGTAGAAACAGATGTAAGTAAAATATTGAAAGCAATCAAAGCACCGAGATCTGCAAAAATAAACGACAACAAAAGTGAATGGAAGGGTAACGATCAGGCGTTCGAAGAAGAAATATTAAGAGTTGGACCTCTTAAAGCAGACAATAGAGAGATAGACAAACATTTGCAGAATATTCGTAACATACTCTTTTATTCCAATGCTACTCCTATCAGAAAACACACAGGGAATGGTTATTGTTGCGGCTTCTGCCCAGAGATCTTTACCATGCCGAGAGACCTTAAGACACATACGTTACAAAATCATGACAACGAAACAAAAAGTAGTTTCATGAAAGGCTGCCCTATTTTTGACTACGTTGTTAAAGTAGACATCACTGGTCTGAAGTGTGAAATATGCGATCAAGACATTGACGGGTTAGAGAAACTGATGGATCATTTACAATCTAATCATTATAAAATTATACATAAAGATATAAAAAATCATATTTTGTGTTTTAATTTTGAAGGAGATACGTTACAGTGCGCGCTCTGCCCAAAAACCTATGACCACTTTAAGCTGCTACAAGAACACATGAATGTGCACTACAACAATTTTAACTGTGAAATCTGCAACTCTCCCTTTGTTAATAAGAGAACCCTTAAAAGTCACATGAGAAGACACAAACAAGGAGAGTTCTCTTGTTCGTTTTGTTCAAAAGTATTTGACACAAATGTCAGGAAGTTATGCCACGAAAAGCTCATACATATTCTTGTCCAAAAAAGAAATAAATGTCCATATTGCGATGAGAAATTTGTTTCTTACACACAGAGGATTGACCATATGGTAAAAGAGCATGGTGTAGAGCCTCGTGTCCTCAAATGTATGGCCTGTGACAAGACATTTTCTACAAAAGAAAGTTTGACTCGACACACTAAACGGGATCATTTACTTGAAAGGAGACACGAATGCGAGCACTGCGATATGAAATTTTATAGAAAGAAAGCACTGAATATACACATGTTAAAACATACGGGCGATAGAGAGTACAGTTGTGTTATCTGTTTGAAAGCTTTTGCACGGAAGGATCATTTAAAAGAGCATTTGAGAATACATGCGGAGGACAGGAGATATAGATGCGAAGAGTGTGGACTAGCGTTTGTGCAGAAGGCCAGTTGGAGAAGCCATATGCGGACACGTCATGATAAGCAGGTTTAGGTTATGGAGTAACAAAAAACGGAATGCTATTGTAAATCAAGTTAGGGTGTTGTCCTAGAATGTAATGTAAATAAATATACTTTTTGGGAAATAAAAACTTAAATAAATAATTGTCCTTGAATAGTGTAGACAATTCAATTTTTTTTTCCGTATAGTCCCGGGTAGCCGCAGCAGCTTGCATGTGCAATACTTGTTTGCGCTAACCGAACAACATGTGGCGTCCACACCATAGAAGGATGTTTGTCTGATATTACCATTTTGCCGTCTTAACGTTACATGCTCTCTAATGTAAATTCAAATTTGCACAATATTAAGATGGCGCGTGTAGTCGGCCATTAGTTAATACATATCTTTAAAATCCTTCGACACGTAGCAGACTTAGGTCATGCGAACTGTTCATCTGGCGCTATATCAATCTGTCCTCACTTACACCATTTCTCCATTGTGCGGGGCATAGAGGAAAAGAGCATAAAGAGTAATTCTTAAAACCAGCCTACTTAAACTGCGATTATTCCTAACAACAGTTTAAACGACCAGCTATACTAGTTTTAAAATAGACGGTTCTTTATCATGTCTTTCAAATGAATCCCAACGGGTTTCAGCCAAAACTTTTAAAATTTTCAAGGGCCTCGTCTGTATATTATTGCAAATAAAATGTTTACAATATACTCTTCAATGTTTAAATGCAAGCGTTTAGTCTCGAATGAACGTATCACACGCTACTTCCGATTATTGGCATCTACTTCGGCGCACTCAGCATAATTTTGTTCTGGAATCTACTTATATGACCTTATAAATTACTCAAGCAGCTCGTCAAAGATTATTTGCCGGTAATAATTCTATCAAACTTTTGTTTGTAGGTCTCGGCTGCGATACAGAAATTAAATTAGAAACTCATGTAAGTAAAATATTAAACGTACTAATTGCGCCGAGATTTGCAAACACAGACGAAAACATATTTGACTGGACGGTTGCAGTCCCGAAAGAAAGTAGCAAACAGTCGTTCAAAGATGAAATATTAAGAGTTCGACCTCTTAAAGCAGACAAAAGAGAGATAGACAAACATTTGCAGAATATTCGTAACATACTCTTTTATTCTAATGCTACTCCTATCAGAAAACATACAGGGAATGGTTACTTGTGCGGTTTCTGTCCAGAGCAGTTTACTATGCCGAGACAACTCAAGATACATTCATTACAAAAACATGACAACAAAACAAAGAGCACATTCATGAAAGGCTACCCATTCAATTCCTACGTCGTTAAAATAGATATCACTGGTCTAAAGTGCGAATTATGCGGACAAGATATTGATGGATTAGAGCAACTTATTCATCATTTACAATCTGAACACAATAAAATTTTACATACTGATATAAAAAATCATATTTTGCCTTTTAAATTTGAAGGGGACACGTTCAAGTGCGTACTATGTCCTAAATTCTATGAACGATTTAAACTGCTACAAGAACATATGAACGTACACTATAACAATTACAACTGTGAAATCTGCAACTCTCCTTTCGTTAATAAGAGAACCCTTAACGGTCATATGGCGAGACACAAACAAGGAGAGTTCTCATGTTCGTTTTGTTCAAAAGTATTTGGCACAAATGGCAAGAAATTATGCCACGAAAAATTTGTACATATTGGAGATCATAGAAGAAATAAATGTCCACACTGCCATGAAAAGTTCACGTCTTACGCTAAGAAAAATGAACATATGGTGACAGAGCATGGTGCAGACCCTCGTGTCCTTAAATGTATGGCCTGTGACAAGACGTTTACAAGAAGAGATAGATTGACTCGACATACTAAACGGGATCACTTACTCGAAAGGAAGAATGAATGCGAACACTGTGATATGAAATTTTATGGAAGGAAAGAACTGAATTTGCACATGTTGAAACATACAGGTGAAAAGCAGTACAAGTGCGATGTATGTTTCAAAGCTTTTGGACGGAAACATACATTAAGAGAGCATTTGAGAATTCATGCGGATGATAGGAGATTTAAATGTGAACAGTGTGGACAAGCGTTTGTGCAGAAATGCAGCTGGAAAAATCACATGAAATCAAGACATGACGAATTGGTATGATTTTGTGCGTCCAACTGCGAATAGTGGATATTTATGAACTTGGGCACCAGTTGCGCGCTTTTCATTGCGCTGACCTAATTATAGTTTTATCTTTGTCAAGATCAAAGTATGAAGAAAAATTAAGATTGAAAACAGAGCAAACTTATTGAAATAAATAATAAAAAAATAACGTTAAAATATCTACGAAAATTATGAAAGTTACACCAATATTTCGAAATGAGCCAGTTCAGAGCTTCGGTACTGTTTGCAGCGATGACCGTTATTAATATAGGGTGTAAGTGGTTATGTATAGACTATCAACCCGATGCCACTTAATTTATTTGGTCTACATCAGCTAATATCTTTGAATGCAAAACATTGAGAACTTGGCTGTTGTAGTGGGTACCTGTAGTATTCACCAAGTTATAGGAAGTATTCGGGTAGCTAAATTAAACAACAATTCACTGTATAACAGGACAGGTCGCACGTCCGCATCGTTCGAGCGCCAGCAAGCAACTGGCCAATCTGCGGGCGTGCGCCGCTACGTTAGTTTATTATGTCAGTACGCTACAGTACCTAACCGAAGAAATGCCTGTACTTGTTTTGGTTTATGTCAGGCACCCTTTGAAAGCCTGTCATGATTATAACTCATCGTGCCTTCTTAAAATGGTGGATAGATCCCTGATGAATACCTTATTTCGAGTCTCTCTAGCAGGTTCTTATAATATGTTGAATGCACAGGTTACCGTCGATGATTCTACTATTCATCATTCATTCATTTTTTTTTTGTCCATTTTGAAATGGTTGTAAGCTCAGCAATTTCCATACAAACCAACCATGTCACCGTTTACTTGCATTAGGACACAATTGACTTCTAGAATCTGACGGCTTTGAAGGCGGTCTATAACAGAAGTTGAGCGCTCAATGCACTTTCGGGGCCACGATTTTTTTAAGTACCTACTGTTGTCTCTAGTCGCTACCCGCGCAGCAATTCCGTGCTCTGTGGTTTTAAGTTGTAACTTGACCGCTGATGCAACAACTAACTTTTATATTATTACTTTTAATTAATGTAGTTCTAAAACTATGAATCCGTTGGCATAAAGTCATCCGCTTTAATACGGAATATCGGGTGATAGAGTACGGTTTCTCACAGTAAATCTTTAGTTTCCTAGGAAAGCGGTTCCGTCATATTATAACGTCCGTCATGAAAATCTGTCATCTTCACCAGTATTTGACATTAAGGTGTCAAAAAGAACTAACAAACTTACACAACAATTTATAACTAATCTAACTAATATAATTCATTTGCCTCTAGTGTAAACGAGTGTTTAGATTTCAAATATGAAAACAATGATAACGAGTCACCGCACGTCGACTGCGTCAACGCGCCGCACGGCGGCGGTAGACAATACAAAACTTTTAACAATTACCTTCTTATTTTTGTAATGTTAACACTATACGCTCTTACTACTCCTGGACAACAAAAATGTGTAAATAAATTAATTCGAACCGTAAATACGCTCTGTATTTGGACAGCCATTACTGTTCACCGCTTTCATAAGAAACCAAAGCGTTACCATTTAAGCTGATGATAAATAAGATCTTGTATTATTTTGGTGTATCAGATATCCGGTGCGATGAATGATATGCGATCAAAATTTGTGTGTCATTCAAAGTCCAAACTAGTGAGTGATAGTCAAAATCAAAAGTCATTTATTTACATCAGGCTGAGAATTTTCTAACGTCTAAATTATACATGACAGCTTTACCTGGGAAGAAGTGGCGGTACAGACTCCCCAGCGGAATGATACAAGTGTGTGCCACGCAATTAAGATCTGATACATCAAAATGATACAAGATGTCTTCGTTTCCATTTCCTTTGTTATTTAGTACCGACATAGGCGCATAAATAATAAACTTTGTAAAAGTTTCGTTTTTATTATTAATTTTTAATTTTGGAACGTAATTCTTTATCGCACGTTGTTCTCTGCACACTAGTCGAATGACACTTATATTAAGTCACAATTGACGTGACTGTCAAAATTTTACACTTTTTTCGATCTAGCTCTCATTCACCAAGTGTGCAAAAGTTAAAGGAGCTTCGTTCCAACTGGGAGTCCCAACGACACCTGTCGACTGTTTAAAAAATATATAATAATGTAATATTGCTAGTACCTTCGTAATATATTGATGTTTGTAAACATTAGTTGCTTAGCTTAAGTTGAACTGTTCAACTTCAAAATATGTAAACGTTTACATTTATTCGAATAAAGATTCTTCTTAAATAAACCTTGTTGTTTGTTATTATAATACACTGCTAATAAATCAAAAGGCGTTTATTGAAATTTGGCTGAGAATCAGCTTTTTTTTAACGTCAAAATAACAAAGACAGCCCCCCACCCTTCACCACTTCCTAGTTAGTGCTTTAGCTGGGAAGAAGTAGCGCAACAAACTCCCCAGAACCACAGCTGTCAGAACTGTTACCGAATGGCAGTCGGTTACTATTTACGCTAGTAATGAAATATTCAGTTAATAGTAGTAATAATCAACTATTATAAATGGAAACAACATCTTTGCTGGTTGTAGTTGTGATTTTATATTTAAAATTTAGGTGAATCCTCAGCTATAGCCCGCCAAATTCTTTTGTTTTTTGAAAAGAAAACTGTTTTACGCCGTACGTTGATCAAAATGCGATTCGGGACTGTAGGAATGATATGACTCGTAATGTTGAATATTCGAGGGCAGAAGGTGCACTTAAGTGTAGAGTCTTCGAACTTGAATGGTATGATATAATTATTTATTTATATATGACTATATAGCTGCAATTTGCAAATAACCAAAGCAAATTTGAATTTGACGGGCTACAGCTCAGGATTCACCGCCAAATTTATAAAATATTACAGTCGGGAGCATTCGTGCGTACGCATGTAATATTTCTGCTACGTTTCTTTCATCTCGATAAAAATAAAATATTCATGAGGTAGGTTAAATCCTTATGAACCTTATGGTATTGAAAAAATAGCAAGTGAAGTACGATCACATCGCTATCGTCATCAATGGTCTGTATTAACCTATTACCGAATGTTATTGTACACACGGCTACATATCCAGTTTTATCTGACCTCGCATTGTATAGACTTTTTGTAGGTACGATGAGAAGTCAGCTTATACTGGAAATCTATAGCTTGATATATAGTCGTGCGTACGAATCTATATATACATACTCGTACCTAACCTAACTTAAACCAAGCTTTTTTACACACTTTACTCTTTTGCATCTCTTTTGAGTCCTTACTAAATATTAGATATCAATGCAAAAGGAAGTGTGTTAGTTTGTCATTTGCTCAAAGGCAATGACTAAAGACTCGTTTTTTGTCGATTGTGCCTGCTCTTGACGTCGGATCACGCCTGATGGAAAGATATGGTTTCGCATAGATATTATTTTACATAACCCTTAAAGAAGTGAAATGGGCTGTTAAAGTTTTTATTTTAGTTAACCTATGTTGTCCTACTGCTGAGCAGGTCTCCCTCATACTTTTCTAGTTTTCCTTATGACGAATTCATATCGTCACGCCAACGTGGAAGTTGAAGTCGCATCGGGAAAATCTGAAATAACGCGGATGAAGTCACGGGAGAAAGGTAGCCTGATAAACAGAAAATTTACAAACGAAATTAACACTTCGACCTACAAATTAAAAAAAGGAATGCACACCTGCTGTGCTAGCAAAAGCTCAACAAAACCATGCAAATGTACCTTAATCAAATTTTCCCAGCCTCCAAGTCGTTAAAACAATATTTGCTTCTTTTCTTATTTTCGTCTACACTTTCCGTGTAGTGTAAACATCCAAAAATTACAAAAGAATGTTTTCTTTGTAGGTCGAAGTGAAGCGGCAGATCTTGCCAAGAAAATACTATCCGAGATGAAAGACCGCCAGATAGCATCAAATACAAAGACAGCAAAGGTAGTTGGAAAGAAAAATACTAACACAAGCATAGTACAATCAGATACTGACGATGAAGGTAGACAAAATAAGAAAAAGAGTCAGAAGCAAAATGAGGAAGAATTGTTTAAACAACGTTATAATATTAGGGAGATTCTTCTATGTAGCAATGCGACGCCGATTCGTAAGTATGATCTTGGATATGTCTGCTGTTTCTGTCAGAAGCAATACCCTAATGCCGAAGAGCTAAAGACACATACTATCACTGAACACGATGACAGTGATAAACTAGACTTTATGAAAGGACAGCGCACGTTGTACTTCTTAGTCAAGCTAGATATTACCGCACTGAAGTGTACCTTGTGTGACACAGAAATAGATTCAGTTGCAAACCTCATCCAACACCTGAGGAACGAACACGGAAAGCCAATGTTCACAGAAATAAAGAATTATATCATACCATTCAAGTTCGAAGACTCTACACTTAAGTGCACCTTCTGCCCTCGAATATTCAACAGATTTAAGGTTCTGCAAGAGCACATGTACACACACTATAAAAACTTTGTTTGTGACGTATGCGGCACTGGTTTCGTTAACGAGAAAATGCTTAACACACATCGTGACAGCCATAAAGTAGGAGTTTTCAAATGCGGACACTGTCCCGAAGAATTTGACACTCCCAGAAAAAAGAAATACCATGAAAAGACTGTTCACTTATTATCTTTAAACAAATGTGGGTATTGTGACGAAAAGTTTATGTGGTACCGTCAAAAATGTGCTCACATAGCCGAAGTACATGGCATTGTTGTAATTCAACCAAAGGAATGCAAAGCGTGCGATAAAGTATTTCCGTCTGATTCCAAACTTCAGCTTCACGTCAGGAGAGATCACTTGCTGGAACGTAGATTCAAATGTACTGAATGTGATATGGAGTTCTTTTCCAAAGAGTCGTTGAACGATCACATGGTCAAACATACTGGGATCAAAAGATTTTCTTGCAAGGTTTGCTGTAAGTCCTACGGGTTGAAGAAAGCTTTGAGAGAGCATTTAAGGATACATGAGAATGATAGGAGATTTAAATGCGACACATGTGATCAGGCTTTCGTGCAAAAGTGCAGCTGGAAAGCGCATATGCGTTCTAAGCATGGTATTACAGTTTAATCGGAATTGTTTTGTTATCTATAGCTAGGGAACATAAAAAATATTTCATATAAGGATACATGAGAATGATAGGAGATTTAAATGCGACACATGTCATCAGGCTTTCATGCAAACGTGCAGCTGGAAACGCATTACATCTATCGATAACAGACTTTCGAACAAGCCAAGCCGCTGTGGGGCCGTAGCGAATAGTAGGGGAAGGGGGAGGCACTGCTTGATAGTTGCGACCAACTTTTTACCGAATAAATGTCATTTCTAGTTGTTTTATATTCAATAATAATGAATGTGAGAGTCAGTTACCCCACCCAAGGGGTAGTGATGGTAATTTCCCGAGAATATTCTTTTGGAAGGAAATTTACGAGAATCAAAAAATTTGATGACTGTATTGTAACAATCTATGTTTAGAGTAATAGTTTTGAGTGCATTTGAACGTTTTACGAAGTTTACGTCAAAATAATCTACTCCACAACTTTAATTCTCAGTAAATTCTCCTGAGCGAGAATATTTCCGATAAAATTCTCATAAACCCTTTTAAATTTTGTATGGTATTAAATGTTAAATTAGTATTTCTGTATTAAAACAAACAACGAATGAGTTACAATTAATCAACGGTATTAAAATAAAAACATTATAAGACAGGTGTATTCTTGAAATCAAATCAACACAAATTGCTAATGCTATTCGTCCATTGATAACAGTTAATCCATGCCATCTAAGTTGATGTGGTCTTGTTTCCGTCATGATAACCGGCTCATTCTAGTCTGCCTCTTCTTCAGATGTTCTCTCTAAAGATTCGTTGTCTGTTACAGCATGTCAAAGTAGTAAAAAAAACTTATAACATACCGCGCCAAAAACGTTGTGGGACGATTTTTGGGATCCTCTTCTACCCTAATAAAATAGTCAGCTGCAACGAAGTGGGGGGAATATATGTCAGTCGCGTATTAACATAATTGTTACAATAGCACAACAGGCTTCATTTGATACTATGGGTAGCAGAGCAAAGCGGTCAAAGGAACCACGACCTTAATTTTAAATTTTTGGGAGTTAATACCTTAATCTTTGAACCGGAAATCGAGGGTAGTGGTCTAAGGAACCATGATCTCAATTTTGAAGGCTCGTTGATATGCTCTAACTCACTTTAACATGCTAGTACTTTGGACTCCCCCACTACTGGAGCAGCTGACGCTCAATCTCTTATGCTTTATCATGTCACACGTTGTTACTTCGGCCATATCTTACTATCTTCCTACGATTTTTTGTTAATGTATAATTCTAGTTTAGTTTTAAGGGTTGTATTTGGTTCGTTTAATAAATAATTTTCTTCTTACTGTTACATAAACATCTTTCATTCAATCATTTAAATTTTATTCCTTAATATACTACGAAATATTTCGCTAACATTGTATTGCTTCAATATTTGATTCGGTTTCAGCAATGAAGAAACGTATTTTTGATTTGGTTTGCTTTGCAATAGCTTCACAATAATCTCATTTTATTTCCTACATTATCTATCAGACAAAAAAAAAGCAAAAGACAAGTAATCAAAATAATAACAAGAGAAGGTAACTAGATTAGGATAGACGAGTTCGTTATTCTAGGAGTACTCGGTGGCCACCACTACACCGCCCAGGATTGCAATTTATGCAAAAATGTAATAAGTTTGTCTTATTTTATTTTTAAATTATACAATGCTTCGATCGCAATCGAATCGCAGTGACCTTATTAGCGAATAACTATTCGAGACCAGTAAATTGAAACTATGAAAATACCCTGAAAAATGAATGGAACGCAAATAGTGCAAACAAACCACATTCCGGAAGAAACCGACTCCGAAATACTCAATAACCGTTTCCTTTTCTTTGTAGGTGTTCAACGTAACGTGAACGCCAAGATTGAAACCGATTGTGACAAAAAAATTACTCGCAAATGTGCCCGAAGAAAACTCGAACAAGCTGAGGAGCTCAAAATTAATGAGTTAATAAAACAAAGAAGCAATATACGTCTTATCTTGCAATGTTCCAACGCAACTCCTATACGATGCAGAGGGGGCATCGGATATGCCTGCTGTTTTTGCGCACAAGAGTTCCCAGATCCTACAGACTTAAAAAAACACACACTAGAAGGTCACGACGATAAAACTAAACTCAAATTCATGATGGGCAAAATGATGTTCTCGTTCCTCGTCAAATTAGACATCACTGACCTTACGTGTAAAATATGCGAAAACAAAATTTGTTCTTTAGAACAACTTGTAGATCATTTGATCAAAACACACAATAGAAAGATTTACACAGACATTAAGAGCCACATAATGCCTTTTAAGTTCGATGATGATGCACTAAGATGTATGTTTTGCCAAAACGTCTTCAACAAATTCAAGAACTTGCAACAACATATGAACGTACATTGCAGAAATTATATTTGTGAATTTTGTGATGCAGGATTCATAAATAAACACATTCTAGCTTGCCACACAGAAGGGCATAAGACTGGTACATTCAAATGCGATTTGTGTACGAAAGTGTTCGATACCCACAGAAAGAAGAAAAGTCACGAAAAATCCGTCCACATCCACGCAAACTTGCTTAATAAGTGCGGTTATTGTAATGAGAAGTTTACGAATTATAAAAGGAGAGATGATCACTTGGTACAGGTTCATGGAGTTCAGCTTAAACCTGTAAAATGCAACGCGTGTGACAAGACGTTTGATCACAAAGGCGCACTAACCATTCACACGAAACGAGATCACCTTATGGAGAGACGATACAAATGTGCGCAGTGCGATATGAAATTTTTCGGATCTAACGAATTAAAGCTCCACATGGTAAAACATACAGGGGTAAGGGAGTTCAAATGTACTGTGTGCTTTAAGACATATGGCCGGAAGAAAACGTTAAAAGAGCACATGAGAATACATAATGATGATAGGCGGTTTAAGTGCGAGCACTGCGGTCAAGCATTCGTGCAGAAATGCAGCTGGAAAGGGCACATGAGGAATAGGCACGGCGAACTGGTCTGAATAGAATATTTTTTGCAAACCTATCGTACATTAAATACCAGCCTATTATTGTCCCACTGCAAAGTAAAGGCCTCTTCTCATACAGAGAAGGCAGGAGCATTGATCACCACGCTTGCTCAAGACGGGTTGGCGATTTCAGACTTATATTAAGGCGACAATAAGTGGCAGCGACCTTGAGCGAGTGGGAGGAGCATGCGAAACTTTTAAGCGACTCAAATTGCACAGAGCGTTAGCGTCTACCCGGACAATGGTCAGCGATGCACTGCCGCCCGTCGCCCGCAAGAGCCCCCGGTTCAACGCGCATCAAGTTTTTTCGCAAAAACAACCCCCCTTGATTTATCAAACACAATACTAATAAAAGCCGTATACAAAAATTTGGGTAATGCAATTGTCTTTTAGAAGGTGCAGATTTCATGAAAATACGCCCGATAGTTTTTGCGTCATTATCGTTTTTGTGTTCGCGTTAGACATTACTTTAAAAATGAATTACACTATGTTATAAAAATATAATTTCAAATATTCACATATCAAATTACGAAGAAAATAGTCTAGTTTATCATATAATTTTTTCAAACAAATAAGACTATTCGTTTAGACGTGATGTTTAATTAGAAATCATTAAAAGTCGTATATCTGCGCCTTAACTATGTTTTCCTTCACCGATGTCAGTAATGTTTAAGTACGTCAGTAATGTACTATCTTATATTGAATAATTATATTTCTGTTAATACGAATATAAAATTAGTTAGAGTTTTATTTGTGAATTATAAAATAAATGTTTTTATACAAATTGTTTGATTTCAAGCGACCTGTTGAATTTCTAAGGATTTCCCTTTGGGTTAAAGAGTTAGACCTCGGAACTATGACGATCCTTGCTTGCCTGAAAACGCCCTCTATTCTTAAAAAGCGAAAACTATAAAACTTTTTAACAAAAAATTAAATGCAAAAAATAAACCTTTTGGTCTAACTAAGCTCCTAAATTAATATAAATTATGGATTTTGAGTCGGCGCCAAAGTGGTCAATCAGACTGCACTAGCTGGTGCGGGGCCGGGCGCGGGCGCTCCGGTCTTGGCTTCTACGTGTTCACAGTGCCGAACGAGCTACGATACAAATTCTTCCGTATTGATATCCATGACGGCGCTTCGGCGGGTGAATCAAAATGGTTTAGAACCACACGCGCAGTCACCTAACAGACGCTATATCACTGTGAACGATATGGGCGGACTGGATCATTTGAAACACCCGCGCCCGCGCACGCCCAATGCAGACGCGCGGCTTGCGGGAGCACTGTGAACGCAACTGGCGTCTACATACATTAGAGAGTTAGATCCCAACATTGTTCTTCCCTTTGGAGGACAAAGTAGAGTGATAGGTCAAGGAGAGTCAATTATTACTTTAAACATGTTACATAAAAACATTGCGTCGTTTAAACATCATCGTTCTTCTAATGTTTACACAAAAAAAAAATAGATTGAAGTTCTCCAACATTTACATGTTGGAGAACTTCAATCTATTTTATGGAAGGAGGTTGTTTTTTTTTAATATAACACACAACCATTGCGTCTCTTAAACACCATCGTTCTTCTAAAGTGTGTCTGTTGGAGAACTTCAATCTATTTTTATAAAGTTTTTTGTTTTAAGGACTTTTTTCAGAAAAAAGGTATATGCCAAACGAAGCGATTTCGAACGCGTCCTAGACGCTATCTTTTCGTAGCATATTGCAGCCGCCACACTACACTTCAGTACTCTAATATGCTACGTACCAAACTATGTTATATACTATAGATTTTGGTTTCACTTTAGAAGAAAACCATTACACTGACTTATGGCAAAACCCGGACGATTTTTAGTTATGTAATCTAAGTGTGGTGCATAGGTTAATATTTGGTCAAACAGAACTCCCGAGTCACGTATAGTGTCTATTAACTTTGTCCTCAATAATGTAATACACTGTATTAATAAGTATTTCTTTTTGTATTCTTAACGCAGTAATATTTCTTCGGGTGCAAAACAATTAAATGCTGATTAAATTGTTTTGCACCATTGAATCATACTATTAAGATCTTCTGTGAGAGCGAGGAGTCTCTGACAGACTTAATTGTTCTGAGAAACTGTATGTCATCCGCATACATAAATATTTCGGAATACCGAAAACAGCTGGGAATGTCATTAATTAAATAGTTATTGCCCTCAGATTGACCTTGTGTGATTCCAGAGGAGACATTACAGACGATAGATTGATAACCGTTTATCACGGCAAAGAAAGATCTATCTATTAAATATAATTTCACTTATTCAAGCAAGCTGCCAGTAATACCATAAGCACGCAACTTATAAGAAAGGATTTTGTGGGAAACTTTATCAAAGGCCTAGCTGAAGTCAGTATAAATGACGTCAGGCTGATGACCAGCATCAACAGCCCCAATTAAAATTTCAGTAAATGGAACCAGTTTAGTACTTTTCGATCGTGATCAAACAAATCCGTGCTGATGATCGCTTTAAATGGTTTTAGAAATGCGGGCAAAGTAGTGACTTAATTATATTGTCATTGTTATCTGATTTATGTATAACCTTTGCCATTTTCCATTTTTAAGGGAATATGGTAGAAATTAAGGACTTGGTGTATATGAGTAGAATTAGACATGCTAACTACGCCGCGCAAGCTGTAAGTAATAAATATTGGCGATATGCCATATCTAAACTTTTTAATTTTTTGAGTATGATCTCCCAGCTAATAGTTGGAACTTACCTCGACGGCCTTCCGTCTCCACTGTCAGACCATTGATGACAGTCATACCCTGGCTAGGTCTAAAATTCCCATGAAGTTGTAAATGCTGTATAAGCCCAAACACGATGTAATTGCTGTAAACTGTTGAGGAGCTCTCCCAACTGTCTTCCATCTCGATCATCAGATCAACTTCAAGTCTCTATTTTGTTCAAGCGTCATCTGAACTGCACACATGTGCCAAGTTTCAACTCAATCGATTCACAAGTGAAAATTCAGTAGCTGGTAAATCAATCAACCCCTATTTTTTACACTTAGGGGTGTATTTTGTTTTTCAATTTTAAATGTGACTAACTTCGAAGTTTAGTTTTTTTCTTCTTTTTTTTTTACAACACATCTATCTATCTATATATATAAAAATGAATCTCTATTTCTCTTGGTCACGCCATCACGCGTGAACGGCTGGAACGATTTTTTTTTTGTTGTTTTCGTTATTGTCAGGAGAAGGATCTTATGAAATAAAAAAATAAGGAAGTTGATCGGAACGTTACAAAATTTAAGAAAACTTAACGCCAATATTAATTTTAAATAACTGTCAGTTGTTAGAAATAACTGTCTGCCATTGAGAGAATGCGCGCTGCAAATATCGTTTAACACAGATGGATCGGTTGTTATATGAGGCGATAGTTTTAGTTTTAGTCAATAGTCAAAACTAAACGACATATGGCTCATTTGGAGAAACATCGACGTAAATGTAATTTTTCCCAAAAATGAGTTGTTGATATTTGTGCCCGAATAAATTTTCAGTGGAGCAGACGAGTGAAATATTTATTATGTATTGGGATTTATCAACATTTCAGAACTAGAATTTACCGTCTCGTTCTGAAATGTTGAACCCCATTACAAAAAAATACCCAATTTAAATCACTCTCCTGATATATTTGAAAAGCACCAGTTACGTCGTTGTTTCTCCAAATGAGCGATATGACATTCATAGTTAAGACAGGACAACGTCGGTCGGGTCAGCTTGTTAACAATAAAAAAGAAATATCAAAATAGGACTACTCTGTAAAAAGTAATGCGTGGTGATATATAAAAAAAAACGTCGACTTGATAACCACCTCCTTTTATTTCGTCGGTTAAAAACCACGTTACAATTACGTGCAATAAGGATGGCGACAAACGAATTAAAACATAGTTTTCTTTATAGGTACTCGAGATAAACCTATCAAGGCTACTAAAACAAATAAAGAAGATAAACCAAAACAAACGAGCAAAAACCAAGGTCCGTCAACGATCGGTAAAACCAGAAAAGAATCGATGGAAGAAATGAAGAAACATCACACAAACCTCAAAGAAATTCTAACTTGCTCCAATGCCACGCCCTTTGTTGGAGTCAATTATCGAGGTTATTTGTGTTCCTACTGCGATTCACAGTATCCAGAACCTGGAGCCCTAAAGAAACATACTCGTGACAATCATAAAGATTTAATGTACAATTTAGTAACTCCACAAAATAAAAAATCTAAAATCGGAATAGACAAGTTTTGTATAAAACTGGACATAACCGGCTTACGATGTACACTCTGCGACACTGACATAGACACGTTAGAAAACTTGATAAAACATCTAGAAAGTGACCACAAAAGGGAAATACACACGGAAATTAAAAATCAACTCTTACCGTTCAAGTTTTTCAGTGATACGATGAAATGTTGTGTGTGTCCAAGCAAATTTCAAAAGTTTAGATGTTTGCAAGAGCACATGAAAATACATTATAGGAATTTTATTTGCGATGAGTGTGACATGGGATTTATAACCAAAGAAGGTCTCAGGCGTCACATCGCCGAACATACAACAGGCGTTTTTAAATGTAATTCGTGTTCAAAAACCTTTGAAACTAAGAAGAGGGCACAGCGTCATGAAAAAGTTGTTCACGTAAACAAGGGTTTGTTATGTAAGTGTGGGTACTGTAATGAGAAATTTAAGACTTTTCTGAGAAGAGATGAGCACTTGGTGGAAATGCATGGAGTCCAGTTGAAGATTGTCAAATGTCAGGCGTGCGACAGGATGTTTCCTAACACAAAAGCACTAAGGGTCCACACGAGACGGGACCACTTGATGGAGAGACGGTTCAAATGTACACAATGCGATAAGGAATTTTTTAAAGATGAAGATGTTAAGTTGCACATGGTAACGCATACAAAAACAAGAGAGTTTCAATGCACTGTGTGCCTAAAGTCATATGGCCGGAAGGAAACTTTAAGGCAGCATATGGAAATACACAGTGACATTAGACGGTTTAAATGCGAGCACTGCGGTCAGGCATTTGTGAAAAAAGCCAGCTGGAAGGGGCACATGAGGAGTAGGCACGGTGAACTGGTCTGAATTCTACAGTATGACTGGTTCAACGAACAAGGAACTTTAATTAAGGCGCTTCCCTGACCAAACGACCTTGAGCGTTCGGTCCTTCTCTGTTCCGTCGCTGAGTCTCGCTCTGTCCCGCTCCCTGCGCATTTATCATAGGATTCTCAAACATTGTGGAATTATTTTAATAATAAAAGACAAGTGAGCTTTTGAAATAAAATAAAACAACAATTATTTAGATTTTTAAAATATCTATCCAGTAGTGTAATCCTTAAATTATTAGAACGTCACCTTCAAGAAAAGATGCATGCAATCAATAATTTTAGTCACTTTTTTATAAGGAGATTTTAAATGTATTTAGAACACATAAAAAAAAATAAGAACGAGCAATGTGATGATAGGATAACGAACATTAATAATGTGCTTTTAGATGTAGTTAATTAACCATAGTGAATGAGTTAATAGCCTCTGAATAACGCACTATGGCAAGGTTTTGTTCGGGGTACTGTCTTAAGAGTATGATAAATTATGCTCATATTACATGAAACGAAACAAGATATCAATAACACTAAACATGACATAAATCGCATAGGAGATGACGCATACACATAGACTTGCGGTGTGGCTTTCGGCCATTTTTTCTAGTGTATAAATAACTTTGTAGTGTTTTTTTTTATCTAAAATAGTTTTTATTACATTGTCAACATACACAAAGTGGATTAAATACGTATTATACGTATATTTAAATACGTAATTAATACATCTCGCGGAATGCATAACCTCCTCCTTTCGGCCGGTTAATAAATACATATATTCAAAAAACCTTTATTTCTGATACTGTTACATACAAGTACATAATTATTATCTAAATTAAAAATAAATATTGATGTTCATGATTTGATTTCAATATCTGTAGTTGTTCATTATTATTTAATTGTTAAAAAAATTGTGAGCAGGTTCGATAATTTATATGGATGTTTTTTGTCGAATCAGTTTTCGAAATTTTTCAAAATACCGGAGATATGGGGGTTGAAAACGAAAACCAATCTTATTTCAGCCATTTCGCGCTGTTTGCGCGCACTTTTTGTTTTTACGGGGACTACATGACCTAAACGCAAATTTATAATGCCTCAAAATATATGATCCACTGCAGTAACCAAAATCAGAAAAATATATGATATTCTTCTGGATATATGCTAGTTAGATAGTGTGTTGATAACATAATACAATTAACTTGATATGATGAAAAAAAACACGAAAACACCTCTAAAAAAATGTTTTAGCGATTAAAAACCATACTAATATACATGCAAACATTCAGATTTTTTGTCAGATTATTCTACAAGTAACATACTAGCGTAATAGTGTTTTAATTTTTTAGTCCAATGAATAGATTTTTTGTAAATCCATAATTGCTTCATATTTTGCAATAAATTACCAGCGTTGTGCCATCGCGCATCTCTTTCTTTTCTATGCAATCCGACAGTGACCGCGCTTTAGCTCTTGTAAGCCTCTTAAGGTGCGCGGTGCAAACATTTATATTTTAATAAATGTTCACTGTTCAATGCGCTGTTAACTTTAACAGCTAACAGTTGTAAACTATGCAAAGACAGACTCGTGAGGTCTACACCGCACTCAAACTCAAACTCAAAGCATTTATTTCAAATAAACCAATTACAGGCACTTTTAAATTGTCAAAGGGTCAGTCAGTCAGGAAAATGAAGCTAGTTGCCCATTCCAAAGCGTAGTAGGTACCTAGCGAGAAGAACGGGCAAGAAACTCCATGGACACTCTTTTAAATCAACATATAGTTACAAAAAACAAATTGTTTACATCATCCATGCTCAAATAAAAAATGTGAGAACGATGTAGAACGACGTGCACGTTTAAAGTATTCGTAGTAAAAAAGATAAAAAAAAACAATTCAAAAATTTAAATTAAAATAAGCCGTGGCAGCCAAGAGTTGACCAGTCCCTACTGACGGCGCCCGTTCACGAACATGACGTATGGATCAGCACCATTCAGCTCAACCATTTTGAAGGGCACTGAGCCACTAGTTTTATTTAATCTAGAAACTCCAATGTATTTATTTAAAACTCTAATTTTGTTTGTCTAATTATTGTTAAAATTCATGTTTAAGTTATTATGAATGAACTAGTTTTTAATTAGAAAATAATGATTTTATTTAAATGCAATTTTTGGGAAATAAAAAAGCCTTTAGCTTTTTGGGATTTCGTTCGTGAAATATATTGTTTTCTTTACAATGGTTGTTTTCATTTCAAGAGACCTGTTGAAATTCGAAGGATTTGTTATTGTGAACGGGAGGACTGTGTGGGTTTTGTTTTATTCTCAGTTAGTTTTAATGATAATCTGGCAGTTTTAGTACTTTATGCGGCCTACCCAAATTTCCTTTCTTTGGTATTGTTCGTCGAGTCGTTGAGCCCCTTAAGTTCTGAATTGAGCTACAAGATTACTGACAAATACGTGTACTGACGGGACAGGTCTAGTCAAATCTGTATGGTCCTTTCCTCAAAATACCATCTCATTGATCTGCGTTGTCCTCATATGACCTGACCAAGATTATGTCTGGACTTTAAAAGAGATATTAACCTCCGAGTTTGTTTCGGTCTTCCCTCTCAGATTAGTCCGATAGGAAACACCTAACTTATCAAGTTTTGAAACATAACTTATTTTTGACGTGTATAAAAGTGTTTTTCAGAACCAATTTATCGAATTAAATATCATTAAGTATCAACTGTTAATTCTTGGAACTATGACGTAACTTGCGTGCTTAATGTCCTGGATTCTTAAAACTAAGCTTGTAACAAATAAAAAAAAACCTTTTCTTAGTAGGTACTCAACGTAAACCTATCAAAAACAAATACCTAAACTATCGCCTTATTCCCATGGGGGCAGGCAGAAACTACAGAACACACCTGCTACGATCCTTACAATAAAACAATGAAAACAGAAGCTTTGTTGATCAACAACTGCTTACAATAGAGCTACAGAAAGTACTACAGCGGGCACAAATAAAATATCAAATATTCCGAATGTACCACAGAACGTACGTTAGTTGAAAGGGTTTCCTTTTAGTTTTAAGTGGTAGACCACTAAAGTTGAGAAGCTCCATGCTTGCCTGAGCACGTTCTACAAGCAAGGTGTTCAGCTGCAGGTGTTTTGCTGACATTGGTGCTTAAAGAGCGATGCACTTCAATGCATTTACATAACGAGGTTAGATGGGGCGCCTCGGTATCAGTATGGTCACACATGGCCGTAGATTAAAAATAATACTTCAAAAACTTGTAGGAACTGTGTATTTATTAACTCACGCACACTAATTACCAAAATGCTCAACGATTAAGCCGATCAGAACAGATTCGAATTGGAAACGCTGTAAATTCGATACAGCACGTGGTGACAATAGAAAACACGACCGTTCGCGTTTGCGTCTCACAGAATAATATCTGCCCGCTCTCACCGTCACCGTCATATTCCGCAGGATGACAAATGTCGGTGACTGACAGATGTCTACCGTCAGTCATGTGACGGCTGTCAATTTTATGTCACCACAGCCGTATCGACCTTACCCAAGTGTAACACTTGACGTTTCCGTTTGATTAATTTACATTGAAGTAGCTTCCTAGTTTCTTAATCAAAATAAAAGATGGAGCCATGGTGATGCCATCGCTGCGACATATTTATACATTATTATTAAGTGCAATTAAAACTAAACTCGAATTATATTTTTTTCATCCAACTGACAGTAAGCATACAGTCAACAACCTAAAGTTCAACAAAATATACTTCGGAACGGCCGGAATTGATCCTATCTAATTACTCTTGAAACCAATTTACGTTACTCTAACCTACAAAGATGGTGACACATATATTAAAACATCGTTTTCTTTATAGGTACTCGAGATAAACCAATCAGGAATCCTAAAACAAATTATAAAGATAAACCCAAACGGAGAAAAGGAAAAAATGGACTTCCCTGTAACATTACTGTAGCGAGGTTAGAAATGATGGAAGAAATGAAGAAGCACCTCACTAATCTAAAAGAAATTCTGACTTGCTCCAATGCCACACCCTTTGTCGGAGTCAATTATCAAGGTTTTTTGTGTTCCTACTGCGATTCTCAGTATCCAGACCCGGCAGCCCTGAAGAAACATACTCGTGACAATCATAATGATTTTTGTAACTTAGTAACTCCACAAAATAATAAATCTAAAATCGGAATAGACAGCTTTTGTATAAAACTGGACATAACTGGCTTACGATGCACACTCTGCGACACTGACATAGACACGTTAGAAAACTTGCTAAAACATCTAGAAAGTGACCACAAAAGAGGAATACACACGGAAATTAAAAACCAACTCTTACCGTTCAAGTTTTTCAGTGATACGATGAAATGTTGTGTGTGTCCAAGCAAATTTCATAAGTTTAGAGGTTTGCAAGAGCATATGAAAATACATTATAGGAATTTTATTTGCGATGAGTGTGACATGGGATTTATAACCAAAGCAAGCATCAGGGGACACGTCGCTACACATAATACAGGCGTTTTTAAATGTAATTTGTGCACAAAAACTTTTGTTACTAAGCAGAAGGCACGAAATCATGAAAAGACTGTTCACGTACATAAGCATATGATGAATAAATGTGGGTACTGCAATGAGAGATTTAAAAATCATGTGAAAAAGGATGAGCACTTGGTGAAAATACACGGAATCAAGTTGAAGGTTGTCAAATGCCATGCGTGCGATAGGACGTTTCCTAACACAAGCGCACTAAGGGTCCACACGAGAAGAGACCACTTGATGGAGAGACGGTTCAAATGTACACAATGCGATAAGGCATTTTTCAAAGAAGCCGATGTAAAGTTTCACATGGTAACGCATACAAAAACAAGAGAGTTCCAATGTACTGTGTGCCTGAAGTCATATGGCCGGAAGGAAACTTTAAGGCAGCATATGGAAATACACAGTGACATTAGACGGTTTAAATGCGAGCACTGCGGTCAGGCATTTGTGCAGAAAGCCAGCTGGAAGGGGCACATGAGGAGTAAGCACGGCGAACTGGTTTGAATTATACATTAGGACTGGTTCAACAAACGAGGGACTTGCTCATATTACATGTAACGAATAAAAATGTCAATAACATTAGACATGACATAAATCGCATAGGAGATGGCGTATACACATAGACTAGCAGAACTTAGTGTGAGAGTGTTTTCTTTTGTAAAAAAGTTTATTTACACTGTCAATATACAGAAAGTGGATTCAATACATAAATAATACATCTCGCGGAATGCATAACCTCCTCCTGTCGGTCGGTTACTAAATACATAATATGTTCAAATAGCTTTTATGTCTGATACTGTTATATGAAATTACATTTCTATAATTTATAAAATACAAATTGGGATTTACTTACATTATCACAAGTTTTATCCAATTATTTTTCTTACTTTATTTAGTTATTTCACTTACATTCCATGCACTTGTAAATTACATATTATCTAAATTAAAAATAAGTATTGATGTACATTATTTGGTTTCATTAATTGTTGTTGTTCATTATTTTATTATATTGTATTTAAATTGTTATGAATCATCGAAATCGCTAACATTAGTATCAGCTTGCCTTTTGGCGAGCGGCGCGCAATGATCGTTGACATAACGATCCCGCATGACGTGAACCTCGTGAAAGCCGAGAAAGATAAACAAATCAAGTATCTTGACTTGGCTCACGAGGTTGTCGACATGTGGGACGTGGACTCAGCGATCATTGTGCCGATAGTCGTGACTGCCAATGGCTTAATAGCAAAGAGCCTCGACCAACACCTGAGGAGGCTCTCGTTGGGCAGCTGGATCAAGGGCTTGATTCAGAAGGCGGTACTTCTGGACACGGCTCGCATTGTTAGAAGATTCCTCTCTCTGGAGCCCTGACCACCGGTAGCTTGGACCCTGTTCCCGATATAGGTGGGCTACTATTTTTTATATTTTTAAATGTTTTTATATTCTTTATATTTTAATATTTAAAAATATAATTTATATGTATATAAAGAAATAAAGGAATATAATAATAATAATAAATATTAATAATAATTAATATAATATTAATATATAAGATGAATATTTTTCCCCGCCCACGACGCCACCACCTGCTCGTGCCTGCCACCTGCCACAAGCTCCCGGCGGAAGTGTGCAGCGCATGAGATGGACACGATCCATTAACGAAAACGTCATGCGCTCTTAATATGGGGCTACAGAGGGGGGAAACAATCTGACCGCTTACCGTGTTCGGATGCTCTCGCTTTCTTTTTCAGGTGCTTGAGCCAGCTGTCAACGTTTCGGCACAACGACTGTCGGATCAGGTGCGGGTCATCCAACGTAATCATATGTTGGATGACATTGTACTTGATTGCCTGCGGAGTGAAATGCAGAGTAGTCATGTCATCGCCCCCCCGTCGCAGACTGTTGTAGTACTACCACAGTCTTATCACAAGTCAAGCAGACGAGGGGAGTGATGACAGGGCTACAAACGTAAGTGCCCAGTGCAATGAGGAATTGAGGAGTGCTTTGGAGGATGCGATTCGGGAATATCGGTTCATGTCGCCCGAACTTAGACCAAGCTTACCTCGTTTGCCCATGCATAACTAAAATAGGGCGCTGGTGGCGGCTCTGGATTCGCAGTTGTCAAACTATTTTGATGACTGCGAAGACTTCACCGATACTCATTCGATTCTGTACTGCGCGGCTGTAGCGGCATGTCGTGTAGCTCACGTCAAATTTGCTAATGATTCTAGGGCTGCACGACCGAAACCAGCTGTACCAGTTTGGTGGTGCAGAATTGAGCGCCGTATTGGTGGGGCCAGAGCTCTCATCGGCAAACTAACCTGCTTCAGGGAAGGCAATACTCGCCCTAGAGTGATGCGCTTTGTGAGACGCGCGTTCGCAGGGACTGATATCAGCCCTCAGGACTATATGTCCTGTGTCACAGAGCGCATCGACTTCCTGAAGCAGAAAGTGTATGCATGGGCGAACCGTATTCGTAGGTATAAGCGGCGAGTGGAGCGGTACACTCAGAATCGCACCTTCCAGCGCGATGAAAGGTGGGTTTATAGGGGTTGGGAGCGACCGGATCAAGCTGTAGCTGACACGTGCCTACCAGATGATGATGCCATGTGTTCTTTCTGACGCAATATCTGGTCGGTGCCTGTCAGTCACACTGAAGGTGAATTGGGCTCGGGAAGTCGAGCGAGCCTGCGATCCGATACCAGAAATGGGGGCTACTACCATCTGCCCCCAAGATGTAACTCGTGCAGTCCGCCCGCTGCCTAACTGGAAGTCTCCAGGGCCGGACGGACTGCACAATTTCTGGATCAAATGGTTCGGTAGGTCGCACGCTCGCTTGGCGGCTCAGTACCAGGTTGCTTTGGAATCTGGTTCGCTACCCCAATTCCTAACAACAGGAGTTACCCACCTGCTCCATAAATCAGGTAACACTACGGAACCCAAAAATTATAGGCCGATCACGTGATTACCGACGGTCTATAAAGTTCTTACATCCATTTTGAGAGATAAAATTAACAAACATATAGACACCAACACCATCATGTCTCCTTCTCAAAATGGATGTAGGAACGGGTCCCGTGGTACTAAGGAGCTACTCCTCATTGATATGGCCATTAGCCAACAGGTTCGCCGTTTCCGAAAGGATCTGTCGACATGTTGGATAGATTACAAGAAGGCCTATGACTCGGTGCCACATACATGGCTTATGAGGGTGCTGGAGTTGTATAAAGTAGATGCAACTCTGCGCACCTTCCTGAGGTCATGTATGGGGCAATGGAGAACGGTCCTTCACTATCCAGGATGTCGAAATGTCCAGAAGAATAACGAACCGATAAGGATCGAGTGAGGCATATTTCAGGGTGATAGTTTGAGTCCGCTTTGGTTTTGCTTAGCCTTGAATCCTCTAAGCACACTGTTGGAGGATTCAGGTCTAGGCTATCGGCTGAGGAGAGGTGGTCAGGTTATATCTCACCTCCTCTGCATGGATGACCTAAAACTTTTTGCCCCCAACAATTTGCAACTGATGGATCTACTGAAAGTAACTGAAACTTTCAGTAGCGCCATCAGGATGGAATTTGGTGTGGACAAATGTGCGGTCATGCATGTAAAGCGAGGGGAGATTGTGGAATCCGTCGGAACCCAACTCTCGGATTCCATAAACCTTAGAGCCCTCTCCGCATCCGAAACCTATAAGTATTTGGGTATATCGGAAGTATTGGGCATCAATGGTACTGACATGAAGCAGTCATTAAAGGAACGCTTCTTTGGCCGCCTGAAAAAAGTATTTAATAGTCTTTTATCAGGCGGAAACAAGGTGCGCGCCTTTAACGGTTGGGTTTTGATGTACTCTTTCGGCATACTCAAATGGACTCAGACCGAACTTGAAGCCCTGGATAGGAAGGTCCGTACACTGCTGACTGCAAATCGAATGCATCACCCACGATCATCGGTAATGAGGCTGTATATCCCGCGAAAGTGTGGAGGTCGAGGCTTTTTAAATGCTAAGACCCTCCAAAATCGCGAGATATGCAGTCTCAGGGAATACTTCTTAGAAGCCGACGTGGGGATGCATACAGATGTGGTCACAGTGGACAAGGGCCTCACCCCGCTCTCCTTAGCTAAAGAGAACTGGCGCAAACCAGTAGTGCTTGACACTAATTATCGCATGGAAGTATGGCAGAGTAAGGAGCTTCACGGACGCTTTTTTCGGGCCCTACATGGGCCCGATGTAGACCAACTAGCGTCCGTAGCCTGGCTGCGTTTCGGTGACCTCTTTGGAGAAACCGAAGGTTTTGTCTGTGCAATTATGGACGAAGTTATGATGACAAACAACTACCGGAGATTTATTGTGAAAGACGGCACCGTTGACATCTGTCGGGCATGTCACCGTCCGGGTGAATCAATCAGACATATTATCTCTGAATGTTCTCGTCTAGCTAACGAAAAGTACTTGCATAGACACAACCTTGTAGCCAGGATTATCCATCAGCAACTTGCTCTGAAATACAGTCTTGTAGAGTCGGAAGTGTCGTACTACAGGTATGTGCACGACCCAGTTCTCGAAAATGGACATATCACATTGTACCGGGATCGATCCATCATCACTGACAGGACTATTGTTGCCAATAAGCCTGATATAGTGGTGGTGGATCGATTAGAGCGGCCCGCAATGATTGTTGACATAACCGTCCCGCATGACGGGAACCTCGTGAAAGCCGAGAAAGATAAACAAATCAAGTATCTTGACTTGGCTCGCGAGGTTGTCGACATGTGGGATGTGGACTCAGCGATCATTGTGCCGATAGTCGTGACAGCCAATGGCTTAATAGCCAAGAGCCTCGACCAACACCTGAGGAGGCTCTCGTTGGGCAGCTGGATCAAGGGCTTGATTCAGAAAGCGGTACTTCTAGACACGGCTCGCATTGTTAGGAGGTTCCTCTCTCTGGAGCCCAGACCGCCGGTAGCTTGGACCCTGTTCCCGATACCGGTGGGCTACTATTTTTTATATTTTTAAATGTTTTTATATTTTTTATATTCTAATATTTAAAAATGTAATTTATATGTAAATAATGGAATAAAGGAAATAATAATAATAATATTTATTCGCAAAAAACGTGTATACATACACACACACGTAGGTGCATATATGTAGGAGGGCAAAATATAAACAAAGTAGTTGTGCTTAATACGTTTGCCAAAACGTCATGGCATGCAAATCTTTAGAAAAATTGAATTTATATTATTTAATTTTCAAATAATTATAATTAACAGAATAAAATCTTTATATAAATTTAAATTGTATGTAAGTAGAATAAACATGTCACAGTCCAATTAGTAATAAAAGATCATTATAACATGTCACAATTATAAAAAAGGAGTACAAATAATAGTCAAACAATCAGAATAACAAGTTACAATTATAATTAATAAATTAATAATGAATTCAATTTGGTAACTTATCTGCTATAAAATCGTTTAATGAATAATAACATTTATCCACAAGTAATTTTGTAAGGTGCTTTTTAAATTTAAGTAACGGTTGCTCTCTTATACTATGGGGTATTTTATTATAAACAGTAGGTGCCATACAAATCACTGCCTTTTTTAACAGTGCTATATTATATGCACCTGTGTACAATAGACTCTTATACTGAGATCTCATAATGTTATTTCTTTTCCTGACCTCATTTAAATATGGAAATAAATGTTTATTTGTTTTGACGAATATAGCCAATTTTAAAATATACAGACATGGAAACGTTAACAGTTTATTCGTTTTAAAGACAGAGATACAACTATCCGTTACTTTTAGACCAAACATGGCTCTAAGGCAACACTTAAAAATGCTTTCCCTTTCGCTGCAATTGCCCCAGAATATTATGCCAAACCTTAAGACCGACACAACCAGACCATGGTAAGCCACTAGTAGTGATTTAGAGTTAATTTTTTTCGACATATTATGTAAAGCATAAGCGGAAGAGCTTATTTTTTTGCAAATTTCTTCAGCGTGAGCTTTCCAAGTTAGTTGGCTGTCAATTGAAATTCCCAATTTATTTCTCTTGTTTCTTATCATGTGACCTATCCAGTTCCATTTAAGTTTTTCACTGTCAATGAGACGTAAGACCGAAGTTACAAATGTCACTGTAACTTTTACGTCCTATTTATTTGATAGTCTGATTTGTCCCGTAACTTGATGTTTAGAATGCTTCTCGCCATTTCATTTTGTCAGACTCTAAAGTGCTGCTTCATATTGCTTAGTGAGGGCCCAGGTTTGTGATCCGTAGGTCAGTTGAACATGGCAGTAAGCATGAGTTGAACATTTAAGTCTTGTCCTGCATTGGTATACAGTGCAAATTCTTCATAACTTTTAAGAGAACCATTTTTTTTTCAGATGTAGCTTATTCTGGTGTCTATTTCCTTTGTATTGGTTTTATGGTGAAATTATTTGACCTAAATTTTATATGTGTACTGGTCAACATATTCTATTTAGTTGGAGAGGTTTTAACATGATATGTCATTAATTTGGTTTGTCTACACATTCATAGTAAAATCTACAAATTTGCATTCTCGTTCTAATTGCGTTATCATTATTTCCAAGCTTTTATGGTTTTCACTAAGCAGAATTAGATCATCTGCCAATCTTAGGTGGTCTAGCTATTCACCATTTATATTGATTCCAAATGTATCCCAATACACTTTGCCTGAATATCCTTTCTAATACTGGCGTAAATAGCTTTGGCGACAAGGGTCTCCTTGACGTACTCCCTTTTTTATTTTGAACTTTAGAAATAAATAATAAATTTTATACATATTATGTACAAAGACCGTGAATGTTTTTTTTATCTTCTTAATTTGGATTGAGGTTTGAATACCGTAGCATTTAAACTACTTATCCGATTTTGATGAATGAGGTGACAATCGATTCGTTGTTGTTCCGGTTGATAATCTAGGCTACATTTTATACGAACAAAATCTATATGACGGATGCTGCATCCAAAAATGTGTGTGACGTCGACTACACGAAATCGGAAAAATAATACAGCTGTCTTGTTTATACCGTTTTAGTACGCGTTTTGGTCATCGTTTGGTTTTAGTTATTAACTTTCTATTTTTTCTGAATTCTTTTGTGAAATAGTATGTTCTCATTGCAATGGTTTTTCATTTCACGTGATTTGTTGAACTTCAGTTTATAAATTGTGAATGTGAGGACTATGTGGGTCATTCTTTTCTTTTTCAGTTAGTTTTATTGATTATTTGGCAGTTTGAGTAGTTTATGCGCCTTACACAGATGTCCTCTCTTTGGTATGGTTCGTCGAGTCGTTGAGCTCCTTAAGTTCTGAGTTCAGCTACAAGATTACTGACAAATGCGTGCACTGTTTGGACAGGACAGGGCTACTCAAACATCTGTGGTTCTTTCCTTAAAAGACCATCTTATAAATCTGCATGGTCCTCATTTGACCTGACCAAGATTATGTCCGGACTTTAAAAGAGATATTAACCTCTGAGTTTGTTTCGGTCTTCCTTCTCAAAGTAGTTGGATAGGAAGCACCGAACTCGTCTAGTTTTGAAACATACGTTATTTTTGACGTGTAAAAGTGTTTTTCTGAACCAATTTACAGAATTAAATATCATTTATTTTCAATTATTAAGCGTCGGAGTAATGACATAGCTTGTGTGCTTAAAACATCCTCTATTCTTAAATATATTTTTAGCTACGTTCAACGCTACCGGCAACAAAGATTGTGACAAACAAAAAAAAAAACCTTTTCTTAGTAGGTATTCAACGTAAACCTATCGAGAATCCTAAAACACATACCTAAACTAACGCCTTTTTCCCATGGAGGCAGGCAGAAACTATAGATCGCCACCTGTTACGATCCTTACGATAAAACAATGAAAACATAAGCTTTGTTGATCAACAACTGCTTACAATAGAGCTACAGAAAGTATTACAGCGGGCACAAATAAAATATCAAAAATTCCGAATGTACCACTGAACGTATGTTAGTTGAATGTTGAAGGGTTTCCTTTTAGTTTTAAGTGGTAGACCACTAAAGTTGAGAAGCTCCATGCTTGCCTGAGCACGTTCTACAAGCAAGGTGTTCAGTAGTTGTATTTGTGTATTGACAGTTTTCCTGAAATTGGTGCTTAAAGAGCGATGCACGTCACTGTATATATATATTATTATTAAGTGCAACTAAAAATCAACTAGAATATCTTATTTTTTTCATTCAACTGACAGAAAGCATACAGTCAACAGCCTCAAGTTTAACAAATTTTTCTTCGGGAACGGACGCAATTAATCCTATCTAATTACTCTTGAAACCAATTTACTCAACTCAACTTAAAGCACTTGAATTGTCAAGGGGTCGGTCAGTCAGAAAAATGAAGATTGTTGCCCATTTCAAAGCGTAGTAGGTACCTATGGAGAAGAACGGGCAAGAAACTCCATGGACACCCTTTTAAATCAACATAATGGTACAAAAAAAAAATTGGTTACATCATTCATGTTGAAATTATAGATGTGAGAACGATGTAAATGTGTGATGTTACTTTACTCTAACCTACAAAGATGGTGACAAATATATTAAATCATCGTTTTCTTTATAGGTACTCGAGATAACCCTATCAAGGCTACTAAAATAAATAAAGAAGATAAACCAAAACAAACGAGCAAAAACCAAGGTCTCACAGCGATAGGTAAAATCAGAAAAAAATCGATGGAAGAAATGAAGAAACACCACACAAACCTCAAAGAAATTCTTACTTGCTCCAATGCCACGCCCTTCGTCGGAGTCAATTATCTAGGTTATTTGTGTTCCTACTGCGATTGTCAGTATCCAGACCCGGCAGCCCTGAAGAAGCATACTCGTGACAATCATAAAAGCTTATACGACTCTGTAATACCTAATGTTAATAAGAACACTATAGACGAGTTTTGTATAAGGCTTGATATAACTGATTTACAATGCACACTCTGCGACGCTGACATAGACACACTAGAAAACTTGATAAAACATCTAAAAGGTGATCACAAAAGAGATCATATACATACGGAAATCAAAAACCAACTCTTTCCATTTAAGTTTAATAACGAAACCATGAAATGTTGTTTGTGCTCCAGTAATTTTGAAAAGTTTAGAAGTTTGCTAGAACACATGCACATTCACTATAGGAATTTTGTATGTGATGAGTGTGACATGGGTTTCATAACCAAAGGAAGTCTCAGGCGACATGTTGCCGAACATACGACAGGCGTTTTCAAATGTAATTTTTGCTCTAAAACTTTTGAAACTAAGAGGAAGGCGCAGGGTCATGAAATATCTGTTCATGTAAACAAGGGTTTTAGTAGTAAGTGTGGGTACTGTAATGAGAGATTTAAGAATCAGAGGAGAAAGGATGAGCACTTGGTGAAAATACATGGAATCAAGTTGAAGGTTGTCAAATGTCATGCGTGCGAGAGGACGTTTCCTAACACAAACGCACTAAGGGTCCACACGAGAAGAGACCACTTGATGGAGAGGCGGTTTAAATGTACACAATGCGATAAGGCATTTTTCCAAGCTGCCGATTTAAAGTTTCACATGGTAACGCATACAAAAACAAGAGAGTTTCAATGTACTGTGTGCCTGAAGTCATATGGCCGGAAGGAAACTTTAAGGCAGCATATGGAAATACACAGTGACATTAGACGGTTTAAATGCGAACACTGCGGTCAGGCATTTGTACAGAAAGCCAGCTGGAAGGGGCACATGAGGAGTAAGCACGGCGAATTGGTCTAAATTATACATTATGACTGGTTCAACGAACGAGGGATTTATTTAAGGATACGATAGTGACATTTTTATTCGTTACATGTAGTTGAGCATACTCAACTACATGTAACGAATAAAAATGTCACTAACATTAAACGTAACATAAATCGCACAGGAGATGGCGTATACACATAGACTACTGGAACGCAGTGTGAAACTTTCGGCATTTTTTATAGTGTATAAGTAAATAAATTTGTAGTGTTTATTTTTTTTGTAAAAAAGTTTTTAATACATTGTCAACATACAGAAAGTGGATTAAATACATAATTAATACATGTCGCGGAATGCATAAACTCCTCCTTTCGGTCGGTTAATAAATACATATATTCAAATAGCTTTTATTTCTGATACTGTTACATGCAGTTACATTTCCATCATTTATAAAATAGAAATTGTTATTTACTTACTTTATCACAAGTTTTATCCAATTAATTTTTTACTTTATTTACTTATGTCACTTACAGTCCATGCACTTGTAAATTACATATTATCTAAATTAAAAATAAGTATTGATGTACATTATTTGGTTTCATTAATTGTTGTTGTTCTTTATTTTATTATATTGTTTTTAAATTGTTATGAATCATCGACATCGATAACATTAGTATCAGCTTGCCCTTTGACATACGCGTCCTCTAGAGTTTACAATAATTACCTATTTTTGGCTTTTCTTTTCCATGTCAGCCCTGCGGTTTTTTTTATTTCTTCCTTACATCTTATTCTTTGACTTCTTTTTCCATCTCGAGGGTACCACATTGTGATATCTTTAGACGATTTGTTTCTCTTGTTTCTTAACATGTGGCCTATCCAGTTCCATTTAAGTTTTTCACATTCAATGAGACGTAAGACCAAAGTTACAGATGTCATTGTAACTTAAGTATTACGTCCTATTTATTTGATAGTCTGATTTGTCCCGTAAGTTGATGTTTAGAATGCTTCTCGCCATTTCATTTTGACAGACTCTAAACTGCTGCTCCATGTTGCTTAGTGAGAGCCCAGGTTTGAGATCCGTAGGTGAAACATGGCAGTATGTATGAGTTTAATATTTAAGTCCTGTCCTGCATTGGTATGCCCGGATTATTCACGACGGCTTTGAGGAACCATTTTTTTCCAGATGTAGCTTATTATGGTGGCTATTTCCTTCGCATTGGTTTTAGGGTGATAATTGTTTGACCTAAATATGTGTACAGAGGGCCTAGACAAATGGCATTCGTTTCGGAGCGATTCTATTTCTACAATCGCTATCGTTTTCGCTAATGATTCCAAAAACTAGCAATAACTCTCGTCAAAAAGTGACCCTTGGCTATGCATCTCTGTGGAAGTACCTAATCTTTCGACGCTGTCGATTCATTTCATAATCGAATGTTGTTAACATTGTCTAGCTAATTTTTATTCGTTGACCTATGATCACGTGACATTTCGATAGCTTATGTCAACCCCATACATTTTAACTTTTCTACTAGCGTCATCGCTAATCGAATGTTACTTTGTCTAGGCCCTCTGGTCAATATATTCTGTTTGTTTGGAAAGGTTTTTTAACATGATATGTCATTAATTTGGTTTTGTCTACATTCATAGTCAATCCAAAATTTTGCTTTCTCTTTCTAATTGCGTTAACATTAACATTTTCAAGCTTTTATAGTTTTCACTAAGCAGAATTAGATCATCTGCCAATCTTAGGTGGTTTAGCTATTCACCGTTTATATTGATTCCAAGTGTATCCCAATCTACTTTGCCTAATTATACGTTCTAATACTGCTGTAAATAGCTTTGGCCACAAGGGGTCTCCTTGACGTACTCCCTTTTTTATTTTTAACTTTAGAAATAAATTATCTTCTAATATATAAAAATCTCGTGTCACAGTGTTTGCTAGTGAACTGCTCCGTAACGGCTTGACCGACTTTTATGATTTTGTTTTGTGTATATTTGGTAGGGTTGAGAATAGGTCGTAAAATATATTTCACATCGCTGTGGATGAAACCGCGGGGCGCAGCTAGTAAATATATACATATTATGTACAAAGACAAAATAAACATACCTCAATCCCGACTCAAAATGCACTCAACTAGCCCTTTAGTTATGTCCATTAAAATATATAACCAATTACCAAATGACATTAGAGAAGTAAGAAAAACAAATTTATTTATTAATAAATTGAAACAATTTCTGGAATCTAAGACATACTACTCAGTAAAGGAGTATTTAGATGACAAATCAATTGCAAAATAAAAAATAAAAATCTCTCTCTTATTCACCAAACATTATAAAATATATAGGTATAATATAATAAGAATATAGAAAATCAAACATAAATATGAAAATATGAATACATAAATAATAGCATAATTTAATAATAATAAAAATAAGTACTACTAAGAATTTCACAATAATTACCTACATTATTATTGTGCAATACATAAAATAAAATAAAAATAACTAATATACTATACACAAACCTATTAACCTTTTAACCGCCCGACTTTATGTCAGTTGTCGTGCCCCCAGCGCCCGACACATTGAATCGAAAAATAAATACCTACAACAAAGAGGGATGTGCAATACCTACAATTTTTCGATGTCGATATTTCGTTTTATATAAATAACAACTGAGTAAATATTTTGATATTTGTTTTATTTAACATTATCCACTAGTAAGAAATACCAGTGTAAATAAGTACCAAAGAAACAAAAACAACTCCTGGTTTTCTTCCTTCTATTTTTGTCTACTCCCGTGTTTCTCAACTACTTCAGTCAACGTTTTTTACCGTAGGTATCTAAACGGCAGAATTTTTCACTGTATTTAATGTGTTTAATGCCGTCTTTTTTCGAAATGGAAATTAAATATGCAGGTACTTATTTATTATAGAAACTTGAGTATAGTAAATAATACAACAGTCTGAAATCACAATTTAGTTTTATTCACTGGTTTTATGAAATACAAACAAAAGTCTTTAAAAATAAATATTTAATGAGTGGTCATGATAAATTTCAATACACATTTATCGACACACGAACGTAAAACTGATAGAAACACACAACACTGATGGAAAATTCCAGAAGTCGGCACTCGTTTATGACGTACGAAGCGGTCGTCTTTATCAGACCGTGGCGCTGGGCGTACTAACAAAGTAAGTTTCGGAAGATGTAGGCTAGGGATGGGAACCATCAACTCAGTTGCTGACATTTCACAAGTAAGTTTACTTAATTTCAAAGGAATTAAATGAAATACTCACAAATATTTGTAAAAACATGTTTTATTAACAATTGCTGTATTTGTTTTAAAGTTAATTAGTCAGTATAAAGAGAAATATTTTGATTTATGTTTATTTTTGTATCAGTAAATCTTGGCATATGTCCCGTCCCTCATGTCGGATTTTGTCGTCATGGGCGTTGCACATCAATACAATTTTCTAAAAATAATGTTAGTAATTCATCTAACTTTGGACTTTATTTTTAGGACTTCTAATTAAGAGACTAAAGTGTATTAAACTGTAAATGATTACTTAGTTAACTATTTACCTAATATAAACATAATTTTGATAGAATACAGCGTAATTAAATAAAAAAAGCTGATTAAACGAGCAGTGATATTTTGGTCGGAAATATACGACTCTGGCGAAATGGGCCAGAAAATATTTGTCGGATTAATCCGACGTAGGCGGTTAAAAGGTTAATATATAAATATACATAATTATAAACCCAATTAAACTCATCTAATAATTTTTAATAATATTGAATTGCTTGAATTGCTGCTTAGCTCTCTTCCTCTCTCCTAATGTTGCTGTGCCCGACAGGGTCCATATTGATCTTTTACTTTTTTAGACCATCTATGTAATACATATGGAATGCAATAAAGAATTGAGTATTGAAAAAGACCGTGAACGTTTTTTTATCTTATTAATTTGGAGTGAGGTTTGAATACTGGAATGGGCAACTAGCTTCAACTTTCTGACTAACTGACAGACGCTTTGGACAATTCAAAAGTGCCTGTAAATGGCTTAATTGAAATGAATGCTTCGAGTTTGAGTTCGAATACCCACACATTTAAATTTATGTATGTTTGTATTTAGGTATGTTTCACCGGCACCGTAGCCTTTAAAATGCTTATCCGATTTTGATGAATGAGGTGTCAATCGATTCGTTATTATGTTCCGGGTGATATGGGCTACATTTTATACGAAGAAAATTTATATGATGGATGCTGCATCCAAAAATGTGTGTGACGCCGGCTATTCGAGTCTTTGTCATAGTTGGGTTAAGTTATTAATTTATTTATTTTTTAAATTATTTTGTGAAATAGTATATTTTCATTGCGATGGTTCTTCATTTTACGTGTTATGTTGAACTTCGAAGGATTTACTTTTAGTTTATAAATTGTGAATGTGAGGACTATGTGGGTTATTCTTTTCTTTCTCAGTTAGTTTTAATGATAATCTGGCAGTTTTAGTACTATATGCGCCCTACACAAATGTCCTTTCTTTGGTATTGTTCGTCGAGTCGTAAGTTCAGCTACAAGATTACTGACAAATGCGTGCACTGTCTGGACAGGACAGGTCTACTCAAATATGTGTGGTTCTTTCCTCAAAAGACCATCTCATAAATCTGCATGGTCGTCATTTGACCTGGCCAAGATTATGTCAGGACTTTAAAAGAAATATTAACATTCGGTCTTTCTTCTCAGAGTAGTCGGATAGGAAGCACTGAACTTGTCTAGTTTTGAAACACGTTATTTTTCACGTTTATAAGTGTTTTTCTGAACCAATTTACACAATTAAATATCATTTATTTTCAAGTATTAAGCTTCGGAGCAATGTCATAGCTTGTGTGCTTAAAACATTCTCTATTCTTAAATATATTTTTAGCTACGTCCAACGCTATCGGCAACAAAGATCGTGACAAACAAAAAATAAACCTTTTTTTAGTAGGTACGTAAAAAAAAGTAACGTAAACCTATCGAGAATCCTAAATTAAATACATAAACTCACCCTGCGACGCTTACAGAACGCCTTACAATAAAACAAATAATGAATACGCTTTGTTGATCAACAGCTGTTTACAATAGAGCTACAGAGGTATTACAGCGGGCACAAAGAAAGTATCAAAAAGTCCGTATGGACCACTTAACTTATGATAGTTACATTGAAGGGTTTCCTTTTAGTTTTAATTGTTAGACCACTAGAGTTAAGACGCTCCATGTTGCCTGAGCACGTTGTACGAGCAAGGTCTTCAGTAGGTGTATTTGTGTATTGACAGTTTTGTTGACATTGGTGCTTAACGAGCGATGCACTTCACTCTATATTTTTGTTATTATTTAGTGTAATTTTTAAACTCAACGAGAAGGTCTTTTTTTTTCATTCAACTGACAGTAAGCATACAAACTGCCTAAAGTACAACCAATTATTCTTTGGACACGGACGCAATTAATCCTATCTAATGTCTTATACCTACTTCATAAACCAATTTACGTTAGTCTAACCAACAAGGATGGTGACAAATAGATTAAAACATCGTTTTCTTTATAGGTACACGAGATAAACCAATCAGGCATCCTAAAACCAATACTGAAGATAAACCAAAACGGAGAAAAGGAAAAAAAGGACTGTCATGTAAGATCACCAGAGCGAGGTTAGAAATGAGTGAAGAAATGAAGAAACACCACGCAAATCTTAAAGAAATTCTGACTTGCTCCAATGCCACGCCCTTTGTTGGAGTCAATTATCAAGGTTATTTGTGTTCCTACTGTGATTCTCAGTATCCAGACCCGGCAGCCCTGAAGAAACATACTCGTGACAATCATAAAGGCTTATACGACTCTGTAATACCCAATGTTAATAGGAACACTATAGACGAGTTTTGCATAAGGCTTGATATAACTGATTTACGATGCACACTATGCGAAGCTGACTTAAACACACTAGAAAACTTGATAAAACATCTAAAAGGTGATCACAAAAGAGATTTAAATACGGAAATCAAAAACCAACTCTTCCCATTTACGTTTAACAGCGAAACCATGAAATGTTGTTTGTGCTCAAGTGTTTTTGAAAAGTTTAAGAGATTGCATGAACACATGCACATTCACTATAGGAATTTTATTTGTGATGAGTGTGACATGGGATTTATAACCAAAGGAAGCCTCAGGCGACACGTCGCCGAACATACAACAGGCGTTTTTAAATGTAATTCGTGCAAAAAAATCTTTGACACTAAGAAGAAGGCAAAGCGTCATGAAACAATGGTTCACGTAAACAAGGGTTTGAAGAGTAAGTGTGGGTACTGTAATGAGAAATTTAAGAATTTTTTGAGAAGAGATGAGCACTTGGTGGAAGTTCATGGAGTAAAGTTGAAGCTTGCGAAATGTCAAGCGTGCGACAGGACGTTTCCTAACACAAGCGCACTAAGAATCCACACGAGAAGAGATCACTTGATGGAGAGACGGTTCAAATGTACACAATGCGATAAGGCATTTTTCCAAGCTGCCGATGTAAAGTTTCACATGGTAACGCATACAAAAACAAGAGAGTTCCAATGCACTGTGTGCCTGAAGTCATATGGCCGGAAGGTAACTTTAATTCAGCATATGGAAATACACAGTGACATTAGACGGTTTAAATGCGAGCACTGCGGTCAGGCATTTGTGCAGAAAGCCAGCTGGAAGGGGCACATGAGGAGTAGGCACGGTGAACTGGTTTGAATTATGCCAGTCATACACTGGTTAAACGAACGAGGGGCTTCTGTAAAGATACGATAAATTATTTATACTCACATAATCATGGGCCGAATAAAAATATCAATGAAATTAAACATGATAAAAGCCCCATAGAAGACGGCGCAAACACATACACTACCGGAACTTAGTGTGTGACTTTCGGCGTTTCGGCAACTACATGTCGTGCGCCCGATGGGATTTCCCAGAGGCAAAATTGCCGAACCGTCATCCCCTATTTACCCCTTTTCGAACATCAATTTAAAAAAAATCGTTCCTTAGTGCTCCCATTCGCTCTGTAAAGAACTCTTGTGCAAAATTGCATGCTTCTAGATACCGGTAAAGACTGTGCTTTGTGTGTCAGTAAATGAGTATAAATAAGATTTTTAATAAGTAGGTAGATATATCTCAACGGAAACAATGTCTAACACTGTCAGTTTATAATAAAGGTCGAGGGATTATAAACTTTGTTTTTTTTTTAAACAGATCCTTTTGATACCATAAAACGCATCACAATCAGAAAGTTTCTGCTCTAACCGTGTCTCGCCGTCAGATTGCGAGATGGCAAGGAACGAATCGCTAACTGCGCGTTGATTGGCTTGTATATAGGCGACTAGAAATGTGATTCCTGCTTGCCTTACACTTCTACCTGTATCCTGCAGGACTAGAATTTGGCAAACGACAGAGCTGTCGACGGTTCTTGTCGGACAAAATTTGAGGCATTAAAACCAGACAAAAGAAGATCGTTTGCAATTTTAGTTTCTTATGCGCGATAGTTGAAAGACTAAAGATAATGCATTTTATGTTTTTTTTTTTTTTTTACGTTGCATGTGTTACGAATACTGAATACCGCATTTAAATTATTTACCTCAATAAGATATTTCTTTAAATTTGATATCGCTTTTTGTCTTTTAGTATTTTGTCTGAAATATAATGTTTTCATTACAGTGGTGGCTTGATTTCAAGTGACCTGTCGAATTTCGAGAAGGTTTTTCCTTTGGTTGCAAGTGTTAGTCCTCGGAACTAGGACGATCCTTGCTTGCTTTCAAACGTCTTCTATTCATTAAACTAAGCTACGTAAAACTTACCTGCAATCAAGATGGTGTCAAATCAATAAAAAAACGTTTTCTTTATAGGTACTCGAGGTAAACCTTGCGAGGATCCTATAACATATAATGAAGGTAAACCTAAACGGAAAAAAGGAAAACAAAGAGCTATCTCTAAGATCACTAAAGCGATGTTAGAAATTTCGGAAGAAATGAAGAAACATCACATAAATCTAAAAGAAATTCTAACTTGCTCCAATGCCACGCCCTTTGTCGGAGTCAATTATCGAGGCTACTTGTGTTGCTTCTGTGATTCTCAGTATCCAGATCCTGCAGTTCTGAAGAAACACACACGTGACAGTCATAAAGGCGTATACAACTCCGTAATACCAAATGTTAATAAAAACATAAAAGACGAATTTTGTATGAGGCTGGATATAACTGATTTAAAATGCTCACTTTGTGAAGCTAACATAGACACGCTAGAAAACTTGTTAAAACATCTTGTAGGTGAACACAATAGAGATATCCATACGGAAATCAAAAACCAACTCTTTCCGTTTAAGTTTAACAGCGAAACCATGAAATGTTGTTTGTGCTCCAGTAATTTTGAAAAGTTTAGAAGTTTGCTAGAACACATGCACATTCACTATAGGAATTTTGTATGTCATGAGTGTGACATGGGTTTCATAACCAAAGGAAGTCTCAGGCGACATGTTGCCGAACATACGACAGGCGTTTTCAAATGTAATTTGTGCTCTAAAACCTTTGAAACTAAGAAGAAGGCACAGCGTCATGAAACAGTTGTTCACGTAAACAAGGGTTTAAAGAGTAAGTGTGGGTACTGCAATGAGAAATTTAAGAATCATGTGAGAAGGGATGAGCACTTGGTGAAAATTCACGGAATCAAGTTGAAGGTTGTCAAATGCCATGCCTGCGATAGGACGTTTCCTAACACAAGCGCTCTAAGGATCCACACGAGAAGAGACCACTTGATGGAGAGGCGGTTCAAATGTACACAATGCGATAAGGCATTTTTCCAAGCTGCCGATTTAAAGTTTCACATGGTAACGCATACAAAAACAAAAGAGTTCCAATGCACTGTGTGCCTGAAGTCATATGGCCGGAAGGAAACTTTAAGGCAGCATATGGAAATACACAGTGACGTTAGACGGTTTAAATGCGAGCACTGCGGTCAGGCATTTGTTCAAAAAGCCAGCTGGAAGGGGCACATGAGGAGTAAGCACGGCGAAGTAGTCTGAATGGGGAACCTACACAGATTTTTTCTATACCTTATAGACTAGCACTTCGCCCGCGACGTCGTCCGCGAGGATTCCGTACTTTCGCTTCTATCTTAAACATTACCTTCACTCCTTTTAATAATGAGTAGTTTTAGAAAATTTACTATACGATCTCTTGTATTTACCGAGATAAGTACTAGTGCCAAATTTCAAGTTTATAACTCGAAGCATTGAGATTTTTATAACTTTTTTATTTTCTGCTTTATTCCGACAGGGTTAGACTTTTGTTAAATCGTTTGTCGCCTTGTGTATACTTTTTTCGTCTAAATCAAAGCAAGCAGTAAAATCTTCCTAAAGAACTTTAACACCCCTTATCGCGCTTGTGGAGGTTGATTTTAGAAAATAAAAAATCATGTAATTCTTATTTTTGACAACATTCTAAATGCCAAGTTACAATTTCATCTTACCACGCGTTAAGATTTAATAAATTGTATTTAAGTGATTTCTTGTTTTATTATTATTCAACGACCCTTGCTTGGCACGATTTCGTCGACTCTACAAATCATAGAGGCTTTTTTGTGTGTAAAGCTCAAATTCAAAGCATTTATTCCAATTAAACCATTTACAGGTACTTTTGAACTGTCAAGGAGTCTGTCAGTTATAAATATGAAGCTAGTTGCCCAGTCCAAAGCGTAGTAGGTACTGTGGGAACGCTACGTGTATCTAACAATAAGTGGGGGATCGTAGAGGTAAAGCAATACACGCGGTACTCCTTAGAATGTAAATATATTTTATCAAGGAATTATACACCGGCAGGCCCTAGCTCTGCCTGTCTACCAATTCAACAAACTACCATCACTTTTCCTTTAGTATCTTATTTTAAACTTGCTTGACTGTTCGAGGCAAACCAACGATAATATATATCCAGCCGGTCAACATAAGGTTGACACATGCCGACAACCTCTACAGTACCTAACGAGAAGAACGCGCAAGTAACTCTACGGACACTCTTTTAAATCAAAACATGGTTACAAAATATTGGTTACATCAGTCATGTTGAAATTATGCATTTGAGAATGATGCAAAGCTTCCGTAACAAAATGATAAAAACAATTCAAATAATAAATAAAAATAAGCTGTGGTAGCTAATAGATGACCAGTCCCTACTGACGGCGCTCGTTCACGTACATGACTGTTTTTTTTTTGACATTATAGGTCATAACCCAGTCAAATCAGTATCCAACCACGTGTTTTTGAAGCAAATAATTAACTTTTTAACCCGTCATAAAAATGCCACTCCGCACACAGCATAGCGATGACAAAATTCTCACTTTTTCATCATCAGATATCTCGATAATGATTTTATTTTTATTATTGGTTCACAAATCGGGCAATACAATGTTACGTAAACTTCAACAGACAATACTGCATGCCCTAAAATAGTGAAGACGGCATGCACAATGTATGTAATGTACTTAGTTAAAATTAATAATGAATAAGCTTGTAAATAATATAGTGCCATTGAACCAATTTTTTATTTAACTTGCAATGTATGTATGTATGTTTGTTCTGGTGGAATCTTGCAACTGAATTTTAAATCAGTTATCTTCAACCGATTGAGCTGAAATTTGGTATACACGCTTATTTTGGCTGACAATGCATTTTTATGATGCATGACCTGTGATTCTTCACCCAGGATTGGCTCCAGACAAAGGATCTCCTTAACGGTCAAAGTTGCAAAAACGACATTTAATATACGCATTTAATTATGGTAGTTCCTTCTAAAGTCCACAAGACCTGGCTGCTGCACCCAGGATTGGCTCCAGTCGAGGGAACTCCTCAACGGTCAACAGCAGAGACACAAAATTTTATACAGGATGAAATTGAATAGACGCGACAAATTTAAATATATAATTCAACGTGCTACTAAGAAAATATAGAGTATGTCATTAAGGAAAATGAATTAAAGATAAAAAAGTTGCCAAAACCATGAAAACAATAAAAGTATCAACTAAATAATTCGTCGTATCACGGCTATCGTAAATTTAGCATTGTAGCCTATGTAGGTACAAAGTACCTATGCTATGAATCAAACGCTGCCGCGCGCCGCCCCGCTCCCCCGCTGCCGCGCGCCGCCCGCCCCGGACTCGACCGGCCACGCTTTTGATTACCGCGACCCCGCGTGCGTATGAAAACATTGTAAAACCAACTTTCCCTTCATACTTAAATCGGCTTAGGACGATCAAAATACAAACTTATTTTTGTAACAATAAAGCAAAAGCACTTAAGTATTGTATTTTAGGCGTATTTAAAAAGTTGGAATCACGTTATTTACAATAATTGTCTTTTTTACAATGGTCTTATTTACAATGGTCTTATTTACAATGGTCTTTAATCACTAAAACTTACGTGTATTTCAACAGATGCTCGAAATGTCCTCCTTGATTTTCTACACATAATAAGGCACGGCGCCGCAAATTGTCTTTAAGTTTTCTAAGCACTAATGTCTGGGATTTTACAACTGTAAAAGCACTTAAAATTCTGTCCTTTAATTGTTCTCGAGTTTCGCTCTCGTGTTCGTAAACAAGTCTTTTTATTTCTCCCCACAAATAAAAGTCTAGCGGGGTAAGATCAGGCGAGCGTGCCGGCCATGCTATTGGTCCGCCACGACCAATCCACCGATCACCGTACTCCCTGTCCAAGTATGCACGCACTTCACTAAAGTAATGAGCCGGGGCTCCATCCTGCTGGAAGTACATACCGGCTGTGTAAGACACTGGCACATCTACTAACAGTTCTCTTACTACGGTCGTAAGGATTTCGAGGTAACGTTGGCCAGTTAAGCTGCCATCAATAAAATAGGGCCCAATTACTCGGTCACCAATGATTCCAGCCCACACATTCACACTAAATCGCACTTGAAAAGCGTCCCTGCGCGTTGCGTGCGGGTTACGACCGCGAGCACTCCACCAATGTTCATTGTGGATGTTGAACAAACCGATCCTGGTGAAGGTTGCTTCATCAGTCCAAAGAATATTTTGGTGGAGATTTCGTAATAACCAACTACAAAAATCTCTTCTAGGACGATAGTCGGCGAGAACGATGTCTTGTACGCGCTGGAAATGATACGGATACATTCCCGATGCATTTAATAATTTCCAGACGTAATATTGGCTTACATTAAACCGTCTCGCTGCTTGTCTAGTACTTGCTTGAGGATTTTCATAAAAAAACCTCTTTATCATGCGGTACATTCGATTCGGATGTACCGGTGACCTCCCACTACCTCGGGCGTGTGCTGGAAGGTGGAAGCTTGCGAAGTCCAATAGGTTCTGGGTGGCTCTCAAAATTCTTCCTAGTGATGGTGGAATGCTGTTAGGATACCTAAGTTGAAATCTTCGCTGCGTTTCACGTAAGTTTCTTGTCGTATTATACCATACAACCATGTTTAGTAACTGGTCGTTGGTTAATGGCACACGACTATTTCCTCTCGTCCTAGGCATCTTACGTAATTACGTTACAGTCCGGTACACTAACACTAACACAGGATAATTATCTCATGTACATGAGGTAACAATTTCATGGTATACTATCGAGTAATCGCAATGTTGCAAATTGCGTACGCGACCGTGACCTCTCCTAGAGATGTTTTCGGGAGACTGACCGGCGCGGCGTGCGCGGGGCGGGAGCAGTGCGGGCGGGGGGTGGTCGAGTACAGGGAAGGGATGCAAAATACATGCGCCCGCGGCTTGGCAACGTCGCATGCCCCTACTTCGTGGAAATTGCCAAAATTAGGTAAATGACCGCAAGGGCAAAGCGTTGCCATACTTCACGAAGTTATGAACTCTGCTATGAATGGATTGCATTTCCGACACGCCTAAATTGATACTTTATTTTTTTTGTTTCTTTTAAATTTATTTTATTTTACTGGAACGCCAAAAAATCGTGTCTACGTGAAGACAATAACTTAGTTTGCACTATCTAAGCCGATAATTACACCATTTTTTTTCACAATTTATATTTCGGAAATAACAATTTAAAATGATTAGGTAACAGTTACTGAATCTCCCATTTCAATTTGTCGCATGTTTTCAATTTCATCCTGTATACGCATACAAATTATGATAGCTCGTTCTACAGTTTACCATAATCTGGCTGCTGCACCCAGGACTGGCTCCATACGAGAGAACTCCTCATTGGTCAACAGCACAGGCACGAAATGTTGTGTTCATTAAATTATGATGATAGCCCGTTCTAAAGTGTGGCATGACTTGGATAGTGCAACTCGGATGGCTTCACACCATGACTTGTGTAAAGGCGCGTTTGGGTTCTTTGGATTTGTCTTTACAAGTACCTTTCAAGAGAAGGTAATATAACGGAGTTTAAAGAATTTTTTATGCTAATAAGTACAAAATAAAGTGTTAGTAAAAATCTTAGTTTTATGTTAACGTAGTTTTATTTAGTTCTTTTTAGTTCAATAAAAGCTTGTTTTTAAAAATATTTTTTACTAACATTTTATTAATTTTGGCTGATGCTAATGTCTCGGAGAAAATATCAAAATGCTGCCTCACACCGTTGGAGCTGGAAATCTCTGAATGTTTGTTCTGCAATGTGCGTCTGTTGTATAAAGTAACTGCTCAGGCGTGGAACAGCAAGGTGAATTCTCTCCAGCAAACCTTCACAGTCTACGTGGGCACTGATTAACTTAAACAAGTATACGATATCCGCAGCTTTTCTTCTAGAGCATAAAGTGGACATACTGAAATATTCTAACTTTGATTCAAGGTTTGAGGTGTTTACATTGGTTATTAACATAAGAAAGTTGGTGCAGAAAGCGTTTTCACTCTAATTTACTAGTGGAGACATCATAAGTTGGATTCCATGCTTGACTTCCATAAGTACTCCACACTGCAAGCGATGCAGTTAAAAACTGGTATTGTGACTTTTGGATTCCTAAGTTTTATGAGTTGCCGCGTTACAAAACCCGCCTCTTTGCGTCTTTACGCGAGGCTTTCTGAGCTATATCTATATGGTGGCATGAATATGAATAACAGAATCATTAAATGTAGACATTGACATAATACGACACATGGAAAAAATGATATTTCGAAAAAGAAAAATGTCGTCGCCCTTGACCCTATAGGACGTGTAGTAGTTGTTACGCGTAGGTACATGTGGCTTTTTAGACTGTGTTTTTTAGTTAGAGTTGTAATTCAGCTTATTTTACGTTCTGTTTGTTTGATGAGGCTTTCTTACTATATGTTATATTATTAAGCTGAATTTACATTACAAAACTACTTTCGTGCAATTAGAATTTCTCGAGTTAAAAAATTGAAAAATTGCACACAATTTTGTGTCGTGAAACCTTCAGGATCACAGCGGCCACGGCACCATCGGCATCGAAGCTTGTTTGTACAATGCATGATTTTGCACACATGGTACAAATGAAAAGACTGTTACGCAAGAAAGACGATGGTTTTCATGGCCATGGCATCCATAATTGCCTTGTAGGCTGCTTCTTGGGCATCTCATTTTTTTTTTATACTGAGGCTGTTTCGGATACCAGATACAGTGGATTCGCTGGTATTTATTAATAAACTGTGTGCTTTTATCAGCATTCCAGCGTCGAATAACCATTTTTGACATAAAACTCTGAAGAAACAACAAGAAACACACGTCCGCTCAGTGCATAAGCTTTCGCGACACTAGTTTCATCGCCCGTTTTAACACCTAGTTTTACCCGATGAAACTAGTTGCATATTTACGACAACACAACAACAATATATTTTTAACATTACTTTTGGCAAATAATCGCACGGGTCGCGAAAATAATTTGGTTTCATAAAACTTATAGATGCATGATGACATTATCTATTTACACGTGAAACTATCATTGAAACTAATTTTGTGCAACTAGATACATAACGTCAGCTTTATTAATTGCCTTAAAACGCGTGCCGGTCCGTGGTCCACCGCCGGCAGTCTCACCTACAATAAGGATGGTGACAAATCATTAAAACACAGTTTTCTTTGTAGGTACTCGAAATATAACTATAGAAGTTCCGAAGACAAATAATGAAGATAAACCAAAGTGCAAGAGAATAAAAGGAGTTCTCACTGAGATCGGTAAAGCTAGGAGAGAAATGACAGAAGAAATGAAGAAACACCGCACAAATCTTGAAGAGATTCTGACTTGCTCCAATGCTACGCCATTTCTCGGAATAAATTATAGAGGTTATATGTGTGGCTATTGTGATTCACAGTACCCAGAACCTGCAACCCTGAAGAAACACACACGTGACAATCATCAGGGGTTATATAAATCAGTAACTCCAATTGAAAAGAAGACCAGGAAAGATGAGTTTTGTGTCAAGCTGGACATAACTGATTTACAATGCACACTCTGCGACACTGACATCGACACATTAGAAAACTTGATAGAACATCTAGAAGGTTATCACAAACGCGGAATACACGCGGAAATAAAAAACCAACTCTTACCATTCAAGTTTAGTAGCGAGGCCATAAAATGTTGTTTGTGCCCAAGTCTTTTTGACAAGTTTAAAACTTTGCAAGAACACATGCACACTCACTATAGGAATTTTATTTGCGAAGTGTGTGATCAGGGTTATATCACCGGCGGTTGTCTCAAGCGACACGCCCTCACACACGTCAAAGGCGTATTTAAATGTAGCTCTTGCTCCAATACCTATGATACTTTACGCAAGGTGAAAAGTCACGAAAATGCTGTTCACAAATACAAGCATATGAGAAATAAGTGTGGGTTCTGTAATAAGAAGTTTAAAAATCACCAGAACAGGGAAGATCATGTCACCAAAGTGCACGGTGTACTATCTAGCCTGATAAAATGTCGTGCTTGCGAGAAGATTTTCACTTGCAAGAGATCTCTGACAATTCACACGAGGAGGGATCACTTAATTGAGCGCAAACATAAGTGTCAGTACTGCGACAAGAGATTCTTCACCGCACCTCTGCTGCGGCATCATGAAGTTGTACATACGTTAGCGAAAGAATTTCATTGCAATCTTTGTGTGAGGACTTACGCGAGAAAGAAGTCGTTGGTAGAGCATATGAAGAAACACAACAATGATAAGGAATAAAATATGAGCATTGTAATCGATCGTTTAAAAAGTAATGTAGTTTGAAGACCCTAGAGACGTATAAACATGGGGTAGTCGAGTATGGTCAGATAAGTAAGACTTCGTTAATATAGGCGGCACAATTTCAAATTGACTAGACAGGTCCACTTCATCTGTGTGGTTCTTTCCCCAAAAGACCATTTCAAATACCAATCTACATGGTCTTCACATGATCTGACCAAGATTATGTCTAGACTTTAAAAGAGACTGTGACCTCTGAGTTTGTTTCGGCCTTCCTTCTCAGAGTAGTCAGGTAGGAAACGCCGACCTCATCCAGTTTAAAAAATATGATTGACGTGTAAAATTGTTTGTACAAACCTACTTACAGAAATAAAATCATTTATCATTTGAATAAATTTTTCTCTTTAGCTACAGGTTTATGTGTATTAAAACAAATATTTAACTTATATAATGCACAGAAACGATGTTTTTTGTCGCCACATCAGTTGACCGCACTCATGCGAACTATCGGTTCGCTAGTCACATCATCACTACATAATAATATAAAACAAAGTCTCCCCGCCGCGCTGTCTGTCTGTCTGTACGCGATAAACTTAAAAACTACCGAACGGATTTTCATACGGTGTTCACCAATGGACGGAGTGATTCATGAGGAAGGATTAGGTGTATAATGAATTCTGGTTTTGTGTAAATTGGCTGCAATATGACAATGATTGTTAAAGAGTCAGTAAAAATCAAGCCGACTGGGAGATTTACTGGCGTGCGCTGCGTAAGCCGATAGAGTTATATGTAAACAATACATAAATGGGATATTTTCCGAATAGTTAATAATAAATAATTCTTAGATCTAATTCTCATTATAGCTTTAAGAGTAATTAATGTAAATTGTGTCATGTTTATTAATTAAATGAACGTTATATTCTGGCAATTCGTGTATAATTTTATGACACAAAAATGATGAAACGTCACTGTCCCTACACCTTTCAGAACTAATATTGCTAAAGGTTTTACCTCTTAACCTTTTTAAAAAGATACGTTCAAACTTTACTGTACACGAAAAACATGAACAATACACGAAAAACCAAGTCCATGCTGTTCAAAAACTGCATTTGCGTCGATAAAATGTGAAAAGAAATGGACACGCGTCCATCGCATTTCACATTTCGCTAGAAGCTTGTTTATACCGATCGTACGCCTGAATTCGTAACCATAGGTATCGATCGTGTTGCAACAAATCTGCGCGAGAGATACAAACACGCCGCTTAATTCATGATTGTGTGAATAGTAGTTCTATAATCAAAGCCAACTAAGGAATTATACCGACTGCCAGTCGACGTCCTTGTTGCGACATGCGTCATCTGCACGTACAAAAGACGTCGCATGCGAAGGCCTTTATAAAGACTAAGCAACAAAAGGATAAAAAATCATTATAAATTATCTTTTGGAATACAAACTAAAATAAATGACACGTCACTGAGGCCACGTATGCCAGGAAAAGGATGAAAACATATACTTGTTCTTCTATTACACGACGTTAGGGAAGTGTCATTCGTTATAAGTCGTATGACGACAAGGATGTCCTTTTACACGAAGATAAACTAGTGTCATTTCTTGACGTTGACGTGTATGACGTTGTCAATGATGTGAGTAAAACAATACACGATGAATTTAAGAATCATTCTAATTGTTTAACAACGAAGTGCCATGATAGTATTTAATAACAAACTACATAGTAAGACTCGAGAATAACCTTTTATTTTCTTTGTAGGTGACAACAGAGTTAAGAAACAACCTGAACCAAAACACAACCCATCAGCCAAGGAAAGCGCTATTAATGAGACCCTTAACTCTCCTAAAGCCAAGATGACAGTAAGAGAAGAATTTGAAAAGCATCAGAAGAATACGCAAATAATAATAATGTGCAGCAATGCAACCCCTTTCCTTCAAAAGCTGGACACGGGTTATGTCTGTTGTTACTGCAATAATCAGTGTCACAACCCAGCCGATCTAAAGAAGCATAACCTAGAAATTCACGGAGACAAATATAACCCAGTAACTGCACACGTTATAAAGAACTCTAGAAAAACTGAATTCTGCGTCAAATTAGACATTACAGGCTTACAATGTAAGCTCTGCAGATCAGATATTGCGTCTTTAGAGCAACTTGTAGATCATCTCCAAAATGAGCATAAAAAAAATATATTTACGGATATCAAGAATAAGATTTTACCATTCAAGTTTGAAAATGATGATATTCGCTGCTGCATTTGCTCCAACATATTCGAAAAGTTTCGGAAGTTACAGGAACATATGCATACACACTACAGGAACTATATTTGCGAGCAGTGCGACCTAGGTTTCGTTACCCTTACCAGTCTAAGAAGTCATTCAGAAAAACACAAGTTAGGCGTATTCAAATGCAAGTTTTGCCCCAAAGTATCTGATACCCTACGAAAGAAACAGTCGCACGAAAAAGCGGTGCATATATTGGGATATTTGGTGAGCAAATGCGGGTACTGCAGCGAAAGGTTCACTAGTACCAAAAACAAGGATGAACATTTGGCGAAGGTCCATGGCGTTCAGTTACGTGTTCTCAAATGCCAAGCTTGTGACAAAACATTCCAAAACAAAAGAGCTTTGACAATACACACGAAAAGAGACCACTTGATGGAAAGAAAGCATAAGTGTTCCCAATGTGAAATGAGGTTCTTCAACTCTAGTAGTTTGAAAATGCATTCAACGAAGCATTCAGGGCTGAAGGAGTTTCAGTGTGACGTATGTCATAAAGCTTACGCCCAGAAGAAGACTTTAACACAGCATATGAGAATACATTTAGATGATAGACGATTTAAGTGCAAACACTGCGGGCAGGCATTTGTGCAGAAATGTAGTTGGAAAGGACATATGAAGAATAGACACGGCGAAAATGTACAATGAGGTTTCTAACTACATACATACGCACACTTACACCTTTACTAAAAAAAAACGCTACAGTCTTCTCTTTGGTTTGTCCATGTTCAAACATCTAGATGTTTAAGACGGATAGAATTATATGTGAATGTAAATTCCTGTTTGTCTGTCTACATATCCTACTAGTTGCTAAATCTACATTTCAATATAGATTTCAAATATATACTAATTGGCCAGTAATAGATGTAATCTCGCTTTTGTAATTTTCATTAGAGTTTAAGTTTAATTTCGACCGATTTATTGTGTGCATACAAAAAATAACTTTGTTGTGGAAAGGCTTTTAATTAAGTTATTCAACTTTACAATTTCCGTCGCTATATTAACGCATTAAATAACTGGACACAAAATGTTTCAACACCTATTAATACAGTAAGTAGGTATTGGATTATTATTGATTATTATAATGTAGGGCTAAGGTGGCCTCTTATGCCTTCCAATACTCAATATTTGTATTGCTTTACCATAATGTGTACTTAGGTGGTAACTAATATAATTGAGATCATTATGGACCCTTTAGGGCACAGCAAAAGGGTAGGAGAGAGGAAGCCCTGTTTTAGGAGATCATTAAATTGTTATATAATCAGGCAGGAGATCACCAAGTTTCCCGATCATCTTAAAAAAAAGTTCAGCTAGTCCCGCCATCTCTTCTTGGACCTGGCAGTTGCTGTTTCCTGCCATTTTGAATCCATTGAGTAGTTATTTAAGCCCATTGTTGATTCAATTAAATCTAAATTGAGGCTCCATCTAGCTTCACAACGGCTGCGATTGTTATTCCATAACTATCACAATTATACCATACAAATAACTATGTTCAAAGCTAAAAATAAACCGTCTAGTCTACTAGACGGTGTACAACGACGAGAGAGACTTGGAAAGTTATATATATAATATGTAACGTGCTTATTATAATTAGGTACTATCGGGACTGTAAATGTTTTTAATTTACTTCTGCCAACTAAGTTCTATCGACGGTTTTACTTATATTTTGGTCTCTATCTGCTGCATTGACGATTTTTGTCTTTATTTGTACAAAATCAAAGAATAGGGACAGGTCAAAAAAACTAAATTAGACAATAACCTTCAAATTTTCTTTATAGGTAATCCAGAAACAGTGAGCAAGAAAATTGAAAACAATAATTTAGAGCCAGCTGTATTAGTTATCGTAGAACCTGAAAGGAAAAAGGAGGAAAGATTACAGGTAAATAATACTATCAACCCGTACGTGAGTGAGTTGGATAAACATCGCCACAACGTCAGACAAATCCTACAATGTACTAACGCCACACCAATATTGCGTCGCGGAGGCGTCGGGTACATGTGCAGTTACTGTTTCGCAGAGTTCCCAGAGGCTATAGATCTAAAAAATCATACACTGGCAGGTCATACATCTAAATCAGACCCTAGAATTGGGTACTCTACTAAAACCGCTTCCATGTCGGAATACAACGTCAAGCTAGACATCACCAACCTCGAGTGCACGGAATGTGCTACAACCATAGACAGTCTGGAAGATTTATTAACCCATATGCAAAAAGAGCATAAAAAAGTTATGTACACTGACATTAAAAATCATGTTATACCTTTCAAATTTGAAACAGATGATCTTACTTGCTGCTTATGCCCCAGTACTTTCGACAAGTTTAAAAAGCTGCAGGAACATATGCACTCACATTACCGAAACTTCATTTGTGACGTCTGCGATTCTGGGTTCGTTACCCAGGGAAGTTACACCAGACACCGCAGCACACACTTAAAAGGAGTCTTCCCTTGCAGCTATTGCCCGAAGGTTTACGACACGCTGTTGAAAAAGAGATCTCATGAGAGATGTAACCATACTCACACCGATGTGCTTAATAGATGCGGATACTGCAACAAAGGCTTTAGAGACTACAATACTCGGGAACAACACATGGCTGACGTCCACGGTGCTAAGCCAACACTATACAACTGCAATGCTTGTGAAAGATACTATACCACCAAGCGTAAACTGAGGGTCCACGTAAAAAGAGATCATCTGTTAGAGAGGAGACACAAATGTCTGACTTGTGGCTCGAGATTCTTTGGTTCCCATGATGTTAAAAAGCATATGCTAACACACACTGGGGAAAGGGAGTTCCAATGCGAAATATGTCTGAAGTCATATGGAAGAAAATCCACCCTGAGTGGTCACATGAGGATCCATAACAATGATCGACGATTTAAATGTGAATTTTGTGGGATGTCTTTTGTTCAAAAATGTAGCTGGAAAGGGCATTTGAAGACGAAACATGGAGAGATTGTTTAGTAGGAAACTGTTCTTTTATTTTGTTTTTTTTTTCGTAATAAATGGAAATGATATAAATTTTGTTTGTTTTTCTGTATTTTCGCATTCGTTAGATAACTAGTGACGTCTTCATCAATAATGAACTAAAAAATTGTGCGTTTAGTACCGTACACCTGCCTGTTTTTTTAAAGTGAATCTTCTTAAAAAATAAAGAATAAGAGATTTAGTGTGAGGGATCGTTCTTTCACACTTAATCTCTCATTATATCTTTCTTCTCTCATGCAACGAAATGTGCCTAAACATGACGCATCCTTTAAAAATATCACTCAATGCATGTCGAATTATCGACTCGCCGCCTTATAAGTTTCACTACACTAAATAACTAAACACATTTTAAATTTCCACAGCCTGTCCTCGGGTTACCTACCTACCTATACTAAGGTATATTTTAATTTGTATCTAGTTTAGGGGTAATATATTTATATTTTATTGTTAGCTTGTATATTATGTTTAAGATTTGTCAAAATAAGGTAGTTATAAAATCCAAATGGTTAAGTCTTGTATGTTACAGAGGGCAGTAACACATTATTGTAGATTGTGAATGTGTAGTAGGAAAATAACATAACATCACGCCCGTAAGTCCCATGTATTATGGGGCGAGCCTATTGCCATCAACCGGGCACAAATCCAGACTCCAGGCTGCTACCGAGAAATTCCAAATGGAAAACCCCAATGACACTTTGCCCGACCCGGGAATCGAACCCAGGACCTCATGCTCAGCAGTAGCGCTTGCGACCACTAGACCAACGAGGCAGTCAAAAAAAAAAAAAACATTCATTCATGCAGGAAAATATTCTGGAGAAAACAAAGCAAAAGTTTAGGGGTCCCATAGAGATATTAACACATAAGATTTAGAGTTTGCATAGTTTCCAACACTAGTGGCGCTAGCATCACAAACAGTTAAAATCGATTTACATTGTAAATGATTGGAAATTAAACATTTTTGCATCTGTGTGTTCAGATGTACAATTTGTACATTGATTATTTTGCTTGCAAGTTTTATGGCCGTACATTGTCATGATTTCACCATTAAATTATAATACATTCGCCGACTGCTTCTGCTGACGGCCGCATCTATGCAACTCGTTTCACGTTGACTGTCCAGGGAATTTAGAAAGTCCCTTTTTAACGAGGTCTGCAAATAATCTTGTGTGTCACTGTACGAGTCAGCACTGCTTCTATACAACATGTCCCGGGATTAATGCACACCCCCAAACACCCCAATTAGAATATTATGTTATTCGTAATACATACACTGATTATTTACTATTATGTATAAAACGTTGTCTATTTTTCAAATTAATTATACTGATTGTCGGAGAAACTTGTGGTCACATTACAAATCTACGCACGCACACAGTCGCACACGTATAAGGGACTAGCGTAGTAGGTACTTCGTCCATTCTGGTTTGTTTTGACTGCACAGCGGAAGTGTGACTAAATTACATAATTTTTTTTTCTATAGTAATTAATAAGACAGTAATCAATTCAGTAAACGATTCTGAACAAAGTACTTACATAATGAGCATTAATTCAGTTACATATTGTACAAAGTCATCTACAATATAAACAAACTTAGGATAAGTTCCCTCTGTACTAAAACTTTTATCAGTCGATATGTAAGATTTGTCTGAATAAAAGCTCGTACTAAACACGCCTGGATTTTATTTTAGACCTCTTCTGTCATCATGTTATTCGTTCTTAGAGTCGTGAGTGAATATATATAATATTTCCTCTCGATTTCATAGAAGCCTCTGATGGCTGATGATATTTAGCAACTGAAAACCTACTATTAATTGACTGGTCACTTACTCGTACAACGATTACTGTTTAAGACTACTTACTTTGCGTTAAAAGATTTTAAGTCCTTACTATAATTACCACAAAGTGGCGCCGAGCGAAGTAAACCGTGAACGTGATGGCGCGACGAAATAGATTTAATATTGCTAGTATTCAGCATACGGTTAGCCTGGAAGCCGACCCCAACTGGGAAACGACTACGCAGATGATGATCTTACCACAAAGGCGAGCAATTCGAAAAGGGAAATTCCTGCAAAAACTTTTTGCGCTTCTAATGATGGATACTTTTTAAAACTAATGAATCTCTAAAAACTTTGTGCGCGTCTAATGTTGCACATTTTGACGTGATAACGTCTTATAAATTGATGAACGCCGGCTGCACGCACGAAAAAGCATGACTCTTTGTCACGTTCCGCCTGAGCCGAGCGTGCAAGCGAGAGCGCGGAACAAGCGATAGAGAGGTACGATCGGCCTAAGCGTTTGGCTTGCGACGCATCTATCTCTCTTCCACTCCTTATGACGTTATCACGTAAAATTATCGTCCGTAAACCGACTTTACAGACAAGGATTAAAAAAAAAATGCCTATTTTTAACTATCAGGCCTTTTTCGCAGCAAATAAACTAGGGTACCCCGACCACACGGGTTAGGGTAGGCTGGAACTGTAATCAACCGCGTGCGAGCTAAATGAGCGATACGAGCGGTGCTGTGGCAGCGGCCGGCGAGCGTTACATCCAAGTTGGACCCTAAAATGGGAATTATTCAAGGTTACAAAAAAGAAAAGCTAACATTATATTAGAGTGTTCAATAATATTTTTAAGAGCGCAAAATGGGAATCATTATAGGTTTGATTACCTACGCCATGCCTTTGAAAAGCATTGGGTGAGGCTTTTGCTCAGCTGTTGGACTTGACCTGCTGTAAAACAACTAAAATAAGCTAAAGGGCGATACGTGAATGCCCGGTACTGTATCGTTGGAGCGAGCGGTTACAAACATATCTTAAATGCAGTAAAGTCCTTTGCCGCTCACATACTCTTGACCACAGAGCGAGAAGACGCCTCAGCAGTTGCTACTAGAGGCAACAATGTTACAACTCCATACAAACCAAGCGTGTCACTACGTCACAAATGACGTATACAATTTGAATAGTAAAGATGACAGAACCTGTACGTTCAAAGCACTTTCGGCGCCACGAATTACATTACTACTGCAATCTCTCTAGACACTGCCGTGGCGATTCCGTGCTCTGTGCTTAAGACTTTATTTAGATATGCGGAACAGGGTGTAAAGTTCACTCATACCTCCATACACAAGGGAGGATAATCCGACCAGACGGGTGTCGTGTCTGGTGGGTAACTGCCCTACGATTTTTGTCGGGACGTTGTATATGTGCTAGTTGCGCGGTAAACTATACTTACGCGATGCAGGATTTTGCGTGACGTCAATGCGACGCGTAGCTCGCATGTGGCGTTCTAATGCCGCTACAACTTTTAGAAGTAGGGATTCTCCAACTGTGGACTGCAATTAACTGAATTGATTGATACAAACCACTTATAATAGCACCACTTACACCATTTTCTATGGAGGTAAGCAGAAATTAAAGCACACCACATGATGTTACGTCTTCCGAGCGCAAGTGTAAGTATTAGTTTGGATAAACTAAACAATTCTTGCTATTCCGTAATAGGTCCGATTGCAGGTTTATCCGCCTGCTCAGTATCTACCACAGACATCTTAACAAAAAGCATAGATAAAAATAATGTAGACTAAATAATAGACAAGTACCTAATTACCGCAACCACTAGGTACTCTAACAAATGCAAGTAATTCAAAACTTTTTCATTATTTAAACGGGAAGCGCCAGGTTACCCGCAATCGGATAATCCTATTGATATATAATCAATCAATAGGATTATATGGATAATATGAACTTAAGAGGCTAGTATTGATGCATTTAACACATAAATATATACATATTCGTTCGTTGCGAATCATATTTTAGGCAACATAGAACCTGACACTGTCCGGCAAATTACAAAAAAAGTAAGAAAATTAGAATTTTGCGGGCTATCTAGCGCTTCCCCCTTAAATGTACTCGTAAACAAATTGCAGATTGTTTTCCTTTTTAACTGACTTCAAAAAACAAAGGAGGAGGTTCTCAGTTCGGTAGTTTTTTTTTAATATTTGTTACCTCAGAACTACGTCATTTTCTTAATGCATTACTTATTTTACAAATATATTTTTTATGTTGCGTTTTATTGGTGGGACAAAACGCTAACTCGAAACGAGTTGTCTTCTACAATGCCGGAAGTGACATAAAAATCCATGAGTATAAATATTTGTCGCTTTGTCCCGTCTGCCGTACGTACAATTGAATGTCTTTGGCTCCAAGCAGTAGTTGAATTAGTAGTTTATTTCTTTTCTCGGGTTTTATGCATTAAGTGAAAAACAAAACGACATGTAGGTATACCTAGTTTTTACGTAGTACGGTAAGGAATATTCCACTCTGCCCCACTTTGCCTACCAGCTGGTCAAATTGGAATGTTTAAAATTTTGGGTCCATTGTTATAATTAAACGATTTTAGACGCATATATGTTCCCGGTAACATTGAATGTTGTATTATTAAAACGTGCGCGACTTCGTTGTATCAGGATTTGATGTTGCGGGATGCAATGTAGTGCAATTGTTTCTAGTTTCCGTTTCCAATGAATGGGGCTTTAAAGCCGTGTAGGTTTTTATATCCATAGGAAAATACGTGAAGAACTTGACAATAACATAATAATTTTCTTTATAGATAAACAAGAAAAAGTGGCTACAGCTAAGATCATCAAAATAGAGCCGAAAGCTGAAGAAACTGTAGTACCTAAAGAAGAGCATATTAAAATAAATCCAGAGATAGCGCCTCGACCTCGCATAAAGCGACTATTACACAAGCATCTACACAATCTGAAAATAATCCTAGAATCTACTAACGCTACGATGATACTCAAACATGGAGATAAGGGATATTTGTGCTGCTATTGCACGGAAGCTTTCCAAGAACCTATGAATTTGAAAGTACATACTTTGACAGAACATAAGAATGCAGAAAAATTCTATGGCAACATTAAAGCCAAAGGACCCTCTATGTTCCTAGTCAAACTTGACATCACGAACCTAAAATGCATGCTTTGCAGCGCCAATATAGACTCTCTCGGAGATTTATTCGTCCATCTGACAAAGAAACATAATAAGACCTTCCACACTGATATACAAAATCAAATATTTCCTTTTAAGTTCAACACGAAGCAACTGAAATGCTGCCAATGTTTTAGTGACGTCGTTTTCGCCACGTTCAGCGCGTTACACGAGCATATGCACAAACACTACCGACACTTCGTTTGTAACGAGTGTGATGCCGGATTCATCAATCGTATGTCATTATCGAGTCATAGCGCCACTCACACGAAAGGAACCTTCGTCTGCCGACATTGTCCTGTCATATTCGACAACGTATTAAAGAGAAGAAACCACGAGATGCGTCATCATAGCCGAGTTGGCAAATCAAATAGATGCAGTTTCTGCAATGAAGGTTTTAATGAATATATTGATAAGGAATCACATCTGTCTACGGTTCATGGCGTTACTCCACGGAAATATAGCTGCACCGCATGCGACAGGAGCTTTCCTACTAGTAGTCTTTTAAGCGCACATGTCAGACGCTTCCATTTGATGGAGAGAAGTCGCAAATGTTCAGAGTGCGACAAAGCGTTCTTCAGGGATTGCGACCTAAAAAATCATTTGTTGGTTCATACAGGCGCGAAAGATTTCAAATGTGAAGTCTGTTCTAAGTTTCTTGCTACGAAATCTGTTCTGACTCAGCATATGAGGATTCATAACAATGATAGACGTTTTAAGTGTACAATATGTGATCAGGCGTTTGTACAGAAACCTAGCTTGAACTGGCATATGAGAGCAAAGCACGCAGATGGTTGTTAAACTTAATATTGTGTTCTTGCATCTGTTTCTTGTTTTATCTGTAAGTAAGGACAGTTAAGCATATCTCAATATTATTTAGAAAGAGATGTTGAATAATTTGTTTGAAGAACAAGGTATGAAAGTTATATCTAGAAAATCATACAATATTTTTCACTGGAAACTTGTAAATGGGCTTCAATTTCATATTGCTTATGAATACTGTATAAGTTAGCTGTAAGTTTCCCGAATACAACATAATAAAGTAAAAATTTCAAAAATGTTCAGTTATCTAATCGTAAACAATAACTTCTTACTATCCTTCTCCTGTCTTGCCCTCTGTGCTCCAAAAAATGCAGCAAGTGACCTCTGCGCTGCCAACGCCCGCGCTGGCGCCTTGGAAGTGGCGAAGTTTTTGGCCAACAAAAATAAAGTATCGTGCGATCGACACGACGAAACAGACTTCTAAGTATTTATTGATTCATATAGTTGTCGTCGTAATCACAAATGCAAAACCTATGGTTTCTCAACTATAAACATCGGGTTATTATCATTTTGGCACATGAATGTTAGACCAGCAGAGTACCTACAGTCAACTTGCTACCAACCTTCGTCATTTCTCAAATTCTTTCCTTCAACAAGTTTACACATAATATATTTTAAAGCTAGATAGAATACTATATCTCATCACTTGATACCAAAGATCGAAGTAGCATAAACCTTTGAACAATGGTGCCGATTCTGTTGTCACAAAATTCTCTAAACTAGACTAAAAATCACAAAAATTTTGTTTATTCCTGTCAAACGACGAATTCTCATTCTGAAATAGACTTAAGTGACACAACTTAACTATATTTTAGTTTGTCAACACTAAGATGGCACTGAATTATTAGTTTAGTGAAAATGCCAATTTTGCTATTCTGAATTTGACGTTTTTCACCTATAATTTTGGTTGTTTAACTAAATCTGTCTATTTTTAATGACGATTAAAAATGTGTGGAATAAAATAAGTTGTCATGAACTAAAATTCACCACAACACCTCGACTTCAGGTGCAAAAATAGTACTGTATTTTTTTATTTTTTTTTGCTTATATCTCGAAAATGGTATATCCTATCGCAAAAATAATGAAAATTTCTACCCCCTTTATGACACCCTTAAACTCCTAAAACTCTACATGTGGGTATTTTTTATTTCATTATTTTCCATAAAAATAGTGAAAAATTGCATATAAAACACGCCGAGGCTGCCCCAATGGGTGCCTCCGACTCTAAAAAAAAAATACGGGGTTGGGCAAACAAGTACAACGTGGAGTCGCGATTGTCAAATAAAATTTTAGCTGCGTCAAAATTATTTTTAAATTTAGGGATATTTTTTTACAGAATAGCTTTAAGATTCTCATGGCCAAAAGTAAGGAATTTTAGTGATAGTTTAGTTCGGTGTACAAGAGAATCGGCACCAATGTCTGGTTGACATCAACCTAAACCTTTTTAATGGACAGCCCATTTTATGTAATAATATTAGCTTCCGCCCGCGGTTTCGCCCGCGTGGTATGTTGATAAAAAGTAGCCTATGTACTTTTCCAGAGTTTAAACTATCTCCATACCAAATATCATCAAAATCGGTCCAGCCGTTTCGGAGATTAGCCGAAACAAACAAACACCCAGACAAAAAAATATGATTTTTTGTTTTATGTACCGTATATACTTTCATATGAATTTAGTAAAAAACTGTTATGTTGACATTACAAACAGACACTTCAATTTTATTTATTTGTGACACTGACAATTAATCAAATCTGTTTGGTTGTCAGTTTCACATTTGTAATTAAAAACCACCTAAAACATCTGACAAGTCTAAAAACTGAGTGTCATTATGACAATACTGAGTCGCTAAAGCAGATTCTATAGGTTCTTTTTATGAGTGTCTTCTTAACCGGGCTATCCTGTGGATGCCTTAATAAATTAAGGCCTCCAGCCAGGGCATGAGACTTCTAAACTAAGCGACTTCACGCTAAGGGCACCTCCTGTGTCGTACAGACTTGGGCTTAAGTCGTCGCTGGGGGAGGGCGGACAGCAAGGGACAGGCTGGATCGGGTTTCAATTATTTTGGGATGAATTGAAAATCTACAGGCTCAGCGGCGCGGACTGTCTCGAGCAAGGGTCGGGAGTCTGCTCCCAGTCTGCTTTGCGATGTACCATAGTATATACCTTGATAAAAATCACTTTCAACCCCTCTATATTATTTTAAAAAGGCACGGGTTCCCAGGTATGTCCATACTGTGACTTCATGTCGCAAGTACCAAACATAGCTCGCTCGAGTCCGATCAACGATTATAGCATGTATGTTAAGACCATGTATGTTTTTGTGTCCATAGGAAAAGAAGTGAAGAACTTGACAATAACATGATCATTTTCTTTATAGATAAACAAGAAAAAGTGGCTACAGCTACGATCATCAAATTAGAGCCGAAAGCTGAAGAAACTGTAGTACCTAAAGAAGAGCATATTAAAATAAACCCAGAGACAGCGCCTCGACCACGCATAAAGCGACTACTACACAAGCATCTACACAATCTGAAAATAATCCTAGAATCTACAAACGCCACGATGATACTCAAACATGGAGATAAGGGATATTTGTGCTGCTATTGCACGGAAGCTTTCCAAGAACCCATGAATTTGAAAGTACACACTTTATCGGAACATCAAAATGCAGAAAAGTTCTATGGCAACATTAAAGCCAGAGGACCCTCAAGGTTCTTGGTGAAACTTGATATCACGAACCTGAAATGCATGCTTTGCAGCACCAATATAGATTCTCTCGAAAACCTGTTCGTCCATCTGACAGAGAAACATAATAAGAACTTCCACACTGATATAAAAAATCAAATATTTCCTTTTAATTTTAACACGAAGCAACTGAAATGCTGCCAATGTACTAATGACGGCGTTTTCGCCACGTTCAGCGCGTTACACGAGCATATGCACAAACATTACCGATACTTCATTTGTAATGAGTGTGATGCTGGCTTCATCAATCATGATACATTATCCAGTCATAGAGTTACTCACACGAAAGGGACCTTCACCTGCCGATATTGTCCTGTTATATTCGACAACGTATTCAAGAGAAGAAACCACGAGATGAGCAGCCATAAGAAACCTGGCAAATTAAATAAATGCCATTTCTGCAATGAAGGTTTTAAGGATTATATTACGAAGGAATTGCATCTGTCTACGGTTCATGGCGTTGCTCCACGGAAACATAACTGCACCGCGTGTGACCGGAGCTTTCCTTCCAATAGTTTTCTTAGCGCACATATCAGACGCTTCCACCTCATGGAGAAGAGTCACAAATGTTCAGAGTGCGACAGAGCGTTCTTCAGAGAAAGCCACTTAAAGAAACACAAATTGAGTCATACAGGAGCTAAAGACTTCAAATGTGAAGTGTGTTCAAAGCATTTCGCCAGTAAATCTACTCTGTCTCGACATATGAGGATTCATAACAATGATAGACGGTTTAAGTGTACAATATGTGATCAGGCGTTTGTGCAGAAACCTAGCTTGACCTGGCATATGAGGGGCAAACATGCAAATGCTTGTTCTACTTAATAAGCAAGCTTACAATAATGTGTTCTTCCATCTTTTTTTGTTGTTTTTATGTAGAAGTAATATTTTATTTTTGATTGGTTGGTTTGGTTTTGATGGATGGGTAAAATGACCCATCAACAAATCGTAATCTTACGCATTCTGTACATCGAACCAAGTAACATTGAGCAAACGCAAATGCTAGAAAATACTACTGTAGAACATAATGTAACGCAAGTTAAATACTGTTTAGGAACAGTAGAAACATACGAGGAACCTTAGGGTAACTTAACTTTGAATACTCCCAGGCACAGTATAATAAAGTACGCAGTAATACATCTTCATACAAATCGGCCGAAACGACTCGGTGTACACTAGTATTCAACAGTAGCGCATGCGCCGCAATTAAGTAAGGACGCGAATGGTCCGAGACGCTCCAGCAAATTTATTTACGTGAAATATGGCACGAACTTGTCGACTGTATTGTTCAGTGTATGGATGTGTGAATTCATCAATATCGAAACCAGAAATAACATTTTTTAATTACGAACTCAGTTGGCAAGGTAGCCTATAAAAGTAACTTTTTTTTTCTTATATATTTACGTTATGTAGGTGATTTTTGTTTATTGAAGCGTAGCGAGCATAAGTTCCTTGACAGGTAGGTGGACTGTGGTAGGACTTAGTAGGTGAGTATCTCTTTTTTTCCATGCGATCGATACCCGATTGCAGGAACAAAATATACCTATACTAGTTTCTGTTCCCGGCTTAGCCAGCGTGGAGTTCAGCCTGTCACAGAAAGTCTTTATCTTGCGTCACATTCATCCAAATGATTTGGTGTAAAATGCATTTTTTTTCTATTTAAATAATCCTTTTTTTCATTTCCCTGACGATAAGCAATTCTATTTCGATAGGTATTTAACATTACCTAATTAAATTACTTTAGCTAAACAAATTAACATATTTGTTATAGACAACTCTGTCATATTTAATCAATTTGTGAAATATCCAGAGCATTTAGATAAATTTCATCGCGGACTTTTTTTTATCGGCCTTTTGATGTAAGTTTGCTATGGTAAGTATTTTATTTTTAAACCCAAATAAATGGATGTTATGTAAAAAAAGATATCAGACTACCCGAATGGCTTCTGCTGATGTGCCGAGATGATTTAGCAGACAAACCTTACACCACAAGCTATAGGATTTTTGGAAAACATTTTAATGTACAAGACATGCAACCTTTAACAAATCGCAATGTTTTAAAAAATAATGACCTTCCGTCATTAAAGTCGGACTTATAAAGTACAGTTACAACCCAAGAGACACAGTCAGTGGGCAACCCTAGTATGTGTTTATCTACCGAGCGGCCGTAGGTAATTATTTGAAGGACACTGCTGAGACGTAATACTGTTTACTTTATTATACTGTGCCCCAGGTATTAAAACTTTAGTTATAACATTTAAAACCTGCACCCTTATTACGTAACACAGTATCTATCACAATCTGAATCATTTTGAAGCCTATTGCTAATCCATTGCTTCATATGTTCGTAAAAATTGTCCGCTCAACAACATAAATAACGCAATGAATGTTGTTGAACTGTCAAAATGAAACCCATTCCTACTGTTAGTTTGTTACGTAATTACCCCGCTGTTTTCGTTAAAAAAACAAAAAAGTCGGTTCTTATTTTTGGCCTCAATCTATATTAACATAATAAAGCTGAATAGTTCGTTTTTCTGTTCCTGTTGAAATACGCTAAGCTCAGGAACTGCCAGTCGGATTCTGTTTTTTTTTTTGCACTTGTTAGCCTTATCATGAGGAAGGTTATAGGCTATTCCACATCACGCTACGAACCGTAGGAGTAGAGAAAAAAGCAATAAAAGGCAGAAAGAACGCTAAGCGAAAATGATATGATAGCGTGGGCGGTCGACGCGATGCGATGCAGTAGGTTGGGGGACCAAGATATTACATGCGGGTGAAGTCGCGGGCAGAAGTTAGTATCTCTTATAACTCTTTAGCTTAGTTAAGAGGCTTACAAGAGCTAAAGCGCGGTCACTGTCGGATTGCATAGAAAAGAAAGAGACGCGCGATGACACAACGCTGGTAATTTATTGCAAAATATGAAGCAATTATGGATTTACAAAAAATCTATTCATTGGACTAAAAAATTAAAACACTATTATGTTAGTATGTTACTTTTAGAATAATCTGAAAAAAAACTGAATGTTTGCATGTATACGAGTATTAGTATGGTTTTTAATCGTTAAAATATTTTTTAGAGGTATCTTCGTGATTTATTTCTATCATATCAAATTAATTGCATTATGTTTTCAACACACTATCTAACTAGCATATATCCAGAAGAATATCATATTTTTTCTGATTTTGGTTACTGCAGTGGATCATATATTTTTAGGCATTATAAATTTTCGTTTTGGTCATGTCAGTCCCCTTAAAGGGAAACTTTAGCCAAAAATATCGAAATCTCTGACTGGAATGAAAACATCTTCTATGTAAATCGAAACATAATTAATCATAGTTCTCTCCCTGCACATATTTGACTGTTGGAGCCTTACGATAAAATAAATCTTTTAGGACGACCTTGATACATCAAATTGTCAGCTCCTTTTAAGGAAATTGGGGGTTTACTTAAAACATAAAAAAAGGTGTGTCCTTATTCATCAACCATAAGTTTGTGTTTCGATAATTTCGGATCGGATAGGGTTTTTATTACATATTGTATATGCAAAAGAAGAATAAATTACATATAACTGATATAGTAGAAAACTAATCTATCCCAGCCTGCTTCGCGTTATACAATAGTAGTATAAACGTTGATATAAAATACTTCCAACTCAACAAGATTATTTAAAAAATAACCCGGGAAGCCCGGAATCGCAGGCATGTCCTGTCCATACTATGGCTTCATGTCTTCAGTACCTACCATAAATTACTCGCTCGCGTGCAATCTATGGTTTATCAAGACTGCGGTGAGCCGCATGAAAAGCTTCTAAACAAATCACAAGTACTTGTAAATTTTAGATCAAAATAAATCTAATAAGAAAAATAAAAGTGAATGTTAAATTATTAAGCATTAAGGGCCGAGTAAGTTTGTCTATCCACATGAAAATAATGTGAATATTAGTAAGTAAAGAATTTGACAATAACTTAATCATTCTGTTTATAGATAAACATCAAAAAGTGGCTACAGCTACGAAAATCAAAATAGAGTCGAAAGCTGAAGCGACTGGATTACTCGTTGAAGAGCATATAAAGACAAAACCAGAGACAACGCCTCGACCAGGACAAAAGCGACTACTTCACAAGCATCTACACAATCTGAAAATAATCCTAGAATTTACTAACGCCACGATGATACTCAAACATGGAGATAAGGGATATTTGTGCTGCTATTGCACGGAAGCTTTCCAAGAACCCATGAATTTGAAAGTACACACTTTAACGGAACATCAAAATGAAGAAAAAGTCTATGGCACCCTAAGAGCCAGAGGACCATCTAGGTTCTTGGTCAAACTTGACATCACGAACCTAAAATGTAGTCTTTGCAGCGGCAATATAGACTCTCTCGGAGATCTATTCGTCCATCTGACAGAGAAACATAACAAGACCTTCCACACTGATATACAAAATCAAATATTTCCTTTTAAGTTCAACACGAAGCAGCTGAAATGCTGCCAATGTACTAATGACGGCGTTTTCGCCACGTTCAGCGCGTTACACGAGCATATGCACAAACACTACCGACACTTCGTTTGTAATGAGTGTGATGCCGGATTCATCAATCACATATCATTATCCAGTCATAGAGTCACTCATACGACAGGGACCTTTGCCTGCCGACATTGTCCTGTCGTATTTGATAACGTATTCAAGAGAAAGAACCACGAAATGCGTAGCCATAGTAAAGCTGGCAAATTACATATATGCCATTTCTGTAATGAAGGTTTTAAGGAATATGTAACGAAGGAATTGCATCTGACTACGGTTCATGGTGTTGCTCCACGGAAATATAACTGCACCGCGTGTGACAGGAGCTTTCCTTCCAATAGTTTTCTTAGCGCACATGTCAGAAGTTTCCACCTGATGGAGAAACGTCACAAATGTTCAGAGTGCGACAAAGAGTTCTTCAGAGAAAGCCACCTAAAGAAACATGAGTTAAGTCATAAAGAGGCTACAGATTTTAAGTGTGAAGTATGTTCAAAAGATTTTACGAATAAATCTACTCTGTCGAGGCATATGCGGATTCATAACAATGATGGGCATTTTAAATGTAAAACCTAGCTTGCTCTGGCGTATGAAAGCAAAGCACGCATCTGCTTGTTCTACATAATAAGCAAGCTTTCTATACAGGTTGTAAAAAGACCTTTTACGAAGCCGACATCTACGCGTTCTGTACATCAAATGTAACTTTTTGCAAAAATAAAATTGGTAGAACTTTGACCTTCAATATTTCCGTAACCAGGAGGTTCCCTGGTTCGGACCAGAACAAAAAATTATGTGGAGAACAAGTGACTCTCGGTTTCGCTAAGGGTATTTTATACCCGGTATAATGTACTTAACTTCTTACATCTGTTTTGTTTTATATGTCTAGAGTCTACATTCAAGTTTAGTTTCGATGGATTTGATTATAGTTTTTGCTATGCAGGTTGTAGGACCTATCATTAAGTTGTTATCTATGCATCCTGTACAACGAACAAAAATAAAATTGGGAAAAATAATAATAGATGGGAAAAAGTACTTTAATTTTTGTTTCTTTTTTTTTACTTAAGTTTTTAAATTTGTGAAAATTTGAACATGGCAATTGTTTCGCTCATGACACATTACTTACCTACCTTTATAAATATAAGACTGTAAGTTTTCGGAAGAATAAATAAATAAATAAATAAACTAGTTTTATTCTTGGTGTAAAAAATCCCGGTTAGTAGCGCACATGTAACGCACGTAAAATACTGTTTTTACGCGGTGTATATGTCGAAGGCAGATTGTATAATTCGTCATTATGCATACGACGCCGTCCGTTTCCATACTGTTGCCGATATGTATAATGCCTAAGGCAAAATGTATAACGCCTAGGCATTATGTAAAAGTCCTTGAAACCAAATTGATGATTCGATCGCTGTATACATAATGCCTAGGCGAATTGATTCAACTAGTTCTATTTTCTACTACCTGTAGCGCTGCTATACAAAACAACAAAAACGGCGTCGAGTACTTCAAGTTTTTTCGAAAATAAAGATGAAAACAAGTGTGTGCCGGAAGAAACAAGTGATTTTAAGGTCGTTTACATTAAATAATTTTAACGAATCTCAAAAGGGATCATTAAAAAACCGTGGACTAGAGAAAACGTTTTGGAGGTTATCCGGCTCATAAAACACGCTCTATCAGTCATGAAAACTGGCGTTCGGGGACTCCTGCTAATAAATAAAGGGTTATCATTTTTACGACTGTTATTAGGTGAATAGTTCGACAGTTCATAGGTCAGGTTGGAACTGTAACCAACCACGCGCGAGCCGAATTGTTCACAGTAACTAAGCCAGGGCACCCCGACCAAATGGGTTAGGTTGGGTTAGAACTGTGATTGGCTGAAAGGTGTGTCACCTATAGGGGACGCGACGGCGTGGGCCGGCGCGACATGTCGTGCGGTGTTCCACAGGGCTCGGTCCTGGGCCCGCTCCTGTGGAACATCGGGTACGACTGGGTGCTGAGGGGCGAGCGCCAACCGGGAGTGGACCTGACGTGTTACGCGGATGACACGCTGGTCACGGCCCGGGGGAGCTCGCACAGGGAGGCAGCGTTGCTGGCGACGGCTGCGGTTGCGCGGGTAGTGGGCCGCATACGGCGCCTGGGCCTGGAGGTGGCCCTCAACAAGTCGGAGGCTGTGGTTTTTCACGGCCCTCGGCGGGCGCCAGCGCCGGGATCACACATCGTGGTCGGGGGGGCACAAATTGCTGTCGAGTCTACCATGAAGTACCTAGGACTGGTGCTCGACAGCCGGTGGGACTTCGGCCCCCACTTTCAGCGACTGGCGCCCAAGTTGATGGGCGCGGCGGGCGCGCTCGCAACGCTGCTTCCCAATCTGGGGGGCCCGAGCACCGCCTGTAGGAGGTTATACCTCGGGGTCGTGCGATCCATGGCCCTGTACGGGGCCCCGGTGTGGGCCTCTGACCTGACGGCCGGCAGCATCGCAGTGCTGTGAAAACCACAGAGGGCGACGGCCGTCAGGGCTATCAGGGGGTATCGCACGATCTCCTACGAGGCGGCTTGTGCACTAGCCGGATCTCCGCCTTGGGACCTAGAGGCGAGAGCCCTCGCGTCTCTGTACCGGTGGCGCGAGGAGGTGCGGTCGCGGGCTGGTGGACCGATGCAGCGAGAGATCGAGCTGCGTCGGTCGCAGCTCCGCGAGGTCCTGGTGACGGAGTGGCGGGACAGGCTCTCACGCCCTACCGCCGGTCTCGTCACCATCGAGGCGGTCCGGCCGGTGCTCAACGAATGGCTCGGGAGGAGGCACGGCTCCCTGTCGTTTAGGGTGACTCAGGTGCTCTCGGGGCATGGTTGCTTTGGGAAGTACCTGAGTCGCATAAACAGGGAGCCGGACGCTCGGTGTCATCACTGCGTCAACTGTCCGGAGGACACGGCGTGGCATACGCTGGCAGAGTGTGCCGCATGGGAGGAACCGCGCCGTGCCCTCGTGTCATTAGTTGGAGCCGACTTGTCACTTCCGGCCGTCGCTTGTTCGATGGTCGGGAGCGGCGAGTCGTGGGATGCGGTGATCTCCTTCTGTGAAACCGTCATTTCACAGAAGGAGGCTGCGGAAAGGTTGAGAGAGGTCGAGGCCACTCTCCCGATCCGCAGCAGACGTACCGGGCGTCGGCGGAGGGCGGACAACGCCCTCTTCCAGCCCCCATAAACGGGTCCAGAGGGACGGCGGACCTGGGGATGTCCGCCGCCCCTCATATAACAGGACCCGAGGCGGCGGCGCTTAGTGTTCCACGCGCGCCCCTATTCGACGTCGCGGGGGGAGTTTTACACCTCACTCCCCCCGCGGACTTGAGGAGGCCCGCAGAGGCGGGCCGGCACTAGCCGGGGATCGTGGAAGGCGCACAAGTTCCCATGATCCCCGGTGCAAGTGTGGGAAGGGAACACCGGGGTGGTTTTTAGTCAGTAAGAGTCTGACAGACCCCTCCGCCCCCCCAGGACGGAGGACATCCATGAGGATTTTCCACCCAGGAACAAAAAAAAAAAAAAAAAAAGGGTTAGAACTGTGATCAACCGCGCGCGAGCCGAGCGAGGGAAGCGAGTAGTGCCGTGACAGCGGCCGGCGCGGCGACCGTTACTTCCAACCAAGATTTCTTATCTACTAATTCTGATTTGCTAGTTACCCGCTAAGTCACTTTACTACTTAATATTTATTTTATTACTCATTTAAGTATTTGTTATTTAGTTTATTACTTAGCCACGAGTCCATCTATTTTAGTCGTGAACTTTACTACATAATAATGAACCAACTATAAACCTATGAACCAAAATAAACCTAACCTCTATATAAGCAAAAAACATAACTAAACTATTTAGTACTTATAATGTAGAAACCTAATATTATCGCAGCCAACTTCGCGTAATACTTATAGTAAATACTAACGTATGTACTATAAGTATTACGCGAAGTAGGCTATATATATTTAAGCCATCCATCAAACCATTTAAACTAAAAAAAAACCTGCGAAGCCCGTTATCTCAGTCATGACCTGTCCATACTATGACTTTATATCGTCTATATCTACCAAAAGTTACTAGCTCGAGTCCGATCTATGGTTATTGCATGTATATCAAGAGTTCACTGAGCCATATGACGGCTTCTAAACAATTCATAAGTACTTGCAAGTATTAGATTAAACTAAATCTTATAAGAATAAGGTAAAGGAACAGAGCTCCCACCTCTTTCTTATCTTTATTCGCAAGAGCAAACGTGCTCGGAGGAAGGAAGTATTCCAGTAAGATGCTGGTAGGGATCTTGACCATTCCGGGATTGTCTTGATAGCCGTGGAATACCTCTCCACTCCTCAAGCATCTCAGGACATGTTGCCCCCTTTGTCGCTACGACACTATGTGCTAGCGACCGTTTTTGGGGGCCCATTATTGAGCGTGTAAGTCACCCCCTTTTTTTTTTTTTTTTTTTTATTGGGTGGGAAATCATGAAATGACCTCTCCCGCTCTGGGCGGAGCGGAAGGGCGTGTCAGACTCTTACTGACTAAAACCCACCCATGTTCCTTCATTTGCCTGTGCGCCAGGGCCACGGTAACTCTTTCGAACAATCCGCGACCCCGGCAGGCATCGGCCCTATCGGACCCCGTCAAAGCTGACAACTCTTTGAGGCGCGCGTGGAACACAACGCGCCGTCGACCCGGGCCTGGTCCTTACCGGACGGCGAGCTGCCCATTGCTCGCCGTCCGCAGGCCCGCGCCTACGGTGGCCGGGAGTCGGCTATCGACTCCCGACGCCCAGGGTGTCTCCTCCTGCGGCGACTAGGGGCGTGAGGGCGCAATGATTGCCTCTCCCTCACGCGCTCCGCCACCTCCTTCGCGAGCATTACTGCTTCGCAGAAGGAGGTGACTGCTTCCCATTCTCTCTCGCTCCGTACTATGGCCTGAACCAGGGCCGGACGCGAGAGATCGCCGCCGCTGATCGCCGCCACGAGGACACGGCGGTGCTCCGCCCAAGCCGGGCAGACCTCCACCGGTAAGTCACCCCCTGCCATTTTGTCTGTACATTTTATATAAAACATTGGTCAGGCAGGGGCCATAGTCTTTCCATAGTCCTAGATAACCAGTTCACTTTAGACACCCAAACCTATAATCCAATATTTTTGTTTCCATATCCTGCAATAGTCCTACACAAACCGGGGTTGTCCTTCGCACTTGCATAGTGCGAATTGGGATATTCGTCGGTTGATGCCTCATTTAATTAAAAACGTCTTTAAACGGGCTTCTTCGAGTTGGCTTCGGCCCCTCGTACACCTTCCAAAGGTCTGGAACCTCGGGGTCCCAAGAAATGTCAAGCGGAGTAAATGATATAACATCAACTTTATATTTATAAGATTTATTTTGTTACATTATTAAGCATTACGGCCAAGTAAGTTTTTGTATCCATAGGAAAATAGATTGACTATTAGTGCCAAAGTAAAGAAGACCAATAACTTAACCATTTTCTTTATAGATGAACAAGAAAAAGTGGCTACGGCTAAGGAAATCAAAATAGAGCCGAAAGCTGAAGAAACTGTAGTGCATAAGGAAGAGCATATAAAAATAAACCCAGGGACAGCGCCTCGACCACGCATAAAGCGACTACTACACAAGCATCTACACAATCTGAAAATAATCCTGGAATCTACTAACGCCACGATGATACTCAAACATGGAGATAAGGGATATTTGTGCTGCTATTGCACGGAAGCTTTCCAAGAACCTATACATTTGAAAGTACACACTTTAACGGAACATCAAAATGCTGAAAAGTTCTATGGCAACATTAAAGCCAGAGGACCATCTAGGTTCTTGGTCAAACTTGACATAACGGACCTTAAATGCATGCTTTGCACCGCTAATATAGACTCTCTCGAAGATCTATTCGTCCATCTGACAGAGAAACATAACAAGACCTTCCACACTGATATACAAAATCAAATATTTCCTTTTAAGTTCGACACGAAGCAACTGAAATGCTGCCAATGTTCTAGTGACGTCGTTTTCGCCACGTTCAGCGCGTTACACGAGCATATGCACAAACACTACCGGTACTTCGTTTGTAACGAGTGTGATGCCGGATTCATCAATCATGAAACATTATCCAAACATAACGTTACTCACACGAAAGGGTCATTCGTCTGCAGACACTGTCCTGTTGTATTTGACAATGTGTTTAAGAGAAGAAACCACGAGATGCGCAGCCATACTCACTCTGACAAAACATATTTATGCCATTTATGCAATGAGGGTTTTAAAGAATATGTGACAAAGGAATTACATATGTCTATGGTTCATGGTATTACTCCACGGAAATATAACTGCACCGCGTGTGACAGGAGCTTTCCTTCCAATAGTTTTCTTAGCGCACATATCAGACGCTTCCACCTCATGGAGAAAAGTCACAAATGTTCAGAATGCGACAGAGCGTTCTTCAGAGAAAGCCACCTAAAGAAACACAAGTTGAGTCATACAGGAGCTAAAGATTCCAAATGTGAAGTGTGTTCAAAATATTTCGCCAGTAAATCTACTCTGTCTCGACATATGAGGATTCATAACAATGATAGACGGTTTAAATGTACAATATGTGATCAGGCGTTTGTGCAGAAACCTAGCTTGAACTTGCATATGAGGGGCAAGCATGCAAATACCTGTTCTACTTAATAAACACGCTTTCAATATTGTATTCTTCCATCTGCTTTTTTGTTTTTTATAACTTATACGTTTAGTTTCAGTGGATTTGATTTTACTTTTTAATATCCAGGATAAAAAAAGATCCATGACCAAACCAATCTGCACCTCGAACTAAACAATAATAAGCAACAATCATTTCTGAGAAACAACTTAATTTTGGTGTGAAAAACTGTAGCGCGCAAAAGACTGTTCGTAAGGGTCTATAGAAGGAAACAAGGTTGTGGGGGTATTTAAAGTTTGGTTATAACATAGTAAAGCTTTTTTCGTAAAATAAATGTGTTGTTATTTTGGCGGCCATAACTAGACGGTTTCCAGGTATGATCCAGTAGGTACAAAAAAATCGCAGTGACAAGAAGAATATGTAACTCTCGGCCTAGTAGAGGGCCCTTTTTATATTCGATATACTTACCGTTAAAGAACAAGGAGCCCGTTACCTAGCCGTGGGGATTCCGGGCTGAAATGATTATGATGGTACCGTAAAAAAGATTTTCCTACCTAATATACGCGAGTATTTCGAAAATTGTTTATACAACAGTTAAGTAGGTACACCATAATTATAAAGGCAGTCGTCATCTGAATTAAAAGCACACAGAAGTCACTAGAAACGTTTTGGAATCAAACCTAAGTAAGAAAATACATTCATCGTTAATTGATATTGTTTAATATTCTCATTTGTTAGTCTTTGTTTAAATTGTTACTCAAATAAACTGATTCTTGTATTGTTAAATTACTAAGCTTTCATGTCATGAGGGTTTTTGTATTGATGGGAAAATAATGTATAATATTAACTAGCGAGCTGCCCTTGCATCCCACGTGTGCGAACTATTAAAAGTTTGTTACAAAATGTTGTATAGTTTGTTCTTTTTTTAACTGCTAATAGCGCCATCTAGTATTACCTGTGTGTACTAATGTTGCTTTCATAATCATTGTGAAACAGCCCTTGTGTTTTAATATGAACTACTGTCGTGGCGACATGTCGTAATAACGAGATTTCTGTCCTATATCCAAGTTTTTAAATTATAGCTTTTGCTCGCGGTTTCGCTCATGTGGAGTTCGGGAATTATCCCACGGGAACTTAAAACCGGGATAAAAAGTATTTCATTCCCAAACACAAATCATGGTCTACCTGTGTGCCAAATTTCATCGTTAGGGTGTGTACAGGTAACAGACAGATTGAGTTCCTTTCGCATTTATAATATTAGCATGAATTAATGTATTATACGCAAACCTTCCGAATAAATGCTCTAAATGATGATAAAACCATAAGCGCTCACATGGAGAGACTCGAAAAGCAACTTTGTTTTATACTAATATTTTATAGATGAGCGAAGAACTTGACAATAACCGAATCATTTTCTTTATAGATAAACAAGAAAAAGTGGCTACGGCTAAGGAAATCAAAATAGAGCCGAAAGCTGAAGAAACCGTAGTGCCTAAGGAAGAGCATATAAAAATAAACCCAGAGATAGCGCCTCGGCCACGCATAAAGCGACTACTACACAAGCATCTACACAATCTGAAAATAATCCTAGAATGTACTAACGCTACGATGATACTCAAACATGGAGATAAGGGATATTTGTGCTGCTATTGCACGGAAGCTTTTCAAGAACCCATGAATTTGAAAGTACACACTTTAACGGAACATCAAAATGCAGAAAAGTTCTATGGAAAAATTACAGCTAATGGACCATCTCGGTTCTTAGTCAAACTTGACATAACGGACCTTAAATGCATGCTTTGCACCGCTAATGTAGACTCTCTCGAAGATCTATTCGTCCATCTGACAGAGAAACATAACAAGACCTTCCACACTGATATACAAAATCAAATATTTCCTTTTAAGTTCGACACGAAGCAACTGAAATGCTGCCAATGTACTAATGACGGCGTTTTCGCCACGTTCAGCGCGTTACACGAGCATATGCACAAACACTACCGACACTTCGTTTGTAATGAGTGTGATGCTGGATTCATCAATCACATATCATTATCCAGACATAGCGTTACTCACACGAAAGGAACCTTCGCCTGCCGACATTGTCCCTTTGAATTCGACAATGTATTCAAGAGAAGAAACCACGAGATGCGCAGCCATACTCACACTGGCAAATTACATATATGCCATTTCTGTAACAAAGGTTTTAAAGAATATGTGACAAAGGAATTGCATCTATCTACGGTTCATGGCGTTACTCCACGGAAATATAACTGCACCGCGTGTGACAGGAGCTTTCCTACCCATAGTTTTCTTAGCGTACATATCAGACGCTTCCATTTGATGGAAAAACGTCACAAATGTTTCGAGTGCAATAGAGCGTTTTTCAGGGGTGGCGACCTAAAGAAACATATGTTGATTCATACAGGGGCTAAAGATTTTAAATGTGTAGTCTGTTCGAAGTATTTTGCTAAAAAATCTACTCTAACTCAGCATATGAGAATTCATAACAATGATAGACGGTTTAAGTGTACAATATGTGATCAGGCGTTTGTGCAGAAACCTAGCTTGACCTGGCATATGAGAGCAAAGCACGCAGACGGTTGTTGAACTTAATATGCAAGCTATCAAACTTAATATTCTGTTCATCCATGTTTCTTATTTTTATTTGTAAGTTAAGAATATAAAAAATTGGTAAGACCATCTTCTTTATTTTCTGCTCAATGTATTTTAAATAATGCTCTTCAGTTGAAAGTGATATTACGGTATTTTGAGAAGGCTGGGTTGATGATTAGGTTTCTACTTTACCAGTACCAAAGTTAAAATTTTGTGGTGCTTAGAAAAGTCAGGTTATTTTAGGTATACCTACTTTTTAGAGGAAGGCAGTTAGCATATTTTATTTATTTATTACTAGTCTTTGCCAGCGTCTTCCCTCGCGTGAAGGTCCGATTATCTCATGGTAAAGTACTGTCAGAATAAAAATCCTGTCTTAATCCAAGTCATGGTCTACTTGAGTGCCAAATTTCATCCATTTTCCGCTCAGCCGTTTTTGCGCGATTGAATAACAAATATACAAACTCTCACATTTACAATACTATTAGTAGGATAAAGATAAAATGTACACGAAATTTTAAACGGAATATTGGGGGCATGTCCACATTGTCCACATGTATAACGTTTGAGGTCATTGGCCCGAAATATTTCCCTGGAGTCCGATCAATGGTTATAACTAATAGTAGGTTAGTAAGCATTCCCATTTTAAAATTGTTGTAAAAGCAGGGTGTAAAAAGACCCATCACGAAGCCGTCATCTATGCTTTCTGAACATCAAACGTAATGAAATAATTACTTTGTGCGAAAATAATTGCTGGGAAACGACTTTTATGGTGTGTAACGTAATGTAACGCACGCAAAACGTTGTGCTTATGGGTGCATTCAACCGTACCGGGTTTGTGGGAGTGTTTAAAGTTGAGTTATTAAAATTAAGTTATATGTTACACTTAAAACTTGTTTTCCCAAAAAAAAAGTTGGAACTTTGACCTTCAATATCTCCGTAACCAGAAAGTTCCCAAGTATGGTCCAGTATAAAAAAAAAACATAATGACAGGAAGAACAAGTACCTCTCGGCTTGGTTATGGGTATTTTTAGACCCCGTTATATTTGACCTACACGTACTTGATTATTTTAAACAGAAAAAATAATGAATTTACTTTCGATTGTTACTTGTTATGATATTTCAATGCAAAATATTATAATACGCTAGCTTATATGTACACCTTCTTATATATTACCTTATAATATATACGTACCTTCACTGAGACAAACCTATTGTAACTAAAATTTCTTGCCTCATTAGGAATTTAAGTACTAACATCGGTACTCAGAGACGTGACTTAAGTGTAATCAATCAATCACTTTAATTGAAAAGTATAAACTAGATATCTGTCAGATAAAAATATGACAGATTGAAACATTTCGTAAGTGTTGAGTTGATTTATGCTGGTCAATGGGGAAGGTCAGGCAAAGCTGACTTTAGATGGCGTGGCCATAGCTTGGTCGCTACGGCATACAATGAATTTGACATTTCCATTTCGTCCAATCATTCCATTTCGTGTTAATTCATGAGTTTGATTTTATTTCACATTTTCGTTATTTTCGGTGACTTCAATATTTTCAATCAAGTATTTGACATGGAAAGTCAGAATTTAAAATCTTAAACATTTCCTCGAAATCACTTTCTTCAAAATGTTTCCGACATAACCTCGAAATCTGCTTGATAAAATTAAAAAACTACGAATAAGTTTAAGCAACAATCTTCTAATTTCTTTAGGAAAATGGTAGCCTTCAATTTCAGAGCATTTAGGAACACAATAACGCGTAACTTCCCCAAAAATAAAATAAAACCACCTAACGCCTAGTATTAACCAGTTACGACAGCACCATTTTGATGGTTGTCTTCGCCATTAAATTACTTATTGATTGATATGTTTAAGTGACCTCTCTGAATGCGGCATTAAGTAACATATAAGATCAATTAAAGTTAAGGTACCAATTTTCAGTCATATTACGAAGCTGTTATTTTGCGTAGTGCTGAAAACTCATCTGACTCGGTGGCTTTAATTGCAACTAACGGAATTAGTATGAAAAAGATCTGTCATTTTTGTTTACCGACTGTGACTCTGATACCGGGCCACATGAGTTTGTGGGACTGTATATAAGGCGTAATTGAAGTATCTGAAAACCTCTTAAGGGGTCATTGTGCTCATAATACGCACACACACACACAAACACACACACACACATCACAAACACATTAAAATTTTGTTGGTGGTGTTGTTTAATTGGTTATTGGGTGACGTCTCCGAGTGTGGCAATTGATGAATACCTACATTGTTGTAGGTATTGGGTTCCCATCTGTAAAACAAAATGCAAGTGTTAATAGTAAATAAATAAATAACATAAGTATGAACAACTTTCACTAAAGGACCGACCCCGAACACGAGTAAACAAATGTGCAGCTTACAATTTGCGTTCTTGAAATCAACAAAATTACCGTCAAACGGGGTGAATAGGTATGCAGGGGTGAATCGAAACGAAACTTTAAAAGGGCATTTTATCATTGAAATAATATACATAGTTTGTTACCAAAAAGGACTTTAATGTGTTTACTGTATTATTATAATTAACGATTAAGTGCCCTTTTTGGCAAGAAATAATATAATTTCAACTCTAAAATCCATTTTAAAGTTTCGTTCCGATTCGCCCCTGCATTCAGCCCGTTTCACGGTAATTCTTTATTTTTATTTAAAGTCGTCTTTGCCCTGCAATGAAATGGCTTATAAAATGCTGATATTTTTTTAAATATAGACATATCTTTATGTAACTAAATGCATGTTTAGCATTTGTATGAGTGGTGAGAATATAAACTTGTAATTGTTTTTTTATTAGAGTAGCATGATTGTGTTTAATTTGTGGAAAATATATATAGTAATAAATATATAATATTAGTATATTAAAAACGTTGTTTCATTTCAATTACCTAGTTTAGAATGATGGTAATGTAATAGGTTATCAAAACGTACCTACCTACAGTACAACTATTTTGTTAATGTCCCTCGGGAATCATCACATTTCCGAATACAAAGGAATGCTAATTTCCATGTCCATCAATTATTATATTTAATTTTTTATTAATAATTTGAATTCAGGACTAAGTACTTTATTGTTGTTTTAATCAAAGTTCTGAATTAAAATTATTATACACGATAAATCTAATAATTGATGGACATGGAAATTAGCATTCGTTTGTATTCAGAAATGCGATGATTCCCGAGGAGCATTAAGAAAATAGTGTGTACTGTAGGAAATACCCATATCGAAAAACAAATAAAAAACTTTTGTTCGAGGCTTCGATTGTTTGAAATAAAAAGTACCTAGTCTGACGAATCATTATCCGGTATCATTTACAATATTAGGAAGAGGCGTATACATACGATGAGCAAACTCAATTGTATGTTTTAAAACATGATGATCATCTCCTAGCCCTTTTCTCAGCTATGTTCTGGTCAGCTTACAGTCTAACCGGATGCACCTAAATATCAATATTTTACATACAGCGACTGCCTATCTGACCTCCACAACACAACCCGATTACTGGCTAGCACGAAATCCCCTGGTAAGACTGCGGGGTGTTTGCGTAACCCATATAAAATGATAATTGATGGTAATTCCTTTCATTTTGACAGATCAGCGATATCAAATGCGTTATTTACGTTGTTGAACGGACGAATTTTTCAAAACTACGCAGCATTGGATTAGGAATTTCCTTCAAAATTCTTCAGATTGTGACTGATAGTTTGTTACGCAATTAGGGTTCTGGCTGTCATACTTTCGGGCTTTCGGACCCGTAACAACTGTCAATGATTCGCGTTTGACAGCTGGGCCCATAACGGTTTAACGTGCTTAAAGATGTTCGTGCACATAATACGCCACAATATCTATAATTATTACTTTCAGCATTTTACCTTGTAACATATTTTAACCAAATAACTGAACACCTAAACCTCATTTATCACCTGAATGATTTATCCTTTTCTTTGTAGGTGATCAACAAAGAACTGTTGTGGAAAAAGAACTTATGGAAAATCAAGGTAAAAAAGAAGTGAAAATAACACCAAGAACCGAATTGTTGAAACATCGAAGTAACATTAAAGAAGTCCTTCTTAATTCTAACGCAACGCCTGTAAGACGGTACGGAGGGATCGGATATACATGCTGCTACTGTCCAAACCAGTTCGAACACCCTGCAGATCTTAAGAAACATACTCTAGAGAACCACAGAAATATCTCGGAAGCAAGCTTTATGAAGAACATGAACATGTCCGAATATATCATCAAGTTAGACATAACTGCATTAAAATGCAAGCTTTGCGACAGTAATATGAATACTCTAGCTAACTTTATAGACCATCTTCAAAATGCACATGAGAAAATAATCGACATGGACCATATAAACCATATCTTTCCTTTCAAATTCGGCAACGATTTACTATCGTGCACTATTTGTTCGAACACGTTTAGTAAGTTTAGGACACTTGTTAGACATATGCATATTCATTACAGGAATTTCATTTGCACCGTTTGCGACACCGGATTCGCGAACCGAAACTCATTAACACAACATTTAGTAAATCACAAAACAGGGGCATTTGTTTGTGACTACTGTCCAAAATTCTATCCTACTTTAGTAAAAAAACGAATGCACGAAAGAACATCTCACACACACGTTCATGCTACTTATAAATGTGGTTATTGTAAGGAAACTTTTAAAGATCATGGACAAAAGGAAGCTCATGTAACTTCTGTACACGGTGTGGCATCACTGAAAACTATATGTCAAGCTTGCAACAAAGTATTTCCCAGTAGGAAGAAACTTAACATCCACATTAAAAGAGACCATCTAATGGAGAGGCCACACAAATGTAAGGAGTGTGACATGGCGTTTTATTCCACGACAGGGCTAAAAAGTCATATGGTCAAGCATACAGGGTTGAAAGAATTTCAGTGCTCAGTATGTCTGAAGAAATACGGAAGAAAGAAGACACTGAATGCTCACATGCAGACACATTCTGAGGAGAAGAGATTCAAATGTGAAAAGTGTGGGCAGAAATTTACGCAGAAAAGCACTTGGAGAGTTCATATGAGATCCAAACATGAAGAAATTGTTTAAAATTATTTTGCGAATGCAGCTGGCATTAGAAATAAAAAATTATAAGTTCTAGCAAAGTGTTAATTGATTTGCATAATAATATTGTGTGGTTTATTAAATAACTGGCATAGTTTAAAAAACTTGAGTTTTTATTGGATATGTTATTACTGATCTTGCTAACTTATGTACTATACATGCATGCTTCCTGATTATTTTAAGTCGTGATTAGCGACAGTAGGTTTTCACCTAATAATATAATTAATTCCCTTAAAAAAGGTTGAGTTGGTTAATACTGCTATTATTCCCCAAACTCCTACAATTATTATGTTTACGGCTGTTATTAGCGTCCGACCGAATTTCGTTTTCGGTTTTCAGCAATTTTCAGCTGAAATATCCATTTTCGGCAATTTGAGTTTTAGGGCGTTTCTTTTTATTTTAAATTAAATACCAGCGATTCGGTACTTATAATTAATTTATTCATAGAGAATCAATATTTACAATAGCTAAATGCACAAAAACTGTGTTTTTTTTTCTCGCTCGTAGCAGCACCCCAATTGCGAAACACACTCCGAAAGATTTTGAAGGATATTGCTTGTCTATTGCTTCATATGTTCGAAAAATTTGTCTGCTTAACAACGTAAATAACGCAATGAATGTTGTTGAACTGTCAAAATGCAAGCCATTGCTACTGTTAGTGTGCTACGCCACTACCCCGCAGACCATTAGATTATTATTAAATAACTATGTCTTTCAGAATGGTACACAGCGCTACATATCAAGCTACAAATTTCCAGTATAAGCTGATCTCGCATTGTTTAGGATTTCCGTACAATGACAGGTCAGCTTATACTGAAAATGTATAGCTAGATATGTAGCCGTGTGTGCAAAGTATCGTATAATTTAAATTTAAACTGATAATGATAAATAATATTGAATAAATAAAAATAATAAAGTTATTGATAATGATTAATAAATTTACACTGCATTTGTTTTACTTTAAATAAAGAAAAACCTTTCTTTGGTTGGACAGCTAATAAATGTTAGAGGCAAAGATTCAGTGGGCCTAAAATGGACGGTTTGGCAGAATCATATTATGATCTGCGTACAATTAATATCCCGCAATTCTTCTGTTTGACAGTTTTGTATGAAGTTTCGTAAAATGGTCCACAAATTATGTATTGCTTTAGTGAAGTCTAATGTCAAATAGCAGCTGTCAAACAGATGAATTGCGGGATATACGAATTGTACGCAAATCATATTATGATTCTGCCAAAGCGTCCATTTTAAGCCCCCTGAGCTCTACAAGTAATAAATCCAACACCACAATTTTAGAGCAGTGGGTAAAATATCGATGGTATGGTGGATCGAGTTATTGGGAAAAGTCTACGCAGATCATGAGGTAGGTGATATAATAAATTCAAACTCAAAAACTCAAAGCATTCATTTCAATTACACCATTTACAGGCACTTTTGAACTGTCAAAGAATCGGTCAATTAGAAAGTTGAAGCTAGTTGCCCATTGCAAAACGTAGATCCAGGAGAAGAACGGACAAGAAACTCTAAGGACTAAGGACACTCTTTTAAATCAAGATAATTATTACAAAATCCTGGTTACATTATTCTTATCGCATCTATATATTTACTACAATTCAAAATATAAGATTAAAAATAAGCCGTGTCAATTCAGAGATGACCAGTCTCAACCGACGGCGCCCGTTTACTAACATGACGCGTGGATCAGCACCATCCAGCTCAACCATTTTGTAGTATATAGTATCGATACTAACATCATCCTCGTCCAAATTTTATCTACTGCTAGGCCACTTTTTGACGTACCAATCGCCACAATGTTACGTTCTAGTTTAAGCATTAATTATCACAACCTTCATATCCACGACGACATCAATATTAGGTACATTGCAAATAAAGAACTGATTCTCAGTCTAATTTCAAATAATGATTTAATTTAGATGATAACGCAAGCAATCAATCTGCCTGCCTCTTCCCAACTACGTTGTGGTTGGCTACCAGTCTAACCGGATGCAGCAGAATACCAGTATTTTACATGGAGCGACTGCCTATCTGACCTCCACAGCCCAGTTACTGGGTAACACGATACCCCTTGGTAAGACTACTTGACAGACTTGGGATTGTCCTTTAATCACATGAAGTCCGAATTGGGGGAGAAAAAAATCACGATGATCACAATGGGATAGATAATGTGTATATAAAAAGGTGGCCATGACCGATGGCTTAACGTGCTTTTCGAGGCACGGAGGGGTCTCGATATGTCATGGATGGTCATCCATCCACGAACCGACCAATCACAAGACACGATAGCAAGTAGAAATACAAATCTCCTTATTTCGTACCCTTAGTATTAGAATTAAGAAAATTAACGGAACGAGGCCTTCAAGATCCTGGTTACAGATGGAATCGCCCAGGGCAATATGTGGAGCCCAGGGCAGTATGTCAATATGTGGCTCATTTAAGTTAATTACTTAAATATGACTAGATTAAAACAAGTTTATGATACATAGGTAGACCGCCCATTGTGTCACTCTATGTATTTCTATTAATATTTATATCTGTAAGTTTATGGTGTGCACTGTACAGACTAAATAGTATTCTATTCTATGTAGGTACTTAGAGTTATTTGCAAAAGACTCTGAGGGTCGAAGTAAAAGTCAAATCATTTATTTTAGTTAGGCACATAAAAAGGCACTTTTGAACGTCAAAATTTACAAGAAAATAGAACTGATTCTATTTTCTTGTGTGATTCCAAAAGGTAGTTTCGCATGGCGAAGAATGGGCAAGAATTATATCCAAATTACAGGATTATAATATAATCCTCTAATTTATAATAAGCTTGTATAACAAGTGTACTTTTAAAATTTCTTTCATTTAATTGTAATATATCACAAGGTAATTTAACACAGTACCCCACAAACTTATAAAACCCCGTCGTTTTTGCGTCGGGATTTAATAAAAGATGTATTTGAAAAATGGTTGATCTATTTTATCCTTATTTCTAGTGTTAAAATTAAAACTATCACTTATTTTATTTAAAAGAGGTAGATTTTTACTTATAAAAATGTTGAATTAGCAAGGTACCGTCATAATATTAATCTCTTTAAATAAATCACTGTGAAAGTCTAGGCCACGAAGATGGTTAGCGTAGATTATAAATTAAGAAATCGAAGCTATAACGTAAAGATAACAGACAGCTGTCAGTTGGATTGTAAGCGGTCTAGTATCGCGCCCGCCGCTAAGTTCAGCGATTGACTGATTGCTCCATGTGCTCGATAGCTTTTTACCACGAATAAAAGAATGAAATTTAACCTAAAATTTATCAATTAAAATTAGTGACTGTGTGAAAGATGATATGGCTGGAAGGAGAGTGTCTACCAAAATTACGACTAATAGAGAAGTAAGGAATAAAAAAAAAACAAAATCAAAATCGGTTCATTCGTTCGGGAGCTACGGTGCCACAGACACACAGACACGTCAAACTTATAACACCACGTAGTTTTTGCGTCGGGTTTAAAAAAAAAAAGTTGCGCCAGCCACCAATAAATTGGGATGAGGGCAGGAGAATAATGATGAACCTAAAAGTTATCAATTTAATCTTCATAATAGTAAGTGAAATGAAACACTGTGTATTCTTATTATTTTTAACAAGAGGCGCATATTACTTTACTGTAAAGCAGTTTGTTGATAGATGTAGCTCCCTTATTAGTATTTATTAACAAAACTAAACCGACTTGGAGTAAATACTTTGCTATATAGTGAATGCATCAAAATAAAGTCATACTTTTCTTTATAGGTCAACCTCAAGCAGATACAGTCGCAATTAAAATAGAAGTCGCCCAACCAGCTGAAGTCAAGAAAGGAGCAATTACACAACTGAAAATGGCTGATATGATTGTGGCAAACCCTAAAGCAGCCAGATCGTCCTGCAAACCTCCTATAGGGGTTAAAGGGTATAGTGCTGAAATTTACAAGCACAAAACGAATATTATAGAAATAATGCGTTGTTCTAACGCTACACCCATTAAACTTTGTGGAGATATGGGTTACATGTGTTGTCACTGTGAAGACCAATACTTAGAGCCGGCCGATCTCAAGACACACACCCTACAGGTCCATGAGGATGTTACCAAAGCCTACTTCATAAAAAACATGAGCATGTACAATTACATCATCAAATTAGACATCACTGATTTGCAGTGCAAGTTATGTAATAAAAGTATCGACACTACTGAAGAATTAATGGATCACTTGAAGAATGAACACAAAAAAATTATACATACTGACATCAAAAATCACATCATCCCTTTCAAGTTTACCTCAAAAGCTCTCGAATGTTTCATTTGCAACAATGTTTTGCACAAATTCAAATTATTATTGATACATATGAATATACACTATAGGAATTATATATGTGATATCTGCGATGCCGGTTACGTAAATTACTGTAGCCTTAAGCTACATAAAGCCATACACAAAACTGAAAATTTCAACTGTTCGTCTTGCTCTATGAAGTTCGAAACATCGGCTAAGAGAAACCTGCATGTAAAGACTAAGCATGCCAAAATTGTTCGTCACAAGTGTGGGTACTGTAAGGAAAGATTCAACGATTATGGGAAGAAAGAAGCTCATTTGATATCTGTACATGGACTGAGAAAACAAAAGTCGAAATGCCAAGCGTGTGATAAGGAATTTGATCGCCGGAAACAATTAGCCGTGCACGTTAAAAGAGACCATTTGATGGTAAGACCACACGCTTGCGAAGTGTGTGAGAAGACATTTTTCACTCCAAGTGAGCTGAGAAATCATATGAGCAAGCATACAGGAGAGAAGCCTTATAAGTGTGAAATTTGTTTAAAGTCTTATGGCCAGTCAAGGACCTTAAAAGAGCATATGAGAATTCATAACAATGATAAGCGTTTTAAATGCGAACGTTGTGGACAGGCTTTCGTTCAGAAATCCAGCTGGAGGTGCCATATGAAATCTAAGCATGGGGAGATTGTTTGAATTTATCTGTATTAGTGTTATTAAAGAGCTTAAAAGTTGATGGTTGTTTCACTTGCTAATGGCAGAAAAACTGTTAATTATATTGTTTTTGAAAAGTGACTTCGTTATTTTAGTGAAGTGTCTTTGGATTGAAGTGGACTGTTGTAGCTTTATACCGACGTTTTTTTCCTGTATTTTATGTTAAAGATTATAAAAAAGAAAACGTATTAACATAGTGATGGAATATAGAACTAGAATGTGGAAGTTAACATAAATAATGATTATAATAAAGCAGCACATGCTGTCTCAAAGCTTTAAACAGAGCATTAGTATAATACAATAATGAAAAATTTCTCTTTGTAGGTCACGGACGGGGAACTAGGATAATCAAAATAGAAAAACCGACAAAAGCAACTGTTGAATTGAAGTTCATCTCAAAACTAACATCGAAAGACCCAAATGCCATCCTAAAAGGCTCAATATCAGAAACTGTGAAGAACAAAATGAATTTAAAAAATATATTGCTCAACTCTAACGCAAACCCAATAAGATGTAAAGATGGTCATGGATATGGCTGTTCGTTCTGTCCAAAACAGTTTCTGGAGCCGACTGCTCTCAAGAAGCACTTTCTGGAAGAACATAACAATGACAAACTCATAAAATACATGACCGCTAAGCTATTCGATCATGTCATCAAGCTAGATATAACTTACTTGAATTGTGCTCTTTGTGACAAAGACGTCAAACATTTGGACGACCTTGTAGCACATCTGAAGGACGAACACAACAAGTCGATGTATCTAGACGCTAAAAGCCAAATCGTCCCGTTCAGATTCGACTCGCCCGAACTAAAATGTGTCATATGTTCCACAGAATTCAGTTCATTCAAACTTTTACAAGAACATATGAATTCACATTTCGGTAATTATATTTGTGAAATATGTGGAGCAGGGTTTGTGACTGACAGACTCCTGGTAAGCCATGTCAAACGCCATGATAGCGGGGAGTTTAAATGTGATCAATGCGATAAAACATTTACAAACCAGATCAAAATACGCGAGCACATAAAACGAACACATTTAGGTCAGAGCAAGAGGAACAAATGCAATTACTGCGCAGAAAGATTCGTTGATTACTGGAAGAAGATGGAGCATATGGTGAAAGAGCATGGAATGCCCCCTGTCGTCCTTAAATGTTCCGCTTGTGAGCGAACTTTTAGTAACCAACGGTCCTTATCACGGCACACGAAGAAAGATCACCTTTTGGAGAGAAGGCACAAATGTGGCGAATGTGACATGAGATTCTTTGGAAAGAGTGGTTTGCAGAAACACATGGCCAAACACACGGGGCTGAGACAGTTCAGATGTGAAGTTTGCTTAAAGGCTTATGGAAGGAAGAATACACTAAGAGAGCATATGAGGATCCATGCGAATGACAGGAGATTCGCTTGCACCCACTGTGGCCAAGCGTTCGTCCAAAAGTGTAGCTGGCGGAGTCACATGCGTTCTAAACATGGAGAAGCAGTGTAACAGCTGTAGATATTCTGTAGAGTTAAGGTTTTATAGTATTCTTAATATAGATTTTACGTACATAATTGTTATATTATATTAATTTTCAAGTGAGGATATCTCTAATTCCCAACGGTTCAGCTTAGCTTTTTATTAGCAAACGAAACTGAACATCGCTCGTGATATTGTAGTAAGACAGGAAAACCATCTCGGATTTCATTTAAATTGTTTTTTATTTCTTAAAGAAGACGTTCCGCTCTCATGTGATCTTTCAACGTACAATTTCATGACGCATCTAAATGTTAGTAGCGCTAACCGACGCATTATCTCAAGAATTAACTCATAACTACTGAATGAATTGATAGCATTTATTTGTTCATAGGTGAACAACGGAACACACCAATAAAAGAAGATAATTTAACTACAGGAGAACCTATAATGAAAACTAAATTACACCGTGAAAAAATGCCCAAAGAAACGACGAGAAGATCTGACGATTTGAAAACGATTCTTCTATATTCTAATGCAAGTTTAATCAGAAATAAAGATAGCAAAGGATATTGCTGTAATTTCTGCCCAAAGAAATTTGAAGAGCCGAAATACTTAAAGGCACATTCTTTAGAAGAACATTCCGACATACAAGCTTTACGAATGCCGAAATCTTTTGAATACCTTATCAAAGTTGACATAACTGATTTGAAATGCAAACTTTGCCAAAAGAACCTTTCAAAATTAGATGAGTTGACCGCACATTTAAAATCTGATCATAGGAAAAATATCACTACAAACATGAGCGAAATTATTCCTTTCAAATTCAACACTGAGGAATTCCATTGCGCTGTATGTGAAGGGGAATACTCGACTTTTAAAATATTACAAGAGCATATGCATTATCATTTCAGGAACCATATTTGTGAAGTCTGCAATGCAGGCTTCATAACACGACGTTTACTAATCTGCCATAAGAGAAGACACGCGAAAGGAGAATTTAAATGCAGTCAATGTGATAAAGCATTCATTTGCGATCAAAAGAAAAGGGACCACGAACAGCGGATACACTTGGGCCTTAAAAAGAGAAACAAATGCAAAGTTTGTGAAGAAAAATTCGAAGACTATTGGACGAAAATGCATCACATGGTCCAGAAACACGGTGCTCCTCCGATATCATTGAAATGTACTGCTTGCGAACGAATATTTACGAACAGGCGATCTTTAGCACGACACGTGAAAAAAGATCATTTAATGGAAAGAAAACATGTCTGTACTATCTGCAATATGAAGTTTTTCTTAAAGCATCTCCTGGTAGAACATACGAGGGTACATACCGGGATTAAAAAGTTCCAATGTCATGTGTGTACGAAGCACTATGCGACAAAAAAGTCTTTACGACAGCATCTTCGATCACACGCTGACGATCGTCGATTTCCTTGCAGTGTGTGTAGTCTAGCATTTGTGCAGAATCGTACGTTGAAAAGTCACATGAAAGCGAAGCATGGGGTGTAAGTTATAGTGTAAAGTTAATTTGTACTGTAATAGTAGTTATAGTTGTACAAGGATCTTATGACGCATGGCAAAAATCGGAACTAATGCCGTCATCTTGTTTTTTCAATACAATTTCCCTATTCTTTACCAACAGCGCCCCCCTGTCACAATGTTCAAGCGCCAAAAGATCCTTGTAGAACTGTACGTTGTTATTAGGTAGGCATTAAAAATAAATTCATAATAACGCTTTTGTTTTTTTTTTCACACCTGATGTTCACATTTCAATAATGAAACTCGCTACTACTTTACCGTCTTTAGACTTATGGGATACGTAAGTGATTCTCAAACGTAGTCACACTTGAATTCCAATATTGTAGGAATAAGGGCCCGTTGTTTGATCAGTAGTCAAATACACTAGTTAAAATGCGTTAGTTCAACTAACAATTTGTTAAAAATTACAAGTATGTTGTTTGATTAATGATAAAATTGACTATTGCCAAGTGACTAATTGTTAAATTAAGTAACGGTCATGTTTAACTATGTATTAAATAACGGGCCCTAAATTGTCATAATATTGACAAATTTCCAGTGTTAGACATTAGCTTGCTCAAAGCTACCATGCCGCAGATTCTAATGACCACACAGTTCGCCTTTTAAGTAAACTTAAATATTATTCTCTTTTGTCTTTAAAGTATACAGCGTGTATAAGAAAGTAGTGGTCAAATTTAAGGCTGTAGTAAAGACCATCAAACTGAGCAACTTTTTCTATGGGACCAACATCGTAATCGCCATACATTTGGGTCGAGTAGGTTTTGTAGTTTTGTATATGACAGTTGAGAGTTGTCGCACAGGGCCCACGTGGTAGATTACAGTCCACTCCCGCTTAAAGAAAGGGGGCCTGTGTCCCAGCAGTGAGAACATTATAGGCTGATTGTTATGCAAAAAAAAACAATTCAAAGATGATGAATGTGAGATCATGCTCGTTTCTACAAACTTAATATGCATACATAAACTCACGACTTTGTCGTATGTGCCGAAATTACAGGACGCCACATGACGTGCTACGATCCTTACATATTTTGCTTCATCTACGTTCATACATTTCGAAGGACATCATCATTTACTTACCTATACTATTTGACATATAATATATACCTATATACTATAATACGTGTATAATATACTCTATTATACTACGTGTAATACCTATATTATTTTTATTCGATACGATATCGCTGCGTATAAAATCCTCATAACTTAGCTACCTACACGATTACATCTAAAAATCGTGTTGGATTGCATGTAACTTACATTTATTCTTTGTTATTTTCATGAAAATAACGGGAAAATTACAAACTTTGTAGGTACCTATTGAGTACAGTAATTTTATTCTAGGTACATCGCGATCGTCTTCGCATACGTATAATTATAAATAATATTAATGTCTAAGAAATATTGTAAGACATTTTAAAACTGTCTTGCCTATTCTTCTCCATACGAAACTAGCTTTTGGAAGGGGCACCTAGAATCAATTCAATATCATTCTAAATTTTGACGTTAAAAAGTGCAATTTTCAGTTTAAAAGTGCCTTTTACTTGAAATAAATCATTTGACGTTAACTTTGACAAACTAACGAAACTTTACCTTATTTTATTTATATTACTTTTAAAAGTGTACTATCTTCAGTATGCATGCTTATATAAAGTTAACAATAATTTGAATTAAAAAATATCGGACCACTGAAACTCATTTTAACAACTCAACAACAACTTCAAGTGGGTATCAAATACTAAATACTTTTATTATTCATTTCATAATCTCTAAAACATGATATCTACTCGTTATTTCCAGGTCTTCGCTCCAGAACTATTCGCGATTCTCCAATAATCTTCGAAGATGAAGAGAAAAGCATCACTTTGGACAGAAAACTCAACTTTTCTTCTTTTGTCTCCATCCGACCGGTGGGCAAGAAGACCATACCTTGGGTTCGCGAGCAGCAAAAGAAAATAGCCCAAGAGAGACGATTAACGGAACTTGACTGGCAATTCGACAACATTAAGACGGTCCTCAAATGCTCCAACGCTTCGCCCGTCCGTTGTCGAGTAGGCACGAGGTTTGCCTGCAGTTACTGTCTTGACCAATTTCAAGACCCAACGGAATTGAGAACTCATTCTATACAAGTCCACGTTAATGATAGACCAGAGTTCTTTAACGCTAGATCCTTGTCCAGACATATTGTTTATTTGGATATTACTGGTTTGAAATGTAAGATTTGTGATCAGTCTGTGGATGGATTGGATCAGTTGATGGACCATTTGAAGACTGTTCACGATGAGTTGATTTATAAACAGATAAAGAATCAAATCGTTCCGTTTAAGTATGATGGTCGGAAGCTCCTGTGCGGGGTTTGTGCAGCCGACATAGGCGCCTACAACGATTTCCAAGATCACATGTCTGAACATTACAGGAACTATATATGTGGTTTCTGCGATTCTGGTTTCGTTATTCGCAGCAAAATGCTTGAACATAAGAAAGCGGTCCATTTGGTTTAATTTCTTGGTAATTTTGATGGATTCCCTTGACTCTTTTAAGAATATTGGTTTGATACTAAATCAGTAAGTTTTAATTAGGCATCTAATCACTTAATTACAGTAAAATAGAAAATGGTATGTGCTTATGACCACATTATAATAATAGAAAACTTAAATGACCAGAGTATACGCGATTATACGTCACTAACTGACTGGAGCCGAGTTCCGTTTCATTCACTGTTCCGGAACGCAAAGTGCGCTTACGGCGGAACCTTCAGGTTAGCCCGCGAAATTCAAATTTTGTTACGTTTTTTGCAATTTGCAGGTCACTGTCAGGTTGTATTTTGATTAAAATATGATTCGCGACCGTGACAAATGTGGCTTTATAGAATTATAATCATTGGAATCAGCAATACATCTCTATAAGTTCATATTACTCTAATGAATGACTATTTCATGAAATCATGACATTTGAGGGCAATTCTAACTGAAAGAGTTGTATTGCTGATTGTAATGGTTATAATTCTGTAAAGCCATATTTGATACGGTCGCGAATCCTATTTAGATCACCATACAACCTGATACTGACCTGCAAATTGCAAAAAACGTAAGAAAATTTGAATTTCGCGGGCTACCTTGGCGCATGCCCCTTAAGAAGTTTTCACATCAATAATAGGTGAAAACGTAAAAAAACTAGGATTCTTAAATGAAATTGCGACGATTTTTGCTGTGTTTTTTCCGTGATTTCAAAGAAAAGTACCTACTTTTACTCCAGCGTCATTTAGGGCTAGGCGATTTTCAGCTGTTTTTTCGTATGGTAATTAAGGTACCGCAGTTGCAAAGCTGGTCAATCGCTATCAAAGACCGCAGCGACACTTTTTTTTTTTTTTTTCCTAATGGGCAGCTCGTAGTTATGACCACTAAGGTCCTGGCTACTTAACCGGGCAAACCTGTGGGTGCCTTAAGCTACTAACTTAAAGCCTCCAGCCAGGGGCGAAAAATACTTAAAAATTAGGTGACCGCACGCTAAGGGCACCCCCTGTGGGGTACGAACCTCGGCTTAGGGCGTCACTGAGGGGAGGGCAGCAAGATGGGACAGGCTGGATCGAGATAATATTATTATTAACAGGGGAATTTAAAACTACAGGCTCAGCTACGGCGCGGGCTGGCGCGTCGTCGAGCAAGGGACGGGGGGGGGGACAATTACGTCGGGGGCGTCGCGTAGGACCTCGGCGGCGAGGTCGGAACGATGGCGGTCTGTTCTTGTGTACTGTACTGGTGGCCCTACTGCTCTCCTGGAGGAGGATTATGGGGTCATCAGGGTCGGTCCGCAGCGACACGACTCCGTTGATGATGATATAGCCGCCTGTTGCCGTTGTCATAGGGTTACATAGAAACCAGTCATGTCGCTGCGTTCTGTCATTGCGATTCGCCGGGCATTGTCGCTGGTGGTTTGCGGTTGCTGTCGGAATTGTACCTTTAGGAAGTGTCTAATTTGTAGTTGACTTAATTATAGTAGTTTTTATGTGTTATAATAAGTCGGGGAAAAATATTTTTTCTTATTTTATGGGTAAAAAGTTTTAATAAAATCTCTTTGGTTTTACTGTTTGTTGCTTGCGGCTTGTTTAGATACCATTAAATACGTAGATGAAAAAGACAAAAGAGAATATTGCGACACAAGCCGCGAAAAACATATGTGACATTTATGGACTTAACGCAGTGTCAGTAGTAAGAGTAGCACGAAGTTGGATCAAGCGTTTTCAGTCCGGGAATTTTGATGTCAAAGATGCAGCTCGCTCTTGTCGCCCTGTTACGGATAAAGTTGAGGCCATTTTTGAAAAATTGGAGCTGCGTGTTTATCACAATTTGACCCATTTGAAAAAGTCTGGGTACACAAAAAAAGCTCGATATTTGGGTACAACACAAGCACCTAGAAATTACATTTATAAAACATATACTATACTACTATTACTACAATTAATAAAACATAAAATACAAAAGAACTTTTTCCCCGACCTAAAATTAATATCAATACTCTGGTATTTTAATAAATGTAACTGCATGATTGATGCCTTTGTTTTACATTTATTTCAACTTCATCCCAGCCTCTACTCTGATCATTTTAATTATGACAATCGATGTGAAACATCCAAAAACACCTTTTTACATACCCAGCGTAAAATCTATAGCTTTCAAAAAGTAAGTCACTCGGTCTCAGTAAAGCTACGGTTGGTCATCACACAACAGCATACAGCTGTCATGAAAATCATGGCAGCGGGATATAACTTTACGGTTTCAAAAAACGCTCTCTAGTAACACACCAACTTACATAAATAACGCTTCAGTGACGTCATTTGCTTGTAAATGGCTAGTGTTTAAGCGCCTGCCAGAAAAATAACCTATTTTACTACCAAAAAATTCGAAATAACTACTCACCAAATTGTGTTTCATAAAGTATTGTAGAAATGAACCTATTTTCCTTTTTATTTATAAGGCGTAATCGACGGAGCCCCACCTGGCGGGGCTCCTACTTCTGGGTGGTTTAAAAGAAAATAAGCACGAAGGGGATGGCGGGATCTTTTAGACCCTGTCATCCCCTTCTAACCTAACCAGTCCGAGTCGGGGTGCCCCAAATCCCGAGCTCGCTTCGCTCGCTCTTGCATCCTATCCCATCCTTGCATTTTGAAGCAAAATTATTTTTGTGAACAACTTAATCAAGATTTGGTGAGCATTTATCCATTTTGTTAGGCAAAAAGAATATAAATACAACACGTACAATTATTCTGATGAGTTTTGGAACTTAACACGTTATTTGAAGTTAACATATTTTACTTGGTACTTAGTGTTAGGGGCAAAAAAATATTTTGGTGAGCATTCAAAAAAGCCCTTGTAAATTGCGGAAGCTATGTGGAGGCCACCGCTCTTCTAGGAAACCGTAGCATAAGCTACAAACATTTATCGTGTATCAGATCAATTGCACAACTGTCTAGAGTACACCTAGGTTTAGAACATCACCAAAAGAATCAGTTTTTGTGACACAAATCTTCAGCAGTTAGTATGATCTAAGTAATTTGCTAAAAAAACATCAAAAATTTCAGCTTCATCACTTTCATCAATGTTAAGTAGTATCATTTTAATTCTTCATTAGCAACATTATTTCCGAATATTCAACTACCCTCATTTCTATGCGATGTGATCAAACAATTAAACAATCGCTTTTTTCGTAGGTACCGATCCAGAATCCATACTGATCGAGATAGAGGTCGACATGTCTTCATTTTTCACATCCGAAGATGAAGCTGAAGTCTCCACACTCAACGAAGTCGATAAACACAGAGAGAATATTCGAACTATCCTTCTTTCTACCAACGCCACACCCATGGGAAGATACGGAAGCCTCGGGTACAACTGCTGCTTCTGCACCGAAGTCTACTCAGCCCCCAGGGATCTCAAAAAGCACACAATCGAACAACACGACGAAGAAAATATCTCCTCCTATATGAATAACTACACTATGCTTAACTATATCGTCAAGCTAGACATCACGGGTCTCCGCTGCGAAATGTGCATGAAACCGTTTAATGAACTCCAAGGATTGATTGATCACCTCACGTCAGAACACCAGAAATTCTTCCACACTGACATTGGGAATCACATCGTTCCCTTCCGATTCGACTCGGAGGTGCTGCATTGCGTCGAATGTTCCTTCGAATACAACAACTTCAAGATCTTACTCGAACATATGAATACTCATTATAGTAACCATATCTGCGAGGTTTGTGAAGCTGGCTTCGTGAACAGAAGGATGTTGCAAGCCCACATGTATCGCCACAAAACGGGAGTTTTCCAATGCGGCTTTTGCACAAAAGTTTTTGATACTCGAATCAAGATGAAAGTACACGAGCGAATGGTCCATTTGTACGTTAAGAAGAGACCGAAGTGTACAATCTGTGAGAGGAAGTTCAATGACTTCCAGAAAATGATACAGCATGAGGCTGATGATCACGGTCTTCAGAGAGAGTTTAAGTGTGAGATGTGTAGCAGAATGTTTACTACTCAAAGATCTTTTACGATTCATAAAAAGTTCTATTGTGTTCCTAATGATTAGAGATATCTCGCTGGAATTAAATTATTTATGATAACGACGGCAGCGTAAACGTTAAAGCACAACTGTTCGTTTAACTTTAGGGACGTTATTTAATAATGATTTCACATCAGTTTAGAGAAACTAGCCTCCGAATACGCAAATCACAAGGAACATAGTCAACTTTAAGACGTAGGTAAGTATTTCTGTCTACAATACACCTTACATTGACTATTCCTCCGGAAAAGTAACTACAGTAGAATGCGTAATAATACTAAGGTCTGTTTGACTGGGAAATGCTAAGTCGTTAGCCGGAATCTCAATATGTATGTGAACCCAATCGTAACACAACACATTTGGTTAGTTTGCTAGGATAGCAAGAACTCTTTTAGTTTAGTTTATTCCAAATAGGTGTAGAATATTTTCTAGTATTAGCATATTTTATAATAGGTTTTTAAAAGCTGATTAAATGCGTAGAGTAGAAGTAAAGAAGCTTAAATTATAAGATAGCTAAGTCAAGGCACTTGCATAGAATGCATCAGAAGTAGTTCCGGCTTACGCAGGAAAAGGGAGATCTCTATTAATCATTAGACGTTTATTACCATGGAAGTATTTGTTGGTGTAGATTATAGAGTAAATATTGTGTAATAATACCATGTATTAAGTACCTACAAGTAAGTGACAAAGGACTGTCTCGCTGATCTAGTAGTCGCAAGCAATACTGCTAAGCACGAGGTTCTGAGTTCGATTACCAGGTCGGGCAAAGTGTTATTGGATTTTTCCATCAGGAATTACTCAGTCGCAGCTCGGAGTCTGGATCTGTGCCCGGTTGAAGGCAATATGCTCGCCCCCTATTGCATGGGACAGACACATAACTGACGAAATGTGGGAGTACTATAGGTGCACCTCTGCCTAACCCTTCGGGGAATACATGCTTGATGTTATGTTATTAAGTACTTACTTAAATCTCCTTGTATCTTGTCTGTAGTTACGGCCTACCCCAAAGGAAGAAGGCTTGAGTTTATGTGTGTAAATAACATACAGAGTGGCGATTAGGTTATCAGATTAAATTATAACACGTATAACTTGGTATACTTAGACGATATACAAAACATGAATGAAATCCATTCACAAAAAAAAAACTTTTCATGCAGCATTTTGTCGAGCTACGTGTAACAAAATGTATGAAACAGCTAACTTTTTTTGTGAATGGATTTCATTTAAATTTTGTATATCGTCTAGGTATGTATACCATGTTATACGTGATATAATTTAATGTGATGAGGTCCGCGCCACTTTGTTTAGAGAGTCGGGAATTACTTACCCTTACACGACAACGTTCCTTATGTACTTTAAGATACTTATCCATTGCGAGCGATGTACTGCGTAGAACTATGATCAAACTGGATGAGCCGGGCGCGAAGGTGAACTGGATATAGGGAAAGTCGCTTCAGGAGTCATGTGTGATTTTTTGAATCTCTAGATATTTATACAGTTTATTTAGTAATGTATAAGTAGTCGACCTCGTGATGCTTTAACGTAACCACCCTAAGGTTAATTGTCTCTTGCAGGTCTAAAAAGGACAAGGTATATTAATTGCCTATGTAACAGTTAGAAAGTGGATAACTACCACTTACGCAGTCAACTATACAATAGGCAATAAGGACCTATTTAATTTAGTTAATTATTATTTTATTGATCTCAAATACGTGATATTGTTTTATTTCAAATTGCTGTGAGGTCATTTTAACAGTTCAGTGATACCCGATTGGTTGTTTTAACCATGACGAAAAACAAAATGTAAAGAGAAAGTGGCAAGGAATTGTTTTAATCATACTTGGAAATGTTGTCTTATTTATAACTGTTTTAGTATAGATCATAATCTTCTAGTTGATTCGAGTACGCATCGCACAAAAATTATGTTTTTTTTTTAGAAATAAATATGTCGTCAATATAGCATCTTCTTTGATTACCTACTTTACCTTTCGATATAGCATTTTCTTCTCATAGCTGTCGTAAAAGAGACGGCAAGCGCCATTGTCTTAACCGGATGGGTAGGAGCGTCCCCACTGGCGTTAATAACGACATTCTGCAATCACTAATCTCTTTTTTAGTTTGGTAATTTATGCATGGCAATATCCTCTATAAAGTTCTACTTTCTTTTTCTTTTCGTTTCGACGGTATATCTATGTTGCTTATAAGTACTGTAGGTGGCCTCGCTTATTGCAGCGTCAAGGGCGTTGTTCAGATCGTCCAGGGTGAAGGTGAATGGACAAATGGAACACTAGCAGATGGGAAATCTACTGTAGAGGTCGTTGAAAGGTCGCAAATTTTGCTGGAGACATTTATTTATAGTGAGCATTATGTTTCATCTTACCTCATGAAACGATCTCTTCTGCGTAAGGTACAAACTTGTCACATAATTTGTAATCTGGAATACAGTCAGAGGCCTGATGAGAACTCAGATCGGTCGAAGCAAAGCCAACATGCTCAGGTGGGATTCAAATCAAATCAAATCAAATCAAATCCATTTATTTGTCAATGTAGGTGTCGTTAATTACAGGTGTTAACAAGCTTAGGCCATATCTTTACAGGTATCACTACATTCTACCCACAGGGCGTACAAAGAATACGTTACAATAATATTAATCAATACATTTAATTATACAATAACAGATTAAATAAAATAAGATAAGTTATTACATTAAATTCAATATTTGTCTATCATGTCAAAAATCATCATATTAAAATCCAAATCAGTCAAGTAAGTATGTCACAATGTATAGGAGATAAATATAACAACATCATTTCATTATCAATTAGTATTAAATAATTATATAAAAAATTGTCAGATAAGAACTCGTCTGTTGTATAATATGTTTTATCTACCAGTAGTTTAAAAAGAGCCTTTTTGAAATTACTTATGTCGTCCAGTACTTTTATTGCTGTAGGCATCTTGTTATAGATCTTGGGTGCCATTCCCAAAAAACTTTTTGAGTAGAGTGCAGTGTTATGTGGACCAGCACATATATCGTTGTTGCGTCGTTTGGATCTAAATGTTTGAAATAATTGAAGGTTACATTTGACAAATACTGCTGTCTCATATATGTACAAACATGGCAGGGTAAGAAGATTATATTTTTTAAATAACGGAGCACAGCTATCAGTTTTTTTCAGTCTGAACATAGCACGTACACATTTCTTTTGCGCTCTAAATGCAATTAATTTATCAGTACTGTTACCCCAGTATATTAGTCCGTAACGTAATGTTGATGTCACATAGGCTTTGTACGCTGTCAGAACTATGGAGTCATTTACAATTTTTGATAAATTATACAGCGCTTATGAGTACTGGTTTAGTTTCCTACAAACACTGTCAACATGACACTTCCAGTCAAGTTTACTGTCCAATTGGAGTCCAAGAAATCTAGCTGAATTGGTTTCAGCTATTCTTTGGTTTGCATACAATATATTTAATTTCAGCTGTCTTGTTCTTTGTTGAAATAGCATGATCTGTGTTTTGTCTAAGTTTATTTTTAGTTTATTTTTATGTAGCCAATTTATTATGCAATCTATTGAATTATTTATGTCATATTCGAATGATTCCAAACATTTACATGGGATAATGAGTGTACTATCATCGGCAAATAAAACACTTCGATATTCAATGCATCCCGGTTAATCATTAATGTATATGAGAAATAACAAAGGTCCAAGGACACTTCCTTGGGGTACACCACACACTGTATATCTTACTGTAGACTCATGAGCAACTTCTATCTTAGATGTAGAGGAGATCCTATTTATGATAGTGACTTGTCTTCTTCCACTTAAATAACTTTTTATTAGTCTTAATATATTTCCCCTAACACCGTACCGTTCCAACTTTCCCAGCAGTATTTCATGGTCCACGTGATCAAATGCTTTGGACATATCCATGAATACTGCTGCGATCGGGTTTTTTTGGTCAACATTATTGAGTATGTCAGATATTAATACATAAATTGCCTTATTAATATTTTTGTTTTTCCGGAAACCATTTTGTTCTTCAGCCAGTATATTGTTTACTTCAAAATGAGTAGAGAGAATTAAAAATCACCCTCTCAAATACTTTAGAAAGGATTGGTATTAATGCTATAGGACGATAGTTTGCAATATTTGCTTTATCGCCTTTCTTGTAAAGTGGCCTAATAACAGTCATTTTCAATAAATTTGGAAAATGACCATGCTCTATGCAAAGGTTAATCATAAAACTAAGTACTGGTGCAATCAAACGTGACACCGACTTGAGTATCTTAGTAGTAATTACGTCGTAACCTGCGCTATTGGTATTTTTCAATGAATTAATAATTTTAAATACTTCGTTCGGATCGGTTGGTGCCATAAATAAGGTTTTAGGATGATAATTAATATACAATAAAGCATTATTGTTCTGATTCACCGTAGGACGTGCTGAATCTATAAAATAATCATTAAATGCTGTGGCTATTTCTTTAGGAGCATCTATATTTTTATCATTAATAAATAAATGACTAATAGACTCAGACGGAAATTCGGAAAAAAGGGATTCGGTCTGTCACTTAACCTGCCTCTTTTGGCAGGCTATGTGACAGTTATTATTTTTGACAGTTACCTACAAAATTTGTGAGTTTGTGACAGTTACCTACTAAATGACGAACTCACCATCAATTAAATAAAATGTAATTATTATTTATTACATAATATTAACAAATGCAGTTTTTAAAGTTAAAAATGTTTTGGAATTATTTGAAAGAGGTACCTACCTAATATTATTTAATTACTACTCATAACTACTGAACGACTACGTAGATACCTTTAATGAATTTATTGTAAATGTTTTGTGTAACCAATTGTTGGCTTACCTAAACAAATATATTTGACCAACCTTTTCCCAACGAGTTACATTGAGGTCGGCTTAGTCTTTCTAGATGCAGCTGAATACCAGTATTTAACACGGATCAACTATCTAAGTTACAGTGTAACACGACATCCTTTGGTAAGACTAGTTAAAAAAAAAAAAAAAAAATATACGGGTCGACTTGAGAACCTCCTCCTTTTTTTTTCGTCGGTTAAAAATAGGTACTAACGCTCAGCATTTATTATTTTATAGGGGCACCACGGAAACCGAAGAAACACATCATAACGATTAAGGACAAGAAGAAGACGTGTAAGAAGAAAGGAATCATCGTAATTAATCCGAACAATTTAACTCAGGTAAAATTAAAAAGAAAAACAGAAGTGGAAAAACATAAAGATAACATCAGAACCATTTTGTATCACTCTAATGCCACGCCGATAGGGAAATATGCTGGTATCGGATACTCGTGCAGCTTTTGCTCCCAACAATATGAAACTACCGCTGAACTTAAGACTCACACATTATCCCAACACGAAGACTCAAAATCGACATTCATGGACGAAAGAGCGATGCACAATTACATAATCAAATTAGACATCACTAATCTCGCATGTGACATCTGTCAAAAGAATCTCGATAGTTTAGATCAAATAATCGATCATTTGAAATCTATACACCAAAAATTCTTCCATGAAGGACTTAAAAATCATATTTTACCATTCAAATTCGACACAGATATGTCGAAGTGCGTATTTTGTGGAAACGAATACGGCAATTTCAAAGTATTACTAGAACATATGAATTCCCACTACAGAAATTATATCTGTGATGTGTGTAATGCTGGGTTTGTTAACAAAAAAACTTTACTCACCCACTCATATAGACATAAAACCGGGGTTTTTAACTGTTCGTATTGTTCCAAAGTTTTTAATAACAATATCAAGAAAAGGGATCACGAAAAAGCAGTCCACATTTGTATGAATAAGAGGAATAAGTGTGGATATTGTGGTGAGAAATTCAATGATTATACCAAGAAGAATTTCCACGAAGTATTGGTGCATGGCGCGAAACCTAAAGTTTTGAAATGTCAAGCTTGTGATAAAACTTTTGACAACCAGAGGTCTTTGACAAGTCATACAAAGGCGTACCATTTGATGGAGAAACATACCCCGAAATAAAATTATTTGACTTCTAATTAATTGTATTTATTTATTACATTGTCTTCCGCCTCCCACTCACAGTAAATGAATGAGTATTGTTCGATCTTTGCTCATACAAACATAGTGTAGTTTTAATTTTGCTGGTCCATTCGTCTGTTTTCCTATCCGCATTTTGAAATCGTTGGATGGCCCAGTGGGGTGATGTCTGCCCTGCCCCGCGCGCGTATTTCCATTTCCGTGTTTATTAGGAGGCAGTACTGTCTTGAAACACGCACGGGTTTGTCGCGCTAACTGCCTTTACAAAATCGTGTTCAACCCAAGGCACGTATCCTCCAATCGCGCACGGGTTTGCAACGCCAACTGTTCTTCTAAACACGTGTTCAATTCGGTTAGGGTTAATAAGCAGGTCGACGGAGCCCCGCTTCGCGGGGCTCCTATTTCTGTCTAAAGGGTTTAAAGGAACCTAACCAACCGAACCTCGGGGTGCCCCTGATGTCGACCTTCTATGGTTAGATTTGGTGAGCATTTATCCATTTTGGTAGGCAATAAGAATATAAATACAACACGTACAATTATTCTGATGAGTAATGATAATTATTTTGGAACTTAAGGCGTTGTTCTTTAGGCACCTCGGTATAGAGAGGGTTTATTTTATTTGAAGTTAACATATTTTACTTTGGTACTTACACACGATTTTGTTAAACCTTACCCAGCGCCACTTGATCACAAAGGCGTGCTCAGTTGACGCGAATTGAACACGGGATCGTAGGATTCCGTAGTAAAACAAAAGCGTGTTGATTGATTTCGCGAGACCGGTGTCGCCAGTTGAACACAGAAAGGGAAATTACGCGCGAACTTCATGGCTAAGTTCCATGCATCGCCTTGAACACGTGTTTGGAAGAACAGTTGGCGTTGCAAACCCGTGCGCGATTGGAGGATACGTGCCTTGGATTGAACACGATTTTGTAAAGGCAGTTAGCGCGACAAATCCGTGCGTGTTTCAAGGCAGTACTGCCTCCTAATAAACACGGAAATGGAAATACGCGCCCCGCGCGCGCCCGCGCTGATCATTGTGACGGAAGCCTCGCCCTGTTCGCGCTGGATTGTCATCAGATGTGATCAATTTACGTGATATAAACTCAAAACTGAAAGTTTTTCTGAAACTTCCATAAATTGCCGTGCAATTAGTTACCGACTATCATCGGGACATTTATCTCACGCTAGTGCTGAATTGCTGTGCTATTTCTTAAAACTGTGATCCGGTGCTGTGGCTTGGATAATTCAGGTTAGTGGTCAAGGTTTTATCTACCTTGTGTATTGAACAAGATCATTACTTCTATAGGGTTTTTTTAGGTAGGTACAGCATTTTCCACTAACTATTTACAATCCTCTGATTTATATTTATTTTACCAAGCGTCCTTTGTCAGATTCCACCAGTATTGTAGGTATTGAGTTCGTATAGTTAGCAAGAAATTTCAATAAAGAATATCAAAAGATTCAGAAGAAATTAATAAAAACTGCCATAAAATCCTTTTTTGTAACAAATTATTGAAGAGAAGCCAAGTACAATAATTGTGGTAAAATTATAAATAAAACCTATGTTAATTAAATGAATATAAAAATGTTGCCACTGACTGTACCAAAGGTTATTACAACAATGAAAATGATAAGTAAATAGAAAGAAATAAGAAGAAAGAAAAATTGGGTTATTTGTCACAGAAACACGTGAAATAAACTACCCACATAATGTTAAATCAACCTGTTCTGTCCATGGGCTGGTTCTGTCTCATTTATTTGATAACAATCATGGAAGCCAGCTTAACACCGCTATGGTGACTTTTAACGTGAAACCGCTGACTCGCGCGCTGAGCAAACTCTAACTTAAAGCATACGTGCCAGCTGGCTTAGCACGACGATTCTATTTATTCTCTACTGTAGAATAGCAATCGGGTGTCTATTGAAAATGTTCTACTGTCTACACGGAAACGTCATTTTTATCTACCCTTCCGTCGACAAAACGCTTTTCTACGGTTCTCGTGTTCAACTCAACTCAAAGCATTTATAAACCAATTACAGGCAGTTTTAACTTGTCAAGGGGTCGGTCAGTCAGAAAGATGAAGCTAGTTGCCCATTCCAAAGCGTAGTAGGTACCTATGGAGAAGAACGGGCAAGAAACTCCATGGACACTCTTTCAAATCAAGTTATGGATACACCATTCATGTTGAAATTATACATGTGAGAACGATGCATAACGTTAAAAGCGTCATTAATTATAAATATAAAAAAAAACAATTCAAATACCTATTAAATTAATATAAGTCGTGGCAGGTAAGAGATGACCAGTCCCTATTGACGGCGTTCGTTCACAAACATGACGCATGGATTAGCACCATTCAGCTCAACCATTTGGAAGGGGGCTAAATGATCCAACACATGTGCCACCATCAGCGAGACATTAGAGTGAGCATGACATACTCTCAGCCGCTAGGGCACATTCAAGTCAATGAAAGACGTACCCAGTAAATGCTAGCTTTATAGTATGTACACACATCAAAAGAAGTTTGTAATCACTAGCAAAAGCTGATATATTTTTAAAATTTAACTTTTACAAGCAAAAGTGTTTACGATCTATCTTTAAAAAAATATAAATAAACTGTTTGAAATTAAAGAACAAAACTTTTTAATTTTTTTAATAACAAACATTGAGTAATTCAATCCTAATGTAATTTTATTGTAACAGAAATTTGGTGGAAAGTAAAACATCGTTTAACCAAACTTATACAACAATTTTATTAATAGAAGGTTTCTATTTAATACAATACCTATATAACTCCTCCCCTGGCTCGCAGACATGCGGAGATCCTCCTGGGCATGCTGAGGATCAAGTTATTCAGCATTTCTTGCAGTAACCTGTTCCATTCTTGAATAGCGGCTTCCCTGATCTCTGGCACTGTCTGGCAGGTGACTGACGGTTCCAAACAGCTCGCTTAAGAGCATCCCTTGCGTGCTCTATTGGGTTTAAGTCAGGCGAGGCGGCAGGCCAGTCTAACCTTGTGATGTCGTATTCTCGGAGAGCAGCATTGACTCGTCGAGCTTGATGTGCAGGCGCATTATCATCGACCAGTACGAATTGGTGCCCATGGTTTACTCGGAATGGTCTGACAATTCCATCAATAGTGACTGTTTTATACCTATCCACCGTCATGGAGCCTCGATACGGGATCAAAGGCGTTCTAGCTCCTATCATAATTCCACCCCAAAAGGATACCGATCTCCCGCCTTGCTGAACGGTTCCAGTGGCAGTTCTTTGCCTTTCAGAGTCTCCAGGTCTTCTTCAGACACGGACACTTTAGTTATCGGGATGAGTCCTACTGATTCGCGATTCGTCAACGAAGAGACAGTTTTGCCAAATGCTTTCTTCCTCATCTTCTTTATTTTTCGTTTCATACTTATATTTGAAGTATGTGGGGAGGTATTTTATTTTAACATTTTAAACAGTACCCCATGAACGATGAGTCTACTTTAGCCAGCCTGAAACCTATTTTAGTGACATAATGGTGTCTTTCACCTCTTTTACTAAAAAGATGTAGATTTTTCCTTACGTACATGATGTTTTCATAGATACATAGCAGGATAACCATCATGATGTTAATATCTTTAAACTCTGAGAGAGTCGCGCTTGTGGAGCCCATATATGGCTCCGGTGGCTGTTTTTGCAGAATAAAAATAGGCACGATGATTGCAGCTCGTCTCCATAGTAAAATACCGTACGACATGATACTATGAAAGTAACTAAAACAGACTAGCCTCGAGGTATCTACATCAGTAAATTTACGGATTTTTCTCTCAGCATATGCTGCTGAACTTGAGCGAATAACGCACCGCATTCGTCGCACGAAAATGGCATTTCACCAGTGTGAATACTATTATGATCCTTAAAACATTCCTTCCCAGCAAAACTCTTGGCACAAAGGTCACATTTAATTTTGAACACCTTTTTCTGCTCATGAGTCCAACCATAATTATGATCACGCAAATTGGATTCAATGTGAAACGGTTACTAACAAATGCGTGCACTGACTGAACAGGTCCACTTAATCTGTGTGGTTCTTTCCTCAAAAGACCATTTCAGACACCAATACATGGTATTCACATGATCTGACCAAGATTATGTCTGGAGTAGTCAGTTGGGAAACGCCAAACTCATTTAGTTCAAGAAATATGATTGACGTGTAAAAGTGTTTGTACAAACCAACTTACAGAAATAAAATCATTTACCAAGTATCTTTTGAACCGATGACTGTTGGGTAGACGTGTTCTTGAGTGGAGACCGCGCATCGGCAAACGTGAGGTAGGACGCCCGCAGGCTAGGTGGAGCGCCGGTCTTCGCAGGGTGGCTGGTAACAGCTGGATGAGAGTTGCCGAGAATCGAGCTAAATGGCGTGCAATTGGAGAGGCCTAAGTCTAACAGTGGACTGCTGTAGGCTGATGAAGATGATAATAAAACATATTTTTGCAGACGCCGCATTTTTTAACAGACTTCAAAAAAGGAGGTAGTTCTCAATTCGACGGTATTTTTTTTTTATGTGTTTGAGCTCAGAACTTTCAGAGTTGGATGACTCTTTTTTTTATTTGAAAGCTGGTGCTTCATATGTGGTCCCATATAAATTTTATAAAGTTCTGACCAGTCGTTTTTGAGTTAAGTATCCTTATCACTGCGTATTTTTTCCACTTAGTATATATTGATGATGTTTTAATCATTTCCTGTCACTGTTATTTACATATCAAGTAGTGGTATACGAATTTGTGCGGGGTAGGTACCATAACTAAAAAGTGAAAAATAAAAACTTTTTTTACAAAAAAACATTCGATTTCCAAAAAAACAATAAAAACAAACGTGAAAAATAACTATAATTTCGGATGTCGGTGGGCAAAAACGAAGATGTAAAACCAAAGACACTGACTTCCGAAATTATAGTTTTTTTTCAGGTTTTATGTGGTATATTTTTTGGTAGTCGGTTGTTTTTTTTTGTAAAAAGTTTTTTATGTTTCACATTGAAATGGAACATTTCTCTGATGCCTTATTAGCGCATTTTCTAGAAAAGTTCGCTGACTACAGAACCCAGAAGTCGGCTTTGGTACGCTAAGCGCGTCATTCATGTGAATTAAGCGTTGTATCATTTCAAATAAAATACACGGCACTTTTTTGTGATTTTCGCCTTACATAGCTGCTTTCCTATACCCACAACCGTTTTTCTTTCGGCTACTTTAATACTCATTGTTTAATAAGTGAAACAGGGTAAATAAAACCACAAAATAAATAATAATAGATTATATTAAACATACTCCGGATGTCTTTTAGTAATATGATACTTAAGGCTTGTCTGTTGTACAAACGCATCCTGGCACACAGGACAAGCATGCCTCCTCTCATCCAAGTGCATCATCATATGAGTCCTCAAATTCTTCTTCCACTTAAAAGATTTATCACAAATCTCGCAGTTATGCACTCTTATACCAGAATGCTTAATCATATGCTGGGACAAATTCGCTTGGGACGTAAACCTCATGTCACATTCGCTGCAACCGAACTTTTTTTCGCCCATGTGAAAATTTTTTTGGTGTCGCAACACTTGAAACGGGTACGCGAACTTTTTGCCACATGCATTACATGTTGGTGCGGGTATTCCATGTTCTTTCTCCAGGTGAAAGGCGCGGGCGTGTCCAGCGACTTTGATCTCGCAGAAAAAACATGACCGGAGCTTCGGTCTCAAGCGCAGGTGGACATGCCGATAGTGCTGAACTACGCTCGGTAGGGATTTGTACTTCCTCGTGCAAGATGTGCAAGCGTAGCCCTTTGAGCCGTCTTCTTGGTCTTCTAAATTGTAGTAGGGAGCGGTTAATGTGGCGTAATCTAGAACAAGATTTTGGAGTAAGTTGCAGTTGATTTTCGGAAAAATATTGAGGTACCTGTAGCCCCTGTAGGTATGTTGATAATGCTTTTAATTGGTGTACTACTTACACTTGTAAATACTAAGGATAGAAAAGACCCTGCTGTATAGACAAAACTTTCTAATTTAATTTCTGCTGTACTATGAAAAGGTGTTCCAGAAAAAAATAAAAAATCTGCCTGCCTTTTCCCAACTGTTGGGGTCGGCTTCCAGTCTAACCGGATGCAGCTGAATACCTGTATACCACATGAAGCGACTGCCTATCTGACCTCCACAACCCAGTTACTTGGTTGAAACCTCTTGGTAAGATTGGTAAAGTTTTCGAAAATGCATTTAGGTAAGTTCTCCGTGTTTAAGGTTTTTGGCCAAAGAAATAGCTGACGTCATTAGAAAGATGGTCGGAGGCTATCTCCGGGACATGACCACCTCAGCGTCGAGCACTTGCGATACGCGGGAGTTCATTTACCGAGGGTGTTTGCAACATTTTATTCATTATGTATAAGTCACTCGTACTTGCCAGATAAGCTTATGAAGACCATTGTCGTGCCTATAGTAAAGAACAAAATGGGCGATGTTACAGACCCCGCAAACTATAGTCCTATTTCCTTGGCGACTGTTACAGCTAAGGTACTGTTTGCTTGATACACATATGGCGAGTCGTATAAATATTCACGATGCCCAATTCGGTTTCAGACCCGGACTATAGACGGAGACTGCAATCATGTGTCTTATGCTGATAGGAGAACACCGGTCAATGCATGTTTTCTGGAGTTATTGAGGGTATTTGACCTGGTGTCATACGATATCTTGTGGGAAAAACCGCGAAAGGAAAGCAGCGTTGACTGTACTGTTATTTCTTTATTTAATTTTTGGTACGAGAATCAGACGGTGGGGTGGAACTCTGTCTGACGTGTATGGGTTGAAGTGCGGTGTGAGGCAGGGGGTATTACCTCACCTCGTCTCTTTTTAACCTTTACATTAATCAGCTGATTGTTGAACTCAGCAGCACCCGTATAGGCTGTCACATTGACGGAGTTTGCATTAAAAATATAAGTTATGCGGACGACATGGTGCTGCTGAGTCCATCAATAAGCGCACTCAGGCGTCTTTTTAAGATGTGTGAAGATTACGCGGTCACTCAGAGGCTCAGATACAAAGGTAAAAAAAAAAGAATTATTGGTATTCAAGGTGTGCACCACATGTTACACTAACGTGCCAGATGTGACAATAAATAATACTCCGTTATCTAGAGTAACAAAATTTAAGTACTGGGTCACTGGGTCACTCATGACCTGGACATAGAAAGGGAACAGAGGGCGATTGCTGTCCGAGGTAATATGCTGATCCGCAGATATGTACGCTGTACGACGCAAGTCAAAATAACCCTTTTCAGAGCATACTGCCAGTCTTTTTACACGTGCAGTCTGTGGGTCAGGGTTACGCTGAGGGCATACAACGCCCTGCGTGTCCAGTACAACAATGTATTCAGGATGCTGTTGGGTCTACCAAGCTTTTGTAGCGCTTCCGGGATGTTCACCGAGGCCAGGGTTGATGGTTTTCATGCCATTATACGAAAACGGTGCGCTTCTATTCTCGGTAGAATACGTGCTAGCTCCCACAGCATCCTGAGTGTGTTGTATGATAGGTGGGACAGCCCCATGCTGGCTCAATGGATACGGCTGCACACGTAGGTGTCAGTCGTTTCAATTTTGTATATAGTGTGGTTTTTACTAACATTAGGTTAAGATCAACACCACTACAACAACAACAACAACAACAATAACTTATGAATTATGTAAATCTGAAAAAAAAATTATATTATGTCGTTTATTTATTTACATAGATACATTTTTATAAAAACATTTAAAAATATAAAAAATAGTGGTCCGCCGGTATCGGGAGCAGGGTCCAAGCTACCGGTGGTTAGGGCTCCAGAGACAGGAACCTCTCTCACGATGCGAGCTGTATCGAGGAGTACTGCCTTTTGAATCAGGCCCTTGGCCCAACCATCTAACGAGAGCCTCCAGAGATGTTGATCGAGGCTTTCGACCATCAGGCCATTGGCCGATACGACAATCGGCACAATGACAGCCGAGCTCACATTCCACATGTCAAAAACCTCGTGTGCTAAGTCGAGATATCTAATTTGTTTCTCTTTCTCAGCTTTCACGAGGTTCTCGTCATGCGGAATGGTAATATCGATATATAATCATTGTGCAGCGCGCTAATCGATCTATCACCACTATATCAGGCTTATTGGCGACAATAGTCCTGTCAGTAATGATAGAGCGACACAACAACGTAATATGGTCATTTTCGAGAACTGGGTCGGGCACATACTTGTAATACGGTAGAGGGTACCGTAACCAAGTAGCCAGGATTATTCACCAGCAACTTGCATTGAAATATAAACTAGTGGATTCTGAGGAGAATACACTAGTTTATATTTCAATGCAAGTTACTAGTGAATAATCCTGGCTACTTGGTTATGTCTGTGCAAGTACTCGCCGTTAGCTAAACAAGAACAACCAGAGATAATATGCCTGATGGACTCACCTGGACGATGGCATGCCCGACACACGTCAACCGTGCCGTCTTTCATGATATATCTCCGGTAGTTATTAGTCAAGATAACTTCATCCATAATTGCACAGACGAAACCTTCAGTTTCCCCGAAAAGGTCACCAAAACGTAGCCAGGATAATGACGCTATGAAATCTAAACCGGGCTCGTGAAGAGCCCGATAGAAGCGTCCGTGAAGCTCCTTCTTTGCCATACCTCCTTGCGGTCATCGGTAGTAAGTACCACAGGTTTGCGCCAGTTCTCTTTAGCCACGGAGAGCGGGGTGAGTCCCTTGTCCACTGCTACCACATCACGGTGTATACCCAATTCGGCTTTTAAAAAGTATTCCCTGAGACTGCACACTTCGCGGTTGTGGAGGGTCTTTGTATTTAAAAAGCCTCGACCCCCGCACTTCCGCGGTATGTACAGTCTCATCACTGATGATCGTGAGTGATGCATCCGGTTTGCGGTCAGCAGTGTATGGACCCTCCTATCCAGGGCGTCGATTCGGTCTGAGTCCATTTGAGTATGCAGAAAGAGTACATCGAAACCGGCATGACCCAACCGTAGAAGGCGCGCACCTTGTTTACGCCTGAAAGAAGACTAATTAATACCTTCTTCAGGTGACCAAAGAACCGCTCCTTCAACGATTGTTTCATATCAGCAACGTTGATGCCTAACGCTTCCGACATACCCAAATACTTATAGCTTTCGGACGAGGAGAGGGATCTAAGGTGTATGGAATCCGAAAGTTGAATTCCTTCGGGTTCCATAATCTCACACCAAACACACATTTGACATTTGTCTACACCAAATTCCATCCTGATGGCGCTACTGAAAGTTTCAGTTATCTTTAGTAGCTCCATCAGTTGCAATTTGTTGGGCGCAAAGAGTTTCAAGTGATCAATGTAGAGGAGATGAGATATGACCTGACCACCTCTCCTCAACCAATAGCCCAGACCTGAATCCTTCAGTAGTGTGCTTAGAGGATTCAGGGCTAAGCAGAACCAAAGTGGACTCAAACTGTCGCCCTGGAATATTCCACGTTTAATCCATATAGGCTCATCATTCCCCTGGATCTTTGGACTCCCTGGATGGCGAAGAACCGTTCTCCATTGCCCCATACACGACCTAAGGAAGGTGCGTAGAGTTGGATCTATCTTGTACAACTCCAGCACCCTCATGAGCCATGTATGGCACCGAGTCGTAGGCCTTCTTATAATCTATCCAGCATTTCAACAGATCCTTGCGGGATCGACGAACCTGTTGGCTTATGGCCATATCGATGCGGAGTAGCTCCTTAGTACCGCGGGACCCGTTCCTACATCCATTTTGAGAGGCTGACATAATCGAGTTCCTTTCATTGTGCGAATTAATTTTCGCTCTCAAAATGGATGTATGAAGTTTATAGACCGTCGACAAACACGTGATCGGTCTATAATTCTTGGGATCCGTTGGACTACCTGACTTGTGCGAGCAGGTGGGTAACGCCTGTTGTTAGAAATTGTGAAAGCGACCCAGATTCTAAGGATGATTGGAACTGAGATGCCAGGCAAGTGTGTGAACTAGTTAGCCATTTCAGCCAAAAGTTGTGCTATCCGTCCGGTCCCGGTGATTTCCAATTCGGTAACGAAAAAAAAAAAAATATTATTATTAAAGGAGGACTTACTTACTTACTTTTTCTCTAAGAGATAGAATTACAATGGGGCCCGCTGGATGGAAACCGAAACAAAAAGACGTTTGTCTTTGTGGCAGAGGTCATTTTCGTTCGATTCGACAGTTACATGCAACAATAGGTGCCAGCAGGCTTACTATTTATACTCTACTGTAGAATTGAAATCGCGTGTCTACCGAAAATGTTCTACTGTCTACACGGAAACGTCATTTTTATCTACCCTTTCGTCGACAAAACGTTTCTCTACAGTTCTCGCGCTCAACTAAACTCAAAGCATTTATTTCAAATAAACCAATAACAGGCAGTTTTGAATTGTCAAGGGGTCGGTCAGTCAGAAAAAAGAAGCTAGTTGCCCATTCCAAAGCGTAGTAGGTACCTATGGAGAAGAACGGGCATGAAACTCCATGGACACTCTTTTAAATCAACATAGGTTTCATCATTCATGTTGAAATTATACATGTGAGAACGATGTTAAGACGTGTACGTTAAAAGCATCCGTAGCAGCTAAGAGATGACCAGTCCCTACTGACGGCGCCCGTTCACGAACATGACGTATGGATCAGCAGTCAGCACCATTCAGCTCAACAATTTTGAAGGGAACTTAATGATCCAACACACACGCCACCACCAGCGAGACATTTGAGTGAGCATGACATACTCTCAGCCGCCAGGGCACATTCAAGTCAATGAAAGACGATCCTAGTAAAAGGTAGCTTTATAGTAGATACATAGTGGTCACACATGTGCTATGCAAATTATAAATTACTAAGCCTGAAAGTGTGCTGACGGCCCGCCTAAAGCTACGGTTTCCTAGTCGAGCGTTCGCCACACAACGTCCGCAGAGACGGCTCTCATGAAAATGATGGACCAGGGTGTTGACTCCTCTGACACGCTAGGTGTGGCATATCCGGTTGGTTTAGGTGACGAGTGCCTTTTCCTGAAAGTCACATTGGATACTCCGGGACTGATCGTATTCTGCTCTTTTGCTTTCTGAATGCATGATCTGCATACCCATTTAAATTTCTTCCTTTCTTCTATATTTTTTAAGCGATACACTTTCTCCGGATAGCCAGCACAATCAAATTCAAAATGATTGTTACATGTAGTGCATAATAATGTGCTTTTGTGATCAACTTGTTTTTTGCATCTAAAACAAGTAACACAAAGCGGCTCCTTGCGGCCACTGTTAGTGCATTTAATTTTCGGCCCCATAATGTCTGCAACTATTTTTATTTAATTTTTGTTTTCCCCAAATCGGGGTAATTTTTTTGCGTGTACAACACTAAGTTAACTTTGTCAGACCTGTTTTTTTGGTGGCAACATCAGTACTCTTTAGTTATGAAGGAGTACTCGCAATTTAAATTATGTTATTAAAACACAAAAAGAATCCCCATATTAATCAAAATTAATCAAAATAGAACCTGATAGTGACCTGCAAATTGCAAAAAACGTAAGAAAATTTGAATTTCGCGGGTTACCCTGAAGGTTACGCCTTAAAGGCCGGAGGCGCATCACTCGTTGCTCAGAATGTTACCATTTTATAAATATTATGTTTATTATTTAAACATTTAGAAATAGGTATTGTGTATTTATTTTCTTTCTTATTTTTTGTTATTATCTTTTCGTAGCCGTACCGGTTGACGTCATCACGTCAACACCGGCAAGCTCTACTGCTAAGAATGAGGTCCTGGGTTAGAATCTCAGATCGAGCAAAGTGTTATTGGAGTTTTCCATCAGGAATTTCTCAGTAGCAGCCCGGAGTCTTGAGTTTTGCCCGTTTGATGGCAATAGGGTCGCCCCCTATAACCCTATTACATGGGACATATACATAACTGGCAAAATGTGGGTGTGGGTGTAATCAAGAGTCAATAGTTTTTTGTATCAACCTTTGTCAACAGTGTAATAGGATAGGGCGAATTTCACCAAACTTTTATACCTAAAATAACCTGAGAATAAATTTAAAATTTTTGACAGTTTTTCCATAGTATATAGAACTGTCAGCCGTATAATTTATGCCACGGATAAAAGATCTGGCTTTGGTAAAATCAGCCCATAGACAATTGAAATAAAACTAAAATAATAATGTCCATACCGTTCTTTTATTTTCATACAAATTAAAATGTATTACAGTTTTATTAACGCATTTACATGGAATTACTATGTATTCCCTCATAGTCATAATCATAACAATATAATATGTTCTACATTATAAGTAACTAGCCGCGCCCCGCGGTTTCGCCCGCATAAGTCTCGATCCCGTTTGGATATCGGGATAAAAAGTATTCTATGTCCTAACCCAGGTCGTGGTCTACCTATGTGCCTTTTTTAATTCAAATCCGTTCAACCGTTTTAACGTGAAAGCGTAACAAACAAACACACAAATTTACAAAAAATAATCTCTTCTCTTTTTATTACTAGTTTAGATTAGTAGGTCGGTACATTATTATATTCCGTCCTTTGTGCTGTCAGGACTGACTGTTCTATTTTACCCGACTACGGTGAAGCCAAAAGATAGGGTTACGTTTTTTTACCTATACTTTAGTCTTCGAACGACAATGGTCTCTTCTCTATCGCATTCGGTCATAACTACAACGAAACTAGGATCTTTTGGCGCGTGGCAAAAATCAGAACTAACGCAGCCACATCTTGTTTTTCAATATCATTTTTTGAGTAATTATGTATATTATGAACGAGTAAATTATTGAAACATTGTAAAACCAGACGTTAAACTTAACGTCATACATGATAAAGTTCAAATTCCATTGACAACCGAATTCTTATTTTGTACAATACAAATGGTCATTCAAAAATCAACGTTGACTACATCCCGTTACAGTAGATTGTTGGGTAGGTATTGGTAATGGACTATTAGACTGTATATTACCTAAGAACCTGAATTTAAGTAGGTATGTATATTCAGTATAGTGATTACAGTTAGTGTAAAACAAAAAATATACCTAGATACATTTCTAGGAGGACCTGACTGCTGACTAAGTCTTAAGTTAAGACTTTAAATGCAAACCAAAAAATACAGTGTAGAGCAGAAGGTTTGTTAGTGACATTAAATATTATAATTTTTTAACCTAAAGCCTGTAATCCAGGAAGGATTCAGCAGGGTTCCTCCTTTCGGGGACGGAGCCTACAAAAATATAGAGCGGAATGGTTAGAAAATATCCAAAGGAGCGGAAGCGCCCTTTTAAAATTCATTACGAGATAGCAACCCCCGGATGATTCCTTGCTGCATGCTGCTTTAAGGTCGACTTTTGAACAAAAGCCTTCTCACACACAGTACAAACAAATCTCTTATCACCCGTATGTATTCTTACATGATCCCTTAAATTATTTTCCCAACGGAACTGTCTCTCACACACCCCACATTTAAACCTCTTTTCAGCAGAATGCGTAGACATATGTAACTTCAAACTGAGCTTATTAAAAAAGCTCTTTTCACACACTTGACATTTTTCTGATTTCTCGCCCATATGCACTTTTTTCTGATGTTGAATCACGTTACATGGGAATCTAAACTTTTTGCCGCATACTCCGCAAGATGGCGCGGGTATACCGTGTTCCTTTTCTAAATGTGCGGTTCGGAGGTAGTCGGGGATTCGCTCGTCACACTTCGTGCATTTTCGGTCTTTCGGGCGGCGTTTGAGGTGAACGAAGCGATAGTGTTGGGACACGAGAGGTTGCGAGGAGTAACTTTTGCCGCAGATATTGCATTGGTATTCGTTTTGGACGATTGCGTAGTATGTGGGTGGTCCTAGAAAGAAAAATGGGCGTCAGTCTTCTTTCTTCTTGTTGCACATAAGTTGTACCCATTACATAAAAACTTAACATCACGCCTCTAAATTCCGAAGGCTTATGTTTAAGTCGTATGTTGTAGGGGGCAAGCCTATTGCCAGCACCGAGCACAAATCCGGAATCCGGGATGTTACTGAGAAATTCCTAATAACATTAGTTATAGTGAGGAGATTAGGAACAAAACCAGTACATACCTATCCACTTTTTTGAATAAGGCAGAAATCGAAAAAAACTTTATAAGTAAATAGGTATTGATCAGTAAGCAGTCATATTTTTGTATTTTTTTTTTTTATGAATGCCTATTACTTACGTGACACGTACGTTACGTACGTTACGTGTCGTTATAACAGTTTATTATTATTTTTATAACCAGGATAATTGTTGAGGTATTGAACTAAACGTTAATATTAGCCATCAATTACTAAGGAGAATAAGCTGTTTTGAAATAAACAGTTACTGCTAATTGTACGTTTTATCATCTTGTGCAATAAATCGTGAAAAGTTAACGAAATTGGCAAAATTGGATATGTTGTGGTTTTGATCCTAACCTCCTCAGTTAATAAGAAGTGTACGACTAAACGCCGACAGACACTACGCCGACAGACTGATCACCGACAAGACTTTACTTCAACGGGACTCTTCGCCGACAGGACACTTCGCCGACAGGACTCTTCGCCGACAGGACACTTCGCCGACAGGACTCAATAATACACCTTTTCGCTGTAAACTTGCGTCAGAACTCATTTAATTGACCCGACATACACCCTGAAGAGAACTATACCATACAGTTGGCGCCCAACGTGGGGCGCCAACTGTATGGTATAGTGGTGTATTATTATAATCAGAACACAGTGTACAAGTCACAAACAGGTAATGGAGTAAACAATTTAAAACTATCACGAGCTTTCGCGAGCGTGGCGTATGCACTCGCGTCCGTTAGTCCACTGGTCGTTGACGGGGGCGCGAGGGCGCGAGCGGGGATGTCTTCTCCTGTCGCGTCGCTTCACTTAAGGGGACGCCCGCACACATACGTTAAGACCACGCTACATTCTCCCCCTCTGACCCAGACATGCGCCCACGCGTCTGAGTCAGTCAAGATAACGATAAGGTCTACCGCGCTTCCGCTTTTCGTTGACCGGGGCCGGCGGTACGTCGCCTATGAATGGAGTCAGCTGAGAGACATGGTACCTACCTAACGTTTCCACGCTACACTTATTATTAAAATGCGTCAATATAAATAGTATGAATTTTTTGTTTGTCTTTGTTTTTATGACAGAAACTTACTTGATGTTTGGATTCGAAATCCATTATTAATATAGACATTTAATATTTTTGGACATATTTAATTATTTTGACTTAGTTTTTTTTTTAAGGTGTTAAATAATATTCTGTAATTTTTTCAATTTATATTGTTAATTAAATACCTTAATTATGCATGATTATCTAATATATATATTTAGAAACTTTAATTTGTAAGCTTGAGCTAGATGCACACCATATTTGTACGCCTCCTGGCATAACATAGCGCTCTTTCATCAAATATAACATTAACAACCTATTCCTTTACCTGTGGTAACAAATAAAAGTGATTTGATTTGATTTGATCAGTCTGTCGGCGTTTAGTCGTACAGTGGTTAATAAGACCAATAAGTTAAGTTTAAAAAGCAGACAGAATGTCTGCTAGTATTTTGTTGTGCCCGACAGCTAGAGTCCATAATGATCACATTAAATGTTTAGTTAACACTTACCAGCCAAGTACACACGACGACATTTATCAAGCTATACATTTCCAGTATAAACTGACTTCTCACTGTACGAAAAGCCAATACCATGCGAGGTCAGCTAAAACTGGAAATGTATCGCTTGATATGTCGCCGTATGTACGCAATGTGGAATTCAATAAATTATTGAGTATTAAGTAAAAAAAAAACAGCTCAGCGTGGGTAGTAGTTCGATCTTTAGGACCAAGTCCTGTATTTTTAACCCCCGACGCAAAAAGAGGGGTATAAGTTTGACCGCTGTGTGTGTTTCTGTCTGTGGCACCGTAGCCCTTAAGAGGGCGCACACGGGCCCACTAGCGCCACTCCTTTAAAATAATATTATCTCGTGACTGAGAAGGAATTTTAAATAACGGCTCAATAAGCACCCTCGGTAAGTATGTTTAAAATTTTCTAATAACTTTTATAAACTTTCATATTGAGACACGAAGCAACAAAAATCGATCTAAAAAAAAGGAATGCGGCCGCTACGATCGCGCGTACGAACGATACGCCCGACCGTTACGACCTAGAGATAGATCTTTGCTGCTTCGTGTCTCAATATGAAAGTTTATAAAAGGTTGCTTGGCTCAACGCTGGTCCTGCTCCACAATGGCGCATAAAATAATTGTTTAGCATTTGAAACTACTGTTGGAGCTGCTGAAGATTTAAAAAAACTTCTTTGCATTGTATAAATTCAATGTTTTTGTAGTAATTGCATAGCACATGTGTGAGTACTATGTACCTACTATAAAGCTACCATTTAATAGGTTTTTGTTTCATTGACTTGAATGTGCCCTGGTGGCTGAGAGTATGTCATGCTCACTCTAATGTCTCGCTGGTGGTGGCGTGTGTGTTGGATCATTAAGTTCCCTTCAAAATGGTTGAGCTGAATGGTGCTGATCCATGCGTCATGTTCGTGAACGGGCGCCGTCAGTGGGGACTGGTCATTTCTTAGCTGCCACGGCTTATTTTAATTTAATTTAATATTTGAATTGCTTTTGTCTTTTTATTACGGACGCTTTTAACGTTCTGCATCGTTCTCACATGCATAATTTCAACTTGAACGATGAAATCAATATTTTGTAACCATATTTTGATTTAAAAGAGTGTCCATGGAGTTTCTTGCCCGTTCTTCTCCATAGGTACCTACTACGCTTTGGAATGGGTAACTAGCTTCATCTTTCTGACTGACCGACCCCTTGACAATTCAAAAGTACCTGTAATTGGTATATCCACTCACGCGCCCCAATGCAAAAATTAGTAAATTTTGAAATCCGTGAAACGCCCCCATCTTCATTATTTCACCACTTCAAACTGTCAGCGGACAGCACGTTTGTTTATTATTTTTTTGAATTTTATGCGTGGACCCACCCCTTCTGTTTCATGTTTTTTGGAAAGGTGGTTAAATTTTGAATTTTTGTTTCGAAAGCCATGTGTGTGTATCGGACGTAAGAATAAAATTATCTGTGGTTGAAAATAAGTTTGCGAAGTGTACTGTGGGCTGTCAATCTGCCATTTCGTCGTCGCGGATTTTATGATACACAATTAAACGGTAAGTAATGATTATAATCAACATTATATACCATTTTGTTCGTGATTTAACGCTCTTTCGAGTTATCTATACTACATTTGAATTTCGAGTTTTAAAATCGTTCCTATAATTAGAAATATGTTTCATTGTTGTCTGAAAAATTCTTAGCTCTTGAAAAACGTAATAAAAACGAATCTATTACTACTTTTTACGTAAATTAATGTGTATTAACCATGTAGCCTGGTTAATTACGAACAGTTTGGTACCAATATTATATCATTTCGTTGTGATTTCAAAGTACAAAATCTAATTGCAAAAACCAATAGCCAATTTTTTTCGAAGCACGCGGCGTGGCGTAGTTCATTGACACGGATTAAAGAAACCTATTCATGATAAATTGTGGTTATTCTTCTCTCTTGAAACCTTTGAGTTCTGATTTGTGATAATTACTCAAAAAAAAAAACAATCTCGATTTTTGCCATATTTTTCAGAAAAAATGCAAAATGGATAATATTATTCAAGGACAGGGTGGCAGGCGAGGCTCAGCAGGTCGCAGGCGCTCGCGAGGGCGAGGGCGATGCCTATTTGGAGAGAGGTATAGTGTATAATGTATAACAAATACATAAGTACCTGTTTGAAAAGAGGTATAGTAGCTGTATAAAAAGTATATATCTAATACATTTCTCTCTCAAAGAGAGGAGCCCTGTGTCCCAGCAGTGGGAACTTGATAGGCTAGTTACACATACCATCGAACTGATTACCTAACTTAACGGGATCAACTTTGAAATCAAATTGTTCTCTCAACTTCTTAACTCAAATTGTATATAATATAATACATTTCCCTCTCAAAGAGAGGAGCCTTGTGTCCCAGCAGTGAGAACATTATAGGCTGATTACACTACATAGCATCGAACTGAAAAACTTAACGGGATCAACTTCAAAATCAAATTGTTCTATCAACTTGTTATCTCAAATTGTATATAATCTAATACATTTCCCTCTCAAAGAGAGGAGCCCTGTGTCCCAGCAGTGGGAACATTCTAGGCTGATTACGCTACATAGCATCGAACTGAAAAACTTAACGGGATCAACTTCGAAATCAAATTGTTCTCTCAACTTCTTAACTCATATTGTTTTTTTTTCAGTACACCTGCAGGGCCAGCGCCAGAGGCAGAGCCAGCGCCAGGGTCTTCTGAGCTCTGTCCCGCAGCACCCAGTCCCGCAACACCCAGCCCCGCAGCACCCATGCTGACCCCGGCTGAAGAGTATGTGTTCATATCTTTATTTGCATTTCATAATGTTTGAAGATCTTACAATGGGCTTAAAGCTAAGGCACAATTATGGACCCTGTAGGGCACAGCAAAAAGTATAAAATTAATGTTTTAAATAGAATTAATACTTAATTAATTATGGATTTTCTGTAGTTTCTGCCTACCCCCATGGGAAGAAGGCGTGAGTTTATTTATGTATGTATGTTTTGAAACATGTCCTTAGTATTAAATAACTAAATTATTACATTTATTATTCTTGTTTAAATTAAAACTTATTTGATAATAAAATGTACTAGAATATTTATGTATGTAGGTATGAATGTGAATGTATAGTTTTGAATGTATGGGGATTTTGTGTCCTGTAAACATTATATAATATTTACATAACATCACATAACGTAACATCACGCCTGTATTCCCCGAAGGGTTAGGCAGAGGTGTACCTATAGAACACCCACATTTCGCCAGTTATGTTTAAGTCCCATGTAATAGGGGGCGAGCCTATTGCCATCAACCAGGCACAAATCCAGACTCCGGGTTGCTACCGAGAAATTCCAGATGGAAAAACCCAATAGCACTTTGCCCGACCTGGGAATCGAACCCAGGACCTCATGCTCAGCAGTAGCGCTTGCGACCACTAGACCAACGAGGCATTTCATAATAATTAATATAAATATTGATGTTTATACTTATTACAGACTTATGAAGCAGAAAAAAAATATAGGTACTCCAGGCAGAAACCCGACGTGTAGCTCCTTCCCAGCTTTCGCCATTTGTACTCTTGTTGCCAGTCTGCCGGCTGTCTGGCTGGGTTTGATTGGAGGCGCACACTTGTATTTGTCCGTGTTTATGTTAACTTGCATGTAATTGTGTAGCCTATGTTGGTGATCCAATGATAAACAAATAAATGACTACTTGTGAAATAAAAGTTATAATTACGTTGTACATTTTTTATTTTTTATCCTTAATTATACCCCAATACACTTAATACTGGCCGATACTCGACAATTAATTGCATACATGCAATATTTAAAGTTACAATATTAAAATTACACACATTTTCAGTAAATTTCAAACAAACAAACTATACACATAACCCTTTCTTGGTAGTCAGGTAAAAATAATAAACATCCGTGAATAGCGCGCTTTATTCTCACGCTCAAAATGGCCGCCATGACTCATTCTCGAGAGTATATTCCCGCGATGTTATTATTCTTTGTATTTCAAAACTTTGGAGAAAATAGTAAATATTATGATGGCATTGTGTAGTTAATGAATGGGACTTCATTTTTTGTAAAAAAAAACATAGGGTCAACGCTTTAGTTAGTGAAATAAAACAGATTTTATTATTTATTTGCGAATAAAAAAAAAACTACGTCATATATAGTTCTAAAACAAAATGTATAATCAAGCCTGGTCTGTCCACTATATGAAACAGTCATTAGTTTACTATCAGTTCATAGAAATATTTCGTGTAGAAGTCGTGTATAAGTGGCTAGGCGCACGGCGCGCGCCGACAAAAAATGTTCGCGGGCATTTCGGCCTACGTCACGCGTAAGTACAAGCGCGTGAGTGGTTATTTGAAATAAATGGTTTGAGTTTGGGTATTACAAAATTCTAGACACACCGAGGGTGCTTATAGAGCCGTTTTTCAAAATTCCTTCTAAGTCACGAGATAATATTTTTTTAAAGGAGTGGCGCTAGTGGACCGGTGTGCGCCCTCTTAAACGGGTGAACCGATTTGGATGCGTTTTTTTTTATTTGAAAGCAGGTTTTCTAGCGGTGATTCTTAGACCTAGACCTAGAACTTCTAAACGGCCTTCAATTGCATATTGTTTAAGAATACTGTATAAGATAGCTGTAAGTTTCCCGAATAGTATAAAATAAAATCGGTTCAGCCGTTTCAAGGTCATCAGCTCTTTTTGTGTCGGGGGGTTTTTAAATTTTACCTATTATATTATACATTATACCTGCCTATACCTAGTCTAATCTAACAATTGTTACTAAAGGCGGATGCGACTAAATTTTTATACCAAGTCTTAATCTGCAAATAATTATATTTTTTTACTGATGTAATATTAAGAGATTTAATTACTCTTTTAATCAATTACCTAAAGTGTACCAGGCGAGAGCATCAGGGTAGCCTGCGAAATTCAAATTTTCTTACGTGACCTGCAATTTTGCAGGTCACTATCAGGTTGTATGTTGATCTAATTATAATTCGCGACCGTAACAAAATATTTATTTATAGAATTGTTATCATCAAAATCATCAATACATCTCTTTAAGTTCATATATCCTAATTTACGGAGTTGTATTGCTGATTCTAATGATTATAATTCTGTAAATCCATATTTGTTACGGTCGCTAATTACTGAATTCCCTACTACCTAAGTTGCACTTAGATAAATTGCGTAAAAAATATCGTGTTGAGAGGACCGTCTCGCGTCTTGGCGGCTCACGTGACGTCATACTTTTATTTTCGTCAAATCCATTTTTTTTCACGGTGTTGTCTGCATACAAATTTCATTTATTACTTCTATCGGAATATTATAATACGAGGGCGGGTCAATAAGTCCGTGACTTTTGGAATAAAACACAGATTTTTTGATAAAAAAATAATTTTATTTTTCAACGTAGTCTCCCTTGAGCTCTATACACTTTGTCCAACGCTTCTCCAATTTTTTTATCCCTTCCAAAAAAAATGATTTGTCGAGGTCCTCAAAATAGGCTTTTGTTTGCGAGATGACTTCATCATTGGAGTCAAATCTTTTTCCACCAAGCCATTTCTTCAGGTTTGGGAACAAGAAGTAGTCGCTCGGAGCCAAATCTGGAGAATAGGGCGGATGAGGGAGCAATTCATAGCCCAATTCATGGATTTTTGCCATGGCAACTGCACATGTGTGCACCCTTGCATTGTCTTGGTGGAAAAGAACTTTTTTCTTGGCCAAATGAGGTCGGTTTTTTTTCAAATCGTCATTGAATCGGTCCAATAAGTTGGCATAATATTCCCCATTGATTGTTCTTCCCTTTTGAAGGTAGTCAATGTGGATTATCCCGCGTGCATCCCAAAAAACAGTCGCCATAACTTTATTGGCTGACAAACCCACCTTGGCCTTCTTCGGCGCCGATTCACCCTTAGAAACCCACTGTTTTGACTGTTGTTTGGTCTCTGGTGTGTTGTGATGGATCCATGTTTCGTCCACGGTTACAAAACGGCGCAAAAACTCCTCCATATTGCGATTAAACAACGCCAAACCTTCCTGTGAAGTTGTTACACGATTGCGTTTGTGGTCGACTGTGAGCAAACGCGGCACCCATCTTGCGGAAAGCTTTCTCATGCCCAAGTGATCATTCAAAATTGAAACCACTGAGCCATGCGAGATCCCTACGGCTTCCACAATCTCTCGCACTTTCAATCTTCGGTCGGCCAACACCATATCGTGAATTTTTTCGATTGTTTCGGGTGTAGAGACCTCAACTGGGCGTCCAGGACGTTCGGCATCTTCAGTGCTTGTACGGCCACAACGAAATTCAGTAAACCACTTTTTTACCATTGAAATCGATGGTGCAGAGTCCCCATAGTATTTATCAAGCTTAGCCTTGGTCTCGGTAATGGTTTTTTTTCGCAAGAAATAATGCTTAATAAGCACACGAAATTCACTTTTTTCCATTTTCTCCTCAAATTAGTGAGTATTCTGATAAAAATAGCTGTCAAACTAACTGACGCAGCAAGTTTAAATTTTGACAGGAGTCAACTGACAGATGCCTGTTGACAGGAGCAGTGTTGCTGTTTCAGTAAAGAGGTCAGAAATTCAAAAAGTCACGGACTTATTGACCCGCCCTCGTATAATATTCGGTAGTCTTCATTTATATTAAAATAATATTCAAAGCAGACAAACAATTAATTAAGTTAATTTTACTTTGAGTCTTGTGTGTTAGACAATTTCCATTTCCTAATTTTGTATGTTACCTGAGAATGAGACTGAATAGGTACTAAGTACTAATTTTGTATATGAATGGACAGTTCCTTAGTGTGCGAGAGAGACACTATCAATCAGTCGTGTTCCTTTCAAGACCATTATTTTGGTACGTCTATTGGTAATGCAAAAGAAACTCTGATGCATCAAGTTTGTTTCTATTTAAAAAACAGTCAGTTACAAGAATAGACGTGTCGCGCTTTGATTCGCGTTCAAATATTTACTCAATTATTTCTTAAAAAGATTATCAAAAATTCAAAAATCTTTTACTAAATTAAACTGAGGGTTGATATTTTTAGCTCAAAACATTCTACAAAAAAATAACATTTACTTATATTAATTGTGGTAATATTAAGTAGGATTTCATAAAACAAAAAAAAAACTTTTATTTTATGAAAACATTTATTCAAACCGTAAAATAATTTTAAATAAGTATTAAAAAAAACATTTTTAGAAAAAAAACATTAAGAATTTTCTTTTCAATTAATTTACTTACATTTCAAGTACATAATTTACCTACTTACATTTCAATGTCAGTTACATGTAATTTTGACAATTCAACAACATTCATTGCGTTATTTACGCTATCGAGCAGGCGCATTTTCCAAACAAAGCAAGCAATGGATTAAGAACCCCCTTCAAATACCTTCGGATTGTGAAAGAAAGTGTGTCTACACAAGTTGGGTGCTGATCGCCGAAGTGACTGAAGTGGTACGTGATTGGGTCAAGCCGATACCGTGTCGATAAGTATGGCCACTCCCAAAAGCAACTAGAACGTCCCTGCAATGTCTACTCCCGAATTATCATATGACCCTTATCTTACACACTACACAGCACTTATAGAGACAACATGAGACTAACAAATGGTTGAAATTATTTTGTTAAATAATGACATGTTTTTAATCCAACTCCAAATAATATCCATTTTGATTTCCTAAAAATATCAATGGACACGCTAATATAATAAACTTACTTCGTCCGCGTGAAATTTCTTGTTCCCCCGACCCACCTCGTCGCAGCGCATCACCTGCCCGCGCTATCACTTCGTTTTCGCTTCGCGTTCATTATGCCTTTTTTTTTTTTTGCTCGGTTCGGGAGTGCCATATCGTGATGTTAAATAGTCTATAGCCTTCCTCAAGAATTTGGCTATCAAATGCAAAAAGATTGTTTCAAATCAGACCGGTAGTTCCAAAGATTACCCCCTACATATAAATACAAGCAAACAAAATTTTACCTGTTCATAATGTTAGTATAGATGAGCATTTTCGTGAGCCTCAAATAATTCCCATTTTGGTCTCTTAAAAATACTGAATCGATACGCTAATGTAGGACGTAATCCTGTCCTGAATGCATCATTAAGTATGAATGCAGCTACGCGTGAAAGAGAAGAGAGATAAATAATGAATGGCGGATAATAAGACGAGCAAGATGTGCTGTAAGAAGTTTATTTTAAACCTGATAACAGAAACGAAGTTATAATTACTATAAACTTTGATTGTGGTTTGCCATCCTACTTTAAAAAAACCTGTGGCACTCGGGGACTGCCGCGGTAAAGCTATTGCATAGCATTTTTTATCAACTTATGCAATTATAATTATTATTTATTTTTTATGACAGCAATGAAGCATATTTTTATCTTGTAGCTTTTATTTTACTACTTGGAATTCACATGTATTATATATCATTCGTAAGTACGTAAAATCACGATCAAAGTGGTATAAAACATTATTTACCAGGGGTATTTCTCGCAACACAATTTCACTGAACACTCACTGACACTAACTGAACTGACAGTTCAACAAACTATTTTTCTCATTTTCAACCACAGATTTAATATTTGTTATGCCTGATTTAACACCACATCTATCTAAAATTTTGGGAATTTCTTGGGCTTTCCGACGGTACAAGTATGATAGCTGTAGCTCTGTTCAAAAAGTTCAGAGTAAATAAAATAGAGTGGAGGAGGAGGAGTGAGGGGTGTTAGGTTTTATTTTCGTTACGGAATTTCTTGATTCGGTCGCCGCGCTCAAAGCCCGCGATAAAAGCTATGGCAATAGCTTAAAATTAGATCGTCTTTTTGTGATATGTCCTAGCCTAGTAACTGCGACCAACTTAGAAAGGTAGACATAACTGAAAAGCGATCGGTCCAGGACATCGCGCATCCAGCTGATTCCTATGACCAATACAAGTTCATCCGACTACCTCGTGTGAAGCCTACCTACAATGCATCTTTCGTTACGCGGTCGCAACTGACTATTAATGATTTTTATTTCACAAACCTTCTATTAACGGCAACTTACTCTTGAGTTACGATGGATAGTCAGCCAGTTAAAAATTGACCTCAGGATGATTTTTCGTCATATGGTAATTCAAACTTGCTTTTTGCACAAACGCTTGTCCACATACAGTGCAAACTTTCCTTCGATCTCCAGTATGAATCCTCTCATGTAATTTCAAGTTTGTCACCCTCTTGAACGATTTCTTACAAAACCTACAATGGAAGTCCTTCACGCTCTTATGCGTGAACATAATATGGTTCCACATACTACCAGAATTATACGTCTCAAAATCACAAATTTCGCACTTATGCTTTTCACCGAGCATGTGGAAATGTTTCATATGATTCGTTAACGGCCTTTGTGCATTGAAAGTTTTATTGCACACACTGCATTTGAATCTATCGTCTATGTTATGCACTATGAGTTTGTGAACGGTCAATGGCGGAAGTGTCGAAAATGCTTCAATACAAATTGAGCATTTATATCTCGGAATCTGATGTTTCGACAGTATATGTTGTCTTAGTGAGGGTTGTCTGCTGTACGTCTTGTCACATCTGGCACAGTGGTACGTGTCGCCAACTTTTATAAAGTCTTCATCTTTTTTTAGGTAAGATTTCGGCGCCACAACTCGGTCTGCAGACAGAAAACACACTTGAGTTTCATTTACTTCTTCCGCGATGTTCGTTAATCTTCGTTATTCGGATTACGGGATTCTTGTATTGCTTCGTCATCGTTACGAGACAATTTATCAAGTTTTTTGTTAAACAGCCTCCACGAGTGTTGATAATGTAATGTACGTACGGAACTCCCTGGGCCGTCAGCCCGCTAGCGTGTTGCTAACTGGCGAATGTTATATCACGGAATGAGCTACAGCAGCGCCACAGGTGGTCGAAAATATAACAAGATATTGCAAGTTGCCTCAGCATTTTGTAAATGGCGTTTGACTGATCATTTGGGTTACAAGGACTTACAAGGACTACTTCACAATTTTCCTTCGGCATTTCACAAACCAGCGCGCTTTTGAAAACAGACAAACGTTTGTAAAATGACGAATATATGACGACAATTTAAATACTTGGGAATTATACAAAACACAAAATTTATTCACATTAAGAAACCAATTTATTCAAATTCCAAAATTATAATTAAATTAATATAAAATTTGTGATAATTTATAACCAGCACCATAATTGCGTAACGCACTATTTATCACAATCTGAATCATTTTGAAACCTATTGCTAATCCATTGCTTCATATGTTCGAAAAATTTGTCAGCTCAACAACGTAAATAACACAATGAATGTTGTTGAACTGTCAAAATTAAAGCTCTTCTTATTGTTAGTATGTTACGCAATTACCCCGCAGGTTCATCACTCCGAAACAAGTTCCAGTTAACATTTCTGGCAACAAGTTAATTATTATTTCAGATAAGTCAACATTATGTTGACATTTCCAATTTTAGTAAATAGGTATAGAGAGAAATATGCTTTTTATAACACTAGTAGAATGCTAATGGGTATAGCCGCCAAAAATTGTATAAATGGAGAAAAGTTTGTGTCCTCCACCATTATAAGAACTTCCAGGTTTTTTATTTTTATTTTATGATATTTTGTGTGTGTCTGGTTACCAGACCTAATATATAACCCCTATATTTTTTATTTAGAATTTAATTTCGGTTTCCAGAGCGAAAAATTTGTTTTTAACCATTGTCACTTTTCTTTTCCACACAAAATTCGTGTGTCCCACTACGACATTTCTTACTTTGAAGTTAGCAGCGGGTACTTATTTGATAGTTAATCTCTTAAATTTTGCAATAGATAACTTATACTACACATTTTATATATATATATATATTTTTTATTTAATTAAATTGTATAAAATGTTTTAAAAAAAACAAAAATATGTCCCACTTTTCGATCCCGAATGTTTCTTCACGTAAGTTACCGTATATCTGTGAAATTAACGAAAATCCAAGTCCTAAAAGATATTTTTCGAGTCATGGCAACACAGCAGGTTTGCCAACCACTCAATAAAAGACGCCATTTTGTTTGTACCACACGTGATCTTTTAGTCGTTCGGCACGTTTGTCTCGGGAGATTTTCATATTTTCAAGGGCTGATATGTAAGGTAAGGACGCAAGTTTACTAAATTATGTTAAACTGTATGTATATATAGACTATTTAGTCAACAAATAAATCTAAACAGTGTCTTCCGACTTCAAAACTCACATCGATACAATTTTTTTAGGTTACATCCACAGTATTTTTGATTCACGAATGATACCCTGTGTTATTGTGTGTGTTACGTAACATTCGTGATCTGTTGTTAAGCTAAGAGTACACGATAGAAACGTCTTGATTAGTTTGTTTGTAACATTGAAATAATTTCAAATTTTACCTGTTTTTTTCAGGTTTTCGGGTAATTTCAATTACACCTTTTATAATATTTTTATAGTTTTGTTTTTGGATATAGCTACGTATGCATTCTAAGGTACGTAAGTGGGTTTTCTAGATATGATTTTTTGCATTTTGTAATTAAGAAGTTACAAATAAGATATTTATAAGTATTATTAGTAATGTTACAAATGAAAATGGACAATAAAGGTTTCCTAATTAAAAAAAATGTTTCATTAAGTACGTCTAAAAAATTGTTTGCTAAATTAAATACCTATAAATAAAACCTACATCTACTTGTTACTTTCACAATTTGAGAACATACCTGTTTTCGAATTGTCAAAATAAGCATTAAAGAGTTAATTAATAACTTCTCTCCCGTGTATGACCACAAGGCTTTAAAATTTTCACGTGTGTTACTTTCATTCACGTATGTTACCGTGTGTTGCCAATTCCCAACTGTTATTATACAATTTTTGGCGGCCATACCCTAATACCATAAAAATTACAGTCTAGAGGTGTCGTGGGACCCTTGAAACGAAGTACCTTTCGGTTTTGTTACGTAACAAAATATTACACTTTTTTCGATTTAGCTCTCATTCGCCAAGTGTACAGAGCTAAATGGGCGAGTTAAAACCTGCATTGTCAAGCAATTCCTTATTGAAAATCATCTTAAATGTACCATAATATGAACGGTCAGACTCGATTTCTGCGTTAAATGAAACATTTTCATATAAAGGCAACATAAGAGATATTTCACTATGCCCTGTTTTAAAAGCATCTCATGCAAAATGTAAAAGTATGGATAGGAAAACGTACCTGTGGAGGCCAAGTTGTAGAGCCACTTACAAATTGAGTGCTTTGATTTGATTATTTGAACACTTAAACCCGAAATTCTAATTTTAAATCGCCTTAATGTTTTTCGTTTGACAATTGAATGTTAGTATTATAACCTCAATTTTTGTCGATGATTTTCCAGTAGTAAGTAAGTAAGTTTAATGTTATTCAAACAATATTTTTTGAAAGAAGTGGTGAGATACAAAGTTGAAGCCCTCTTCATATAAAATGAATGTGTTACTAATTCCCGTTAGTGAGTGATCGCGTAAACATTTAACATGAGTAGGGTTCATATACTTTTGGAACACACAGTAGGCAGCTTACTAAAGTTATTTTTTAACCATGCTGAAATACTAAAATACTAACTAGATACATATTACTTAACATAAGGCAATAAAATTCTATTTCTTGGCTGATTATCAACACAAAAGATAGATAACAAACGGTCAAACTCATTTCAACTGCTGTGATTGGCTGACTGAAATAACGATAACCAATCAAACCACATAGCATTTTTTTTGAAGCGTTTCAGGAACTGCCTATTAAGAGGCTTACAAGACCTAAAGCGCGGTCACTGTCGGATTGCATAGAAAAGAAAGAGACGCGCGATGACACAACGCTGGTAATTTATTGCAAAATATGAAGCAATTATGGATTTACAAAAAATCTATTCATTGGACTAAAAAATTAAAACACTATTACGTTAGTATGTTGCTTGTAGAATAATCTGACAAAAAATGTGAATGTTTGCATGTATATTAGTATGGTTCTTAATCGTTAAAAAAAAAAACTTAGAGGTATCTTCTTGATTTTTTTCTATCATATCAAGTTAATTCTATTATGTTTTCAACACCCTATCTAACTAGCATATATCCAGAAGAATATCAAGTATTTTTCTGATTTTGGTTACTGCAGTGGATCATATATTTTTAGGCATTATAAATTTGCGTTTAGGTCATGTAGTCCCCTTAACGGCAGATTAAAATGGAGTCGCGTGATGCTAAAAATTAACCTCAGGATGATATTTCGTCATGTGATAATTCAAACTTGCTTTTTGCACAAACGCTTGTCCACATTCAGTGCAAACTTTCCTCCGATCCCCAGTATGTATCCTCTCATGCAATTGTAACGTTGTCTTCCTCTTAAACGATTTCTTACAAAATCTACAATGGTGGTCCTTCACGGTCTTATGCTTAAACTTATGTTTGTACATAGCTTCAGATTTAAAGGTCTCATAATCACAAAATTCGCACTTATACCTCACTCCAACTTCCCCGAGCATGTGGAAATTGTTCAAATGTTTCTTTAACTGCACTTTCACATTGAACATTTTGTTGCACACACTACATTTGAATCTATCATCAACGTTATGCATTTCCAGTTTGTGAGCGGCCAAAGGCGAAAGCTCCATGAATCCATCATTACAAATAGGACATGTGTATCTCGGAATCTTATAATATTTCGACTTCACATGGTCTCTCAGTGAGTTTCTCCCGCTGTATGTCTTGTCGCATCTGGCACATTTGTACATGTTGCCAACTTTTTTATAGTCTTCGTTTTTTTTCAGGTAAAATTTCCGCGCCACAACTGGGTCTGCAGACAGAAAACACACTTGAGTTTCAATTATTTCTTCGGCGATGTTCGTTAAGCTTCGTTCTTCGGGCTTCGGGATTCTATGACTGGTTAGTCATAGTTAAGATATAATTTATAAACTTTTTCTGATAAACAGCCTGCAGAGATATGTAACATGAACAATGTTCCAGAGATCAATGTCCGGTTGACAGTTGACAGTGACAATTACAACCCATAATTCATAGATTTGGAAATACAATAGAACAGAATAGAATAGAATACTCTTTATTATGTACACCATAAAAATAGACATAGGACATAGGGACATAGGGTTTTTGCAAGAAATTGGATCTTCCACGGAACAACATACTTGTTTCTTTCCATTTAATTATTAGCTCCAACCAAGCTTACATGTTGTCGAAATAACAACAATGACTTCTGAAGAGAATACGTTGATTGCCGACGGCACAGGAATAAGATCGCCGAAGCCTATTGTCATAGAAACTGGCGGAACAGGAAATGCTTCGACGTGGAAACTGTAGATTCAACAGTTCGGTTGGTACACGACAGTCACAGGACTGGACAAGAGACCACCCGAGGTGCAGGACCAGAATCGGCCGTCATTTAAAATTTACGATTGGCGTGACAGTAAAAGAATCTCAGAGCTATAAAAAAAACGAAGAATATTTCATCCCAAAGACCAACGTAACATACGAAAGGTACATTTTTAATCAAATAAATCAAAATAACGAAGAAAGTTTTGATGAATTTTTGACCAAACTAAAGAATAAAATTAGAAACTGTGATTATGAAAATTTAGAGGATAGCCTCTTGCGGGACAGAATTGTCATTGGCATTAAAACCAAAACAAAACGTGAAAGATTATTTATCGAGAATGATATAAATCTGCAAAAAGCAGCTGACATAAGCCGGGCTGCGGAACAACTAAAATTGCAAATGAATAAAATGGACAATAAGAGTAAAATAAGAACTACGGTTGCGATAATCAAGAATAATATTAAAGCATCCCATCAGAGTTCTGGGTCTACATCAGAAAGTAATAGGTCTGGCATGACTCATGGGCCTCGAACATGCTCAGCATATCATTAAACATGCTTAAAGTGCCATAAGCTGAACCACTTCGCAAAATATTGTAGGTCAAAGAAAGTTCAAGCAATTTACAAACCTAATGAAAAATACAGCTCTAGCGAAGATGACTCCTGCAAGGACGAATTGTATGTATCAGCCCTAACTGTCATTAATGAAAAAGAATATTGGTTTGAGAGAGCCAGCAGAACTACTACCAACATAGAAAAAAAACACATTTACATTAGACTATGTTAGCCAATGCAACGTGATACCAAAGAAAATAGCAATCAACGCAAAAGCAATCATTAAGTACCTCATCACATAAAAAAATCCTGATATCGTACTCAGAACACAAAATGACAGTCATCGGTGAAATACTTATGGAAACCATTATAAAAAAGAATATATATATGGCGGAAATACGTTAAATCAATCATTTGACTTTGGGTAATCGGGACGCCAGCGCCACCAGGTGGCGCTCGACAGAGTCTATAACATAACGCTCGACAGTGAACACGTTTAGAAACTGTCGAGCGTTCCGTATAGTTGTGTCGTGTACCTACCTACAGTGTGTGATTAGCTAGTGCGATTAATTTGTTCGTAAATTATAATTTGATTTTAACTGCAAACGGTTTTTCTATTGCGCAATAACTAACACTTCCCATAGTACGCCCACAGTAGTTAAAATATGGCTGATAATAACGAGAGAGAAGGTACTTCTCTCCGTCATACAAAATAAAATGCTATGTGATTGAAAAAGACTTTCCATCGATCCTTGGTAGATGAACATGCATAAAGTTGAACCTAATAAATCGAGTTGATGTTCTAACAAAGGAAAATTACATTTTTGAAGGAATTTGATGCCTCAAAGATTATGAGTAAGAGAGTACCTACGGGGTAATTACGTAACACACTAACCTCCTTACTAATAAACGTTGTATAGCATCTGTATAGTTACACAACGCTTTGTCTTCTTCTTTCGAACGTCAAATTGCTGACGACTGAAAGAGAGAAATTGGTGTGTGACTATGCAGACGCTATACAACGGTGCCGATTCTCTTGTACACCAAACTAAACTAACTAAACTATCACTAAAATTCCTTACTTTTGGCTATGAGAATCTTAGAGCTATTCTGCAATAAAATATCTCTAAATTTAAAAATCATTTTGACGCAACTAAAATTTAATTTGACAATCGCGACTCCACATGGTACCTACTTGTTTACCCTACCACGTGATTATTTTTTAGAGCCGGAGGCTCGCATGGGTGGCAGCCTCGGCGTGTTTTATATGGAATTTTTCACTTTTTGTACGGAAAATATTTAAAAAAAAATACCTTCGTGTAGTTATATGGGTTTAAAGGTTTCATAAAGGGGGTCGAAATTTTCAATAATTTTGCGATAGGATACACCGGTTTCGAGATATAAGCAAAATTAAAAAATAAATACAGTACTATTTTTGCCCCTGAAGTCGAGGTGTTGTGGTGAATCTTAGTTCATGACAACTAATTTTATTCCACACCTTTTTAATCGCGATAAAAAATAGCCAGATTTAGTTAAGACAACCAAGATTTTAGGTTAAAAACGTCAAATTCAGAATAGCAAAATTGCCATTTTCACTAAACTAATTATTCAGTACCATCTTAGTGCTGTCAAACTAAAATATAGTTAAGTTGTGTCACTTTAGTCTATTTCAGAATGAGAAATCGTCTTTTGACAGGACTAAACAAAATTTTAGTGATTTTTAGTCTAGTTTAGAGAATTTTGTGACAAGAGAATCGGCACCAACGTCTATTATTAAAATTAAGGTTTCATTTTGACGATTCAACAACATTCATTGCGTTATTTACGTTTTTGAGCTGACACATTTTTCGAACATATGAAGCAATGGATTAGCAATAGGCTTCAAAATGAATCAGATTGTGATAGATAGTGTGTTACATAATTAGGGTGTAGATTGACAACCCAAGATTACCAATTTGTCCGGCAAGGTAGGTAGCTCATATGATCTATATATATATATAAATTAATCCCTATTTCCCTTGGTCACGCCATCACGCGTGAACGGCTGGACCGCTTTCACAATTTTTTTTTTGTTGTGTTCGTTATTGTCAGGAGAAGGATCTTATAAAATAAAAAATAAGGAAGTTGATCGGAACGTTACAAAATTTAAGAAAACTTAACGCCAATATTACATAACTGTCAGTTGTTTGAAATAACTGTCAGCGATTGACAGAATGCGCGCTGCAAATATCGTTTAACACAGATGGATCGTTTGATAAATGAGTCGATAGTTTAATTTTTAGTCAATAGTCAAAACTAAAACTAAACGACATATGACATTCAAAGTTAAGACAGGACAACGTATGTCGGGTCAGCTTGTAAGAAATAAAGTTAAAGAAGAACTTGATAACTTGGTAAGAGATAATACTATAATTCCTGTTATAGAACCTACACCGGAAGCTTCACCCATGGTCGTAGTGAGAAAAAGTAACAAAATAAGGCTGTACAGTACGATTCACGAAAGATGACCACAAATGGCGACCGTCTGCGCACGTACACTCATGAAGAAAAGACTTAAGACAAAATAATATTTTAATGTTGGTTAAATAATTGGTTAATTAATATTTAATAATAATTTCCGCCCGCGCCTCACCTCGCACCTCCAAAGGGACCTAAAATATGCCTTCTGCGCCGTGGTCATCTTTCGTGAATCTTACTGTACATTGACCGATCGGAAATTAATTAAAACTTGAAAAGAAAAACGTTGAAGTACATAGAATCCTGTTTTGCTTTTCAATTTAATTGTAGGTTTACTCAATTTATTTTAATTAAAAAATGTACTTAACCTATTACACGGGACTTAAAACATAACTGGCGAAATTTGTATGTACGTGTACTAGGTACGTATACTCCTGCTTAACCCTCCGGGGAAACAGTTAGGTATGTATGTATTGTACCTAAATACTCGTACGACGTTTGAAGTGGCAGATGTAACTGAACAATTTATAAGTACCTACATAAAATAGCCTCTTCGTGTCGATCGACTATAGTGTGACCGATACCGCTGTACCGCGCCTTAGGTGTGTGCGCGGCGAGACGGGGGTTAGTGCCGGCTGCTAATTCGTCAACGCTCACGGCGTCCCGCCCCCCGCCTCGCCGCGCATACCTAAGGCGCGGTACAGCGGTATCGGTATTTTTTTTTGTATTTTGTGAATGGCATCCTGTAGTTGTGACCCTCAGAGGTCTTGGCTACTTAACCGGACTATCCTATGGCTGCCTTAAGCTAACTCGAAGCCAGGCTAACTCAGCCAGGGGCAAATTTCTTAAAATACTAGGTGACCGCACGCTAAGAGCACCCCCTGTGGGGGTACGAACCTCGGCTTAGGTCGTCACTGAGGGGAGGACAGCAAGGCGGCACAGGCTGGATCGAATTTTAAACATTATTATTATTATTATTCGGGGAATTTAAAGCTACAGGCTCTGCTGCGGCGCGGGCTGGCGGTTCGTGGAGTAAGGGTCGGGGGGGGGGGAGGGGGGCGTTATCGGTCAGGCTATACTACTTAAATAGTAATGTAGTTACCATCATCCTACGAATAAATGTTTTTAAAAGCCTCGTTGGTCTAGTAATCGCAAGTGCCACTGCTAAACATGAAGTCCTGTGTTCGATTCCCAGGTCCAGTAGCGTTATTGGGTTTTCCATATGGAATTTCTCAGTAGCAGCCCGGTGTCTGGATTTGTGCCTGATTGATGGCAATAGGCTCGTCTCCTGTCACATGGGACTAAACATAACTGGCGAAATGTGGGTGTACTATAGGTACACCTCTGCCTAACCCTTCGCGGAATACACGCGTGATGTTATGTTATGTTCAATGTTCTTAAATGGCGTCCGAATTACCATTTGGGGTTCATATACTATTACAAAATAACGAAGGACTTTACAACTTGCCTTCGGCATTTCGCAAACCAGCGAGCGTTTGCAAACAGACGAAATTTTGTATACTGACGAATCATACAATATGCAGACGACAAATTATTGTATTGTATAGGAATTAAAAAAACCACAAACCTCTTTTATATTACGTAATCAATTTATTCAAATTCTAAAATAATAATTACAACTAGCAAAAAAATGAAATGAATGAATATTTGTGGTGATTTATAGCTTGATTCACCACACGTGAATAAACTCCATTTAACTTATCCGGCAAATGAGCATTTCGTTATAAAGAAAATACATTTTTTCGAAGGAATATCATCGAACTGTCCACGATAACATACAACGTGCACGTATTCTCATTCATTTTATGGACGTGGACATTTGGACCAAGCCCATACATTTTTGAACAATGTCTTTAAAAATATTTTCATGTACAGTGAACAGAAGAGTTAAGTCAGCAGACAACTAACTGAACTCATTTTTGACGTTGTTACTTATTCAAGGCGCATCCTCACAGGGAGCATTCGCCTGTAATGTAACCTTGGCCTGCGACCTAGCCTTGTTACTTCTACCTATTTAATTATGTGTATGTATTAATCTATCCTGCTGGTTTCAATTATTTCTCTTCACTACTTAGCAGTTGACGGCCTGTGCAGTCAGTATCATATTGTTACGTTGCTGAAGTGAAGAGATATACATTTTTAGGTTGGTACTTTAAGGGGACTTTACTTTAAGGGGCGCTAAGGTAGCCCGCGAAATTCAAATTTACTTACGTTTCTTGCAATTTGCAGGACAGTGTCAGGTTGTACGTTGATTTAAAATATGATTCGCGACCGTAACAAACATGGCTTTACAGAATTATAATCATTAGAATCAGCAATACAACTCCTTAAGTTAGAATTGCCCTCAAACGTCATGATTTCATGAAATAGTCATTCAATAGGGTAATATGAACTTATAGAGATGTATTTAAGATTTTTATGATTATAATTCTATAAATAAATCTATGTTATGCCCGCGAATTATATTTAGATTAACATACAACCTGATACTGACCTGAAAGTTGCAAAAAAAAACGTAAAAAAAAAATTAAATTCGCTGGCAACGCTTCTGCCTTAACTGTATACCGGCTGATTAATAATTCGTTGGCAATCTTTCAAGGGGAAATCGCGATTTCTGGGTTGGCCCTAGTGAAACTTGTTCGTAATAATGAGTACAACTACCCTCTCTTGAGTAATTTCAATTACACCTTAAATATCAATTTCTGTTTACAAAATTAACTTAGTTTATCTAAAGTGACAGAGATAGCACGAGATGAGTCGCATGCTGTCTCTGTCAAACAGTTTCTAAAGGTCTAATCTACACAAAAACAACTAAGTAATCACAACAGTCGGTTAACTAATTATTTCTGAAGCTTTTTAGAAACCGAGTGTCATCAGCGACTTCAAATTGCCCGCTAAAAATTGACTTCGGGATGATATTTCGTCATGTGATAATTTAAACTTGCTTTTTGCACAAACGCTTGTCCACATTCAGTGCAAACTTTCCTTCGATCCCCAGTATGTATCCGCTCATGGAAATTCAATGTTGTCCTCCTTTTAAACGATTTCTTACAAAAGCTACAATGGAAGTCTTTCCCGGTCTTATGGGTTATCTTATGTCTGCGCATAGCATGAGTTTTAAAAGTTACATAATCACAAAATTCGCACTTATGCCTCTTTCCATTTTCCCCGAGCATGTGAAAATTCTTCAAATGTTTCCTTAACTGCTCTTTAGTATTGAAGATTTTATTGCACAAACTACATTCGACTCTATCGTCTACGTTATGCACTTCGAGTTTGTGAACCGTCAATGGCGGAAGCGTCATGAATGTTTCAATACAAATTGGACATTTATATCTCGGAATTTTATAATGTTTCAACTTGATATGGTTTCTCAGTGCCTCCGTTTTGTTATATATCTTGTCACATCTCGCACAATGGTATTCGTCGCCTTCTTTTTTATAGTCTTCGTCTCTTAGATAAAATTTCGGCGGCACAACTTGGCCTTCAGACAGAAAAGGCGCCACAACTCGGCCTTCAGACAGAAAAGGCGCCACAACTCGGCCTGCAGACAGAAAATACACTTAAGTTTCATTTATTTCTTCGGCGATGTTCGTTAATCTTCGGACTTCGGGGTTCTTTAACTGGTTCGTCATGGTTACGAGACAATTTATCAACTTTTTCTGTTTACAGCCTCCACGAGTGCTGATAGTGATACTGTATATTGTACGTGTGCCGCTTCGTGGCTAATTTTTTAATAATAATAATGTGTGTGTATACCAAACCCTTAAGCCTAACTCTATCAAAAGCTTGTGCCACATCTAAAATACGGTGGAGCAAACTTTTTTATCTTCAAGCGTTCTCTCAATAATGTTGGTAATTCTTTGTACTTGTTCTATTGTTGAGTGCTTCTCTCTGAAACCAAACTGATGGTCTGGGATCAGCGGGTTAATTGCGTAACACACTAACAGTAGGAATGGCTTTTATTTTGACAGTTCCACAACACTCATTGCGTTATTTACGTTGTTGAGCAGACAAATTTTGCGAACATATGAAGCAATGGATTAGCAATAGGCTTCAAAATGATTCAGATTGTGATTGATAGTGTGTTACGTAATTAGGGTGCTGGTTTCTCTCGTTTATTTTAGCCGTATTAAAAACAAATTTTCAAACAGCTTTGGTAGTATAGGCAACAGCGAAATGTGCCTGTATGATGATGCTTTGTGAGGTAGTTTACCGGGTGTTGCAATCATAATCACTTTAGCAACTTTCCCTGGCTCAGGAACATTGATTGGAGGAGGAGCATTGATGAGCCTAATACGCTTAACGATGGCTTTACGCGGGACATGTTTAAGGATTTCTCCCGTAATAATTTATTAGGCTAATGATTTGGATTTCCTTTGCAACTTCTTTCGAGGTCACAAGCTTAATTCTTTGATCTTGCAGAATCTTGCCAAACTGCCAGTTGTCTACAGACCCGTCATATGGTTGAAAGGATTCTTCTAGGTGGTATGCAAATCTTAAATCTTTTGGCCCACATTCCATTATCTTCTCTGATCAATCAGCTTCCAACATTACCACGGCTCTGATTATTTCTTCTCAGCTCAAAGACGTCTTCTCTCCATAATAACGTACTTATGTTTTGATTCCACTCGGAAGTTTGGCAGAAATTTTACTGGTTTGGCCTTAAACCCATTGCAGGATTATATAGGAATACGACTCGACAGAAGATTTTCACCTTTTGACCAAAATTCAAAACCCTTTTCAAAACTTTTACGCGGTGCACACATACCATCTCGGTGCCCAAAGTCAACCTCACCCACTCGTGGTGCACCCTGCTGTATAAGATGCGAGGCTCTGATAACCGACAAATGGCGACATAACCATTTTTAAATAAAACTTCGCAGCTAAATGGCGCGGATAGTGACGGACAGCAGCGTCACTAATGCGAGAAACTGTGATCTGCGATCGCCAACCAAACCGCATGCCCAGCGTGGCGATTATGGGCAAACACTCAAATGGCAAGCCAAAATCAACCACAGCCCCCAGTTTCTTGGGCACGCCACAGTTGCGGCGGTAAGTCCCCTCTTTGAGGAGTGGCTTGAGAGTGGCCACGGCGTCCTCACCTTCCGCCTGATGCAGGTCCTCACCGGACATGGCTGTTTCGGGAGGTTCCTGTTTCGGATAAGGCGGGAGGAAACGCCCGGGTGTTGTCATTGTGTGGATCGACCGGAAGACACGGTGGAGCATACGGTGGAGGTCTGCCCGGCTTGGGCGGAGCACCGCCGTGTCCTCGTGGCGGCGATCGGCGGCGGCGATCTCTCGCGTCCGGCCCTGGTTTAGGCCATGGTACGGAGCGAGAGGGAATGGGAAGCAGTCACCTCCTTCTGCGAAGCAGTAATGCTCACGAAGGAGGCGGAGCGCGTGAGGAAGAGGCAATCATTGCGCCCTCACGCCCCTAGTCACCGCAGGAGGAGACACCCTGGGCGTCGGGATTGATAGCCGACTCCCGGCCACCGTAGGCGCGGGCCTGCAGACGGCGAGCAATGGGCAGCTCGCCGTCCGGTAAGGACTAGGCCCAGGTCGACGGCGCGTTGTGTTCCACGCGCGCCTCAAAGAGATGTCAGCATAATTGACGGGGTCCGATAGGGCCGATGCTTGCCGGGGTCGCGGATTGTTCGAAAGAGTTACCGTGGCATCGTTAGGGTAGCCCACGAAATGAAAATGTTCTTAAGTTGTTTTTTTACATATTTTAACCAACATACAACCTGATACTGGCCTGAAAATTGAAAACATCGTAAGTAAATTTGAATTTCGCAGGCGACCCTGACGCTTTCGCCAGATGGCTTCTGAATCCTCATTTTCGGGATGAGGTCAACCTTCCCGTTTCTAGGATCTTCTATGGCGTGGTTCAACGTGCACCATGACATTCGTTTCATTCAATGACCTTCTAGGTCAGCAGATATGAACCCGATTGAAAAGCTGTGGGGCATAATGGTTCAACGCTGGGACTGTCAGAACGAAAGAAACCCTGAAGCTCTTAGATCACATTGTACACTGGTATGGGATGATATATCAGAGGGACTGATTTATGCGCGCGCCTTGTCGTATCTATGCGAGATAGACCCGTGTCGTCATAGCTGCTGATGGTGGCCATAACGACTAGTTATTAACAATAAATTGTTGATAGAATTTAAATAATAATATTTGCGTAATACACTAACATAATCTGAATCATTTTGAAGTCCTAAGTTAATCCATTGCTTCATATGTTCGAAAAGATTGTCTGCTCAACAACGTAAATAACGCAATGGATGTTGTTGAACTGTCAAAAAGAATGCTATTACCCCGCCGGACGGAAACAGAGGGGTATAGTTAAATTAGTAATATGTTCGACCTCACTTGGTTAATGTCCGTATATGCCAGTTGATATTTTATAGTTTTTTTTTACAAAAAAGGATTTCTGTATCTATCACAGACACGTGTAAATAACAATAAAAAATTATCCTATATGATATAGCTAATCAAATCACATAATTATATCATCGACCTTGTAACATAGATGTGTGCATGCAATTATAAACCTTAAGGTGGTAAGCATTTTTAGACCGCGATTATATAATAAAACAGCTTAATATTTGTGATGATTCATACATAACCAACGGAGTAAAGGCATTGCGATTGATTTCCATTTTATGTGTGTTACGAAATTTCCCTGCTGGATAAATTCCAGTTTACTGGCAAATAAGTATTTCGTCGTAAAGAAAATATTGTGATCAATTTGGTCTGACCAAGATTATGTCTGGACTTTAAAAAAAGACTTTGATCCTTGAGTTTCTTTCGCCATTTCTTCTCAGCTGGGGTAGTCACATAGGAAATGTCAACTACATCTAGTTTTTTTTTTTTAAATTGTATGACACGTAAAGGTGATTCCGATATCCTATTTAGAGAATAACCAATTTCATTTCATTTAAAATTTTCGAAGAAAACACATCTTTTATTTTTATTTTATTTCATAAGGGCAAAAAAACAGTAGTATATTAAAAATAAACGGTAATAACTTAACATTTAACTTAACAAATATACTAGGTACCCATTACATTTTCCACAGATTACAACTTAGACTACACGTCAAAGGAAACATACGTTTTTTTTTTAAAGGAAACACTAGAATATAAATTTATTTCGTAACTGTCCATACAAGGTGTAATTATAATAACTCAAAACCCAATAAAGGTCATTGTACGCATAACAATTATGAACACCAAAAATATTTGCCGTTTCATTATTTATGTTCACATAACTCGGCAAAATGTCTATAACAGCTGATTGTTTTTTCGCGATTCCATGGTTGGTCTACATATTAAATCCTGTTCATAAAATCGAAAACTTTTAGACGTTTTAAAGTCTTTCGCTACAAGAAACCTTAATTAATCTGACGGCGATAGTATGAGATTGGTCGCATGCTGTCGTCTCTGTCAACCGGTTTCTGAACGTCTAACACAAAAATTTGCCATCAAAACAATTCTACAACACCACTCCGAGACAACTCGACCCTGACCACTCGACACCGTGACAACTCAACCCTAGGACAATTCGAATCCAGGCATCTCGAGCCCTCCCGGGTCGACGGCGCGTTGTGTTCCACGCGCGCCTCAAAGAGTTGTCAGCATAATTGACGGGGTCCGATAGGGCCGATGCCTGCCGGGGTCGCGGATTGTTCGAAAGAGTTACCGTGGCCCTGGCGCACAGGCAACTGAAGGAACACGGGTGGGTTTTAGTCAGTAAGAGTCTGACACGCCCTTCCGCTCCGCCCAGAGCGGGAGAGGTCATTTGATGATTTCCCATCCAAAAAAAAAAAAAAGGCATCTCGAGCCCGACCACTCGAGTCCATCATGTGATCAATATTAATTTTAATGATTATTATCATAATAATCTTCGGTTCAGCAAAATCGACGGAGCTCCGCCTAGCGGGGCTCCTATTCCTGAATGCAGAGTTTAAAGGAAACTAATACCAAGAGCATGAATGGGGGCTTCGATTACTCGCTTTGCTCGCTCACTCTAGCCCCCGTCTTCAAACCTTACCTTCGGGTGTACCTACTAAGTTGCCGAGCTGGCTTCGCTCGCTCTTCGTTTTTGTTCAAAAGTTATCGGGATCAAATTGTAGGGGTCAACTTGTCAGAGTCGAATTGACGGGGTCGAGTAGTCCCGATCGAGATAGTTCGGAGTCGAGCTGTCGTGAACGACTTCACAATTACCTTCTAAAAATTGACCTCAGGATGATATTTCGTCATATGGTAATTCAAACTTGCTTTTTGCACAAATGCTTGTCCACAAACAGTGCAAACTTTCCTTCGATCATCAGTATGTATCTTTTCATGCAATTTCAACGTTGACCTCCTGATAAACGATTTCTTACAAAATCTACAATGGTGGTCCTTCACGGTCTTATGCTTAAAGTTATGTTTGTACAAAGCTACATATTTAAAAGTCACATAATCACAAAATTTGCACTTATACCTCTCTCCGATTTCGCCGTGCATGTGGAAAAAGTTGGTATGATTAGTTAACTGTCTTTTTGTATTATACATTTTATTGCACAAACTACATTTGACTCTATCGTCTACGTTGTGCACTTCGAGTTTATGAACCGTCAAAGGCGGAAGCGTCATGAATGTTTCATTACAAATTGGGCATTTATATCTCGGAATCTTATAATGTTTCAATTTCACATGGTTTCTCAGTGACTCCATTTTGTTGTACGTCTTTTCACATCTCGCACAATGTAATACGTCGCCTTCTTTTTTATAGTCTCCGTCTCTTAGAAAAAATTTCGGCGGCACAACTTGGCCTTCAGATAGAAAAGGCGCCACAACTCGGCCTTCAGACAGAAAAGGCGCCACAACTCGGCCTGCAGACAGAAAACACACTTGAGTTTCATTTATTTCTTCTGTAACGTTCGTTAATCTTCGGACTTCGGGATTCTTTAACTGGTTCGTTATAGTTACGAGACAATTTATCAAGTTTTTCTGTTAACAGCGTCCACGAGTGGTGATACTGTATTGTACGAGCGGCGCTTCCTCGGCCGTCAGCCCGCTAGTGTGTTGCTGACCGGCTAATGTTTTTATCACGGAATGAGTTACAGCAGCGCCACAGGTGGTGCAAAATAGAATATGTTATAGCAACTCGCCGCGGCATGTTGTATCGTTCTATGATCGTTCGGGTTTCATTTACAAATACAAACTGACGAGGCTCTTTGCAATTTGCATTCGAAATTTTACAAACTAGCTAGTATTTGCAAGCAAAAGACGCCGTTTGTATAGTGACGAATCACACAATATAACGACTAGAATCGTATTAGTTTAAAAACAATTTCCTCATATTATCAAAACAATTTATATATATTTTTTTAATAATATTTATTAATACACACGTCAAAAGTGTCTAGGGACATAGGTATTAAAAAAATGCCGTATTGAAATTAAATAAAAATGTCTTATTTAGATTGATATAATAAAATGTTTTCGTATGTGTAGATCGACGAAGTACTCTCTGCTTTTGCGTTAATAAGGACTTTTCGCGTTTTTTGCTTATAATGCTGGATTTTTCACCTTAGTTAATTCTGACATTAAATGTGATAAAATATATAAAAATAAAAGTATTAAAGGTTTTTATTGCGTAAAATAAACAATTAGTAAGTAGTCTGTATTTCCGCCATTAACGCGTATAACACAATCGCAGCGACTATACTCAATATGAGTTCATCCAAATGACGCGGACGTTGCGGAATGGCCGCCCACGTCCGTTGTGACAGGCAAAAAAGATTTTCTGGCGTGTGTACGGCATCCATATTTGGCAGAGCTCTTTTTTGAAGCATATTCCATTCGTGCTCAATGGGATTCAAGTCTGGCGATTGAGCAGGTCACGGTAGGACGTTGTTATTATTGTTTGCAACGAGTCTAGCAGTGTGTGGACGTGCATCATTATCATGCATAAGCAGAAATGAAGCAGCAAATTGGGTTCGCATAGGTATAACAACATCTGATACAATCGTTTCAGCGTAAATCTGTGCATTGAGATTGCCTCTGATCTAAATCAATTCGGTTCTTCCGCCGCCGATGCAAATACCCGCCAATTTCATGATTGTTCCACCATTGTATGCATGGACTTCCTGGCATGAAGAGCTATGAAGCCTCTTAGTCAACATCATCGCGGTCATTGTACAATTTCGTCGAGGAGTATTTGTATGTAACGATCTTGATGACGATTATTTGCTGACGATACTTCTTTAATTTTAAAAATTAATAGACGTGCATCAAATCTTGACGACGTAAATAACGCCCTACTGCAGATCCAAAATTGGTTCACTGCTAATAATTTAGTATTAAATGGGAATAAAACTAAGTGTATTAGATTTTCCTTACCAAATGTCAAAAGTACAAATTGTGAGATAGTATTAAATCAAGAGAAACTAGAATTCGTCGATAAAACTGTTTTCCTGGGCATCACGCTTGACTCAAGGCTTCAATGGGGTCCTCATTTAACATCCCTTGCAGGACGGCTAAGTTCAGCAGCATATGCTGTGAGAAAAATCCGTCAATTTACTGATGTAGGTACCGCGAGGCTAGTCTATTTTAGTTACTTCCATAGTATTATGTCGTACGGTATTTTACTATGGGGACGGGCTGCAGACGTCGAGTCTATTTTTATTCTGCAGAAAAGAGCCATCCGAGCCATATATGGCCTCCGCAGGCGCGACTCTCTAAGGGAACGGTTTAAAGATATTAACATCATGACGTTACCTTGTCAATATATCTATGAAAACATCATGTACGTAAGGAAAAATCTACATCTTTTTAGTAAAAGAGGTGAAAGACACAATTATATCACTAGAAATAGGGATCAATTAGTTCAACCAGGTTTCAGGCTGGCTAAAGTAGACTCATCTTTCATGGGGTACTGTTTAAAATGTTTCAATAAAATACCTCCCCATATTCTTCAACTGAATGAAACTAAATTCAAATCTTGTATAAAACGCACACTATGCAGCCAGGCATATTATAAGTTGGGGGATTACATCGCTGATAAAAATGCTTGGCTCAACGCTGGTCCTGCTCCACAAGGGCGCATAAAATAATTGATTAGCATTTGAAACTACTGTTGGAGCTGCTGAAGATTTTAAAAACTTATCTTTGCATTGTATAAATTCAATGTTTTAGTATTGTATAATTGCATAGCACAGGTGTGAGTACTATGCACCTACTATAAAGCTACCATTTAATAGGTTTTTCTTTCATTGACTTGAATGTGCCCTGGCGGCTGAGAGTTTGTCATGCTCACTCTAATGTCTCGCTGGTGGTGGCGTGTGTGTTGGATCATTAAGTTCCCTTCAAAATGGTTGAGCTGAATGGTGCTGATCTATGCGTCATGTTCGTGAACGGGCGCCGTCAGTGGGGACTGGTCATTTCTTGGCTGCCACGGCTTATTTTAATTTAATTTAATATTTGAATTGCTTTTGTCTTTTTATTACGGACGCTTTTAACGTTCTGCATCGTTCTCACATGCATAATTTCAACATGAACGATGTAATCAATATTTTGTAACCATTTTTTGATTTAAAAGAGTGTCCATGGAGTTTCTTGCCCGTTCTTCTCCATAGGTACCTACTACGCTTTGGAATGGGTAACTAGCTTCATCTTTCTGACTGACCGACCCCTTGACAATTCAAAAGTGCCTGTAATTGGTTTATTTGAAAATAAATGCTTTGAGTTTTTTTTTTGAGTCTTGTCTGCGTGTGGTGATGCGAGCTCGCCCTACATGTCGCTGTGCCACGCTGCCAGTGATGCAGTAACGTTTCCAAAGTCGACTTATAACACTCTGCGTAGTGCCCAAAGCGATTGCCACAGCACATTGCAGAGAATCAGCTTCCAACATAACCATGACTCTGATCATTTCTTCTCAGCTGAAATAACGTCTTCGCTCCATAATAACGTTCCTCTTTTTTCCACTCAGAAGTATGGCAGAAATTATACTGATTTGCCAAGCCAAGATATTCCTGATTTTGGCGGCGGTCACGGTAACGGTAAGGTAAGGGGTGTGAAGAATACCTGGGTTACGAATGGCTGCCAAACCCAACTGACCTTGGCGACGTATGGCGGACGCATGTTACGGCTCGACGAACACCTAGTGCAGCTAAAAGAAGAGCTCGGAAAAATAAGGTAGCACAATTTTTGGGTTGAGTGAATTCTGGAGAGGGCGAGGACACAATAACGGGGAATCGGGTGCCTGGTAGCAAAATCCCTTTGTGTCAACGTTTTGGAAATGTCCAGTGTCTTGAACAGGGAGGCGTACTTCGTAGTGAAACTAGCCAAGAGGTTAGTTGCCTCAAGGATGTTCAGATTTACGCATCGATCTCGGCACACTCGGATGTCGAAATGGAGAAAGTGTTCAAGGACATCTCCAAGGCCTTGCATTCCATTACTAAGGCCCACTACAACGTTCTCACTGGGAATTTTAACGCTAAATTAGAACATCTGAATTGCAACGAATCGGTAGTAGGATCCTACGGGTTTGGCAGAAGAAATCATAGGGGGCAAATGCTTGGTAACTTCCTTTAGAAGGAGAGGATTTTGAGTTGACGCCGCGAAGCCCCGACACTATGTCGTAAAATGGGATAGATTTCATCATAACGGATAAAAGCATATATTCAGGGATGTCTCGGTGATCAACAGGTTCAACATCGGCAGTGATCTGATCACAGACTTTTTAGAGACTCTTGGAATATTAACTTCAAACTCGAGCGAACTCGTTTGATGAAGTCTAGGCTCCGCCCAAACATGCTCCGAACTATGATAGGATCTGAAGCGTTCCAGTCAGACCTGGAAAACTGAAGAACTGCAGAACTGAAAATCTATGGGGCATAATGGTTCAACGCTGGGACTGTCAGAACGAAAGAAACCCTGAAGCTCTTAGATCGCATTCTACACTGATTTTGGATGATATATCAGAGGGACTGATTTATGCGCGCGCCTTGTTGCATCTATGCGAGATAGACACGTGTCGACATAGCTGCTGATAGTGGCTATAACTACTAGTTAGGCGCATCACACTCTGCAACGCATCACGCGGCGGGGTGCGGGAAACTGAGACAAATTCCCCGCGCGGAAGCGCGTTTTTATTGAATTTGTATGAAAAATAACACGCGCGGGGGTGCGTTATCTGCGCCCCACCGCGTGATGCATTGCAGTGTGTGATGCACCTTACTAAAACAATAAATTGTTAATAGAATTTAAATAATAATATTCCTTAAAAAATTAAGATGTTTGAATTTCTATTTGATTATTTCTTCTCATTTTTAACCCCACACCCTAATGGCGTAACACACTAACTATCACATTCTGAATCATTTTGAAACCTATTGCTAATCCATTGCTTCATATGTTCGAAAAAATTGTCTGCTCAACAACGTAAAAAACGCAATGAATGTTGTTGAACTGTCAAAATGATTGCTATTCCTAGAATTAGTACGTTACGCAATTACCTGTGTACAAGTGTACAAGTGGTTGAGCACCACGATTAGTGACAAATGCGTGCACTGACTGGACAGGTCCACTCATTCTGTGTGGTTTTTCCTCAAGAGACCATTTCAGACACAAATCTAAATGGTCTTCACATGAGTTGACCAAGATTATGTCTGGACTTTAAAAGAGACTGTGACCTCTGAGTTTGTTTCGGCCTTTCTTCTCAGAGTAGTCAGATAGGAAACGCCGACCTCATCTAGTTTTAAAAATATGATAAGACGTGTAAAACTGTTTGTACAAAAATACTTACAGAAATAAAACCATTTATCATTTACTCCGCCGGACAGAAACAGAGGGTTCAGGTTCAAAATGTCCAATTCTCAAAATGTCCAAAGGTTTCAAAACGTCCAATTTTCAAAACGTCCAATTCCCAAAATGTCCAATTCACAAAACGTCCAATTCCCAAAATGTCCAATTCTTAAAATGTCCAATTCTCAAAACGTCCAATTCCCAAAATGTCCAACTCCCAAAATGTCCAATATTTGAGAATGTGGTAAATTTTGTTCGAGGAAAATTGTATTTTATAAAGAAAAATGACACAACAGGACGGGTCACGATAGGTGGAAGGGTAGGACAGAACCCAATTACGATTGACAGCGTCAAAGACCGCCTCTGAATCCGTCATATCGATGAGTTTTTAGGGTTCCGCACCGAAAGGGTAAAACGGGACCCTATTGCTAAGACTCCCTGTATCTCATGAACCGTGATAGCTAGACGGTTGAAATTTGTTCACAGATGATGTATTTCTGTTGCCGCTACAGCAACAAATACTAAAAAACAGAATAAAATAAACATTTAACGGGGCTCCCATACAACAAACGTATATATTTTTTTTGCCGTTTTTCTAGATAATGGTACGGAACCGTTCGTGCGCGAGTCCGACTCGCACTCGGCCGGTTTTTTAGGCTTGTGTGTAAGCGCCTACCAGATAAGTACCTATTTATTACTAATACTCACCAAATTGTGTCCACCAGAATGGATAGTGTCGTAGAAATGAACCTATTCTCCTTTTTTATTTATAAGGCGTAGCCGACGGAGCCACGCCTCGCGGGGCTCCTACTTCTGGGCGGTTTAAAAAAAAAAACCACGAAGGGGACGGCGGGGTCTTTGAGACCCCGCCGTCCCCTTCTAACCTAACCTGTCCGAGTCGGGGTGCCTTCAGTATTTTGTATTTATTGTTTGACGTAAGTATTAAAAAAGCGCTTTGATGAGTTATTGAACAAAATTTACCACATTCTCAAATATTGGACATTTTGGGAGTTGGACGTTTTGAGAATTGGACATTTTAAGAATTGGACATTTTGGGAATTGGACGTTTTGTGAATTGGACATTTTGGGAATTGAACGTTTTGTGAATGGACATTTTGGGAATTGGACGTTTTGTGAATTGGACATTTTGAAAATTGGACGTTTTGAAACCTTTGGACATTTTGAGAATTGGACATTTTGAACCTGAACCAAACAGAGGGGTGTTATAAGTTTAAAATAGTAATAAGTTCGACTTTGCTTAATGTCCTTAGATGCCAGTTAATATTTTATCGTTTTATTTACAAAAAAGGTGTTCTATATCTATCCTAGAAACGTGTAATTAAAAAAGAAAAGCTATACTTAATCAAATCACTTATTATTATATCATCGACCTTGTGAGATAGATGTGAGCATGCAATTATAAACCTTAAGGTGGTAAGCATTTTCAGACCGCGTTTATATAATAAAACAACATAATATTTGTGATGATTCATTACCAACGCGACGGGGTAAAGTTATTGTGATCGATCGCCATTTTATTTCTGTTACGCAATTTCCCTGCTGGATAAGTTCCAGTTAAACCAGTTCCAGTTTGCTGGCAAATAAGAATTTCGTTGTAAAGAAAATATTCTGATCAATTTGATCTGACCAAGATTATGTCTGGACTTTAAAAGAGACTTTGATCCTGGAGTTTGTTTCGCCATTTCTTCTCAGATCGGAAATGTCGACTCCATCTAGCATTTTTTTTTAATAATATGACGTAAGTGATTCCGATATCCTATTTTCAGAATAAACAATTTCCTTTCATTGAATTTTTTCGAATGAAACACATTTTTAATTTTTATTTTATTTTATAAGGGAATACAAACAGTATCTAGTATATTAAAAATAAACGGTAATAACTTAACATTTAACTTAATAAATATACTAGGTACCCATTACATTTTCCACAGATTACAACTTAGACATTTACACATCAAAGGAAAAATACTTTTTTTTTTTTAAGAAACCACTTCTATAGTATAAACTTTACTTCTAAACTGGCCATACAAGGTGTAATTAAAATAACTCAAAACCCAGTAAAGGTCATTATACTCATAACAATTATGAACACCATTAAAATTTGCTGTTTCATTATTTATGTACACATAACTCGGCAAAATGTTTGGGAACAGCTGATTGTTTTCACACAATTTCATGGTTGGTCTACATATTAAATCCTGTTTACAAAATCGAAAAACTTTTAGACGTTCTAAAGTCTTTCGCTACAATAAATCTTAATCTGAAAGCGATAGTATGAGTTTGGTCGCAGGCTGTCGTGTCTTACAAACGGTTTCTTAAAGTCTAACACAGAAATTTGCGGTCAAAACGATTCTACGAAAACTCGACTCCGAGACAACTCGACCCCATGACAACTCAACCCTAGGACAATTCGAATCCAGGCATCTCGAGCCCGACCACTCGAGTCCGTCATGGCAACAATATTAATTTTAATAATTATCATAATAATCTTCAGTTAAGCAAAATCGACGGAGCCCCGACCGGCGGCGGGGCTCCTATTTCTGAATGAAAGTTTTAAAGGAAATCAATAAAAAGTATGAATGGGGGGCTTCGACTGCTCGCTTTGTTCGCTCACTCTAGCTCCCGTCATTTTCGTCGAACCTTACCATCGAGTGCCCAAGTTGTCGAGTTCGATTCGCTCGCTCTTGGTCGTGGCAGGGAATGCAGGGTTTAAAGAAACCTAATAGTCCTAAGACCAAGAGGATAAATGGGGACTCCGATCGCTTGCTTTGCACGTTTACTCTAGCCCCCGTCATCTTCTTCGAACCTTACCTTCGGGGGTACCTAAGTTGCCGAGGTCGCTTCGCTCGCTCTTGGTTTTGGTTGAAAAGTTGTCGGGATCGAATTGTAGGGGTCAACTTGTCAGTGTCGAATTGACGGGGTCGAGTAGTCCCGATCGAGATAGTTCGGAATCGAGTTGTCGTGATACTGTTAACGACTTTACCTTCTAAAAATTGACCTCAGGATGATATTTCGTCATATGGTAATTCAAACTTGCTTTTTGCACAAACGCTTGTCCACAAACGTTGCAAACTTTGCTTCGATCATCAGTATGTATCTTTTCATGCAATTTCAACGTTGACTTCCTGATAAATGATTTCTTACAAAATCTACAATGGTGGTCCTTCACGGTCTTATGCTTAAAGTTATGTTTGTACAAATCTACTTGTTTAAAGGTCACATAATCACAATTTTTGCAGTTATACCTCTTTCCAACTTCCCCGAGCATGTGAAAATCCTTCATATGTATCCGTAACTGCAATTTTGTGTTGAACATTTTATTGCACAAACTACATTTGACTCTATCGTCTACGTTATGCACTTCGAGTTTGTGAGCGGTCAATGGCGAAAGCGTCATGAATGTTTCAATACAAATTGAGCATTTATATCTCGGAATCTTATAATGTTTCAACTTCACATGGTTTCTCAGTGATTCCATTTTGTTGTACGTCTTTTCACATCTCGCACAATGTAATACGTCGCCTTCTTTTTTATAGTCTCCGTCTCTTAGAAAAAATTTCGGCGGCACAATTTGGCCTTCAGTCAGAAAAGGCGCCATAACTCGGCCTGCAGACTGAAATGGCGCCATAACTCGGCCTGCAGACAGAAAACACACTTGAGTTGCATTTATTTCTTCGGTGATGTTCGTTAATCTTCGGACTTCGGGATTGTTTGACTGGTTAGTCATATTTACGAGACAATTTCATCAACTATTTCTGTTAACAGCGTCCACGAGTGGTGATACTATATTGTCCGTGCGGCGTTTCCTGGACCGTGAGCCCGCTAGCGTATTGCTGACCGGCTAATGTTTTATCACGGAATGATCTAGAACAGTCCGAATGATCATTTGGTTTTCATGGACTACTTATGTCTACTTATGTCATTTGACAAACCAGCGAGCGTTTGCAAACAGACGACGCTGTTTGTATAGTGACGAATCATACAATACGAGAATTGTACTTAAATATGGGATTTAAAAAAAAAACACAAAATCCCTTTACATTTAAAAAACAATTTATTTAAATTCTTAAATAATAATTAAAACTAGTGATGCACAATAAAATAATGTAACATCTAAGATGATTTATAACTTGAATCACTTTTCCTGCATACGTTTCTTATCTATCTAGCAAATGGCTAATCATTTTTAATTAAAGTTAAACTTTAAATTGATATTTAAAAATTCGTTGTTTAATAGCGATGGAAATATAAACGTTTTTTTTTATAAAACAGTAATAGAATATAAATCATAAAAAACTGCACCAATTCCATATTAAATAAGAACTCAACTGATTCATAAACTGAATGGTCACAGATCCCTGTTGGTTTGCCATACAAAAACATAAAAAATAACGATTCCTGCGTTAGTAGAAAGAGATACCTTAGTGGCATATCCACTCATCGCCATTTTGTTTTTGTTCAAAATCTAGTCACAATGTCATATCTCAGCGATAATAAATGTCAAAAATGTAGGTAAAGGAGATGTTCTAAAATGTATAGAGCCAGAGCCAGATTCTTGTATATACTTAAAAATAGGGAAACAAATTTGAAACAATTCTCAACAGTCCATTTACTTTAAAAAGTGCTTTGTTTGTTGGTAAACCACAATAAATTACACTTGAAATTGCAACACACAACAAACACCCGACATGGCGGAAAGCTGTAATTTTGATTGATTAATTACGTTTGACATGTTTATTGTCACTGTTATTGATCTATGGTTTACTGTCATTGTTTTTAAGCACAGAGTAACTAAATCGGTTAAGATAAAGATATTTTATTTTGAAAATATGGGCACAGTACATGGTGTTAAATGGAGTAGGTGAGACGCCATGTTGAAAGTTGATAAAAATAATTGATAAATATCAATTAACTAACCACAACAGTATACATTTAAATGAATTATCTGTATTGCCGAATTCTATGGATTTTTCTATATTTTATTTTTTTGAGGTTGTGTACATAAACCTGGCCCATTTTGAAACATCGCCTTAGAGATATTTTTGACAGATTGAGAATGATATTAGAATGCCAAGGTTCTTAAAATTACGGGAATTGCCCTTCTGATAGTTCTCATATTTAGCTTTAGCTCCTAATATCTCAGCAACGTGACACTTTAGGGCGAGCACCGCCAAGAGTCTACTTCTGTGGTTATTTAAAAAAAAAATACCCCATTTTTTTCTTTATGGAGCTTGGAGATTCGTGGTGCTCGGGCGACAGTCGTGGAGGTGGTGTGTACAAGTCATAACAAATGGGCTAACTATGCCAGCTTTTATGGAAAAATGTTCAACCCCCTTAAAAATACTATTATGTACAGTCAACACAATTTAAGAGATAAGTCACCAGAGAACTAACTAAACACGTCTTTAGAGTTCCGTATCCAAAGGGTGCCGACGTGACTATATTACAAAGAGCGGTTTCGCACTACGTCCGATTCGAACCCAAATTCAAGATTCGTGTTCAATCCGAATTGGGAATGTTCTAAATTCGGACGGACAGAGTTCCGATCTAGTGCGCAACCCCTTATACAAATAGTACTATGGCTACTTCGGACCGACATTTCTCGGATTCGGATCGGATGTAGTGCAGAAGCGCTCTAAGGCTCCCCTATCCGTCTTTCCGTCTGTCACAGGGCTGTATCTTTAGAACCGTAATAGGTAGACACTTGAAATTTTCTCTCAAACTCCTGTGGCTATTACAACAAATAATAAAGTTCAAAATTGATACATACGAGAAACGTGTTCTTTGGCGTTTTTTTTTTAAACTCAAACTCAAGCATTTATTTCAAATAAACCAATTACAGGCCCTTTTGAATTGTCAAGGGGTCGGTCAGTCGAGAAATATGAAGCTAGTTGCCCATTCCAAAGCGTAGTAGGTACCTATGGAGAAGAACGGGCAGGAAACTCCATGGACACTCTTTTAAATCAAAATATGGTTACAAAAAATATGGTTACAAAAAATTTGGTTACATACTGGTTACTAGATATTGGTTTAATTGTAAACTGTACACGTACAATAAAATCGCATTCAATTCTGGCTTGATAATTTTCTATCGTACAAACATGAATGAACGTAACCCGGTAAAAAAATTGAGAAGACGTTCTATAAAATTGAATGAAATATTTGGCAATGCTAATTGAATTTAATTACTTGAATCAATTGTACAAGAACGTACCTACAACTCTGTGTTTAGACGAGGCAAAACTTGCATGCAATAATTGCCTTGGTGTAAACAAGTCTAACACAATTATTAAATGACAAAACTTGCATTCGCGCAAGAATCGCACGCGTGTAAAAACTCGCATGCAATTCTTAAACGGCAATAATTGAACGTGCTTTATGGCATGCGATTATTGCTATTCAACCATCCAGAAACTTGCACCGTGTATATGGGGCTTACTTTGCCCGAGCTGGGAATGAAATGCAGGACCGGAGATCTCAGCAGTCGCGTTTCGACTACGAGACCGATGGGGCAGTTCAGAACATAAACATTTTCATTTGTTACCCAATTTCGAGTCTTGCATTTGTGTATGAAACAGTTTTTTTTTGATATTTCAGAGTTGGTTCTGTACTTAATGTTGTTCATATTAAGAGTATTTTTACCCCTGAGGGGCAAGTCCCGTATCTTTGAGAACGTTCTCATACTAATCACAGTGTTGGGAGATGATTGAAACGGACGACTTAGTACAAATTTATTTTAAGGATAGCCGAGAGAGACAACGTTTTGTTTATAGAGACGCGCGCGCGCACTCGGTCCTTGATGTCGTCCGAATCATGGTCTAAATAAACAAGGTCTGGCATTCCGGGAGTGACACATGCTTACGTCACTATCACGTTGCCACTTTATTGCAACAAAACGCGAATTGTGGAAACATTTTCAGTCACCATTCTGTTAAAAAAATATATATAAACCATGTAAATTGTCGTTTCATTTTTCTAATCAAACGAAACAATTCAATTTAAACATTTATACCAACGTAATAGTTGAAACCTCTGTTTTATCGGATTCGCACAGGGAATAAAGGCGATTGGGGAGTTATTATTACACACTACTGGTAACACAGCGGTGATGACGTAGGCTTGTGTCACCCCCATGACCGGAATGCTATACCTGGCGAAGTATATTATTATACCATGGTCCGAATGGCCCGCGCGAGCGCCTCGCGCCGTTCAATATTCCCGCACCTCCCGCCGTTCAATATTCCCGCACCTCCCGCCGTTCAATATTCCCGCACCTCCCGCGGCCCCCGGTTCGCAATGCGCTAGTACACACAGTCTGAATCTGTCAAAAGTACCTCTCATTTTCATATATTTTTGACATTTTGACTGAAATGAAATTGCGACACGGTTTCGAACATTTTTAATTACAAGAATTGGCCTTCTGAAAGGAAACGAATAAATTCAAAGTCCGCCTGTATGTAATACCTACCTACGTATTCCGAACAAATTACAAACAAAACAAGAATTTTAAATTACAACATTTATTTAGCACCTTTCAGTAAACTAATAATTTGTTTAAAAATAGTAATGTTTACATACCACGTATAAAAACGTTCTAAAATGTACTATCATTCTTAGAGCATAAGGTTTAATATTGCTTCGTACATTCTTTAGATACGTTTACATTTCGATTATTTATGTTTTAAGTTCTATCTATATATATATCAGGGCCGGTACTGAAGCTTCGTCCCGGACACGGATATCTATGAACGAGTTCCTATAAAATGTACACACCGATATTTTTGTTGAGACCTTGACGGAGCGCGGTCATCCGGAGCCCGATATCGTCGCTCGCATGACTAAAAGACCTATCTCATTTTTTCGCTGATTTGAGTTAAGACTATTATTTTTCTATTCATGATTCTTTACATTTTTCACTAACCGTCGTTTCTCTATGCTACATGACATAAACGAACGTGAAAAATGTAAAGAATCACGAATAGAAACGTGTTGTTTACCTTTAAAATATCATAGCGAGAAAAATATTGCTTCAAATTAATGTATCGAAAATGGGTCTGTGATAAACCCGGAATACCTTTACAATACGGCTGATGAATCATGGCCGGTACGAACTTTGCGCAGAAGGCTGCGCTATAACATTTTTTAGGAACCAATATAAAGGTATGAGGAACAGGGTGTAAAGTTCACTCATACTCTATAGAAAAGGGAGGATCCTCCGACCAGACGGGTGTCGTGTCTGGTGGGCAACTGCCCGACGGTTGATGTCGGGACGTTGTACATTTGCTAATCGTGCGGTAAACTTTGCTTGCGCGATGCAGGATTTGCGTGACGTCAGTATGATGTGTAGCTCGCATGTGGCGGTGTATATACCGCTACATCACTCCCCCCCCCGGAGACTGGAGGTCGATAGTGGGCTGAGTCTTGTATCTTGCGATGCTTGCCAGGGCCAGTTGAGGTTCCAGTGAGTTGGAACCGGGTGCCGCATAGTTCACGGTGAGTCGGAACTGTCTGCGGTGGTACCCCAGTGAGTCGCAGTGGCGCTGCGTTATGCTCCAGTGCGTCGGATGTGGTACAGCGCCGGGTTGAGGCTGACTGCTGGCGTCGACCAGGAGAGAGTTTGAAGGCTCTGCTTGTGGACCGGTCGAGAGTGCAGTGTGCTGTGCCAAGGTTGCTGATGAGGCTGAGGGTGGTGAACAGGTATGCGCGGTCGCTGCATGCTAGTGATGAGGATACCCGTTGAAGCCGTGGGTGCTGGCTGGCTGTGTGACTCGCCGCTCGAAAGCTTGAAGGAAGTGATGATGACGTCACGCTGATGTAGATGCACAAAGGCTGCGCTGACGTTCACGTTCGGGGTCACCAGTATAGAGGTATGAGGAACAGGGTTTAAAGGTCACTCATACTCTATGGAAAAGGGAGGATCCTCCGACCAGACGGGTGTTGTGTCTGGTGGGCAACTGCCCGACGGTTGATGTCGGGACGTTGTATATTTTCTAGTCGCGCGATAAACTTTGCTTGCGCGATGCAGGATTTGCGTGACGTCAGTATGACGTGTAGCTCGCATGTGGCGGTGTATATACCGCTAAACCAAATGGTGACATGAGGCGAGTGTGAGTGAGAGAACATGCGCCGAAAGTTCGAAGAGCCTATGTTCAGACCGGCCATGATTCATCGGCTGTATTGTACATTCTTTTGCAATTTTATAGAGTCATAAAATATTAAACAATTTTATTCCCAATCAGTCTATGATAAAAAAAAAACATTTTAAATACTACCAGAGTAGGTATATAAAAAGTTTATTTTTTAATGAGTTTCGACAGTCTGTTACCAAATTGTTTTCAGAAACCGGCGGGGTACTTGCGTAACACATAAACTGGCAATTGATTGCAATGCCTTTCATTTTGACAGTTCAGCCACATCCATTGCGTTATTTACATTGTTGAGCAGACGGATTTTTTTTAATCTATAAAGTAATTGATTAGGAATTTCCTTCAAACCCTCGCATTGTGATTGAAAGCGTGTAACACAATAAAATGCGTGCGGTTTAAATTTGCCTGCTAAAAATTGACCTCAGGGTGATATTTCGTCATGTGATAATTCAAACTTGCTTTTTGCACAAACGCTTGTCCACAGACAGTGCAAATTTTCCTCCGATCCCCAGTATGTATCCTCTCGTGCAAATCCAGCGTAGTCTTCCTCAAAAATGATTTTCTACAAAATCTGCAATGGTAGTCCTTCACCGTCTTATGTTTAAACTTATGTTTGTACATACCTTCGAAACTAAAGGACTCATAATCACAAAATTCGCACTTATACCTCTCTCCGAGCATGTGGAAATTGTTGATATGTTTCCGTAATTGCACTTTCGTATTGAAAATTTTATTGCACGCTCTGCAATTGAACCTGTCGTCCACATTGTGCACTTCTAGTTTGTGAACGGTCAATGGCGCGGGCGTCATGAACTCTTTCAAACAAATTGAGCATTTATATCTCGGAATCTTATAATGTTTCGTTTTCATATGAAATTTCAGTGTGTTAAATTTTTCGTACGTCTTGTCGCATCTGGCACAGTGGTATATGTCACCGATTTTTTTATAATCTTCGTCGTTTAGGCGAAATTTCGGCGCCACAACACGGCCTGCAGACAGAAAACACACTTGAGTTTCATTTATTTCTTCGGTGATCTTCGTGAATCTTCGCTCTTCGGACTTCGGGATTCTTTCACAGTTTAGACACGGGAGGGCTTGTGAACTTTTTTGTAGTTTGAAAATAGAATCCTCGATACGAACGCCATTTTGTCGTTTGTTTTTATTTGGATATTTACATTATTATGTTGGATACACTCAACACTGCCACGACCAATCTTAGTATTTAAGAACAATCGAAAATCGCGCATTATGGACAACGTCGGGTCATAGGCCATTCGATGGCATGCATGTCTGGCGCACCCTGGTCAGTCAGTAATATTTTTTTAACACGAAATGAGGTTTTTGTCGCTAAAATCCTGCTGATTCGACAAAATTCCAACGTTTTGTAGACAGTCAAAATAAAAAACACATAACATAACATCACGCCTGGATTCCCGAAAGGATTACACAGAAGTGTACCTTCGTAGTACACACAATTTTCGCCAGAGATAAAAAAAAATGTGCTTGCAGCACCGTACAATGCGATAGAAGTGTAACTTCTTAAAAAATTAAGATTAAGAGACATTTAGTGGGAGACAGAGATATATATATCTTTCTTTCTCTCTCATGTAACGAAATGTGCTTTAACGTGACGCGTTCTTGAAATTCCACTCTCGATTCACGTCTAATTATCGAATCGCCGCCTAAGAAGTGAGTCATACAGACGCAAAGCCAGCAACATCCTATTTTTAAATGATAGCAACTTTGAATGTAGTCTGTCAATGTCAAATCAGCTTCATTATTTGATTTAATAAGTTTGTAACAAAAACAGCAATATCCAATAGTAAGTGCACTGCTAAGAAACCAAAAATATTGTTTACCGGCATTTTGGTTTTTCTGGATGTTGCTACCTTTGCATCTATATGACTCAAGTTTCACTTAATAAAATAGGTACCTTCATATCATGACGTGAACCTATAGTACACACAATTTTCGCCACAGATTAAAAAGCATAGGTAGGTAAGTATCAGCCTGTTTTGTTTGATACAGGACAAACGCCACTTCTCATACAGAGAAGGAATGAGCATCACTGCGTGTTGGAGACTCCCCTTCAGAATACCTAATCACAACCATTCGACAGACTATCGTGTCAAAAATGACACATTTCGATAATTGCGTATCACAGTTTCGATCACAATCTGTAACATTTTGAAGGATATTGCCAATCCATTGCTTCATATGTTCGAAACATGTGTCTGCTCTACAAAGTACATGACGCAATGGAAGTTGTTGAACTGTCAAAATGACCGACAACAGACAGCTGTCGGCAGAATAGTGGTCATCGTTGATTTAAAACAATGATAACCAAAGTGTTCTATATCAACCCCCATTGTTAGATGTTACACTTTTAAATCTGTGATATCTTCTAAGATATATTTATTTTAAGAGGCTTACAACAGCTAAAGCGCGGACACTGTCGGATTGCAGAGAAAAGAAAGAGACGCGCGATGACACAACGCTGGTAATTTATTGCAAAATATGAAGCAATTATGGATTTACAAAAAATCTATTCATTGGACTAAAAAATTAAAACACTATTACGTTAATAAGTTACTTGTAGAATAATCTGACAAAAAATTTGAATGTTTGCATGTAAGTATATTAGTATGGTTTTTAATCGTTAAAATATTTTTTTAGAGGTATACTCGTGATTTTTTTCTATCATATCAAGTTAATTGTATTATGTTTTCAACACACTATCTAACTAGCATATATCCAGAAGACTTATCATATATTTTTCTGATTTTGGTTACTACAGTGGATCATATATTTTTAGGCATTATAAATTTGCGTTGAGGTAATGTAGTCCCCTTAATGATATGCTGTAAAGGGTAATTTTGATCTACATTAAATGCACAACGTATTTAATTGGATAAAGATTAATACTGTATTGTTTAAAAAAGATTCTCAAATAACCCATAAAATTTCAGTAATATGTAAAAGATAAAAATGGTTACTGTGGGTTATCCTTAGGAGATAGTCATATACTATCGCGGGACTATTCTGTAGACCTTTTTAAGATATACAATTCCGTAGCACATTATTTTGATCTATGTCGTAAGGTTTAGCCAGCGTTAGCAATGTAAGCGCCCAAAAATATGTTTTTTTTTTATTACATCATTACAAATCGTTGGGTTAGACGGATTTAAACTGACAAAAATTTCAGGTTTTGCATTTGTGAACAGCGTTTAGAGGATTGATTTGATTCGATAGCATTGATTGATATTCGATTCTGAATGGAAGATACTTTTCCTTCCTAAAATCGCCTTATCACACCTCCGTCGCGAAAATAATAATGCGAAACCGCTAAACGAATTCCGCTGGAACACATTACTACACTATGTCGCGAATCGAGTGCGTCATCACCTAACAACAGATGCTTGTAGCAAACGGAGCAAAATGTCATCGCTATCGACTTAGTAACACAGTATAGGTCTACTTCGGACCTCTCAGATTAGTTTTTCCTTAAAATCAACATCCATCCAAGGTAATTTACAAGGCAGATGTGAGTGGAAACGCCGGGAGAGGACGCCCTAGGAAGACATATAGTAACCTTATTGGTGATGTTCTTCAGAAAGGTCAGGTGCGTAGTACTCACAACCGGCGTGCGTGTATGACCAGATGTATGAACGTAAACGAGGCAAAAGGAGTATGTATGGAACGTAGCAGGTGGCGTTCTGTAGTTTCTGCCTACCCCCATGGGAAGAAGGCGTGAGTTTATGTATGTATGTGTGTCAACATCCATTTTTACAAAAATATAAACTTGTCGGCTGCCACAGATACGTGCGAAACAAACGCGGCTCCGCAACAAAATGGCGGGCTGAGCGCGGCGATGTAACCGGCTTCCAAGCATATCAGCTAAATCACGTGGGAAAGAGATAGAATCATAATCAAATCTGTATGTTAGAACAGAAAGTTTAGCTTGTCGTACAACGGACAAGTCATGGTGGACGTAGTGCGGTTTCGCTGCGATCGTTTCGCGGCGGAGGTGTGATACCTGCCTAAAATAATATATCTACGTAGTTTACTTTTTTATATTATGTATAAAACAAAGTCGCTTTTCGTTCCTGTCCGTGTGACCACTATGTTCTTCTAAACTGAACAATATTGATGCGATTTTCGCCATCATGTAGAGTAAGGATGCTCAACCAAGTGCCCGCGGACTACCAAGTGGCCCACAACGCATTTCAATTGGCCCGCCAAAATCTAGCAGCTAACGAAAGTATTTTGAGAAGTTTCAGGAGTTTCAAACCAGGTCTAAAAAATATTTTGCTTCTTATGAACACATTCTCAATTAGCCAAAAATAAAGCATATTTTCAGACTTGATTTTATTAAGGACCTTAGATTTGTCGGCAAATATTGATAAGTTGTTAGCATAAAAACCTCTTCAAAGGTATCAGCGAAGTTATTTTTTTAGATTATTTAAACTATAAGAAAAAGTTTTGTTTAATTTTAATAGTCAATACAACTATTTTCTTAATGTCCCTCGGGAACCATCGCATTTCCGAATACAAACGAATGCTAATTTCCATGTCCATCAATTATTTGATTTATCGTGTATAATTTCTTTTTGTTTTGAATAAATCAACAATCAAGTACTTAGTTCTGAATTCAAATTATTATACACGATAAATCTAATAATTGATGGACATGGAAATTAGCATTCGTTTGTATTCGGAAATGCGATGATTCCATAGGGATATTATGAAAATAGTTGTGTTGTATCTACCATGACCATAGGCAAATCTCATTTACTAGACGGCCCGCCGGCCGACAAAGAAACAAAATTATGACTTCAAAATTGGTTGCGGAGCCTTGATTTGGAGCACTTATTCCGAAAGGTTTATTGTGTAATAAAGTTACACACAGGGTGTAAAGACCCATCACATAGCCGTCAACTACGCATTCTGTACATCAAACTAAGTAAGATTGCACAAAAATAATTGCTGGGAAACGAATTATATTTTTGGTGTGAATAATTGCTGTATACGGTAGTGCGCAGCGTTATGCACGCAAAACATTGTGCTTATGGATGCATGCAACGGTACAGGGGTCGTGGGGATATTTAAAGTTGTCTTTATAACATTAAAAATATGTTTTCGTAAAAAAACCGTCAGTAATAGTTGGAATTTTGACCTTTAATATCTCCGTAACCAGAAGCTTCCCAGTTATGGTCCAGTACAAAAAAATATTATGATGACGGGGAGTACAAGTGACTCTCGGCTTCGTTAAGTGTCTTTTTACACCCGTTATAATTTTAAGTTACCACCTAAGTACACATTGTGGAATGCAAATAAAGTATTGAGTATCCACACGTACGTTTCCTGTTCCATTTGTTTACATTTTCATCAGCTACTTTTGGAACAGACTACATCAGTTTTCATTTGTAAAAAAAAATGATTAAAATTAGGTACACACGCTACCAATCAAGCTATACATTTCCAGTACAATCAGAGGTCGGCTTGGGCATGATATGTAGCCGTATACGTACGATAGATGTCAATTCGGAAAGTTAACAGACTTTATCTCCATTTTTTTAATGAAGAATGTTAGAATCTATCTATATAAATATAAATGAAATGCTGTTTGTTCGTAAACGCATCACTTAAGAGCGGCTGGACCGAGTATACGATTATTTATTTAAAAAAAAAAAAAAAAGGTTTTATGAAACGAAAAATTGGAAAAAAAAACGGAAAAGTTTCAAATTCTGGAAAAACTGAACGTCCGTCGTTCTAGAAGATTTCTGTACGAACTATGGAAATTTCGAAAGGACAACGACTGTCAGGTCAGGTAGTCTGTCAATAAATACAGGTGGATTTGACGACAGCTATGGTCATGCTAAAACGCAACAACTTTCGTAAAAATACGTGAATAAGAATTTCCTAATTTCCCAAGCAGTGGTGGCCCAGCGGTGACTGCCCCGACTTACGAGTTGTAGGTCGTGGGATCGAACCCAAGCAGGCACTTAACTTTGAGTAAATTATTTCATCACCACTGCTCTCAAAACGGTGAAAGAAAACATCGTGAGGAAACCAACCAAACCTAGAACCAAAAATTCGAAGGCATGTGAAATCCACCAATCCGCACTGAGCCCGCGTGGTGGATTACGGCCCACTCCCTCTCACAGAGAGGAGGCCTGTGTCCCAGCAGTGGGAACATTATAGGCTGATTATGATTATGTTGTATGTAAGAATTTCCTACCTTGTTTAATTTCTGCATCATTTTCGGTATCAGCGGCCTCCTGTTTCAAAGGTTTCCGTTTCGTTTTTTTCTTATTCTTCACAGGCGCACTCTTCACAGTATTCCTAGTTTTATACTTCCTCTTTTTTCTAGCTTCTACTAGTAGGGGTTTTTCATCTGCAGAAAAATAATTTCTGAAAATTAACTGCCTCGTGGGTAGCATGCACTTGTGCTGAGCATGAGGTCCTGGGTTTGATTCTCAGGTCAGGCAGTGTTAACTGTTAAGTTAATTGGGTTTTGTAACAGGAAATTTCTCAGGCAAAATATTAAACTGATCCTCTAACAACTATTTGGGCTTCTACTGATGTAACCTTTTTAAAATTAATGAACCTCTAAAAACTTTTTAGGCTTCTAATGATGCACACTTTTTTTAAAGAAGCCTCTTTTTAACTTTCTGGCCTTTTTTCACAATTGGTCGCAGTAACTAAGCGAGGGGCAACCCGAGCAAATGGGTTAGGTTAGGTTAGAACTGTGAACAACCACGTACATCAAAGTTGGTCGCAGAACTCGCAGTTTTTCAACGTCAGATATATTTTACCTGTGAAATAATATTGACGTCTTGACAGTTTCCGTATTAAAAATCTGTCAAAAAATCGAAATTATTCCTCGGATAGAGAAATCTAGCGTGGAAAAATTAGCCCTTAGTAAGAAAGAAAGAAAGAAAGAAAGAAAGATAATTTATTTGTCAAACATGCGTATACATAAACTGACAAGGCAGACATGCAAGGTATTGAGTTAATATTTTGTTGTGAGCGTCCATGTTTTGCCAATAGCGGCGTACAAATTGTATAAGTTGTAAGTAATTAGTTAACAATTTCATTTAATTGGATTAACATTCATAATCATTTCATTAATAATTTATGTCAAGATTTAAAGTATATTATGGTCAAAAATAAATTAAATTATGTCCAGTATATACAGGGTTAGTTTTCAAAGACCAGCCAAATTTAAGGATGTGGTACAGACCATCAAACTGAACAACTCTCTCCATGGGACCAATATCGTAATCACGAAAAAAAAATCAGCGGTCCCATACATTTAGGTCAAGTAGGTATTGAAGTTTTTTATGGGACAGTTTATAAATTTTTCGCGATGATGATATTGGTCCCATGGAGAGAGTTGTTCAGTTTGATGGTCTGTACCACATCCTTAAATTTGACTGGTCTTTGAAAACTAACCCTGTATACATAATTATCAAATAGTATTTTAAATTCATTAGAAAATACGTAAGAAATAAACAATAAAAATAGATGTCTCGATTTTAAAGTCCAAAATAAATTAAATTAACTATGTCCACTATAATTAACTGTGTTCACATTATAAAATTGTATTTTTAACCATCTACATTAGAGGTCGGAATAGAAAAGTCCTTTTCCTCCAAAAAATGTAAAATAGTGTAATATGCTTTATTAATTAAAAAAATTCTCAGCTTATTTTTGAAAGGTGTCAAGGGCAGTTCTCTCCAACTTTTAGGCAATTTATTAAATATCATCGGAGCCATACAGAAAATACTTTTGCGCATGAGTGATGTTCTCGCAGCATGAGAGCATATCCTACTGTTGTCACGCCTGTTACGTGGTACAACTTCATTTAATTGTTTAAATCGGTGTGGATTCGTTTTTACAAATACAGCTACCTCTAAAATGTAAAGACATGGCAACGTAAGTATTTTATATTTTTTAAAGTACGGCACGCAACTATCGGTAGGTTTAATTTTAAACATTGAACGGACGCATCTCTTTTGAGCCTTGAACACCGTTTCTCTTTCTGTTGAATTGCCCCAAAAGACGACACCATAGCGTAGATGGGATTCCGTTATGCCATAGTAGGCTGTAAGTAATGCCTCCACACCTATTATGGAAGATAATGTGTGCAGTGCATAAGCAGATTTGCTGATTTTCTTGCATAAGATTTCGATATGGGTTTTCCAATTCAGTTTTTTATCAATATGGAGTCCTAAAAACTTTGTTGTTTCTACCTCTTCTATAGGCTGCTCATCGTATTGTATATTTAAATTACTGTTACTGTCAATACGTTGACTAAAATGTATAACTTTAGTTTTAGTTAGGTTAATTTTTAAGTTATTATCATCTAGCCACTTTATCATTAAATTTATTGAATCATTTATGTCAGTTTCATAAGTATCTACACTTTTACAAGGTATCGTTATGGTGCTGTCATCGGCAAATAGTGTCAGAGGTTGAGGGATGCCTTTTGGAAGATCATTAATATATATTATAAATAAAGGAGGCCCCAAAACACTCCCCTGTGGCACACCAAACGAAACTGTACGTTCTGAAGACTCAAATACAATGTCATGCTTACTTTTCATGTCAATTTGGTTAATATGTGTTTTTTGAGTTCTGTTATGTAAGTATGATTTAATTAGATTGTTGACATTTCCTCTAATTCCATATGCATCAAGTTTATTTAATAATGTATCAAAGTGCACATAGTCAAACGCCTGAGTCATGTCACAAAATACGCCACAGACTGGGTTCCTCTTGTCGACGTTATATGTAACATTATATAAAAAGTCGTAAATGGCCATATTAACAGTTTTACCCTTTCTAAATCCTTTCTGTTCCTCGCATATAATATTATGTTTTTCTATAAATGAATTTATTTCCTTGCAAATGTATTTTTCAAATATTTTAGAAATTATGGGAATTATTGATATAGGCCGATAGTTCTCCATTAACTCCCTATCTGCTTTCTTGAATAGTGGCTTGACAATAGAAACTTTCAGAGCATCAGGATAGACGCCTGCACTAATGCTGAGATTGATGACATGACTCAAGTGACCACTGATTTCATCCGCAACGTGTTTTAGTATAGAAGTCGCAATACCGTCATATCCCACACTGTTTGTATTATGCAAGGACATTATTATCTTTTTAATATCGTCTGGAATACTAGGGGCCATAAACATAGTTTTATCATTGTAGACTAGTGTACACGTCCTAGGTCTGCAGTCGACAGCTAGTTTTGGCTGTATTTTATCGATAAAAAAATTATTTTTATATTAGTCATCATGATCATCATTCAAGTTAATAATAAATAAATAAAATTCATTTAATTCACGCAAAACCCATATTAAGTACAGTACAACTATTTTCTTAATGTCCCTCGGGAATCATCGCATTTCCGAATACAAACGAATGCTAATTTCCATGTCCATCAATTATTAGATTTATCGTGTGTAATAATTTGAATTCAGAACTAAGTACTTTATTGTATGTTACGTCAAAACAATAATAAAGTACTTAGTTCTGACCACTTGGCAACAGTCTCCACACGGTGGTGCCGCCACTGTGCATATGCGGCTGATGTCACCCGCCGAATCCCATTTTAACTTAGCAGTGTTTTTGCCTAAGTCTATGATCCCCGTTGCTGCCTCGATGGTCTAGTGGTCGCAAGCGCTACTGCTGAGCATGAGGTCCTGGGTTCGATTCCCGGGTCGGGCAAAGTGTTATTGGGTTTTTCCATCTGGAATTTCTCGGTAGCAGGCCGGAGTCTGGATTTGTGTTCGGTTGATGGCAATAAGCTCGCTCCCTATTACATGGGACTTGAACATAACTGGAGAAATGTGGGTGTGCTATAGGTACACCTCTGCCTAACCCTTCGGGGAATACAGGCGTGATGTTATGTTATGATCCCCGTTTTGGAGCGCAGCATGTTTCGTATTCTGTCAGTTCGTTTAACGCTCAGAATGCTGCGCTCCATGGCTCTTTGGTAAACCCCAAGGCGGGACTTTTGCGATAAGACAAATCATTTTATTTTGTTTTGTAATGTTAATTATTTTGCATACTATTGTATAGGATCAAGTTCTTCTCTGTAAACAGACCGCTCTGTGCTATGGGCGAGTTTGTTGCGCTACTTCTTCTCCCCAGCTAAAGCACTAGGAACTGGTGAAGGGCGGGCGTTTTGAGGGACTGTCTTATGTAATTTTGACGGTCAAAAATTTTTTTTTTTTTAACTACCGACTTCCAAAAAAACACTAAAAGACGTGAAAAATAACTTTAATTTCGGAAGTCGATGTCTTTGTTTTGTAGTTTCATTTTTGGCCACCGACTTCATAATTAAAGTTATTTTTCACGTCTTTTATTGTGTTTTTTGGAAGTCAGTAGTTTTTTTTGTAAAAAAGTTTTTATTTTTCACTTTTTAGTTGCGGTACCTACCCCACACAAATTCGTATACCCCTACTTGGTATGTAAATAACAGTGACAGGAAATGATTAACAAATCATCAATATAAACTAAGTGGAAAAAATATGCAGTATTAAGGATAACTCAAAAACTACTGGTCAGACCTTGATCAAATTTAAATGGGACCACATGTGAAGCACCAGCTATTAAATAAAAAATGATTCATCCAAATCGGTTCACCCAGAAAAAAGTTTTGAGCTAACACACATTAAAAAAAAACATACAGACGAATTGAGAACCTCCTCCTTTTTTTGAAGTCGGTTAAAAAGCGCTCATTCTCAGCTTAGTTTAAATGAATGACTTTTGATTTTGATTCTGATCTACAGATAATTTCTTAATGTAAACCCCGCAATACTGCCTAACTCGGGAACCAAAGACCTTACACATAACAGCCACGTGGCCACTAAAAGTAATTTAATTTTAGCATTTGTATAAAGAAATGGAACTGAAGGAGGCCTTGCCCAGCAGTGGGACATTGCGGCCAACATATAACTTTCGGGGGAGCGGGGGGGTGTATATGAGTTATAACTAGAGATCGGATATTCGGAATTTGTAAAGTAATTTTTTTGCTGTGAAATTATGGAAGCGGCTTCATTAAATATTTTTTTTGTAAAAAAATCAGATGCATATTTATTCAAAATCAATGTTTAACCCCCGATATTTGCATGTGTATGTAGGATGTAAGAGGAGGGGTGGTGTGTTAGTTAAAACAAAAACATAATTTAAATTATTATTTTTACTAAATTACTACTACTACTACTATTAATAATTAGTACTATATCCTGATTGGGCGTAAATATTACGTCAACTACAACAACTTTAATCAAAAGCTTTCGATTGCTATGATTTGGTCCGGTTTGGTCACTGAAATCTGACGTTACCAGGATTTTTCGATACAAAAGCGCATTCCAACATAGCCAACATCTCAACTTTAGGTGAACATGCACCCGAATATCCGATCTCCGGTTATACCATTAATATTTTAAAATAACAGTAAAAATACCTTCTTCACTTATTTTTAAGTCCATAGATTCATCGTAGTCCTCATCGTCGTGGTCATCCTGAGATAACTCCTCTTTAAAGTCAGCTGTAAAAGAATAATATAAAAATTATAGTCCACCCTCATTCCTTACAGAGAAACATTCTTCTTTTATGATCATCACTAGCTGTGCCCCGCGGATTAACCCGCTGTCAGTTCGGCTCTTCTCGGTAATGCTCGGTTCTCGTCAGGCGGTCGTCCTCGCCCCCGACCCACCCCGTCACGTCGCATCGCCCACCCGCGAAAATACTTCATTTTCGCTTAGCCTTGTTTCTGACTTTTTTTTTCTTTTAGCTCGGATCCTTAGGGTCGTAGCGTGATGTTAATAGCTTATAACGTTCCTCAAGAATTGGGCTATCAAATGCAAAAGGATTTTTTCAAATCCGACTAGGATTTCCAAAGACAAGCGCGTTCAAACAAACAGACAAACGGTAAAGAGTTTTTTTTATTTTATTGAAAGTGTAGTTGGGCGTAACATACTCCCAAAACTACAATCTAATTGCGTTACAAACTATCAATCACAATCTGGATCATTTTGAAGCCTATTGCTAATCCATTGCTTCATAAGTTCGAAAAATTTGTCTGCTCAACAACGTAAATAACGCAATGAATGTTGTTGAACTGTCAAAATGAAAGCCATTCCTGCTGTTAGTGTGTTACGTTATTGAGTATTAATTAGTATGATTTTCAATGTGTTACGCCCGTCGTCTACGACGCTACTCAAAAGTAATCAGTTACAAACGAAAATCATAAATAAATGAGTAGCCAGAATGTCACAGCACAAGTATATAAAGGCGGTTCGCACACGACAAAACCAAACAAATTATACTCCATTGAAATAAGATTATAAATTTACATAAACCTTTTTTCCAGTCCGTTCAACTGATTTCCACTTCTATTCCGTAGGCATAAGGATGACATTAAAAGCAAAAACGTTGTTACAATACCAACTGTTTGCTGCAGCTGCCATTTGTCATGCCAACAACGCAATAGAATACAAAATCGGTTGAACGGACTGTAAAAAACGTTTATTTAAATTTTTAATCTTATTTCAAATGGAGTATAGGTAATAAAGCGTAAAGCGACGGTTTCCTACAAGAGCGGTACCCACCACATAGCGTCTGCAATTTACCGGCGAATGACCTCACTGATCCGTTATTTATATAATTATGTAAGTTGGCGTGTTTTCCTAGATCTGAGACTGTTCTTGATAAGTCATATCCCGCTGCCAAAAGATTTAAATCGCTAGACTGCCGTGGTATACTTATCTAAAATGCCGTTATCCGACATCTGGCCGATTTTTAACGTTTGATGCTATATTAAGCAGAAAAAAAAATCTATTATCCATCTATATTTGCAATTTATTGATACCTAGAATAGTTTTGTAAATAATTTATTTAATAAATTAAAACCGGAAATACAGATCGATAGAGATTGTTTTGTTCTGATTAATATAGCATCAAAAGTTGAAAATCAGCAAGATGTCGGATAACGGCATTTTAGATAGGTATACCACGGCAGTAGATTTGTCCTCACCGTACTTAGTCACGCGAAAAAGTGACCATACGGAGAATAGTGAGCTCACACATTATTAAATCACGTTTTTGTGACAAGCAAGTCAAGTCACTGCGTCATTGTGCGTTAGAGGTGTCAAAACGAAACTGTGACACGATTATCTTTTGACGCGGTAGGGGGCATAATCAGCCTATAATGTTCCCACTGCTGGGACACAGGCCTCCTCTTCGATAGAGTGCGGGCTATAATCTACCACTCGGGCCCAGAGCGGGTTGGTAGATGTCACATCTCTTCGAATTTTTGCTTCTAAGATATGCCGGTTTCCTTACGATGTTTTCCTTCACCGTTTTTGAGAGCAGTGGTGATGAAATTATTTACACAAAGTAAATCGCCTGTCTGGGTTCGTACCCACTGTGGGTTTGCCATCTGTCCGACTTTAGCCGGACGTGTTTGGCTTTTTTAGGTCGTGTCCGGCTAAATATTTATATGTCTGGCCTGTACGGCTTTTGTTAGGCTTTTTGTTAGTGTAACCAGGTGCACGCAGCGCCTGCAGAACGCCCGCAACGCAAGCTACGCAAAGCGCAACGTGTTAAGGGGACTACATGACCTAAACGCAAATTTATAATGCCTAAAAATATATGATCCACTGCAGTAACGAAAATCAGAAAAATATATGATATTCTGCAGGATATATGCTAGTTAGATAGTGTGTTGAATTGCCACCTTAAATTCTGAGTTGAGCTTCACGGTTACTAACAAATGCGTGCGCTGACTGGACAGGTCCACTCAATCCGTGTGGTTCTTTCCGAAAAAGACCATTTCAAACACTAATCTACATGGTCTTCACATGATCTGACCAAGATTATGTCTGGACTTTAAAAAAGACTGAGATAGTTTCTTTCGGTCTTTCTTCTCAGAGTAGTCAGATAGGAAGCGCCGACCTCATCTAGTTTAAAAAATATGATTCGACGTGTAAAAAGTCTTTGTACAAACCAACTTACAGAAATAAAATCATTTATCATTTATCACCGTTCTTCTAAGAAACCGTAGTTTTAGTCGCAACGTTTACCGACCGACATTGAAAAAAACTAACTGGCTCCTCATTGGTGATTTGAGTTTGTAACACGTTACTGTTACTATAATTGAGTATCGCCGTGGTCGATAAGCATTAGAAGCACGTGGACGATAAGCCTTAGAAGCACGTGGTAGATAAGCCTTAGAAGCACGTGGACGATGGGACTTAGAAGCATGAGTTTCTAGGGACTATTATTTCACCTATGTCTAACCCTTCGAGGATTCGAAGCGTGATGTAATGTTAATGTTGCTTTAAGAATATATTTTTTTTACTCACCATCTGATTCTGAGTCGAGTATTTCTTGTTTGACCTCTACTTCTATAGACGTTACCACAGCTGAAAATTTAAAAAAAAAAACTTGATTTAAACAGTGTTCAATCTTTTCAGCGTTGCGGACTCGAAATATTTATTAAAGAATTAATGAAAAACGGTTTATTATTTTAATAAGTAAACCTTAAAACCTAGTGATTGGACCCGCTTTTTAAGCAACTGACAGCGGCAGCTGTTTTTTTTTAATACAGGGTGTTAGGTTATACGGGAGACATACTTTAAGGGGGATGCCATAAGGTAGTTCATATTTTCTTTTATTTTACCCAACACTGTTCTGCTGCTGAGTAAAACCCTCTCCCAAATCCTTGCCTAATAATAATATTTTACCAACTTTAATTCCGAACAAACACAGGAAATAATAATATTTATCAGCCTGTATTAGTCACTCACTCCTATATGCACACACATTTACACACACACAATCATCAACTCACACAACTTCACACACAGACATACAAGTGCACATTACTACTTAATTTTGGTAATTTTAATTCCTACATTATGTGTGTTTTACCTTCTTTTTAATGGTAATTTTTACCTATATGTTTTACCAGATGGCAATAACCTTGACTGTCAACTTTATAGCGACACTCCTCCAAAATGCTGCATAGATTGAAAATAGAACTCATGGCTGAATGCTGACCCCTAAAATACAGGTCCAGGCCTAGTTTGGGGGTTTAGGATCAGTTATGTGGCAACACATCTGTGTGCTATTTTATTATGACTGCCTTCTAACATGTATTTTTAAGTGTCATTTTTTTTTTATCCCTCTGCATGGCTTCCCTCTCCTTTTTCTACTCAACTCGATCCTGAGCTAATATGACAACCTCCTACAAGCGTCAAGTTCGTCCCGCCATCTACGCCTGGGTTTCCCCCGATGCCGTTCGACGTTTTCAGAATCCTATGTTAGGGTATTGTTAGCCCAAAAAGCATCCGACAAGCGGAAAACGTGTAGCGGCAATTACAACGCCACATGCGAGCTACGCGTGACGCGTCACATTGACGTCACGCAAAACCCTGCATCGCGCAAGCAGAGTTTACCGCGCAACTAGCTTGTTACACATCGTCACGACATCGATCGTCGGGCAGTTGCCCACCAGACACGACCCCCGTCTGGTCGGAGAATCCTCCCTTTACTATGGAGGTATAAGTGAACTTTACGCCGTGTTCCTCATACCTCTATAAGCTTGGTTGCTTTTTGGGTGACATTCGCCACTTGAATCTTAAGAGCGGAATATCGTAAATATTTATTATTGAAGTGAAACTTCATAGGATTCGATAATTGCGACGAGAATTTAGTGTGATATTTCAAGGACGCGTCACGTTTAGTCACAGTTCCTTACATGAGAGAGAAGAAAGATATAACTATCTCTGTCTCTCATACTAATTCTCTCTTTATTTTTATTATATAAAGTCTTATTTTCATACCTTGTAAAATATTCTTATTATACATATCCTTGAAGCGCTCCTCACATGACAAAACTTGCTTTTTAAATTCTGATGCATCTCGTAGTCGTATGACGCAAACCTCGCAGATTGTGTATGTCACGGCACTTAGCATGCCTGGGACTGGAGCCATCTGTAAAGTTTATGGATAAAGACCTTTATTATGATAATAATAGCAGAGAGCCTCGCACAACACCTCAGGAGGCTCTCGGTCCGCGCCCGGGGTCAAGGGCTTGATTCAGATAGCAGTACACACGGCACTCATAGTGAGGAGGTTCCTCCCTCTAGAGCCAAGGCTCAGGGTGGTCAGGACCACCGGCAGCTTGGACCCTGTTCCTAATGCCGACGGGCTACATATCATTTATTATGCACCAGAGTCCGTAATCAAATATTTTTTTTTTTTAAATACTTAGATTAACGACTTTAAATTAATAAGACAGGTTTATTTAGCTTTGTGTCAATCTATTATTACTGTAACCATGAATTCCGCACATGATCCTAGAACCCCTAGCGTCGAAATTTTTCATTGGATATAAAATAAAAACTATTGGTTCATAGAAAAGGGCAGCTCGCCGTCCGGTTAGGACCAGGCCCGGGTCGACGGCGCGTTGTGTTCCACGCGCGCCTCAAAGAGATGTCAACACTAATTGACGGGGTCCGCTAGGGCCGATGCTTGCCAGGGTCGCGGATTGTTCGTAAGTTACCGTGGCCCTGGCGCACAGGTAACTGAAGGAACACGGGTGGGTTTTAGTCAATAAAAGTCTGACACGCCCTCCCGCTCCGCCCGGAGCGGGAAAAGTTATTTGACGATTTCACAACCAAAAAAATTTAATAAAGGGGGTATCAGAATCATGTAACACATGAATTCATGGTAACAGGTTGTGCGTCAATGTCTCTGCCGTGCTGTATACATAGTATTAATACGAAAGTGATAACCGTTCATATGTGTATGACCAGAAGTATGAACATAAACCAAGCAAAAGAGGTATGTAAGGATCGTAGCAGGTGTCATTCTATAGTTTTTGCTTACCCCCATAGGAAGAAGGCGTGAGTTTATGCATGTAATGCAAAAGTAACTGTATGTCTGTCTGTTACCTATTCACATTTTAGGAAAATCAATTAATTTTACAATGTATCTATCACATAATAAATGTATGTATGTCATTGGTTCATTTTTAATTATTTTTACCTATTGTAATTTTATTCTAGATGCATCATCTTCACATATTAATTAATGTATACAAAATATTCTAATACATTTTAAGAGTACCGTCAAACAGGGTGAATAGGAATGCAGAGGTGAATGGAGACAAAACTTTAAAAGGGATTTTAACATTGAAATAATATATTTTGTTGCCAACAAGTGCACTTAATCTTTAATTATAATACAGTAAACACAGAGTCCTTTTTGGCAACAAACTATATTATTTTAATGTTAAAATCCCTTTTCAAGTTTTATCTCGATTCACCCCTGCATTCCTATTCACCCCGTTTAACGGTAACAGCGGAGTTTCTTGCCCTTTCTTCTCCATAAAAACCTACCTTTTGGAAGGGGCGACTAGAATCAAGTTTATTTTCTTGTAAATTATGACATTTGAAAGTGCCTATTTGAAATAAATGATTTGACTTTGACACGCCGAAGCCAACTGAACCGAACGTTTTAGAATTAGCAGACATCTGGTAGCCTGGCACTTGGAGAAGGACATAGGCTACTTTTCATACTGAATATTTGTATTAAAACAGGGTGATATACCAAAAATAACAAAAGACAGCCCTCAAAATGACCAAAACTCTTCAACAGCTCTGGTCAGATGGTTGTCTTAAAGTTTGGTGAACCAATCTCTATCTGACATGGAACAGAAATAATAGTACCAAAACATAATAAGAAGCCTACAGAGGATACTAGGCGTGTGTAACTCTTTACGGAACCGACACACTGATCCGGATCATTGAAGTGATTCAAATGTTGGTTCAGTAACAATGTTTCAAATGGATCATTTGGATCTGAAACATTATCTTGCTCTGTGCTCTTTCCGCGCGACGCGTCGCTTGCGAGACGACTGAGCAGGGAGCGAGAGAGGCAAACTGAGACACTGACACACTGAGTTACTACTGACTCGCGAGTCGCGAGTGAGCGGGTGACATTACAATCTATAGAAGTCAGAAGTGAGATGTGTATCACTCTCAGTGTTTCATTGTCGTTTACCATGTACGTTAAAATTAAGAATAAGGCGCTTACATATAAAATTTAATACTATACGTTCGTTTATTGCATAAAATGCTTGCAATAACAAGTTATCGTTCCTATGTGTATACGTAACATTCTGTATTTTATATCCTTTGAGCCGATGAGACAAATGATCCAAATGAAACATTATTGTTTCGGATCATTTCAGTGATCCAGATGCAAATGTTCCAATCACAAAAATGACACACTTTGCCCACGCCTAGAGGATACCTAGTCGTAGAAGAATGTCATTCTAACCCAGACTTGGGTCAGGGCGTTGTCACAAAGGCACTTACATTTGAATTTTACAAATAATTTAAATGTAAACAACCCATTGTATTGTTCAAAAACTACATCATATTTTACAATGTGACAGCGACATTTAATAATTTTCAAATAATACTCACGTCAATTTCATAACATTCCTTCAACATATCCGCATAAATTTCCGCTACATCCGTAATATTGAACGGTTCAGCCAAATTTTTGAAACTTCCCTCACTGTGGCAGCAACGACACAAATCCTTCTCTAATTTCCAATTTTCTGACGACATTTTAAGTGTTCGATGACATTTAACTATAACTAAATCTTGTTTTTGATATTTAATTTAACCTAAACAGCAGATTAATAGTAACAATTACATATTTTAATAAAAACAATGCAAGTAATACTTCCAAAACGTAGAAACGATCGCCATGTTGTTTCATTGAGTTTGGCATTAAGTTGAGTGTGACCATGAAGTTAATAGTTTTTTTTTTTTTAATCCATACCTACATGAGTGTGACCAAGTGTGACTGAGACATTTGACATTGATCACAGATTATTTAAAACTTGTGTTATGCTAGTTACACACGTAGCGACTTTAGCTGCCAGACAGATTTTGAAATCGATAACGACAAAACTTCTGTCAAAATCTGTGTGTGGACGTGAGATTTTGAAATCGCCGACGAGTCGTCGGCACAGGTCACGGCGACTTAAGCATTGCGCCGGCACTTGAGCCCCAGCGTTAGGGGCATGCCTTTCACTGCCTGGCTCTTCTTTGTTGTGAATGGGATACCTGTGGGAAAGAGAGGAGGAAGGAGGGCAGTGTTATTATCTTTTGATTTCAGCTTTGAGCTAACAATTGAAGTTCCTGGACTTACGTCACTGCGGTTGTACCACCCTTAATTCGCTCGAATGCAATCTATAGATAAGGCGTGACACGTCATAACAACGAGATTTCTTTGTTTCAACTACAGTGCGGCCGACGAGAGAGTATTTACATAATTATAATCGTTAAAATCATCAATACAAACCTCTAAATTCATATAATCTTATTGCATGAAATTGTTATTCTATAGAATTATAATATAAACTGATGATTTTAATGATTATAATTCTATAAATACATACTTGTTAGGGTCGCGGATCATATTTTTTTAAACATACAACTTGACACTGACCTGCAAAAAATTAAAGTAAATTTGAATTTCGCGGGCAACCTGGCCACAGAACATCATTATAATATAATAAAACCCGGCGCTTCCCCCTAAGCCCAGGTTTCCTCACGATATTTCCCTCCACCGATATCAATAATATCCAAGAAAAACTCAGAAAGTACATACTAATGGAAAAGTCACATTGGTACTTTCACGGATTTCAACCCACAAGCTACCCGTATACTTATAAGTACTCTTTGCCACAAGCTCTTCCATGAGGGGCGCTCGCTTAACCAGTGGGCCATCATGACCCTACATTTTTTATATCTATTCTATTAAAATATTTTGCAGCAAACCCAGTACAGCAAGCAGATTTGTAAAAAAAAAACCAGACTAAGTAATAAAACATTTTATTTTGCATCCAGCTTCTTATCTACAATCAGTTTTTCATAATCCACAACGCCATGGTGAACTCTTAAGTGATTTTTTAAACTACACTTTTGAACAAAAGCCTGGGAACAAGCGCCGCAAGCAAATCTCCTATCGTTTTTATGTATCCTCAAATGTTCCGTTAATGTTTTCCGTCGCCCATATTTTTTATGACAGACTTCACACTCGTAATTTTTCTCTCCCGAATGTACCACCATGTGGTTGGAAAGCCCACTGTTTGTTGAAAACTTCATGCTGCAAACACTGCAGCCGAATTTACGCTCCGGTTTTATATTCAAATGATACTTCATGTGGCGATATAAATTTATATGATGGCCAAACTTTTTAGAGCATATTTTGCAAGTTAAATCCAATGGAGCGCGGTTGTGCACTTCTTCTAAATGCTTCACTCGTTTCTGACTTGTATTGAAGGGTTTGTCGCAAATTGAACACATGAAAGGGAGTTTTTGATGTTTATATCTTACGTGGCTCTGTAATAACATCTTGGACCCACATATTTTTCCACATAAATCACATTTGACTATACTCTTTTCTTTGTGCGACTGTGAATGTGCTCTTAAACGGTCGGCAAGTAAGAAACATCGCCCACAAACATCACATACATGATCAGTACTGTGCTCATTCATATGATTCGATAGTGTTTTGAAAAAGGTAAATTCTTCTTTGCACTGGCAGCATTTATACCTTCCTTCGCTCAAATCGTAACCCAAAATACAATCCGCGGGCTTTTTAGTGTCATTGTCAAAATTAAATTTGACATTATGGTCATCTGTCAAATGTTGAATTAAAAATTCTAGGTCTTCTATTTTCTTTTTACAAATTCTGCAATTTATATCACTGACATCCGCTCGGATACGATCGTGGGGCCTATAAATGCTTTTTAAAATAAATTTATAACTGATATTCTCGTGTAACTCACTGATATGAGTTTTCAACAGATCGAAGCCAGCGAATTGTTTGTTGCAGTAGAAGCAATTAAAATATCCTACCCTAGATTTGAAGGGCACAATGGTGGAATGTTCCAGAATGAGGGCTACGTTCTGTCTAGGATTGATATAGTTTATAGATTTTTTGGCGACCTTATCTTGACATTTCCTAGTAGATTTTCTTAGGTTATCTGAAAAAAAATAAAGATATTCTTTAGTCTACAGTCTACAATATTGCATAATTTTTCCATCTCGTTGGCATGTTAAAAAATGGGTGCCTCGCAAGCAGATTTGATGTTGCGTTGTTGGCCACACAGTTTGAAATTATACAAATCTAATTATATTACAGCCCAGAGTCTGCATTTAAGGTTGCACTAGTCGATATAGATTGAAAGAAAATACGTTTATTTGCGGTAAACATGACGCAGAGAACAACACACAAATACAAATAAGAGTTGGGGGAAAATGTGCGTCACATCAAAAATGGCAATCGCCTGGCATATTGCTACGACCCTATGCGAGACAGAGCCCCAGCGCTGGTGTTCAGCGACAGCCAGCGTATTTTTTCTATACATTTTTCGGGAGGATATTACGCCATTGTTTGACATTGTACATCCAAAGTAAAAACATGATATCGTTTTGTCTCATTATTAATTTTGTCTGTGCGGAAACAGAATAGTAAAATAAAAAGCCATTAAAAAGCTATGTTATGTATGAGCCAACAAAGATTCTTTTTTCTTGCTAATTGTAACGCAACATTGGGCGTAAATATGTAACAAAATAAGCGTATTTCCAGAACAAAGTCGGCTTCGACAAAGCTCAATTATTAAAGAATTATTAATAAAGTTTATTTGTAATTGATTTATGCAGTGTTTTTTTCATACAACTCAATTTTCCAAAGGATTTTTCGTAATTTTTTATTAGCTTGTTTTACTATGAATTAAAATAACGGTGTTTGTGTGCATGCAAACTAGACGTTTTGCGGATGGACTAGCGTCTAACTGCTCATCACTGATATACTTTCTCTGACACGATATCAGGTGACACACACCGTGCTTTTTTGCCACGCCCACCAGTGAGTTCGAACGCGACTAGTTCAACCTTAAGCCCGTTTAATGGCAATAGTCTCGCTCCTATTACGTGGGCCTTACAATAAAACTACAGGAAAGGGGATGTACTATACACCACTGCCCACCTCTTCCGGAATAACAGGCGTGATTTACGGTAGAATTTAAATCATAAACAACTTACTTGTCTTTGATCCTGTAATCTTCCTTTTTACCGTGTTTCTTTTTGGAGGCTCTGCAACAAAGTGATTCTTATATCATTCACCGTGAGATGATGTTTCATTTCTAAATTATAAATATCCCATGAAAAGTATGCGCTTCGAGAATCATCGTCTATCTTCGAAGTTCATAAAACGAACGCGCGATTACGAGGTCTAATAATAATGTAGAGCTGTTACAGCAATGGTAGGACTTGCATTTTTTGTATTAAGTAGGTACCACGATTGCAAAATTATAGATTAACAACTGGAGTTGTTAATCAATCATTTTGTTTTGAAAAGTTTTGAGAGACAGATTACTATCTCCGATCGAATTAGGTAAACCAATAGACAAAAAACTTTATACAAACGCGTAATGATAGGTGCACAACTGCAAAGCGCGGCAGTACTGCTACTCTCCGTGGCAAGACGTTCGTGCTAATTCGGAAACACGAAGATTACCGAAGCGCATACCTTTTTTGGCTGAACTGTACATGCTATTATTAATATTATGGTCCTTATCACTGACTATAGTCTGACATGGCTCTCTATGTAGATGAGCGTGATTAAAAGAGAACTACAATGGCGGCACTGTATCGTGGTTTGTGACGTTTGCACGTTTTTATTAATTTCCGTTTATATAGACTACTAAATGTTAGGAAACATATGCAGATGCGGGCCGGCACCAGTCGGGGGCTGCGTTGAAGAGTGCTTAAGTGCCCCCGTAGCCCCCGGTGCAAGTGTGTGAGGGAACACGGGGTAGTTTTAGTCAGTAGAAGTCTGACAGACCCCTCCGCCCACCCCAGGGCGGAGGACATCCATGAGGAATTCCACCCAGTTCACAAAAAAAAAACAAACAAAGTTTGGAACGGAAATGGGTTCATCATTACGTAACCAAGTTTCACTGAGCATGAGGAAAGTACATTCTTGCGTTACCGCATCTGCAAGGTCGTTGTTATGTGCCCTGAGGCTTTGGCAATTGAATATGAGAAACGACGCCGATTGTTCTGCACGAATAAATTCCAAAATCAAGTCCTGACATGTCCCTAATGGATTTTATGCAAGTCTTGCAAATTCATTCTGAAGTGGAAGTAATGAGCGTGCAATTCTTCGTCCGTGATGAAACACACGATTATCGCTTGTCGGAACAATGAAAAGTCCTCCAAGACTCAGTCACTCTCGAGAGAGCCACGTAGACGAGTTGTTGGTCATGGGTCTTTTCATAGGCCTCCTTGTGACTTGTGAATCGTCATACTGCTAGCTGGAATAAGAGGAAAATGATTCCGCTTAGCACTAACACTTCTATTGCGATCCAAGTAAACAGTGGAATTATTGCGCGCGATGGGAACCAAATTCTTTGCCAAGTTGTTCCTTTGTGCGAATCTAGCGGATATTCGTATTGTTTTTTGTCCAATTTTTGAAGTTCCTGGAAAACGTAACCACAGGCGTTTCACTGTATCGTTTCTTAAAGTGCCGTCAATATCGTCTGGGTTGTCTCCAGGTTGGTTATTATCGCTATATTCAATGATTCCCAAACAGCCTATGGCTCCATTAGCCAGGCCATCTGACACGTCGATATTTGTCGAGATCATGTAAGGCCGACCTATCACGAGCGTAAGTTCGTAGGGCAAACCTCCAGTATCCAGAACGCCCATTTTATGTAGTTGCTCGGCGCTCCTGTATCCAATGAAAAGGTCTGTTGCTATTGATGGCACTTTCTCTGGGATAGCGTCGAGTATTCATTTGTTGTGATCGTCGACGTCATGATTTCTAAAGAATAATCGTACGCCGTTGGGACATGGTTCATTGGCCTCCTCTTTAGTGAAAAAGCGTGATTCAATCAAGCCCAACTCAGTTTCATCCAATATTTCGCCGTTTCCTATTTTTGTAAGCAAACTCGAGAATTGAAAGTCTGTTCGGCGCACAACTTCGTTGAGTTCGTAGAGACGCAGTCCCCGCCACAACGTCGGCCCTGCCAAACGCTGGCAATTGTCGCAAATCACCGATGAGGAAAATGTCTTTTCCACCGTAGGGGGAATCAATAGCTTCAATCCGCTTTAGACGAGAGTCTATTTTGTCGTTCAACTCGGCTGAAACCATGCTGATCTCATCGTTTAAAATCGATTGAATGTACTTGAAGAGACTGCGATATTGCTGAACAACTTCAAATGATAGTGGCTGCGATCGTCCTATAGTGATTTTTAAAGCAGTATGAATCGTTGTCCCGTCAATGGTAACAGCTGGTTTCCTCGTTGATGCGCAAGCGAGATAAGCATTGCAATACCCATCGGTGTGGCTGAACCGATTGTAAATTTCTCGAAGCAAATTAATGACGAATGTGTTTCCGCAACCAGCAGGACCAGTGAGAAAAATTTGCAAAGGTTCCTGAGTCTCCTTGTTCGAAAGGTGCGAAATGACATGCAACAGTAGACCTTTCTGGCGGTAGTTTGCTGAGCGCATGAGGCGATTGAAGTCTTCCTTTTTCATAATGTTGTCACGTTTTTTTGCTACAGGACCGAGACGATTTAAAGTAGCTAGTCTTAAATCTGCGTTGGCGTCCAAGTTTGCATTAGCCAGGTAATCAGCGAAAGGGTCCGTGTCTCGTATATGTGATGCTAATAGATTTATATCGTTCGTAGTTTGTTCATCCTCGTTCTCGTCTTCAACACATAATTCTCGACAGATTTGCATCGTTTTGGCGATATCCAAATTTGATTCGAACTCCTGTCGTCGCTCCATTATGAGCAAATCGTTGTCGTCGTAAAGTTGAACGTATTTTTTCTCAGCGAGGATTTCGTTTTCTTCATTGCAATGCAAAGTTACCATTTCGCGTTTGTATTCGTTCGGGTCCGCCGCCATGTCGTGGTTACGGTATCTAATGACGCGTGAACTCGGACTTCGTTTCCAGTCATTGGCTTTTGACATAGTGTAGTTAGCAACAGCCTGAGCCACAGTGATATCTTCTAATTCTTGCGGTCTTTTTTGATACTTGTCAAAACAATTATCGAGCCAAATATCGCATGAATCCTGTTCAACATTTTCTTCTTCCAATTCTTTGTTAGATTTCCGAACGCGTTCTCGTTCAACGGGCCACGAAGTTGGAATATAGACCACTTTGACATGCTTTGTCGAAGAAGGTACCAAGCAGCTTCTCGACTGGTGAGTTCCACGCAGTTCTCACTCTACGATATCAAACTCAGGGTGCTCGTTCATGGTACCAAGAATTTTTCGCTGAAGGTTGCTTATGCCCCTATTCGTTTTGTTCACGTATTCGACCACATACGCAGCGCAAGAGTATTCCTCAACGATGAACTGTAAGTCCATATTTGAGCCCAGCACGTTTAGTATAAAAGGATTAAATGGGTTGATCCATTTCTCTGTAGCTTTACGTTTAAGGAACACTCGTGGTCTGGTTATGCCTGCTCGCAGTATATCTAAGTACATAGCATACGAAGTTATTTTGTTCGCTCTCAAGAACTCGTCCAAATCAGGGTAATCGTTATCTTCGAGTACTTTCCAGATACGCTTGTAAATCGTAGAATACGGCGCGCGACGTGAATCAGTTTTTGTCATCGGTTGAAGTATGATTGTTGAGCGACTTGGCATGAATGGTGCCTCAAAACGACAAGTGGTGGTTTTTTTTTTCTTATAACACGTGAATGTGTGTTTGTGTCGTTGAAGCTTTTCATGACCGGAAGCATCAGCTGGCGATACGGAGACAAGTTTGTCAATCAGAGTCTCAGCTTTAGTTTTATCTTCTTCTAGGGCATCGACTGGAGATTCATTCAGCCAGATCAATATGTGCGCATGTGGACTACCCCGATGCTGGAATTCAATGCGTTTGAAGTAGTGCTGGACGAAATGTCTTCCGAAGAGGCTGAAGAGTTTCGATTGTACACATAACACCACGCCTGTATTCCCGAAGGGTTAGGCAGAAGTGCACCTATAGCACACCCACATTTCGCCAGTTATGTTTAAGAGATTGTAGTATACCGATAATGACTTGTACCAGTTTATTGAAATGGATAGCACAGGTAACGGGGTCCTCGTTGATGAGAGTAGCTTTTAAATTGTATTGCATATTCGCGAGGTCTCCTGAGTCGATTGCCGCTCCATTGTTTCGAAGTTTGTACAAGATTTTCATCAATTTTGGCCATCCAATTTCATTCGCGCTCATAGTTAAGAAAAATATAGGCTTTCCCAATTGACGGATCATTCCAAAAAGGTCCCTTTTGCGTTGCGACCATTAGTAAATTGAATTGGGAATCGAACGTAGGAACGCCAAATTCGTTTCGAGACATCCATCGACGAAATCAGATGATTCTATCTGTTCTCTGGTAAGTCTCGTATCCTTTCCAATAAATTTGAAAGCAACTGACAATGCATCACGTGTGCGCAGGCGCAAGATTTTCATTGCCATGTACAACAAGTGATGTGGTGTTACTCCGCGTCTATCTGCTCCGCGTAGTTCACTGGTTGCTATCATGGATTGCGTGACAGCCAGTCCTTCCTTAAAACTTCGGAATTGTCCCAAATAAATAGAGGGAAATGCCAACTCCTCGCAATGTTCATCAAATAGCACACTTTTTGGCACTTCGTTTTCTCCCGGAGCTATTCGTAGATACCTGTCTACATTCCAGTAAAGAGTTTGTTGTTGAGCGTGCAGATACTCTTCGAAGCCGATTTCTTCACTCAAATCTTCGGTGGAACGGGGTGGTGCCATATTCGCTGAGAGAAGCGACTCGTCTATTGTGATGTCGTAGAATTTGTATAAAGGAGTATCGACGAGATACCGAAGCCAAGCCTTGACGACGCGTTTTTGAACCAAGCCAATAAGATAACTTGACTTGTGTATCTTTTTGCGCTTTATATGTAGATTTATGCTATAATCGTCACCAAGTTCTCGCGGCAGACGATGGACCATCGTATTGACGGAAACGGGAACATTTATAACTTGACCCAGAATTCCATATTGACTTTCACCATGTCCAAGTCTCCTTATTTGCATAAATGGCAAGCGAGGTGATATCAAGCGTTCAGTAACTAAATCAAGCTCCGGTAAATTATCTGGCCGTGGGGGATACTTGAAACCGTTTGACGTGGAAAATGTTGGTATTTTTCCTTTTTTTAACGAAACATGACAAGTGCTGCAAATTCGTACTATTTCGAAATCCATGTGTGGAAACTCGGCTGTGAGAATAGTCTTGGAGTTAGGAGGAACACGTTTCAGACCGTTCTCGTACCATAACCTTTCGCATACATTGCATACAGCTCCAAATGTATTTTCTAAAAACTTCTCTTTAAACTTAGCATGAGCTGCAGCGTGTGTAGAAGAAGCTTCGTAAGTGACGGTTGGAATTGGAGGCCGTTGCGTCAATTGTTCTTGATTTCCCTCATGAGGTTCTGCTGGAACTGTTGCAGTCTCATTTGATGCCACTGGTACTGCTGTTGGTGTATCTATCACAGCCCTTCGTCGAGCTCGATAATCTCTCGAATTTTGAGCTGGTATACTTTTTCGGTGTAGTAATGTTTCGAGAGATTCAGTAGATATCGCCGCTCTTACTTCTCCAGTAGCAGTTGTATCCGCATGTTGTTCAATGTCGCCTGTCTCTGTAAGTTGTCTTCTTTTTGCAGTGACATCGTCGTGTGGTACATCCAGTTGGCGGTTTTTTCGAGCACGATATTTTCGCATGTATTTAGCTGCAGCAGCTCGCTTCTGATCAATCCTCTCTTTCTCAGCTTGAACAGGACCCAGCTGTTCTGTATTTTGTATTGTAACAGGAGTAGCACTTACCAATGGAGGTTTAACAGCAGTTGTGTCCATATGTTGATCAGTCTCACTTGGTGCCACTTGAACTGTTGTTGGTGTATCGATCGCAGTCTTTTTTCGAGCTCGATAATCTCTCGAATATTTTGCTGCTCTGACTCTTCGGTGTAGTAATGATTCGAGACATTCAGTAGATGTTGATGCTATTACTTTTTGAACTGCAGCTGTATCCGTATGTTGTTCAATGTCACCCGTCTCTTCAAGTTGTCTTCTTTTTCTAGCGTCACGTAGTGCATCCCGTTGGCGTTTTTTTCGAGCACGATATTCTCGCATGTATGTAGCTGCAGCAGCTCGCTTCTGGTCAACCTTCTCTTTCTCAGCTTGTACAGGATCCAGCTGTTCTCTATTTTGTATTGTAACCGAAATTGCGCTCACCAACGGAGGTGTCGTATCTATCAATTCAGTATTTTCTGGTGGGTGAGACTCTTGACATGGATCATGATCTGATCGCTCAGAAGTCATCTTGCAAGTTAAGCATTGAAGCCCAAATGCAGGGACTGAATCTCCTGAAATTGGTAAAATATTTATTATTTGTCGTGACAGTTTTGTTTTATTATTTTTGTTTTGATGTGTAAACATCTTAGCGCTCGGTCTACGGTAGGGGCTAGCTGGGACTGCGAGCGTCAGACGCGTAAGCGTAAGACTTCGAGCGTCAGTTGACGTCAGCGTAAGACCCGTGTCTATGTGAGCGCGTGAATGTGTGTGTGAGAGCGCCGCACGGTGGGGGCTAACCAACACTTCTATGTATAGGACATCGGCGCCGCGCAGGCGTGAGCAGCGTACGGCGCGTCACCGTAAGGTCCGTTGTGAGAGCCCGTGAATGTGTGTGTTTGGACAGCTGATAGCTGATGGTACTGGCTAACTGAGATTTCAACCATCGGACGAGTCACGTGAAAGTAATTGTTTGTAATATATCTCGGCTACAAGAATAGTGGGTGATATTTAGTGCGTACTTGACGGACATTTTCTGCTGCTGGAATATGACACGTGGTGTCTGCAGGTAATTACGAACGATGCTTCGGAAACTTTTAGGTTAACACGCTTCTCTCTCTCTCTCTCTCTCTCTCTCTCTCTCTCTCTCTCTCTCTCTCTCTCTCTCTCGGCTACGCTACAGTCTAACTATCCACTGCTACTCTCCTGTTATGCATGCTCACACGGGTCAACCCTCAGAGCGAGGTAAAGAAATAATAAATAAATAATAAAAAAATAAAAACTAAAATCTAATAAATTTCTCACTCTCTCTAACAAAATCTTACAATAAAATAATAATAATCTAATAATTTAATTAATAATAAAATAGCGTAGCCGAGAGAGAGAGAGAGAGAGAGAGAGAGAGAAGCGTGTTAACCTACGGGTCTCTCGCTGACGTCATCTGACGCTCGTAGTCTTACGCTTACGCGTCTGACGCTCGAAGTCCCAGCTAGCCCCTACCGTAGACCGAGCGCTAAGATGTTTACACAACAAAAAAAGAAGGTGAAAGAAGAGGAAAGAAAATAAATAAATAAAAGTGACCTTCGATTACATTTCTTCTTAAGCTCGTTAAGCAGTTGGTCCGTACCATTCGTAGATCTTTGTCAGGCGTTACGGGTAATCCGAAGCCCAAAACTCAGACAATCAATCTCAGTAAGAGGTATCGTGTTACCCAGTAACTGGGTTGTGGAAGTCAGTTAAATAGTCGATCCATGTAAAATTGTGGTATTGAGCTGCATCCGGTTAATCAGGAAGTCGACTATTTCGATTTCGCCACATTCATTGCGAACTATGTTTGTTGCTGACCGTAAGTCAGATAAGTTTAAGGTACTAGAACTCACTTTTAACGACTCCATCTTTAATTTTAGAATGTTCTTCTTTTGTCGATCGAGTGTCTGTGAAAAAAGTTGTTGTTATAATTTATTTCATTAATATGTCAATAACTGCAATTTATACCTTATAACAATGACATAAGAGTCACGTGACGAGCACTCGTGAATTGATAGGACTATCAAGTTAATTCTTTCAGTTCCCCGCATACCCCATAACAAACCCTAATTGGTCGTAGTTTAGCAGAACGGACTCAACCCACACTATGGTCAAAAATGAGTTATGCATGCCAAAGAGGTCCTAAAAGTTTGTTCTTTCACTCAGCAAAAAAGATCCGTGATACTACAAAGATAAGGTTGATTTTTTAATGATGCGAACCAACCCACTTAAAGACGGTTATTTTTCTACAAACCACTGTAATAACCCAAACTACCCAAACAGTTTTTAATAAATTCAACTTGAAAGAAGCAGGTTGTTATATTTAATATAACAAAATTGTCTCCAACCAAAATATTCCAACTGTAACATCATTGCAGCAATACACACCTAAACTTAAAACCTCGATAACTCTAAAATTACTTTTGGTGGGTGGAGTCCTTTCTGCTAAACTACGTCCAATTTAGCATCACAAATTCAAAATTTCTTTGCAAAAAACGTAAGTAATTTTAAATTTCGTGGGCTACATTGAAGGAATCACCTTAATAAGAAATGATCAAGTAGAGTTTGGTTAGTTCTAAACTTCAAGTTGTAATTTCAGAAACCGGGTATATTACAATCTGCCTGCCTAGCCCTTCTATGTTGGGAGTAGGCTAGGAAGGAATACCAGTAGTTTACACGGAGCGACTGGCTATCTGACCTCCACGACCCAGTTACTAGGTAACACGATACGCCTCCGTAAGACTGGTTACCCGTAACGACTGTCAAAGATCTACGAGTGAAAGCCAGGAGCAACGGCTTAACGTGCTTTCCGAGGCGCGGCGGGGTCGCGATATATAATAGATGATATATTACAATCGAACATTCGAACGGTATTAAAAGAAACATGCTTGTATGGCTTACCACTATTATTCATTTCATTATCATTAAATACATCATCACCATGGTTATCATAATCTTCTTCACGTTTTATGACTATTTCTGTGTCTGAAAATATAAAAGAAACCTATTAGGTCCATAGAATTCGGGATACTTTTAGCATCAGCAACGAACATCAATAGAAATAGGGAAATTATATGTGCGGCAACAAAAGTTTTCTTTAGCACCTGCAACCTAGCGTCTTTTTTTATATGTAGGCGACGAGTTAATAGAACAGCTTCAATTATATTAATTCATCATCTTTACTATTCCAACAGAATATCAAAAAACCAGCGTCAATTTACGAGCGTAAATTAATATGACTCCGAGCTACCGATAAATATATTTATTTCTGAATTGATAACTCAAGTGACTAATGTTGTAAGTGAGCTACTAAGCGAGCTCGGGACTTAGGGCACCCCGACTCGGACAGGTTAGGTTAGAAGGGAATGGCGGGGTCTAAAAGACCCCGCCATCCCCTTCGTGATTATTTTTTTTAAACCACCCAGAAGTAGGAGCCCCGCAAAGCGGGGCTCCGTCGACTACGCTTGTCATTATTCATAATGCGCGGGCATTATGAGTAATGCCCCTATTTATTACTTGGTCCATAACGTTGCTTAAGAATTATCACCATGCTGCGTCATATTAACAGTAGCTCGTTTTACAATATATATTCGCTTGAAAACCATTTATTAGACGCTAAAAGTTTGTCGCTTACCTATTAATTATTTAGACAACTAAATATATTTGAAGACGAGAATGACATTTTAAAGAAGCTGCCTTAATTAGCACCCATAGAAATATAGTAACAAAAAAACTTGAGAGGTGTCCAGGGACACGCGGATGGAACGAAGTACCAATAAAAAAAATAAAAAAAACTGGCTTGCTTTCTATGAGACAGAGAGAGAGACAGACTGAGAAACACGCGCACGCCGCACGGCTTACAACTATAAAAAAAGTGTCGTTACAACTTTTGGTCTAATTTTTTTCCGTCTAGCCCCCTTTCGCAACGCGCGATAAGGAACTTCGTTCCAAAAATTGTCAAACGCATGTCAACTATTGAAGATTTATGTACTTTAATCAATTTAATGTTTAGTAATTATCGTCAATGGGTTTAAAAACTGTAAGTCATAGATGGCAGCACTTTTGTCGGTCCACAAACCGCCATTGTTACGTATGTGCTCACTGTTGTGTCGATCACAATATAAACTAAAACTAGATAAAAACGTATGTGACTAGAGTCTAGAGTGTAGCACAGTTAAAACAAGAGCTAAGGAAAAGGGACGAGTCTGCCACTAGTAAAAAACCAGCTGTAGTGGAAAAGTAAATAAAATATGAACATATTATAATCCATAGGTTTTTTTTTTTTTTTGTTGATGACTGGAGGCGTACTACAGGAATAACCTGATCGGCGTTGAATAACAACTCGAGGATTATCTTCCTGACTGAAAAACTTCAGAGGTGTTAATTCTAACACGGATTTAATATGATAATATAGAGATACACACACACTTTTACTATAATTTAAATAATATCACACCACAAGTGCCATTAGGTAATGAAAACAGACTTAGTTCTCTTGGGATTTCTCCCTTCTGTCTTCAGGTTAAAAAAGGATAGCAAATAGTCTCGCCAAAATATCTGGTTTCCATTTTTTCGGAGAGCTTTCTTTCCATTGTTTTAGTCTTTTAATATTTTAGCAGTCAACAGCTAAGCAACGGAATATATTAATTAATTATGCGTAAAAGAAGTCGCTTGTTTACAAACTCAACTCAAACTCAAGGCATTTATTTCAAATAAACCAACAGGCACTTTTGAATTGTCAAGAGGTCGGTCAGTCAGAAAAATGAAGGAATTTAGTTGCCCATTCCAAAGCGTAGTATGTACCTATGGAGAAGAACGGGCAAGAAACTGCGCGGACACTCTTGAAATCAAATTATTGTTACAAAAAATTGGTTGAAATAAAAAACTTGAGAGGTGTCAAGAGGTGGCTTGCTTTCTATGAGAGAGATAGAGAGAGAGAGAGAGAGAGAGATAGAGAGAGAGAGAGAGAGAGATAGAGAGAGAGAGAGAGAGAGAGAGACAGAGAGACAGACAGAGAAACACGCGCACGCCGCACGGCTTACAACTATAAAAAAGTGTCGTTACAACTTTTGGTCTTCATTTTTTCCGTCTAGCCCCCTTTCGCAACGCGCGTTAAGGAACTTCGTTCCAAAAATTTATGGAAATAATATGGAGGCGCTTTTAAATTTCCATTATGACTGGTACAGATGAGTGAAACGTAACATGGAATGTACACACTTTGAAGCAAATTCGCCTAGTTCTTGTGTTACATTTCATGTTGCATCGTTTATGTTTGGACGGCTCATTCGTTTTACATTTCATGTTCGTTTCACCAATCTGTATCGGGCATTATAACGTGCACGTATTTCTATACATAGAAAAAAAAAACACGTAGAAATTATAAAAGCGTTCATAGATTGTCAATTTTTTATTATCAAACCCAATGAGAGTACTTGACATGAGTTAAATTTTGATTGTTGTTCGAAAAACCGAGTGTAAGTGACAGAAAGATATACAGTACCTATGGATACCACATTATGCAATAAATGAAACCACATAGGTACTCGTTATCGCTTTTGCTGACAATATACAAAAAATGAAGGAAATCTGTCCAGTAATTAGGTCAAAAATTAGTTTTAATTTTGAGCAAATTTGAACACTCTGTAGAATTGGATCACTAGGTCAATGATTCAATGAATTTGAATCCTTGAACACTGAAAAGCGTCGTTGTCACGCAGTGCAAACTAACACAACGCTGTTAAGATATTTTTAGAATACGTAACGTAAGTACGTAGAAGGCGTAACTATAGGGTGGCAGGGCTGGCAAAATGTCACGGGCCCTCGGCCCTACGGGGCCCCCGGCCCGAGGGGGCCCGGCCCGAGAGGCCCCCGGCCCGAGAGACCCCCAGCCCGAGAGGCCCCCAACCCGAGAGGCCCCCGGCCCGAGAAGCCCCCGGCCCAAGAGGCCGCGAGCTCAGAAGTTACCTAACATTTACATTTTTTTAAATATATATAGGTAAGTACTTAAAATCAATTAAGGAACTCTACGGGACAAGACAGTCTACATAACTTAGCTATTCTGTCTATTGAAAATTCTATGCTCCGATCTTTAAACTTTGCTGATGTTTATTGTATACTTTTGCGGAACAGAAAGCTCTGAGAAAAGAATTGTATTAATAAATATATTGTAAAGATTAAATTGTTATTTTTTATAAATATGTAATACCTATGCTTTTGAAAATAAAATTTACTTTTATAATGCACAGAGTAATACTGTTGGGTAACTACTTCAGTGATTTATTAAAATTAAATTATAACGAGACGATTTTTACTGGGCCCCATCCAATGAATTTGCCACGGGCCTCAGGTGGTATAGTTACGCCACTGATTCTACTTATTTTCCTAAAATGTAAAATCGGTAAGTACACTTATACTACAAGGTACGAAAATACGTTGTCTAAAAAGAGTGATTAATTTTACTGAATTAATTTTATATTTATTTTGTTTGAAAAATTCACCTTTTTTAATTTACTGTTTTTCATGAGAATTTAAAATTTTCTATACTTCTGTAGACTAGTATTACTTGTGGTTTCATGTATTGCATATACATATGTGGATTCCTTACTGTAACAAGACATCAAGCCTACTTTAGTATGCCAGTTATGTTTAATTCCCACGTTAAAGGGGGTGAGCTTAATGCCATCAACCCGGCACAAATCCAGGATTCTGGCTGCAACTAAAGAAATCCCAGATGGAAAACCCAATAACACTAGCCGACCAGGGAGTCGATACCAGGACCTCGTGCTCAGCAATAGGGCTTGGAACCACTGGACCAACGACGCAGTCAGGTGAGGATTATTTCGATACTACATGGTTGTACAAGAAAACTCACCAAATTCTTCTTTATTAGGTACTTCTATTTCTAACAGCTCTTCTTTCAATGGTCGCATGCCGTCTGAAAAAAGAAGAAACAAAAATAGTTTATTTTTCACAAACAAAACGCACATCACTACATATTATAAAACTTTTTTACAAAAAAACAACCGACTTCCAAAAAAAACACTAAAAGACGTGATAGCTTTAATTTCGGAAGTCGGTGCCTTTGGTTTTGTATTTTCGTGTTTGGCCACCGACTTCCGAAATTAAAGTTATTTTTCACGTCTTTTAGTGTTTTTTTTGGAAGTCGGTTGTTTTTTTGTAAAAAAGTTTTTATTTTTCACTTTTTAGTTGCGGTACCTACCCCACACAAATTCGTATACCACTACTTGGTGTGTAAATAACAGTGACAGGAAATTATTAACACATCATCCATATAAAGTAAGTGGAAAAAATCTGCAGTATTAAGGATAACTCAAAAACTACTGGTCAGACCTTGATCAAATTTAAATGGGACCACATGTGAAGCACCACCTATCAAATAAAAAAAGAATCATCCAAATCGGTTCACCCAGAAAAAAGTTATGAGCTAACACACATAAAAAAAAAAAAAAAAAAAACAAACAAACAAACATACAGACGAATTGAGAACCTCCTCCTTTTTGTGAAGTCGGTTAAAAACAAAGTCGCTTCCCGCTGTCTGTCTGTCCCTATGTATCCTTAGATCTTTAAAACTACGCAACGGATTTTGATGCAGTTTTTTTTAATAGATAGAATGATTCAAGAGGAAGGTTTATATGTATAATATATGAATAATATTGTAGAGAAATACTGATAATTTTAGAGGTTTCTAATGTGATGTCGTAAATAAACACATTTTTTGCGCTTACATTGCAAACGCTGACTAAACCCTACGAGATAGATCAAAATAATCTACTACAGTATTGTACACCTTAAAAAAGTCTACAAAAAGGTCCGCGATGGTATATGTCTATCTCTTAGGGACAACCCACATTAACCATTTTTTATCCTTTACTTTTTACGAGAAATAATGGCTTATTTACGAAGCGATTTTAAGCAATACAGCATTAATCCATATCCAATTAAGTACCTTAAATATATTGTGCATTTAATATAGATCAATATGGCCCTTTACAGCATATCATTAAAACGAATATCTTCAAAGATATCACAGATTTAAAATGCGGGAGCAGAGCGGCCGCCAGGCTGTACGTCCGTCCGGTGGAAGCGGCCGGTGGGCGCGGCGCGTGCAATATAATTAAATCCAAAATGTTACTTATTAGTAACATAATATTACTTAATAATCACTCTACACTGACATTGGTATCTACATTGCACCCGTGCGAAGCCGGGGCGGGTCGCTAGTTACAAATAAATGACATTAAAACACACATACCAATCTACATGGTCTTCACATGATCTGACCAAGATTATGTCTGGACTTTAAAAGAGACTGTGACCTCTGAGTTTGTTTCGGCCTTTCTTCTCAGAGTAGTCAGATAGGAAACGCCGACCTCATCTAGTTTAAAAATATGATTGACGTGTAAAAGTGTTTGTACAAACCTACTTACAGAAATAAAATCATTTATCATTTATCATACAAAGTAGCCAAAAGCCTCGTATTCAAGCAGTAAAAGCTTGTCAATTTTGTCCATTGCTTGATGTTAGGGCCTGAGACCAAAGACAATACACATTGCTCTGTGTTGCGACACCGGCAATTGACAACAAACAAACGATCAAAACAAAAATTAAAAGCCGATTGCAGAAATAATATTATATTCATACAACATCTATCAGAAATGTGTGGTTACTCGTATATAATATTTAAGGGAGATGCGCCAAGGTAGTCCGCGAAATTCAAATTTTCTTACGTTTTTGCAATTTGCAGGTCAATATCAGGTTGTATGGTGATCTAAATATGATTCGCGACCGTATCAAATATGGCTTTACAGAATTATAATCATTAGAATCTGCAATACAACTCCCTAAGTCAGAATTGCCCTCAAATGTCATGATTTCATGAAATAGTCATTCAATAGGGTAATATGAACTTATAGGAGATGTATTGCTGATTCTAATGACCCCTGGCTGGAGGCTTTAAGTTAGTAGCTTAAGGCACCCACAGGTTTGCCCGGTTAAGTAGCCAGGACCTTAGTGGTCATAACTACGAGCTGCCCATTAGGAAAAAAAAAAAAAAAAAAAATCTAATGATTATAATTCTGTAAAGCCATATTTGTTCCGGTCGCGAATCATATTATAATAAAAATACAACCTGACAGTGACCTGCAAATTGCTAAAAAAGTAACAAAATTTGAATTTCGCGGGCTACCCTGAAGGTTCGGCCTTAAGGTTGTGGTATTATGATGACATAATGCAGTTTCGTATAACAGTTAGAAGACTCTTCTGGGCCAACTGACGTTAAAATACTTACTAGGAAAACCAAAATCAATTAAGTATTCAACAAGTTATGGACAGTCTCATAAGAACGTTTTGCTGTACCTACAATGGTTAAGGTGCCGTTACTGCCAAAAATCCATCCTGTATACAGCGTGTATGAAATGTGTGGTTATATGTGTAGAAGGATGTCGTACAGACTACCAAACTGAACAACTTTATAAACCTTATCCGTCCCATAAATTTTGGTCGAGTAGGTATTGAAATTTTGTATCGGACAGCTGACTATTTTTTCGCGATTACGATGTTGGCCCTACGGCAATAAGGGCAGGTATCTTAACCTACCTGGGACTGATGCTCGACAGCCTAGGGCCTCTGACCTAACGGCCGGCAGCATCGCAATTCTGCGAAAACCGCAGACGGCGATAGCCTTTAGAGCTATTAGAGGGTATCGCACGATCTCCTATGAGGCGACTTATGCACTGGCCGGCTTCCCGCCCTGGGACCTGGAAGCGAAGGTGCTCGCGTCACTATATCGGTGGCGCGAGGAACGGCGGGCGCGGGGCGAGCGACCGATGCAGCGACATATGGAGCAGCGTCGGTCGCAGCTCCGCGACGTCCTGGTGTCGGAATGGCGGGACAGGCTCTCACGCCCTACCGCCGGCCTCGTCACCATCGAGGCGGTCCGGCCGGTGCTCGACCTCTGGCTCGGGAGGAGGCACGGCTCCCTGTCGTTTCGGGTGACGCAGGTGCTCTCGGGGCATGGTTGCTTCGGGAAGTACCTGTGTCGCATAAACAGGGACGCCCGGTGTCACCACTGGGTCGACTATCGGGAGGACGCACCCGGCATACGCTGGCAGAGTGTGCCGCTTGGGAGGAGCCGCGCCGTGCCCTCATCTCAGGAGTAGGCGGCGACGAGTCCTGGGACGCGGTGGTATCCTTCTGCGAAACAGTTATCTCGCAGAAGGAGGCTGCGGAAAGGGAGCGAGAGATCTCATCCTCTCACCCGTCCCGCAGCAGGCGCACCGGGCGTCGTACGTCGACAACGCCCTCTTCCAGCCCCCCCCAAATGGGTCCAGGGACGACGGACCCGGCGACGTCCGTCGCCCCCCATCCAATAGTGGCGTCGCGTACTGTTCCACGCGCGCCCCGTATTGGACCTCGGTGGGGGTTTAACACTTCACTCCCCCGGCGGGCTGAAGTCTGAGGTGGCCCGCATAGGCGAGCCGGCACTAGCCGGGGATCGTGGATGGCGTAAACGTTCCCATGATCCTCGGTCCAAGTGTGGGAAGGGAACACCGGGGAGGTTTTTTAGTCAGTGAGTCTGACAGACCCCTCCGCCCGCCCCAGGGCGGAGGACATCCATGAGGATATTCTACCAAGAACAAAAAAAAAAAGTTATCTTGACCTGTGTGTACCTCACCAGGAAAACGTTATTAGGACACTATCCTTAACTTTTCGGATTATTGTGTTTTTGCGATTTGTGACTTTTCTAATACTCTAACCTCAGTTGGTCCAGAAGAGTGTTTTAACTGTTATACGAAACTGCATCAAGGTATCATAAAAGAGAATTGGCGTGTTTCAAACCCTGCCAGCTAAAGATGCTACTAGGCACTTATTCTAATTAAAAAATCCCATAGAATAGGTTTAGTTTTTTTTCCAAAATTCGCGTTTTGGGCGTGGGCCTTATTAACTATCGCCGAATGTATTTATGACATTGAATAAAAATAATACTTTTTATTGTGTACACTTTAGGAAAAATTTACACGATGGGCGGTATTATCGCTAAAAGTGATCTTTTAAGATAACCTTTGGATGGATTGCTTTAGTTTGGATATGGATTATAGACTGCCATAAAGCTGGGTCTTACCTTCGAGTTGTAATCTTAAGATCGATTGACACTGCATTACTTTCTGCTTGAACTGCACCGCATTCCTGATCCGTGTGATGCAAACTTCACATATTTGATCCTTAGTCTCATCTTTCGGCTCCCACTAGAAGTTAAGTTATTACAATCTACCTAGCCTTTTTCCAACTATTCCCGTCTAACTGGATACAGTTAAATACCAGTATTTATTCACTACAAGGCAAGGGCGAGTGGAAACGCCGGAAGTGGACGCCTTAAAAGCCATCTTATCTCTTCACCACCCTTGGTTGACTGGTAGAGAATGCCTAAGGCATTAAGTCCGCCTTTGTATACTATTGTGTGCGAGAAGTTTTAATAAATAAATAAAAGGAAATTTTGTGACCTTACTGGTGATGTTCTTCAGAAAGGTCAGGTGCGTAGCACTCGCAACCGGCGTGCGTGTATGACCAGATGTATGAACGTAAACGAGGCAAAAGGAGTACGTAAAGATCGTAGTAGTTCTGTAGTTTCTGCCTACCCCCATGGGAAGAAGGCGTGAATTTATGTATGTATTATTATACGTATTTGGACTGACTGGAGAGTGTTGGCAGACCAACAGCCCGATGGGTGGACAAACTAGTCTGTAAAAATATCCTAAAAGTGGGTGAAGTAGCCTATATCCTTCCCCAGGATGCCATCTACCTCCTTGCCAAATTTTATCGAAATCCGTTCAGTAGTTTAGGCGTGAAAAGATAACATACTGACCGACAGACAGACAGAGTTGCTTTCGAATTTATAATATGATATAGTACATAGTATGGATACCTATAATCACGCCATCGCACGAGGATAGGCAGAAACGACAAAACGCCACCTGCTACGATTCTTACAAACTCCTTTTGCCTCGTTTACGTTCATACATCAGCACCCTAATTACGTAGCACACTAGCTATCACAATCTGAATAATTTTTAAACCTATTGAACCCATTGCTTCTTAAGTTCGAAAATTTTGTCTGCTCAACAACATTATGTTGTTAAACTGTCAAAATGAAACCCATTCCTACTGTTAGTGTGTTACGTAATTACCCTGCTGGTCATACACGCACAGCGGTTGCGCGTACACACCTGACCTTTCTGAAGAACATAACACGCCCTAAGACGAGATATAGTGACACCAATAAGGTCACTATATCTCCTCTTAGGGCGTGTTCTCTGGGCGTTTCCACTCCCATCTGTTCATATTTATAATGAAGGAATAACTAGTCCATCCTTCACCAGTAACTCACAGATAGATTGAAGCACTCCTTCAGCATGTCACCGTACACTTCGATCCTGCCCATCCATGCATACTCCCTCCACAGGCTCTTGCGACACACCAGTTCGAGGCAGCAGCAACACATTTGATATCTTTCCATTGCAGAGTGCGTGTTATTTACCCTAATATTAAGTTTATCAAAATAATAGATTACTTGGTTTGTACAAGAATTAAAAGCTAATGGCTATGTGAGCTATAGACCTCGCAAATCTCTTTGAATAGTTTTGAAATTGAATAAATGTTCACCTTTGTTCAATAAAACCTTAAAACAAAAAGCGCGAAATGGCTGAAATATGTTTTTGTTTACGTTTTCAATATATCTCCTCCATTTGGATTTTATTTGGAAAAACTTAATCGGCTATAAAAATCCATATAATTACTTGAGCCTACCTGTTCACAAAATTTCAAGGGAATCGGTTGAGAAATTCGACCTATAGAGGAGAACAGTGGCCATCCAGACATACAAAAGCATTTTTGCCCAAGCTGAAATGGAGACGCTTTGCTCGTGCTCCGTGCTCGCTCAGCCAATAATTTAAATATGTGTGAGTGTAATCGCCTACTTGAAGCCATTTGCATGTAAGTGCTCAACATCGTTCACAGTTACATCTAGTGTTGTTTCAAGTGTATTTTTCTTATGAATGATCACTGGTTTGTACAAGATTTGTCAGGTTAAACCATTAACAGGCAGTTTGAATTATCGAGGAGTCAGTCTGTCAAAATTGAAGCTAGTTGCCCTTCCAAATAGTAATTTTCTGTTGAGAAGAATGAGCAAATGTGTTGCTGTGTTGTAAAAACTATAGAAGGGTACTATATCGAAGTTATTGAGCACTAATCGGAGCCAAAAATTCAGTCTCAGGTCTGCACTTAAGCCTCCCGTGAAGCCCCATTAACTGCGAGGCCGGCGAGGGAACGACGCTTCGCCCATGCCGAGCTATGCCAAGAAATTGAATTAAGAAACACTCAAAAACCACATAATATTTAAGCTGTTTTTCAGAAAGATTGATAATTATTTATTTCATATACATTATAATGCATAGATACAATATGTAACAAAACTAACTATTTCACTGGGTATTAACATATCTAGGTGAATAAATAAATTTATAGGTTGATAAAAGCTATAGTACACTGAATGATTTTTTTAATGATGACATCAAAATGGTATGACTTTCACCACTTATTCATGTTTAGACCCTTAATTCAATTATTTCTATTTGATGTTTTGTTTTTATTTGATTTTTAGTAAGTATCTATTTTTTATTATTTGATTGGAATTTTTGATATTATTTTAATCTGTGACATTATTATAATAATTATTTTTTGGTTAATTGGGTTTTGAAATGATACCTAATTATTGTTGTGCTATGTATTTACTTCAAATTAATTGAATTTTTAATAGTATATTTTGTAATGACTTAAATCACTAAAATGTGATAAGTAGTATCTATTTTAAATTAATTAGTATATTAATGATAAGTAAATATATCCCATTTTGTTATTATGACGTACGAGAGCATTCTACTATTCATATTGTATGAAATTGCTGTGCCCGACAGGGTCCATGTGAACTTTGTATTGTAACTATTATTAAGATCACATGAGATATGCATTAAAGATTTGAATTGAATGATAATTCGGGTAAAAAACACTTACATTTTCGCCTTTTTAAGCAAGGTTTTTATTTAGGTACTGCAAAGTATAATCAAATCAATTCCTCATAATTACAACACAAATACACACAAATTGGGAACACAAATACTTGGTTCACAAAAATAATTAATAAAAACAATGCGAGGAGCAGGAAGCAGAAAATATTTCCTTAATCTCTTGTCAATAATGACATTGTCAACTTCAATCTTCAATCACACTACTGTCAAAAGCCACCAATCAAATAGTAGTGTCCATAGACTACTAAACTTAAAACTATACCTCAAGTTTATTTTCTTGGGTCTTCCTGTTATTCTCGTCACCTTTACAGTCCATTCTCCGATATGTTACCTCTGACAGTGACAGCAGCAACCCAATAGCATCCATATTGCAATAGCAATAAAGATCACTCTGATTTTGGCAGTCAAGCAAACTCAAGAGGTAAAATAACTGTGAACGGACTGCACCCATAATGTTGTGACTAGTTATTAGAGATGAAGCGTATATACTAGAACAGATCCAGAGACTAGGTATTTAATGAGACTAGGTTGCACCTATTCCAACTTTAAAAATACTCGATCCACCTAGTCTCTATCTCTAGTCTCACTGTGCCTACCACAGAGTACTTTATACTATACTGAAAGTGCCTACGCGGCGCACGACACGGCATCCAGCCCCCCTCGTGGCCCGCTCGAGTCGAAGTACCAGCGTGGAGAAGCGAGATAGCAAGTCTACTTTGCCGCTCACTCATGTTTGTCTACTAAATTATTTGTATGTCAGTCATTTGAATTTGAACCATATTTCAAAGGTCATAAAAGTAACGCGACGCGCACTAGTGTTTGCCTATTTTGTACACTAGGTACTTGTAAATACTCGATGCGAATGAAGACTTTATACTGAGATGCAATGCAATGCAGTCGAGAATCAAGTACGGACTCATGCGAATGTGATCTCGGTGGACGCGGACTCGCCGTACTGATACCTAATGGACGTCGCAATCGGATACGCGTATCGGACTTATTTTTCGTTCGGTTTTTGTTTCGAAGTTTGTTGTGGTAGAATTTTAGATTTTATTTTTTATTAAGACAATAAAGTGTTTGTTTTAAAAAATGGCTCCCAAAGGAAGTAGCGTCGCTTGGGATCATTTTACGGACAAAGGCCAACAAATGGCTGAGTGTAACATTCGCTGAGTTTTAAAAGTTCTGTATCAAACCTGACAAAGCACATAAAACGTAAACATCCATTCGTAAGTTTAGTTAGAAGAAACGATCCAGCTCCAGTGATAGTAGCCCAGATTAACCAGCAACCGCCACCATCTAATCAGGCGCAATCACCATCCAGTAGTCAACCTGCTGGAATAGTTCAACAACCTAAAGGTGATAAATGATAAATGATTTTATTTCTGTAAGTAGGTTTGTACAATGGCCCGGTTTGTACAAACGGTGAACAATGGCCGTTCACTAACTTGGTGCGATCAGTAGTAAAGATTATTTTCCTCCTGCGGATTATTACTAAATGACAGGAGAACGAGGCTGGGGACCCTTAAAGTCCAACAATTAATGTTCTTAAATCAAAATTCTTAAGATTGTTTTCTTCGTGTATATAAAACAAAAACAATGATTGTAGATAAAAAAAAAAACAAAGAGAACCAAAAAAACTTTAAAAAAAAAACTGAAAAAAATATATAGTTACTTGAATTCTTTTAAATACGCCAACAATTTACAATGTAGTTATATCTTTACGTTAACAGTCCTAAGCCTGTGTAAAGTATGAAGGGAAGATTACAATTCATCACTGCGTACGTAGTAGGTACCGTGTACCTACACGTACCGGTGGTACGCAAAGACTAAGCTTACTTTAAAGTCTGCGTACTTCGTGGACTAGGTAGAACAGGTATTTGGATCGAGTATTTGTACGGAATTGGACTAGGTGCACCTAGTACCAAATTTACATAGTACGACTCATCTCTACTAGTTATGTACGTTATTTACATTCTTGGATTACGCGTTCTATCTAGGATATTATACCCGGCAAGTTAGTAGCAAGAGCACGCAGAGAGGAAGACTTTCTCGACAGTGGGAACGTTTTTTTTTTTTTTTTTTTCCTAATTGGCAGCTCGTAGTTGTGACCACTAAGGTCCTGGCTACTTAACCGGGCAAACCTGTGGGTGCCTTAAGCTACTAACTTAAAGCCTCCAGCCAGGGGCGAACAATACTTAAATTTAGGTGACCGCACGCTAAGGGCACCCCCTGTGGGGTACGAACCTCGGCTTAGGGCGTCACTGAGGGGAGGGCAGCAAGATGGGACAGGCTGGATCTAAATTATATTATTATTATACTGGGGAATTTAAAGCTACAGGCTCAGCTACGGCGCGGGCTGGCGCGTCGTCGAGCAAGGGTCGGGGGGGGTAGTGGGAACGTTATAGGATGCTCCGTGGTTATAAGCTAACGCATGGCTAACCTATGCTCTTGACGGTCATGGTCAATACTCATTACAGAAAGGAAAATAAAACAAGTACATACAGATCGGCTTATTAATTTTAATTATAAAAACCATCAGGAGTAATTCAATTGGAAACAATCATAAATCAACAATAAAATTTAAAGTAGTACAATTATTTTAAATTGCAATTTGTAATTCTACAATACGTACGGTTCAGAATACTCGAGAAAATAAATATATAAAAATAAAGAAATTAACCCCAAGTAGTAATAAAACAGAAATATTGACTGACTCACAGCAAAATTAAAACTTAACTTATTGATCATTTAACGTAGAAAACGTTATTATCATTAGTTTCCAAAGGTATGAAATAGACGTTCTGGGGCAAGCGGCGCACGTAATGCAAATTAATTAAACTAAAAAGAAAACATGTGATCGTATGCGCTGCTGCTGAGCATGAGATCCTGGGTTCGATTCCTAGGTCGGGCAGTGTTATTGGGTGTTACGAACATACCTAGTATGATCGAAACCATGCTATTATGAGTGAAGACCGGGAATCGGCAAACGTAAGGTAGAACGTCCCCAGGCAGGTGGAGCGACGATCTTCGCAGGGTTGCTGGTAGCAGCTGGATGAGAGTTGCCGAGAACCGAGCTCAATGACGTGCAATAGGAGAGTCCTACGTCCTGCAGTGGACTATTGCAGGCTGATGAAGACGTTGATGATTATTACCAAATAGGTCTTTTCTCAAAGTTGTTTTTTTTTTTTTTTTAATGTGAGCCGTCACGGGCGCCTGGCAGATGTTAAACATAGTGGCGACGCGTCCCTACGCCATGCGTCGCCACGCCAACAATCGGTTTTACCCGCGGCTATAGATATTTCAAATCAAAAACAAAAGACAAATGATTTTGTAGTTTGCGTAACTGTAAGGTATTTTATGCTCTGTTCATTCTTAAAAAAACAAAACACAAAATATAGCGAAAAAATCTTATTTAGATCACATTAAACTCATTAATTTGACAATCTTAAAATTAACTAATTTCTTCTTCATGAATTTCTATTTCCTCCGCTTTAATTTCTATGTTTCCGAACAGACTGCTTCTGTAACAAAAAGGTATTCATTTTATAGGAAGTCATTAATCCTCAGCTGTAGCCCGCCAAATTCAAATTTTCTTTGTTTTTTTGCAAATTGCAGCTCTGTTTTACGTTGCATGTTGATCAAAATGCGATTCGCAACTGTAGGAATGATATAGTTACTGAATAATAATCATCAATTTCATATCAATCGTCAAACTATGGAAATTTGTTGTACCTAAGAATTTTTCAGAATATTTATTTCATATGAAAATTCTTAAGTGGAATAAATTTTCAATTTCCAACCTTGTGGCAGACGGACAGCGGAGGCTTAGTAATAGGATCCCGGTTTCACCCTTTGGGTACGGAACCCTAAAAATCATACATAAAATCAGAGACATTATTGTTTAAGGAAATTAACTATAGTATTTTTATTTCACAAAGCAACTCGCGCTTACTTGTGAAGAGCGAAGGTTGAAGGGCGGGCGTGCCGGGGCTGTCTTATGTAATGTTCACGTTAAAATGTGCTGATTCTCAGCTTAGTTTGAATAAATTACTTTTGTTTTTGCTTGTTGCTTATTCGAATGGAAGACTTGTAGCGGCGTCTACATCGCCACATTCGAGCTACGCGTCACACTGACGTAACGGAAAATCCTGCATCGCGCAAGTAGAGTTTACACAACACCCATCTGGTCGTAGGATCCTTGCTTTTCTATGGCAGATGAGTGAACTTTACACTCTGTTCCTTATGTCTCTAAAGACTTCTAAAATTATGAAGATTACTTACTTGTCCACTACGTCACTCCGTGGTTCTGTCTTAACGTCTAAAGAGATCGGGTCAGTCTGAGCTTGCTCCCTGAAAACACAAAATAGAATATCGACTTAATAAAAATCTTAAATTCATTCATTCACAGTCATTCACAGTCGGCTATCGACTCCCGACGCCCAGGGTGTCTCCTCCTGCGGCGACTAGGGGCGTGAGGGCGCAATGATTGCCTCTCCCTCACGCGCTCCGCCTCCTCCTTCGCGAGCCCCTGCCAATGGCCAAGGCCCGTTACCGAAAAACGTGTACCATTTTGACCGTCACGACACTTTGTTACGTAATAAAAGAGTCGTGACGGTTGTAATGTTACTCTTATTTCGGTCCAGCCCTCATGAGCCAGTAGAGCAGTGGTGGCCCAGTGGTAACGGCTCCGACTTACGAGTTGTAGGTCGTAAGGTCAAACCCAGGCAGGCGCTTGTGTAATTTATTTCCTCACCACTGCTCTCAAAACGGTGAAGGAAAACATCTTGAGGAAAGCGACATGTGCTAGAACCGAAAATTCGAAGACATGTGACATCTACTAACCCGCACTGGGCCCGCGTGGTGGATTACAGCCCACCCCCTCTCACAGAGACGAGGCCTGTGTCCCAGCAGTGGGAATGTTATAGGCTGATTAAGCCTCATTCGCCAGATGTGAAAAAAGTGAAAGGTGATGCGTTCCAACCGGATGTTCCACGACACCTCTCGACTGTTTTTTAAACCCGTAATGAACTAAGTTATGACTTACTTGTTGACTTCAATATCGCTGAGTTCTGTCTTCACAGCTGGGACGTAAATTTCAGGTTCCTCACTGGAATTAAAATAAACGGAATTAGAATACGTGACGAGTAAAGGTTTCTAAAGTAAAACCAGTAAAGAGTTGCCAAGTGCGAGTCGAACGCAAACACGAATGGTTCCGTTGCACCGTGCAGTATAGAACACTACATGTTTCTTTAACACGTTTCTTGTATGAGGGACCTTTAATTTTTAACCTTATTTTATTTTTATTTATTGATTAATAGGAGAACCAACAGCTATAATAGATGGGTAACAATTGAATGTGTAATACAGAGTCAATTACAGCTTGTCACGGATAAAAACAGAAAAAGTAATGGAAATCATAAGAACACTAACAAGCACGATGGAAAAGATTACATTTTAAGTACATAATCTATGGTACCATAAACACTCAGCACTTTAAAAAAAAGTCGGCGTTTATCTGAGTGCGTGCAGTTTTGATGGTAAATGGGTCAAATAAGAACTCCTTACAAAGAATATTAAATTCCTTACTCGCTCGCACTATATGAGCTTTGCCTGTAGTTAGAAGAGGAAAAAGGAATGGACATAGGCGGATTAAATCTAACCGATTTCTGGGGGACATTAAAACGCAGTTGATGGAGGAATCAGAATGTATTATGGTTCAAAAGATACAGTCCTGTGACAGACGGACGGACGGAGCAGTTTTACGTTACACAATATACACTACACTACACTTCGCAACACACCTACATCTTACATACACAACACTTATCATATCTCTCATAATCGTCAAGCTGTAAAATAAACCCTAACTATCGCAATAATTTGTTATTTTTTTTTTCACAAGACTTAATTGTGGTCTAACTTTTTCAGTACTGATGTATCTTAGTTACTCCTTATCTAAGTAAGAGTTCTTGTTATGTTCATTGGAAGAGCACTGTTTTCCAAGATACAGGATTTTACCTAGTTTGGAAATCAGGAGTTCATTTAGGTTAGAAGCCTGTTATATGTTATGTTTTTAATATTGAAACTGTAGTAGGCTAAGTTCTGATTTTGTCCAATAAACGTTATTATTATTAGTAATAGATCCTGTTGGCTCCCTTTGGGTAAGGAACCCTAAAAGTAGTAAAAATGACACATCAAGTTTTAAAAATATTTCTGCTTCAACATCTGCTCGGTTTCCAATCTGACCAGATGTAGCTGCATACAAGTATTTTACATGGAAAGACTGCCTATCTGACCTCCACAACCCAGTTACTGAGTATCGCGATACCTGTTGGTAAGACTGGTTGTCAGACTTTTGTGCTTCTGAGTACTCGTAGCGACTGTCACAGATCTACGAATGACAGCCGGGACCAACAGCTTAACGTGCTTTCCGAGGCACGGTGGGGGCGCGATATGTAATGAATGGTCACCCTTCCACGAACCAACCGCAGGACGTCTAGCTCAAGCTTCGATCGACCCGTGCAGCTGTTATTACTGACCCACGAGCCCCTCACAATGCAGCTGAACACCAGTATTTTAAAACAAAAGGTAACCATGATGATTATAATTACTTACTTGTAGTATTCAGGTTCCACCTTCACTTTCAACGTCTGCGCCCTGAAAACATAAAAAAAAACTTCTAGCATATGCCCGCGACTTCGTCCGCGTGAAATTTCTTGTTCCCCCGACCCACCCCGTCGCATCGCATCGCCTGCCCGCGCTATTACTTCGTTTTCGCTTCGCGTATTTTCTGTTTTTTTTTTCTTTTTGCTCGGCTCCTAAGGGTCCTAGCGTGATGTTAATAACCTGTAGCCTTCCTCAAGAATTGGGGCTACCAAATTCAAAAAGAATTATTCAAACTCAACTGGTAATTCCAGAGATCTGCTTGTTTAAACAAATAAAAAAAAAACTCTTCAGTTTTATTAATGCTGCAGTGCTGTAGTCAGGATGTATGCCCGGTTGATGGCCATAGGCTCGCTCTTTTTCTACATGGGTATTAAACATACAATGCGGCCGATGAATCGTGACCGGTCTGAACTTCGCGCAGAAGGTTGCGCAGTTTAGAAACCAAATGGTGACATGAGGCGAGTGTGAGTGAGAGGACATGCGAAAGTTCGGAGAGCCTATGTTCGGACCAGTCATGATTCATTGACCGTATTGTAACTGCAGTCTCTACTACAGTATTTTCATCTCACGAAGCGACGCGCGCTTTACTTGTGGTTACCAAGTGTACTAACACGCTGTGAATGTGTGTAACCCCGCAGGTGCTCTCGGTACCGTCCGAGACAATGGCGAAGTCGGAAGAGTGTGTGTGTTGTGTGCTAACGCTACTTGTCTTCACGCACACATTCACAGCGTGTTTGTACACTTGGTTACCACAAGTAAAGCGCGCGTCGCTTCGTGAGATAAAAATACTATACTTTGCCTCTTTCGTCTAGTGGTCGCAAGCGCTCCTGCTGAGCATGATGTTCTGGATTCGAATCCCAGGTCGGGCAAAGTATTATTGGGTTTTTCAATCTGGAATTTCTCAGTAGCAGCCCGGAGTCTAGATTTTTGCCCGGTTGATGGCAATAGGCTCGCCTCCTATTACGTGGGACTAAAACATAACTGGCGAAATGTGGGTGTGCTATAGGTACACTCTGTTTAAACCTTCGGGGAATACGGCGTGATGTTATGTTGTGTCGTCTCTAAACGCTGTCGGCGGCGATTCCATCCTCTGTGGGCTGTTAGGATTGTTGCACAAAAATATCTTATTTTAGGCATTTTTTCTGTTGCGTGAGTTATCTACACTAACATTATAGACAGGTAAAAATAATTGTGAGTTTGTATGTATGGGATAATCATCAGAACTACTGATCCAATTCCGCAAGTTCACTAACAGGAAGCTACAGTACTGGCTAGTGTCAAAGACAAGAAAACAAGAAAATTTACGCGGACGAAGTCCCGATATTGTAAAGATACTTCAGATTCATAATATTTATGATAATTTGTTAAAAAACAGATGAAACTCACTCATGGGAGTTACTTGATTGCTTGTTAGGAACCGCTTTATCATCAGGACTGTCTTCTTCACTTGAACTGAAACAAAAATACAATACCTAAATATTAAAATTGTTTTGTTTGTAAAAATTGGAAATGCCGGCAATCAATCTGCCGCCTGTTCCTAACTATGTAGGGGGTAGGCTTCCAGACTAACCAGATGCAGCTGAATACCAGTATTTTGACCTCCACAGCCCAGTGACTGGGTAACATCTACGAATGACAGCCGGGACCAACTGCTTGCTTGGTTTCAGAAGCACTTTGTGACATAGATGTCGCTACTGTGTGCTGTTTAATGAGGGCTATCGCGCTTGAGTTCGCCGCTAGAGGCGCTAGTGTAGAGTAAGGTCTCTAGATGTCAAATGTACTGAACGTTCACTGTTTGCGGGATTTTTTATCACGGATTTTAACTAATGATTTATAATTGTTGTAATGGTTGTGCCATTCCTGATTAATTATGGCTTAAGATTTTAAGTAAAAAGTTAAGACCTAATTTGGTAGCACTTGAAGGAAGAATAATATTTGTCTGATTCATTTTTGGCAATTTTAGGAACATTATAATCTATATTATTCATTTGAAGTCATAAAATGTAATAAAATAAACATAATATGAATTAATGGGTACTTAAACATATTCAAAACATCAAATAAAAGTACAGACAGGACCTTACTCGCTAGTGGCGCCAACTGGTGAGCACAAAAACGATAGCCCCCATTACAATAATACAATGTTAACACATACCTATCCGTCTGCATAGACCTCTTGCGAGCTCTGCGTCGTTCTTCAGTCGGCTCCTGTCGCTTGATTGCATTCCGTCTCTCTTCCTCCTTCAGTATCTGAAGTACTGTCGTCTCACTCACTCCGGTGGCCAGCGCAGTCCGTTGGTGGAACTTAGACAGAGGAGTCAGGTCCAGGTCTCCATATATTGTCTTTAACTCTTCATACTCTTGCTCAAAGTAATGGTACACTTTTGCGATGAGTATTTTTGTTTGATCCTGAGGATTGTCAAGGACAAATCGTGAGGAAAATTTTAATTATGAATGTAAACGGCTGTAAGAGTAGGGAAGCTCAAACAAACGGAAGGTGGATCGTGTGATTGATGTAACCAATATTTTCATTTAAAAGAGTGTCCATTGAGTTTCTGACCCGTTCTTCTCTATAGAAACTACTACGCTTTGGAATGGACCACTAGCTTCATCTTTGTAGCTGACCGACTCTTTGACAATTCAAAAGTGCCTGTTATTGGTTTAATTGAAATACGTAAATGGTTTGAGTTTGTTACAAATGCAATATGGCTACAAAAGGCGGTGAACCCTGAGATCAGTGTTGCCATCTCAGCTACTTTGTGGCTAGATCTACCGGATGTTCGACGGTTTTAGCCAAAAAAAAAAACAATTTTAACCATCAAAATGGATCTAGGTACTTACTTGTAATTACTTTTTAGATTATTACAAAAAAAAAAAAAAAAAGTTTGCCACAATTATGTTTTGCCACCTGAAGTTTTAACCAAAGTCACAAAAATTGTCAAAATAATAAAGCAAACTGAATTACATCCACATCATCATGCATTAACGGAGAAATTCCAGAATTTCCAGATGACATTGTAGACTTGCAAATTGATTTTTATTTTTAGGGTTCCATAGTCAACAAGGAACCCTAGTTTCGCCATGTCCGTCCGTCTGCAGCTTAACGCAGACTCTTAGTACTCAAAAGCTATAATTTGGCATGGATATACATATTAATCACGCCGACAAAGTGGTAAAATAAAATCACGTAAAATTTTTTGTTTTTACTGTAGGTATCTCTTGTAGGTACGCGTAAAGTGGGGATTTTTTTTTCTCGTCTATCCCATGGTGTAAGGTATAGTTGGCTAGGTCATTCAAAAATATTACGGGTCTGTGAAAACCATTTTTCGATTCCGGAATCCACTTGCGTAAAATTAAGCTTTAAATTGCTAATTGTTGCGAGTCAAGTGACTGCTTGTAGTGGTTGCTTTTGGATATGTAAAGAAATTCACGGTAGTAGTATACATATATAACGAAATTAAAAGGAAAACTATCACAGCTAAGTAGGCTTTACAATTTTACGAGTAATAGTCGACAAACTTACATTTGCTGTTGGAAAATATGGGAAACATGTTTTTCAACTACAATTTTAAGTTTGTTCTCGGGATAAATTCACCCCAATTACGGAATCCTTCATTGTGCGTTGTCCGAAACGCACTTGGCAGGTTTAATATATCACCCGGCGGTTGGCAACCCTAGTCGTAGCAATAAGGGCGACTTTCGAAGTGCAAATGTTACTACTGATTGGCAGTTGACTGTAGATACCTACCTGTTGTATTCCTTCTTCGGTGTGCGATACTTCGGTGTCACATTTCGGGCAGAACACTTTAATCTCGTTCTCACTTTGGGAAGAATCTTCCTGTAAACAAGGGAAATTTCAATTGTTAGTTATTTATCGAACTTTTTTTTCTATTTATCTACACTACAATAAATGTATACTTTATTAGTATACATTTTTTGTTTATTATTAATAAAACAATATTATTATTTGTTGGCTTTATTATTTAAAGTCAAAGAGTTTTGTTGTTTTGTGTGAATGCGCTTTCTCTGCAACTACCAGTTGATATTTTTTTTTTGCATTTGATAGCCCAATTCTTGAGAAAGGTGATAGGCTAAACATCACGCTACGACCCTATGGAGCCGAGCAAAAGATAAAAGTCAGAAAGAACGCTAAGAGAAAACGAAGTACATCTTGGATTTTTCAAAAGTGGTTTTTCATTATTTTCAGTAATGTATACTCCAGAATTTCTGATGCCTCTTGTTTCTTATCTTCTTCAATTAAAATAAATCACTGCAGTCTGAAGTAGATTTCATTTGCAGAGATTTTGTTGAAGGTGATGATTTTCTTTTGTTATGTCTAAGAAATATCACTATCACATTCTTCCTCAATAGTAAATAGTTTCCTAGTAGGTTTATGTATGGTGGGCATTGTTGGCTTAGCAGTAATGCAACTTTTAATTTTAAATGGTGATGTGGAAACAGATTGGCGAAATCAAATCAAATAATTTATTTGCATAATACATATTAAAAAGGTGTTATAGGTATAAAAAGTACATTGTATTATAACCTAATGAGGTGTGAAAATTAATATAATTAAGTAATAATTGGAACATTTTGCACAATTGAGTTACCTATATTAATAAATAGAAATGTCAAAAAAAAATACAAAAGTCAAAAATATTAAAGTCAAATCAAAATTCCAATAATTATTGAATAATCGTTAATTGAATCTTTAATTTATATAATCATTAATTGTATTGCAAGCCTAATTTGAATTGGGCCAAGTTGTCCAAGTCTGTGATACTTTTTGGCAACTTATTGTATATTTTGGAAAAGGTTTCAAAGGTGATGTCTGTTGGTTTACTAAATTCATTTCTGTTTGGATGGCTATAATTCTGAATTTATATGTCATGTGTACTTGACTTGATTTATCCACTGTCCTAAATGCATCTTGTGAAATATTTTCTATATATGCTTGTGAAACTGAAAAAGAAAACAAATCATTAAGAACTCATGTTCATGTCACTCATGTTTTTATTGATAGTGTTTTAACAAGTATTTACTCAATAATAACAATTTTTGAGATTTCAGGATAAGTATATTTTAACAGCAAAAAATCACAACAAACTTGTAAGTAATCAATACAAATATGTGATAAGATTTTTCCATCAATATGAAACTATTAGGCGATGGGTGCAATAAGTTTGCTACATTGTTTACAAAATAAAGACATGTCATAAAATTATTTTGTTTAATTTCTTTATTGATTATGCAAGGTAGGTAGGTACCTGAACTTCCAGATGAAGTCCCTCCAAGTTCCAACTGTTTTGTAGTAGCAGTTCTTGCTTCTAAATCTTTCTCACATTCTTCAATCAATGTCTTTCTTTGTTTTTTGAGAATATATGATCGTTCTGTAGCATTCGATGTTCGTTTTCTTCTATCTGATTGACATCCAAATTTTCTGGGCATGCACCCCGGTTTCATGCGGATCTGTGACACCGATCCCATCAAATGATATTCCATATAATTTTCCATATCATTTGGCAACTGAAATTTGAATAAAATACCTATTATCATATAATTTATATATGTATTGATCAATGGTGCGAGATGAAACCTAACCTCAAAAAAGATTGTTTTTAAGACCTCAAACAAGATTAATAGATCTACCACATACTATTTTAGAAATTAAAATAAAAACTTACGTCGAAGTGATCTTCACAAAAATAAAGGTGAGTACTAGGCAATATTGCTGTTTTATCCCGCCTTGCAAGTTGAAGCCACTTATCTCTTATTTTTTTCTTTTTTGGAACGAACACAAATAACTTATTTGGAGTTTTTATTGATGTGTTACCACACTGAGGAACCGCACACCACCTATACCCTTTCGAATTCATATTTATTAACACAAATTATCTTAATTATTCAATGAGTGTAGCGTTTACGTTGTGATTACTCAAACGTGACGTCACAAGCGCACAAAACAAAATTATCAACATCAAGCGACGCGACGCCATGACACAAAGGTTACATTCCGAATTACACCATAATCGATCACAGCGATCACATCAATCATTTGCGTTCCGATTTAGATAAAACGATTATGACAGCTGAGAACTGTCAACAATTCGGGTGCTCGCTCATCATCAACCCCAAACCTTGCGCAAGAAAGAACGACCGACTGGATTTTTTTTTGAAAATGGAAGTTCTGCGCATTGACACTTCTGTTTTGTTGGTTGAGATGTATGACAACAAAGGTGCGACTCAAAAAAACTCAACAGAACAATGGACAACTGTCATTCTTGACAGCGCTCACGATGATATTAATCTAAGGCATGGGCGACGTTATCGCAAGATGGCGCATGTCATGACGTCATCTATGACGATTCACGGAACATGGTTATCGCGCTCACGCTAATTCGGAACGGTCAAATCGATTATAGTGCAATTCGGAACGCACCCTAAATAACAAGAGGTTTGGTGCGGATTTTAAATTTAAAAAGTTTTTTTTTGCTGCTAATGCTTTAATTCGTGCAAAAATAAATGTTATTCATTGTAAATAATATACTTTTTCGAGCATTATAGGATAGTTTTTCAAAGTCTGTCACCATGCCTAATAGAACGCGCCGCACAATTAAGGTTGATTTATGTAGATGTGTGAGTGCAAATATTAATAACTAATAACCATACTTCATCTGTGCGGCCGGACGCGTCGACTGTTCCGTGAACAGTCGAATTGTATGCAAACATCGCGGTCGACTAGTCGCGTGATAAATCCGGCAACGATCTGTGTGTGGAGCTTAGCGCTGGCTTGGTATGGAACAAGATGTCCGCCCTGTCGCGCGTTCAATACAATTATGACTAGTTGAACAACAAATTCGAGAATAACCGCTTCTGAGCAAGTACGGTCTACAAAGAAATTGAAGTGAAATCTGTATGAAAAAATTCTGTATGAAATGTCACTATCGTTCTTCGAAGTACACCCACATTAAAATCGTCCAAACTAGAATTAGTACGCATCCTTTTTGGTTTTGAAGGCGATTTAAATAGAATCTGTGACGTATCTCTTGATGTACTAGCTTGTCTTTCTTCTTTCAAAATTCGCGTAATCGTGGATTCACTAACACCAACGGCTTGGGCAGTCCGCCATCTAGCATCAGTTAGTTTTTCAACTCCATTTACCGCTTCATATTTCATTCGGTGGTACACTTTCGCAATAATTTCTTTTGACTGAAAAAAGAAATTGAAAAATACTTTTATGTATTATAAAATGCATGTAAGTCATCAGAAAAAAGGTAGTAATTAAAAAAAAAACTTATATATTGTAAGTGTAACATTATATTTACCTGACTCTGAAGATGTTTTTTGTTCGACATGCTTACGGTGCTTTTGCGATCGAACGAAGCGTGCTCCTATGTTGGAGTCTAACCGGCAACTAAATGAATGAATCGAATGACCAATTACAATGGTGTTTTTATGTGTATTGCGTCCATATTTGAAACTTGGTTTTAAACGTAAATACGGTAGTGGGGCGCGACATTTCAGAGTGGACAAGCTCTAACAGCGCGGGCGGACGATGCAAAGCGACGCGATGGGTGGGCCGAGGGAGTTTTATAAAAAATGTGTCTGTTATTTTAATAAATTATGCATATTACGTCTTCCACGCGAACGAAGTTGCGGGCAGAAGCTAGCATTATTATCAACACAGTTGGAGAGTAAGTTATTGACATCGAAGCGTAACGTAACACACAATAAAAATGGGTTTCATTTTGACAGTTCAACAACATTCATTGCGATAATTGCATTGAAAAATCTGTCTGCTCAAGCAGACAGATTTTTCAAACTTAAGGAGCAATGGATTAGCAATAGGCTTCAAAACGATTGAGATTGCGATAGATAGTGTGTTACGTAATTAGGATGCTGGAAAGATTCTGTGAATCCCGGTTTCCCATTAATGCATCCTTACCATCTAGCTAGACGACGTGCTTGGATGTGCGAGACGTATATTGAATGTATGCAGAGACATAGACACACACACACTCTCAGGCAAGTAGGTGCTCACGCCGCGTTCATGAATCATGTAAATCTGCGTCAATGAAACTTTTTGCGTTTTTAAGTTATTGATGATTTCTTAGAGTGACAATTTTCTGTTATTGAGGCCTTTCGTTTCTGACCTTTTGCTGTAAAGATTTAAAATGAAGTTCCTGTTACTTCAACTTTTTTCTTAGTTTCATAGTCAAAGTCAAATTTATTTCAAATAGGCACACAAAAGGCACGTTTGAACGTCAAAATTTACAAGAAAGGATGGATATGGAGAAGGATGGGCAAGAAACTCCACCGTTATCCTTTTAAAAATGTTTTACAATATTATGCTATATTAATTATATGATTATATATGAAGACTGATAGATAAGATTATATAAGAGATGAACCTAGGATAAAAAAAAATATATATATATATAGGTACTACAATAGGTAAAAAGAATTAAATACAATGACAGGTAAATTAAGTATGTGATAGATAAATGGTGCTCACTTACAAATATTGAAAAGTCCTATACTCGAAAGGTTTAGGTAGTTAAATAAAGGTAAACAAAAAAAACCCCGTGACTCTTGGATGTTAAACCTTTTATTTCAAATGTTAAATTCATATTATTTTGAGTCCCATAATAATAGGCTCTATTCTGAATCTGAATTTGAGGAATTATCTGTCACATTAATAATAAAGCGTTTAGTGGTATCGTCAATTATTTTGTCTAATTTAAACATTTTCTGTTCTTCTTTTATTACATGACCCTCGCAACTTTTCCAATTCTCAGCAGTCACATTAGCTAAAGCCTCTGGCAAAAGAATGTTTAGGTCAGACATTTTAAAAGTTTTAGTTTTCTCGGCTACAAACCCTTTAACTTGAGCCCATATTAACTCAATTGAATTACACTCAGTGGTATGGTCGCAGCCGCAATACAGTGACACCATTTAACATTTTTTTCTAATTCATCCACATCATAAAAGGCATCTGGTTAACCGACTAAACGTAATACCTGCTACTTCAGTTGCCATACTACGTCACAGGTGTACTCTTCAATTTAGCAACGGCTAATTCGTTGTATTTTCTAAAAGGTTTAGGGAACCTGTCTTTTTGGGCTCTTTACAATAGACAGATTACAAAATATTATACTATTTTATAAATCTAACAAAAAAATTGTGCTCATGCGATTACATGTACGAAGAGTGTAGTTTACGAATAAATGATAAAGTTTAACATACAATAATAAAAAAAACAACCGACTTCCAAAAAATACACTACAATGTGAAAAATAACTTTAATTTCGGAAGTCGGTGTCTTTGGATCTTTATTTTAGTTTTTTGCCACCGACTTCCGAAATTAAAGTTATTTTTCACATTGTAGTGTATTTTTTGGAAGTCGGTTGTTTTTTTTGTCAAAAAGTTTTTATTTTTCACTTTTTAGTGGGTTAGATAATAATTTATCGAAGTTACAATAGCCTAATGTCAACTGCTCATCACCTTTTACAAAATATTTCGTTTCCCGATGCAAGGAATTGAGGAGTTTATTGTTGAGTATTTCTCTTGGTAAAAACCAGAAGAACTGGAGCTGATGGTGAAGCCACCATCAGCTCCATTTCACCATATGCATTGTGACAAGCATAAATTGCTTAGCAACCAACGAAAGAGCATTGCTAGAGATGTCGCGATTACGCAACTTAAATTCAGTCTCAAATTGACGCATCAGCATGACTAGTAGGTAGTGGTTGCCCTATGAAAAACTTCAATCTTAATTGGGTATTATTTTTGTACGACCTGAATATTTTGGAATATTGAACCGTATGAAGTAAGCCCAACAAAAGGTAACTGCTGTAAATCGTTGAGGAATTCCCTCGACTGTCTATGGTCTCCATCATCAGACCTGTAATGGCATTTATAACCCATATGGGTGCAAAGTTCTCATCAATATAAATGAATTAAGTCCAAACACAAGGTAGCTACTGTAAACCGTTGAGGAGTTTCCTTAACTGTCTTTCATCTTCATCATCAGACCCCTAATGACTGTCACAACCCTTCAGGTGTAAAGTTCCCATAAATACAAATTAATCAAGCCCAAACACAAGGTACCTGCTGTAAAGCATTGAGGAATTCCCTCGACTGTCTTTCGGCTCCATCATCAGATCGATTCCAGACCTTCATTAAATTGTAGTTCTTTAAAATACTTAATGAAAAAATTAACAAACGCACTAGGCGCTCCTACGATTTTCGAAGGTTCCCCTCGATTTCTCCAGGATTCCATCATCAGATCCCCGTTACCTTATCATGGGACCACCCTTGAGGTATGTCCTTTCTAACAAAAAAAGAATCATCCAAATCGGTTCACCCAGGAAAGAGTTCTGAGCTAACACACATAAAAAAAAAAAAAAAAAAAAAAAAAAAAAAAAAACATACAGGCGAATTGAGAACCTCCTCCTTTTTTTGAAGTCGGTTAAAAAGAGGAAACTATCGTATAAATCGAAAATAACTTTAATTTTGTTGTAACGTATTTTTAAACAAGAAAGTGTCAACTATAAAAACTCTTTTTACGATTTGTTTACCTTTATTTAACTACCTACACCTTTCGAGTATAGATGATTTTTCCCAAATGTTAACAAGTAGGTAATAATTTTGTGTGTGCGTTAAAGTAATATAAATTATACAATCAAATTAGCAACCAGTTTGATTTTGTTTAGACTCTAGGAGCAGGACCAGCATGTTATCACGCATTCTTATCTAGGATAAATCCTCTAATTTGTAATATTATGCTTGTTTACAAAGTGTACCTACTTTTAATGAGTTTAAAATGTTCTTTTATTTAATTGCAATATATCACACGGTATTTTGTTGTAACATTTATCACAGTACCTACCCCATCTTTTATTTTTCTGGTTGTATCAAATATTGACTCTTGGTCAACGTCTGCTTTAGGCTTATCCAGTAGGTCCTAGAACAAAACATACTACTGAAAAGTGTTTCTAATTAATAAACAAAGTATACGTAAGTCTGCACTGTCTAGTACTTACGAGAACGGCCGCAGAAGATGTACTTGGCAACACTACGCAGTTGCTGTCGATGGCCACACTAGGCGAGACGGGTAAGTCCTACAATAAATACAAAATTCGTTACGGATAAATAGATTGGTAGGTAGTTATTATGTCGAAAACATTATGCGCCTAATTAAATTACTAATACGATTAGGTACTCACAGGAACAAATAGAGATGATATATTTGGCGACAATATATCACTGATATCAGCATTGGAAGGCGAAAACAATTTCTGTAAGAGAAAAATAAACTGTATCTAAATACAACAAACAAACACACAAAAACAACAAAAAAAACAAAACACAAAACAATACAACAAACAAAACAAAAACAAAAAGTATATGTATGTATGTATGTGTTTGTGTGTGTGTATATGTGTGTGTGTGTGTATGTGTGTATGTAAGGGTGTGTGGGTGTATATAGACAATTAGTTATTGAGAAAATTGCAAACATAGATATACAATTTTAATATAACATAATCTTATGGGAATAAAACAGAACGTCCTTTTATTTGAAGTTGGTTGGAAATACCTTTTTTGGATATCCTGTTCTATGAACTCGGCGAAGTCCACGTTTTGTATCGTACATGTCAGTCGTATCAAAATGCTCTGAACAAACCACACTAAATGAGGATGGATGCCATTGTGGTTCATTTCGGCTCAGTCTTACAGCAGCTACCCAATCATCTCTTATTAAAATATTCGTGGGAAACCTAAAACCATAATATTTCATAGTAAAATAGAAGGTAAACGAGCTAAAAATAAATATTTACCTTGACTTCAATTTATGTAACATAAAATCACGTGATTTAAAAAAGAACTTATAGTATCTCTAATTAATGATTTTTCTATGACTTTGCCTACAATTTAATTACCCATATTTTGGGCTATTAGAAATAAGAACTACTGGTAACACTCTCCCGACATTATCTGTTCCGAATAACCTCAAATTTGTGTTGGAATGCCAAAAAAATGTATAGTTTTGTGTGTACTTACGTGTGATACGATATTCCTTCAGACTTTTTGTTCACTTTCGTATTGTTTTTGCACCATTTAATTACACAGGACGGCATTTTGTAGGCAAACTTACTGCAACGCGGCGAAGCGGACACCCCGTGAGCGAGATACTGACGAAAATGAGCGTAGTTTGATGCATGTGTGTGCGTGAGCGCGTGTTTACATGGAGTAGCCGAGTGTTGCGGCTTATAGGCCGCGCGTTATCTACCTTTTCTCACTTATTTTACTAACTTTTTTTACTTACTAGACTCATCCTTCATGGGGATACCTCCCCACATACTCCAACTGAAGGCAACGAGATAAACGAGGTGTTGATGTGGTAAACTGTACATAGGCTCCGTTGTGATAGTTCGTTGGCCTGTTGTTCGTTGGTTATATGTCTCGTTGGCAGCAAGCTGTTTTGGTTCTCTTGCTGGTTGCTAAGCTGGCTCGGTTCTTGTTCTTCTGGTTTTGTGCTGCACTGTGGCTCCAATCCATCTCAGTATTGCTGGGCGGTAGCAAACTAAAAACAACAAGATTAAAAACATGATTATATACAAAATATTGCAGTTGATAAGTATGTGTGAGAACTAATTTTACTCCAAACAGTACTAAGTATCTAATTCGGTTTGTAAAGCCTTTAATTAAATGCAAAAAAAAAACACTTTTGAGTTATCTATGACATCTTCTTTAGTAATGTTTAGCATGGATTTAGTCACCATGCATATTAATGGGAAAATGTATTTGTTTCGATAATAATAATCTAATAGGTATATAAAAATCTCGTGTCACAGTGTTTGTTATCGAACTCCTCCGAAACGGCTTGACCGATTTTTATGTTTTTTTTTTTGTGTTTAGGTATTTGGTAGGTCTGAGAATAGGTAGTAAAGTATATTTCATACCGCTGCGGGTGAAACCGCGGGGCGAAGCAACTATACAGATAAATAATGTGAAAAATTACCTTCGTGGGAAATGATTTACCAACGATGAAGAGCTCAAGGCGGCAATAAATGCGCATTATTCAGAGAAAGAGGAAAGTTACTTTTTACAAGGTATCGAAAAGTTAATTTCGAGATGTGTGTCAATGTGTGATGCATTGAGGTAATGAGGGATTCATTGAAAGCCCCTCGTAATATGCTTGGCTGCATAGTGTGCGTTTTATACAAGATTTAAATTTAGTTGCATTCAGTTGTAGTATGTGGGGAGGTATTTTATTGTAACATTTTACACAGTACCCCATGAGTCTACTTTAGCCAGTCTGATACTTGGGGGCCTAGACAAAGTAACATTCGATTAGCGATGACGCTAGTAGAAAAGCCAAAAAATGTATGGGGTTGACATAAGCTATCGAAATGTCACGTAACCGTAGGTCAACGAATAGAAATTAGCAAGCAATGTTAACATCATTCGATTTTAAGAAACGAATCGACAGCGTCGAACGATTACTTATGTAGAGATGCGTAGCCAAGTGGCACTTTGTGACAAGGATTATCGCTAATTTTCGATTCGTATGATAGAAACATTAATGAAAGCGATAACGAGTGTAAAAATAGAATCGCTCCGAACCGAATGCCATTTGTCTAGGCCCTCTGGTTGAACTAATTGGGGCCTATTTCTAGTCCTTTAATAATTGTCTTTCATCTCTTATTGAAAAGATTTAAATTTTTCCTTACGTACCTACATGATATTTTCATAGATATTATTGTTATAGGTACTGTCATATTGCTAATATCTTTATAGTTCCCAGTCATTTAGTTAATATTATACATAAATAAAGACAACAAAGAACAGTGAACCCGCAGATTTTGTCTGTTTTCCAAAACATTAGTTTTGTTTTTCGTAAAAAATCGGAAAAATATCTGAATTTTGATGTCCGAAATCTCCACACGAATTACTATGGCGACGCATTTTATATGCGATACATGCCCCACTCCGAGTAGGAATTGTAGAGCTCTCAGCAGTCCGCAGTCCGCAGTCTCGAGTTCTCGACTAGATAACGACGCTGCAGCGTCATTAGCATGTTATCATTTAATTATCAGCGCGTGTTGTCGCAAACTACCGATCGCTAAATATTAAGGTGAAACCTCAGTTATAGCCCGCCAAATTCAAATTTTTGAAATTGAATAATATTATTCGATAAATATATAATTCCCACAGTCGAGAACCCCATTTTGATCAACATACCACGTAAAACAGAGCTGAATTTTGCAAAAAAACTCCGGCCGGCCTTGAGCTCAGCTCAATCATCGTGGTTGCTCTTGCTCTGTTGCTCTTGCTCTTGCTCAGTCGCACACGGGGTTTCGATGTGAGAGTACGTCGCTTTTTAGTGAAAAAATACGCGGCAAATAGTGGCGTGTGCGTCTGCGTACACAAGATCCCCGCACAGTGAGTGGTCGGAAGTCAGAAATTAAGTTTATACTTACAAGGTTTGTATTAAAATAGTAGATTTTTACTCCCGATTATTTGTGTCACTTATTTTTATTACAAGCCGGCTTCGTTGGTAGGTGTTGTCTCTTTCCGGTTCATAATTTTGTAATTGTTTTGTCGTGGTTTTTTTTATAGTTCTTAGGTAGGTTTTACCAAATTTTTTTTTTGGTTTTTTTATTTAAGTTCGACATATTCTTTTCGTCATGGGTGTCATTTTCATGGTTTTCGAGGTCGCTGATAACAGAACTGGGGCCAAAATCAAAATTCAAGAAAGCGCCAAAAAAAATATGCAAAGTTTTCATCTTGGGTATCATTTTCATGGGTTTCGAGGGCGCTGACAACGATAATGGGGTCAAAATTAAAATTCAAGATGGCGCCACAGAAAACTTGCAAAATTTTCGTCATGGGTGTTGATTTCAAGGTTTTCGAGGGTGCTAAAGCCGATGGTGAAGTCAAAATGTAAATGCTTGTACCTAGTTTCCGTACTGTCCATATTTATATTATGACATTGCCCGGTCGTGTTTGGGCTCGTAAGATTTGTTTTGACAAATAAGTACTATAGATCGAGATGGTGTCCAGGATCTCATGATGGAGCCAGAATGTAGACATAGGCGACTCTGAACGCCGAAAAGCAGTTTTTTTTTTTTTGCGTTTATTTTATTAGGTGCATGCGTGTTGTGTGCTCGAGATCGTTAATAAGTATCTACTTATTAAACAAGTAATAATTGTTTCTGTACTATTGGATTTTTTTTACAGAAAAATGAGTACGGTCAAAAGCAAAAAATACATCGCTGACAAAGATGCTTGGCTCAACGCTGGTCCTGCTCCACAGGGGGGCATAAATTAATTGATTAACATTCGAAAATATTGTTGGAGCTGCTGAAGATTGTAAAAACAACAACATCTTTGCATTGTATAAATTCAATTTCTTAACAATGTATAATTGCATAGCACATGTGTGAGCACTATGTACCTACTATAAAGCCACCATTTACTAGGCTCGTCTTTCGTTGACTTGAATGTGCCCTGACGGCTGAGAGTATGTCATGCTCACTTAAATGTTTCGCTGGTGGTGGCGTGTGTGTTGGATCATTAAGTTCCCTTCAAAATGGTTGAGCTGAATGGTGCTGATCCATGCGTCATGTTCGTGAACGGGCGCCCTCAGTAGGGACTGGTCAACTCTTGGCTGCCACGGCTTATTTTAATTTAAATTTTTGAATTGTTTTTTTATCTTTTTTATTACGGATACTTTAAACGTGCACGTCTTTCTACATCGTTCTCACATTTTTAATTTGAACATGAATGATGTAAACAATTTGTTTTTTGTAACTATATATTGATTTAAAAGAGTGTCCATGGAGTTTCTTGCCCGTTCTTCTCCATAGGTACCTACTACGCTTTGGAATGGGCAACTAGCTTAATTTTTCTGACTGACTGACCCTTTGACAATTCAAAAGTGCCTGTAATTGGTTTATTTGAAATAAATGCTTTGAGTTTGAGTTTGAGTTTGAGTTTTACAATGGCCACTTCGCCAGCCATAAACGCGTGCATTGGACTCAAAAACGAAAAAGGTGAGGAGTAATAATAATATAATAATAATATCTTTATTGTTCTCTCATAAACATACAGTACAAAGTCAAGATAACACATATTAGAGACTGGTGTCTGTTGTAGGTAAAACCTGTATTACAGATCACCAGGCTTACCCTCCATAGGACAACTCACAATAGACCTATAACTGTTTTAAATGAACATACAGGTTGCACATAATAAAATACTATTACAAATTAATAATAACAAAAGCGAAAAAAAAAACAAATGGAAGGGAATATTAAAAATTAAAGTAAAACAATTCTGATGGCAAAGGTGGCTTCATATTGATTTGGGAGTGAGTATAAGTGGGTGTGGGTCGATGAGAGTGAGTGTGTGGGTGTGTGAGGGTGTGTGTGTGTGTCTGTGTTTGGTGTAATGGGTATGTGTGTGTTAATTGTATATCGTTCTATGCTAGAAAACTTCACCTTAGGGGTTTTAATAAGCGTTCTGTTGCATTGTAATCAAATCTGTTGGAGTGTGAGAACCTTACCTAGATTTTTACAAGCTTTTATTTAACTTACAATGTATGTATGTATGTTTGTTCTGGTGGAATTTTGTAACTGAATTTTACGTTTAGAAGTGTTTGTACAAACCTACTTACAGAATTAAAATCATTTATCATTTATAATTACCATAAAAATTATGTAAAGTATACCACAAAGGATATGTTTACAATTATTCCGAGGCAATAATAAAAAATATTGTATACTTACATAAGTAGCTTAATAAACAAAAACCAAAAAATGCTAGACTCATGTTTCGTTCAATTTTGATAACAATAAAGTGTAGATTTTCTAAACATACTTCAATTTATATTAATTTCAAATGTTTAAACTACAATTCGTAGTTTTTACATGTTCAAAATGTCGTCTGTTAATTTAGGAAACAAAAAACATAAAAGTTACTCAAATCCGCCATACATTATTTCTGTGGACGCGGCGCGGTGTTGAATAAAATACGCGACGTACTATATCGCTCCGTAGTGTGAGTATTTGTTCGATGCTTGATACCTTTACCTAATATAATGAAACAAATATATAAAGTATTATGAACTATATAGTTTAGTAGAAACAGTTACAACAAAAAAAAAAATTAAGCGCTCGGCTCGGGATTCGGGAACTCATTCAGTCGACCACGGGAGCTCAGAGAGAGGTCACGTCTCATTACGGAGCTACGCGCAGGCAACACAAAATCGCAATCTATCGTCTAAGTAAGCATATCTGCTGCAAACAGCTAAAATAAGGTAAGTCTTATTACGCATATCTAACATTAACTTTGTATTTTTTCTACTGTTCAAAACATATTTATTTAGGTAGGTACCTATCTAATATTTTTTATAATTGTTTTTAGAAAAAATGGGTAAGCGTAAGGAAAGATATTATAAGAAGAAAAGTGGCGCTCTTTTCCGAAAAAAAAACGTTCTTCGTAACATGTACGTATTTCAATTTTGTGTTATTTTTTTCTATATATTTCATTCATTTTAAAATCCAAGATGGCGGATGAAAACTTTTCCCAAATATTCGATATGGGTATCATTATCGTTTAATAGGTTTTTGGGGGTGCCGATTGCAAAGACATCTTTACATAGTATAAAACAAAGTCGCTTTATTGTCTGTAGGCTTCTTCGATCAATAATAGTATTGATCGAAGGTACGCTTAGATCTTTTGAACTACGCAACGGATTATAATGCGGTTTTCATCAACAGTGATTCAAGAGCAAAGTTTATATGTATAATACATGCATATTATAGTACATAAAAGCCGAGAATTTCATGGATTTGTTATGTGATGTCGCTTACATTGCAATCGCTGGCTAAACCTTACGAGATAGATCAAAATAATGTACTTACTACGGAAATGTATATCTTAAAAATCTCCGCGATGCTATATGACTATCTCCTAAGGATAACCCACAGAACCTAACCATTTTTATCTTTTACAAAAGCAAAAAAAAAATGGGTTATTTACGAAGCCTTATCCAATTAACTACGTTATATACATTGTGCATTTAATGTAGATCAAAATTGGCTTTTACAGCATATCATTAAAAAATTTGGAAAATCCAAAAGTGCACGACTCATAATGCTCATTTAATTATGAAATATAAAAAAAAAAAAAAAACTTAAGTCGTTCAAAATTAATTGCCGAAAAAACAGCTGTAGTAGGAAGAAGGTACTGCACAAGCGCCCCTGGTGGAATAAATGTACATAATATCTATAGATATATCACCATCCATGTTAATTTTACATGGATATATACTATAGATGTACAGTCTTGTAGTTTTCGTTTTTTATTCATTGCAATTAAACGACACTGAATTAATGAATCATTCGCATTCAGTGACCTACAATCGTCGATTAGAATTTAAAAAAAAAAAAAAACTCAAATAATGGATTTTTTCATAAGTTACAGTGTTTCCGGGTTTCACACATGACGGACAGGATTTTTTTTTGACCTATTTTGGTGTTTTTTTCCAATTCTATTGCAGTAAATCAATTTATAATAAGTATGAAATTAATCTCCATTAAATTATCTCGACAATAGTATGCAAAATATCTTGATTCCGTGAACTAACAAGGCTATAATAATAAAAATAGCCGCCAAAATGAGGCGAAAAAAAATTATCGATCGTAAAGCACTCTCTGATGCTTCGCATCGTGAGTCGTGCAATTAAGTAATATCTTAAAAGTTGTCAGAGATATAAAATGGGGGGGCAGACCGGCCGTCAGGCTGTTAGTCCGTCAGGCAGCGGCCAGGGCGGGCCTTTGAAAATGGCAAAAAGTGAAAAAAATATATAGTGAGGTGTAACCCATTTGAAACGGAAGAGAATCCCTTCCACTTCCCGACCTCAGATCGTCCGTGAATTATTTTTCCTTTCATTTTTGTTATACCTACTCTTCCTTTTCCAATGGGTTTGGTCCTAGTATTTTTTTTTTGGTTTCCAAAATTATCGACCCTGGTTTATATAAATCAATCCAATATGTTAGTTATTAGTAACATAATTATCGACCCTGCACCCTAATTACGTCACGCACTATCTATCACAATCTGAATCATTTTGAAGCCTATTGCTAATCCATTGCTTCATATGTTCGAATTTTTTTGTCGGTTATAGAACGTAAATAACGCAATGAATGTTGTTGAACTGTCAAAATGAAACCCATTCCTACTGTTAGTGTGTTACGTAATTAACCCGCTGGTCTATATAAATCAATCCAATATGTTACTTATTAGTGACTGCCTCGTTGGTCTAGTGGTCGCAAGCGCTACTGCTGAGCATGAGGTCTCGGGTTCGATTCCCGGGTCGGGCAAAGTGTTATTGGGTTTTTCCATCTGGAATTTCTAAGTAGCTGCCCGGAGTCTGGATTTGTGCCCGGTTGATGGCAATAGGCCCTATTGCGTGGGACTTAAACATAACTGGCGAAATGTGGGTGTACTATAGGTACACCTCTGCCTAACCCTTCGGGGAATACAGGCGTTATGTTATGTTATATTAGTAACATAATATTATTAATCACTCCACACTGACACCATATTAGTATCTACATTGCACCCGTGCGAAGCCGGGGCGGGTCGCTAGTTAATTTTAAAATCCAAGATGGCAGATGCAACTACTTCTCAAATATTCTAATCTATGTGGTGCTGTTAGATTTGTTTACTATTTAGTTCTAAGTTATGCTTTATAATATTCAAAATGTTGGTCTTTACAACAAGTTGTTTTTTATTTAATTGTAGTTTCATTTCTGCAAATCTACAAAATGAAACTGGATCAACCAACGGTGTAAGTTAAATTGAGTACCTATACTTTTTTCTTGCCGGTGTTTGCAGGTTGAAATGGCATCACGTGGTCAAGTATTTCTGTAATATTTAAAACTACCAATATATTTTTTGTCTGTTCACAGCATTTTAACTGTTAGGTAGTTAAACTTAAATTAATTTTGAACGAAATTGTATGCGGGAATTTCTGAGAATACGCGAGAATTTTCCAGAAGAAGCGCGACCTGTTATTTGGCGAGTTTGTACGTTACACTATTGATATAAAATCTAATAAGCTCTGTAAAAAAAATTCGCTTCCATTCCATTCCGCGGTGGTGTAAATTGAGCCTTACTTCCTAACTACCTACCCAGGAAAATTCCCGCCGCGCACTCAACAACGCCAATAGGTATATCATTGCAATCGGATGAATAGGCTTTTTATACAATGAAAGGTCAGTCTTATACAGGAAATGTATAACTTGTTATGTCGTCGTGCGTACATAGGAACGCATAAAGCACAAAGAAACATTACTTACTTTTTTATAATCTAGATTATTAGATTTTATTTGCGAATTAAGTACATCTAAAGAAACAATATTCGTCTTTTCAAGTCACTAAACACAAACACAACAACTCAAAATGTTCGAATCCTGAGTTACCTAGTTTTTTCGTGCAACCACAAACGGCCTCAAGACAACTTGTGATTGTTTGCGAGACGACCGCGACGCACACAACTAGCGAGCCGTAGTAAATACCTACTTACCGCCCGTCTAATTCGCTCGGCGCAGTCTAGAGGCTGTATAAGAAGTTTTGCCGATTTCGCTGATTTACGTGATTTTACAGTTAAGGGGGAAGCGCCAGGGTAGCCCGCGAAATTCAAATTTTGTTACGTTTTTTGCAATTTTAAGGTCACTGTCAGGTTGTAATTTGATTAAAATCTTTGATTCGCGACCGTAACAAATATGGCTAAAATGGAATCACGGTTGCGGGAGGAACCGACACAGGTCTGTTACTGACAAAGGCCGCGGGAATTATGTTATTTGGGCAATCGGCGAACTTTCTTATAGAAACAACTTTTCAGATGATAATAATATAATAAACTTTTAGTACATGTTGTCGAATGAACAAGGTAGGAGAGTCTACTAAAACTATCTTACATGCTACGCGGCCGGAGCGGCGCCTACGTACACGCACACACTTACACATATGCACTACCGACACACACTATAACACCCCCCGCACTAGTTCGAAGCCCTTTCTTCTCCCAAGAAAAAGGGTTGAGTGCGGCCTCCGTCTGTTGCTTGGGCTACTGACGTTTCCTGGTTCCTCTTATGTCTTTTTATTAAATATAATATTCCAGCAACCAATCCAATAATACACAGTACCGTATATAAAGGTACGGTCCAATAGTGATAACTTTTATCTTGCAGGACATCCAGGTTTAGAATATTCTCCTTTTCAATTAAATTCTGTAACTTATTTATTTGTTCCAGTGGGACATTTTCCAATAACAACGGCTTATCTTTATTTTCAATGTTGATTTTAAATACCGGAAATGACAAAAGCTTTATAGGTGTACCTTTTATCTCATTTTTGTAATTCTTTATGTGGTTTAATTTTGTAGAGACAGTGCATCCCTCAGGCACCTCAAATAAGTAAGTGCCGAGTAAAGATTGGTACTCTTCCCGATCGCACCTATACTCGATCCTTGTTTCTTTTATAAATGACAGAATATAATGAAAATCGTCCAGCTTTTGAATTATTTCTGTTCCGGCTTTAAATTGTACCAAGCTGCAGCTGCTGCATATTTCTTGTTTCAATATCAGCTGGTAAATGCAATCGTTTGGCTTCGAAGTGGCTATAAGGTCGACTTCTGGGCAATAGTATATTTCCTGGAACCTTTTACATTCTCCATCCATATAGTGATAATTATTACTATTCATTGCCAGATAAGGTTTAGGTGGAATTAATATTGTATTGTTAAATGTTGGAGTAGAAAATAGATGATAATAAGTGAAAGTATCTAAATGCATAATAGGGAACTTCAGAACAAATACAATTACATTATCTACATAGTAGGAACCACACTCAATAATATCATAATAGTCTCTTATCTCAGTGTTCTCATGTACAAGCAACTCAGAAGGTTCATATTGGTTTCGTAGAATATTAAACATGAAGTTAATATTTTGTGAACTGATTACACTGTGATGAGTTACTGATAATTTGGAAAAACTCAAAGCATTTTCTAGTGATGTAATACAATTCAAAATATTTTGTAAATTGATTTTTAACAAATTAAACAAACTGTTAATTTTAATAAAATCACTTAACCTAAAATTAGTCATATTAACATTAGACATGATCTCATTTAATTTAATATGTATTTTGAACTCATTTGATACAATAGTAGACAAGGTCATATTGAAAGTTTGCAAAATTTGTTTATTCAAGGTAATTCCAGCATTATATTTATCTTTCAAACTATTCTGGTTATTTTGCAAAATGTTTATGGCTTTACTATAAAATAATGCGTCTTCGTGATCGAGATTACCGGTGATACCTTTTATGATGGAACCCAAACCATTGATAAGTCCGCGTTTATTTCTTGGGTGTTTATACATAGTGTTGAACTTATCATAAATTGTTTCTAACATGCTAATAAGGATCTGATTAATAACTAATGAAGTATCGCTAAAATAAATTGGATCGGCTGATTTTATGTACTCAATATAAGTATCTAAATAGACTTCTATTTTTCTAATACTATCTTTAATCCTATCTAACTCGTAATAATGTATGAACGCATGTTCAGTTTTAATAAACTTAGTACTACCTAACTTAAAGGGGAGTATCCCAGGATTGTCCACCAACTTCGTAGTCACGATTAGTTCAGTCCGGATTAATATCGGAATCCTGCAACAAGACATTTTGATATCTCAGAGGCTTCTTCACGATACGTTTGTGGTGGACAATGTTCTTGTCGTCTATGACCTTTAAACTTAAATTTTTCTTAACTCTACGACCTAAGTAACGAGGTTTTGTCTTATGCCTAACGGCTAGCGGGTTTTTTATATATAATGCCTTTCCTTCTTCGTAAGAAATGGGCTCTTCCCGGTCTTTATTAGCATTCTGTATAGTTTTAGTCCGGTTACAGAGTAGTTTTTTGTTTATTTCATTGTATAATTGTTTGGTAATTTCCTTGTGCCTAACTACATAGTTTTGAAGATAAGTAGCTTCTACATTTATATCAAATGGGTCACGACTATTTGAATGCCCATTAATAACATCAATAGGTTTTTGTGTAGTTACTGAGTGAATACTATTATTATATCCTATAACAGCATATAGCATTAGTTGGTTAGTGGATAAGGTAGATTGAGTAACAGATAACACACGGATGTGTTCTAATATAGTAGAATGGAATCTTTCAATAGCTCCATTTGACTGAGGACTGTTTACACTGATAAAATGTAACTTAATTTTGTGTAGGCTTGCAAACTCTTGTACAGGTAAATTTTTAAATTCAGTTCCTTGATCTGCGGTAATACTAATTGGTACTCCGTGGTGTGAAATAAAGATAGACAATGCATTTATCACATTTATTCCTGTTACTGACTCTAGAGGATATGCTTGGGCATATTTAGAAAATACATCGATAATTGTTAAGAATTTTTGTCGATTTACGGTAAGAGTATCAATATGCAATACCTCAAAAGGTTTTTCAGGTATAGGAACTATCTGAAAGTTTTGTTTATTTGGATTTCTCTCGTATTTACAAGTTTGACAAATGTTACAATTATTTACGAATTCCGTGACTTGATTTTTTAAATTAGGCCAATAATACTGTAATTTAATTCTTTGTTCAACTTCTTGAATTCCACGATGATTACTTTTACCTTCGTGGTAGTTCTTAACTATTAAGTATTGTTTATCTGGACAGGTTACATCTTCGGTTTTAGACTTACAAAAAAACAATTTATACGCGGAATTTTGAAATACCCTTTGCAGTGTACTTGTAATTAACGGAATAAACTTAACATCTGATAGATATATACCATATTTAATATTTGGTGTTAGGTGTTCTTTGAATAAAGTAACAATACTTTTTTCTAAATCATTTTCATTTATTTGAGCTAATATTCTTTTTTTTCCGGGAAAGATAATAACGGTTTTAGTATTTGTGGGCGAATGATGTACGAAATCTAAAAATAGCTGATTATCAAAGGTGTTTACATTTTTATCAGAGATAGGAATTTCTAGGACAGGGTTTTCTAATTCAGTATGGATTGTGCTATGGTTATCGATTTGAGTATTAGGTTTCCTTTTTGACTGATTCACAAACATTGATAACGGTAAGTCATCTTCATCACTATAAGACGTAGATTCAATTTCATTATTATGTATTTCAACTCTAGATAGAGCGTCGGCATTTGTATTACTTTTTCCTTTTTGATATATGATGTTATATTCAAATTCCTCTAAACGCAATCTCCACCTCGTTAAACGACTATTGGGTTCTTTTATATTCATCAAATACTGTAAAGGTTTGTGATCTGTGATAATGTAAAACTTCCTTCCGTATAAATACGGTCGGAAATACTTGGTGGCCCATACAATAGCCAGCAGCTCTTTTTCTATGGTGCTGTATTTTGTTTCGGTATCGTTTAGAGTCCGCGATGCGTACGCAATCGGCTTATCAGCTCCTATAGGCCCTTGTGATAATATGGCACCCAGGGCAACGTTTGAGGCGTCAGTACGTAAATTAAAATCCTTTTCAAAGTTAGGATATTGAAGAATAGGATCATTAATAAGTAAATTTTGACAATGTTTAAAACAATTAACGTATTCAGGGGTAAGTTGAATTTTAGCTCCTTTTTTTAAACAAGATGTTAGTGGTTTAACAAGATGGGCAAAATTCGGTATGAACTTCCGATAGTAACCAACTAAACCAAGGAACGACTTAATTTCTTTGGTAGTTTGTGGTATAGGAAATTGTTGTATAACTTGAATTTTTTTTGGATCCGGTTTTACGCCATCGGCTGTTACAATATGACCTAGGAAAGGAGTTTCCCTTTTAAAAAAATCGGTTTTGTCAAGCTGTATTTTAAAATTAGATTCTCTAAGGCGTTGGAAAACGGCTTCTAAATTAAGGATATGTTCTTGTAATGATGAACTGTATACTATGATGTCATCCATATAAACTGTCACATTTTTGAGCCCACGCAAAACATTATCCATGACCCGTTGAAAAGTCGATGGAGCATTTTTTAAGCCAAAAGGCATGCGTAAAAATTCGTAGTGACCACGATAACCGTCATCAATACTAAAAGCGGTTTTTGGGATGTCCTTGGGATGTAATTCGATCTGATGAAACCCCGATTTTAGATCTAAAACAGTGAAATACTGACTTTTACCTAATTTATCTAAAATGTCACTGATATTAGGAATTGGGTACCTATCACTCACAGTTTTCTCGTTAAGTTTCCTAAAATCAATCACCAAACGCCATTTTGTTTTGCCAGAGGCGTCTAGTTTTTTCGGTACAATCCAAATAGGTGAAGACCAAGGGCTATTTGAAGGTCTTATAATTTTTTGACGTAACATTTCAGTTATTTGTTTTTCTACTTCCTGTTTGTGAACATGAGGATACCTGTAGGATCGTGTAAAAATAGGAAGGTCATCTTTAGTATTTATCTGATGTTTAATCTGGTTAGTAAAAGTTAAAGGACTATTTTCGGTGTAAAATATGTCATTGTAACTGCGGCATAGTTTTAGTAAATTAAACTTTTCTTCCGAATTTAAATGATCAGTGCGAACCAAAGACTCAATATCTTGTTCATTTTCATTTATCGATTCAAAATTAAATATATCAAAATTATTGTAAAGTGTCTGCGCCTTAAGTGGCGAAACTAAGCTTACGATGATATCATTCTTAGTAGGATTCACTATCTCAAGGTATGCGTAACCCGACTCCGACTGTGTTATCGTCGCGGGAATATAACAATTGTTTATGTAAGTCTCGGGCAAGAATATATCATCACGCTGAATATTAACCGGTACTTTTACACATTTCGTCGAATTTGACCTAACTAAAGCTTCAAAAAGATTATTCATTCCGGAATTCAGAACTTTAATAGGTATTTCCGCGTTCGGCGTAATTAACTTTTTATTGTGGAGGTCAACGTTTGCTTTCAATTTTTCCAGCATTCTATAACCAATTAAACCATCAAACACATTATGAAATTTATAAATATAAAACTTCGAAGGGCATTTTTCATTGAATTCAGGAAAGCTTGGTATTTCTAACGAGTAGTTATTGTCAGTGGTACAATTTAAGTTTGTTACAGAAAACGGTTCATAAATTAAGGGTGTATTTTGGAAATGTTTTTCAATTACTTCCGGAGACAAAAAGGACTGATTGGCACCAGTATCAATTAATAATTTAAGGGGTGGCTCATTAATTTCGATAAAAGGCAATTGTCTTTTCGTATGAATATTTATTTCAGTTAAGTTTCGGGTTTGGCACTCGAACCCTGGTGAAAATTTGGATCATTCTGTGTAGGCCAATATTGTGTTTCGTCATAACTGAGTTCATTATTTCCATTATTATTCTCATGGGAATAACTTGCATACGGATCATTCTTATCAGTGCAAGGTACGTCGCAACTGTGCTCGACGTGGGGGTTGTTTGGGTTAGTCTCGAGCATGTGCAATTCTTCGAACTGATTGCACATTGCTGCTTCGGGATACTGTGTACTATGATAATTGGGTACTGATGGTCTTAATGGAATATGTGCGGAATTATAGGATATTCCACTCATAGGTACAGGTTTAGATTGGGTATTCGGTTTATTGTCAGTATTAGAGTTATTAAAGTTTTGTTGCAACGGTCGGTATGGGTTCTGTGGTCTATTAAAATAAGGTTTCGATGCGACAAAATTATTATTGTTATTCCTGTTAAAATAAGGTGTAAACGGTTTGAGAGGTTGCGAGTTATTGAACTTGAAATTTTGATGAGGTTGTAAGGGTTTGTTTAAATTTGGAAAAGGCAAATTTCTAGAATTATTATTATTATTCTGGAAAGGCTTGTTGTTATTAACCATTGAAAAATTGTTACTTTTCTGTACATACCTAATATTTTCTTCCTCTTTAATATAATTAAGGGCTGTGGGCAAATCTACAGGGCGCATGGCTCTTATAGTTGTGCCAAAAGGTTCCTTAAGCCCTGCTAGAAAAGTTTTAAGGGTTTGAGCTTGGAAAAAACTCCTTTTGCAATCCTTTACAGCCTCAACTGTTTCGTGAAGGTTTACGTAATTAATAATAGTGTTTAAAATGTTCATGCAGCGGTTGTAATATTCCTGAGCGGATTCATTTTCCTGCTTCATATTAACTAAATCTCGGTTTAGCGAATTTTCATCCCTTTGGTCCCCAAAATTTTTTAGCAATACGGTTTTGATATGTTCCCATGATGAAACACCGTTAATATTAACTATTTCCTCGGCTTTGCCTTCCAATTTGTTTAAAATATTGTGTAAAATAAGGGAATTGTTAAAACAATCTGAAGTAGTTCTGTCATAAAATTGTGTTAATATAGTTTCGGATGTTTGTATAAATCTGTGTAATTGATTTGGGTTCCCGTCATAGTTAGGGATAATCATTAAAGCGGTTTTGATAGAAGATAATTTTTGTAAATCCATTTTGCAAAATATATTACCTAATCACCTTGTGATATTTTCTATACAACGACAACACACACAAATACACAGTATAAACAACAAAATTCGATCAAAATTAACAATTGAGATCTCTCCCTTCAATACAAAAATAAACAGAACAAAAATTATTACTTTTTTTTTCTGAAGTTCTCCGAAAAAAAATACAATAATAAATATTAAATCCACCAACAATCAAAAGAATCTGGACTTACGATGTGATGAAGGCCCAGGTCCACAACTTCATGATTGAAGCCACTTCCGTTCTTCTCGCCGAAAACCACAGTAGGAACACGGTTTCAAATGTTGAGAAAAGTCTTTGTTTTTGATTTTTGAAAAACGCTGTTTTTCTTCAACTTTATCCTATTGACTGCGCCAATTATGTTATTTGGGCAATCGGCGAACTTTCTTATAGAAACAACTTTTCAGATGATAATAATATAATAAACTTTTAGTACATGTTGTCGAATGAACAAGGTAGGAGAGTCTACTAAAACTATCTTACATGCTACGCGGCCGGAGCGGCGCCTACGTACACGCACACACTTACACATATGCACTACCGACACACACTATAACACGGGCGAACTGGTGACAGTCATTTACTTCCACATGCGAAAAAAGAGAGCGCAACAATGCGCTGTAACCAGAATAAAACAACGTAAGCTCCAAATCAAAAACAAAATGTTTAAAAATAAATTAAGCTACGTATTAAAAATATTTTCAGCAAAAGTTTTCAAGGACCTAATACGCACATTTTGAATGTAATTTTGCAACGAAATTAGTTAGGTTTTTAGAATTACAGAAAAAGATATAAAAAAGTATAGGTCTTTTCGGAATTAAATTCCATCGAGGAAATTTAACCCAATTGCGTTTTCCTTCAGTCAGAGTATTAATCAAATAGTGAATAAACATATATCCAAAAAAAATATCCATACATGCTGTAATAGTGTAATAAATGGTTACGAAAAAGACCCCAATTTATTGCTGATTCTAATGATTATAATTCTGTAAAGCCATATTTGTTACGGTCGCAAATCATATTTTAATCAAAATACAACCTGACAGTGACCTGCAAATTGCAAAAACCGTAAGAAAATTTGAATTTCGCGGGCTACCCTGAAGGTTCCGCATTTTTTCCGTATTTTTATAAGTTTATTATGGTTTTATTGCACAACTTGAAAGATCATTTCAATTATGATCTAAGGAATGGGCAACTTTTATAATTTTATTATTAAATTTTGATTAATCGACCTCAAACCGTGTTTTGTGATTTTTTGCAGTAAGTGGTTTAGAATATCACATATTTACGAATCCTTTCAAAGTCTAAATGGTATGAAAAAATTACAATGATTGTTGTGAAAGTCGTTACAATGTATGCATCACTTTTTACGACTTTCATATTTATGAAAACGTTGAGTAAAAAAATATTTGAATAGTCCAATTTTACAGAAATTGGGCAAAGTGGTATTGCTTTTGATTTCGGCTACTTAGAACTCTCGTACAAAAAAATTGCCAGACCGGACTTAGCAAGACCAGAAACGAAAAGAAAATCGCATTTTGTCCCTTCTGTCATTAAATATAAAAACCACAATTACAACCTAATAATTGCCTACAAAATTACTCCCGTCTCAACCAACCACATCCAACTCCAGTAACTATGTAAGAATAATGTAAGTTTTTTTTTTCATTTATCATTATTTCAGACGTATTTTTAACAATATTAAACATGCTAAAACATTAAAAAATATTTTTATTCTATTTCATGAAGTGTGTTACAAATACCAACTGACATCTTTATCGAAAGAGGCAGCCCTGGCAATTCACAATAACCACGCGCGCGCGCTGCAACGCAAAACTCACTTTACGCCTGTAAAGTTAGGTACATTTTCCTTCGCAGCGTCTAGCGACTCGAAAGTGAAGGCTATTATAGCAGCAGGTATTGAAAATTTTGTATTGGAGTGATTTATGGTAATCTGTGCCCGCTCCGTAAAGGCGCGTTCAGACTGCCGCGACACGCGACACAAATCGCACGCGATACAAAGGCTCCGCGTGTCGCGCGACGTGCGGTGTCTTTGTGTCGCGCGCAATTCGCGTCGAGTGTCGCGCTTCTTTGCAGGAGCCTTAACAGCGTGACGACGACGGGTGAATTGTCCATTTGCAATTTGAACATATTTACATCATATTATGCTGATATTCGGGTTTAGACAGTATTTATCTAAGTTCCTGCATATTTTTTTTTAAACCTACCAAAAATGAAGTTTGAGTGAATTGTATTTCGCACATTTTTTACAGCGTAAATGACATGTTTTCATATTGTTTTTTCTATATTATTACCCAACAATATTGGTAAAATAGTTTTTGCAGAAACACATTGCACATTATCAAGTTACAAATTATCGAAAAAAAAATGGAAAAACATTAAATTTTCATTCATTATTTTAGGAATTACGGAACATCCAAATTTATCATAGTTTTCCGATAGCTGAGCTAGTAGTGCCATCTCGCGTCAAGCAAATATCAATGTTTGCGTGATCGTACTGCTTACGCACGGTAGCTGTGTTTATCGCTGCACTCTTCACTCCTACTAGAGCAACGCGGGGACGGGAGTCCCTGGCGGGGGGTTGTTGTTAGTGTCACGATTTACTTTACATTGCTTTCACAGCTGTGCTGTGCGTGCGTGCTTATTAATGTTTGCAAATTGTATTGTAATATTTTTCTGCCACTATTAATCTGTGCTATGAACTTGGATTTAGATTTAGCCTTTTGAATAATTTGGAACCGAGTAACCTACATTCTTACGACCTTTGTTTTGTTCACGGACTTTGAAATTTATTTACGAATTAGTGGTTTGGTTGCCTTGTCGACATGGACTCCGAACGTTGTGATCATGTATCTCATAGTAAGTACAAGCCAATTATATAATTATTATGTTACCTTCTTAGCTATTTATTGTTTACATATTTTTAATTCGACCCAAGAAAATGAGGGTATTATTTTATGGTCCGAGTTTTATACTAGTAGGTAGTGTAGGTACCTACCTAAGTATCTTTTGTATAAATTAGTATTTACCTAGGTACTTACCTATTATGTGTCTAAAGTGCCTCGGCGAGTGATGACTGACGATACTACAGTAGGTACCTACAACAGTAAAGAGGAGCTGCCAAAATATTCTAAATTACTAGTTGCGCCCCGCGGTTTCACCCGCAGCGGTATGAAATAATTATACTTTACGATCTATTCTCAGAGCTACCAAAAAAATTAATAAAAATTGAATTATTATTATACACAAAAAAAAACATAAAATTCGGTCAAGCCGTTTCGGAGGAGTTCGATAACGAAGACTGTGACACGAGATTTTTATATACTAAAAGAATAAACATGACTACATATCAAGCTATAAATTTCCAGTGTAAGTTGATCTCGCATTGTAAAGGATTTCCGTACAATGAGAGGTCAGCTTATAGCTTTTGTTATTGTACGTTACACAATTAACATAAAGTTCATTATCGCACCTTTAGAATTGAAGTGGCTTAACTCAAAATTTTAAGAAAATGCCTTTTATACATTGAACGACATATAAAGTTATAACAGACTATTTTAGTCCAGAAAAGGATAGGATAGGAGGATAATCGAAAACCTAAAAATGGACAGTTCTTCAATTACATATTTGGCGATTACCAAAGAACAAGAATTTTAGATTAAGCCACTTCAATTCTAAAGGTGCGTCATGCTTTGACTTAATTTCGTGACAAAAATTAGCTTCCATTCCAATCCGCGGCAGTGTCTATTGAGGCTAGCCGGTATAGTCACAAGCTTGTAAGTACCTATCATAGCGCAGTTGTATAGTAAAAGCTTTGTCTATATTGTCTTGTCGCTGTTGCATTTATTTACTCATAAGAGTCATACATAAGTGACCGAGAGGGCCGGATGTAGGTAATTAACTCAAGGACACTGCTCGCTTCTCTTTACTGTTACTTGTACTGTGTCTGTCCCGTTGTCCGGCTCACCCAGTGTAGGGTGACCATACGACCGGATTTGTCTAGACATGTGCGGCTTTAAGGCCTCGGGCCGGTATTGCTCGGACTTTTTTGTGAAATTCCAATTAAACAAAACATTGATAAAACTAAAATGAAAAGTTCAAAGTCGTTCTATTTTATTTAATAATTCTGGGATTTTATTTTGGACTTTGGTGACCCTTACCCTGGGGAGGTAGCTCCGATATTAATTTGATAACTGGCTAATCTTTTTAAAACGACTGGATTTATTCGGATACAGCTCGTGTCGACACGCAGAACTAGTAAGTAAATCGTCTTCATTAAAACTGCATAAATATTTACAGAGCCACGACGATCATTTAAAAAACGCTTGTGGCCATCAGCTCGCAGACGGAAATACGCGATAAACAATAAAGAAAAGCGTCCTTTGAGGTGAGTACTCGAGAATATGTAATATACTAGTTATCAGGGGTATAGGTAGGATCAAAACTGATTGTCTTTGGAGAATAATTTTACACTATTTATGTAAAAATATATTATATTATTTACACCTTATTACCACGTACTGAATTAAAATAAATAGAAAATATTTTTGTAATTACAATGATATCACAATCATTATGTTAGCTTGCTTTAAAATAAGTCAAAATCATAAAGAACTGCCGCGGGGTAATTACGTGACACACTAACAGTAGGAATGCGTTTCATTTTGACAGTTCAACAACATTCATTGCGTTATTTACGTTGTTGAGCAGACACATTATTCGAACATATGAAGCAATGGATTAGGAATAGGTTTCAAAATGATTCAAATTGTGATAGTGTGTTACGTAATTAGGGTGGTGGTCTTTTTTTTGCATGTTTGTTTACGCACAACATGTCTGTCTATAATTACATCGCCAAATAGACTGTTTTATTTCATAAAAAACTTATCAGACTTACAAAGGAATGTCAATGTGTACACTTTTTTTTTCGATTATTCTTAGATATATGCAAAGGTATCTTGAGTTATTATTTTGTATCAGAATTACTTTCAAATGTTTATTAACTTTATGTACAGTATGCAGTGTAAAATAAAATAAAATTTATTATTTTTTAGATTAACTAGGTAATTTGGCTGTAACACTGCATCGAGCTCAGCACATTTCGTATAGTGTCGCATTTTCTTTGTTGATGTGATTTTAATATTATTTAAGTATACAATAAAACTTCATGCCGCTTGACAACGGTTGACAATTATCATCGTATGCATGGTACTGTAGATAACCTCTGGGAACAAGTCAAACCTTATAATTCAGCCTGTTTAGTGTGTTTCTGTGTGCTCTGATTACCATAATTGTATTTTTTGTATTTCGTTCAGGCGATAAATATATGGTCACCCTACACGACTTTATCACGTTTCGATTCATATTTTTTTAAATAAATGAATACTTATATGAATGATATCTGTGAAGTAAGAACACAACTAAATATATGTTTATTCAAAATCCTTGTAATTTTATTTTTACTTATTAAATATTCTTAATTCAGAACGATATGTATAAATTACGGACAAGAAAAAAGACAAATAGGTAAGTATTACTGTTACATATATTTAAGGCTCATGCACTCTGGCGCGACGCGACAGCGTACACAAAGGCACCGCGTGCAGCGCGACGGGCGGGCAGCGCCTTTGTGTCGGGCTGTCGCGTCGCGCCAGTGTGTACGAGCCTTTACGCGATAAATACCTACTAATAATGATACCTAGTTTGCATAACACTTTTATTATTTGACTTGTAAATATTCATTACTTAGTAATAACAATATTTGAAGTTTCGTAAAAGGAATAGGAAATAAATATAGTAGAATCCGTTTATTCTCTCTCCGCCTATATTGGCCAACCGATTATTATGACGTAATTACACTACGAAGTTTGGTTTTAATAAAAAAAAAAAAAAAAAGTCGGATATAATGATTTCCCTTACAGTGACATGTCGCTTATTATGACCCATTTTTAATAAATTATGTCCGGTTATAATGACCGACATGATTCTTTACACCTTCGGTAGTGTTCGTAGATTCCCGACGACGTTCGGCACGTAGGCGTGGCTCGTTTTTGTTTTGAATCTCAGTGAGTAATTGACACTTGAAGGTCACGCATTGTTTTTCGTTTGCCGTTTGTGTTTTTCATTGTATGTACTGTAACAAAAATGTCATCTAAACGCCGGAAAGCATTTACGATTGAGGAGAAAGGTGTAATAATATGCAGATTAGAAAACGGAGCATCAAACTCATCTCTCGCAAAGGAATTTGGCGTGGGTCATTCGACAATCTCAATGATTTTTAAATACAAGAACCGCATTAAGCAATCGGTCAATTCAAATGTTTTGAAACCGAAGAGGCTTCGAAAATCGCGGCAAGAAAATGTTGATCAAGCATTAATACAGTGGTCTATAATCATGAGAAACAAAGGAATACCTGTCAGCGGCCCTATGCTACAGGAATAGGCAAATGTTTTTGCCGCGCATTTTGGTATTCTCGACTTCAATTGTTCTGCAAGCTGGATCAGCCGTTTTAAAGTTCGACATAACATTGTGGCGGGAAAAATTGTCGGTGAATCTTCGTCTGTTGATCAAAATTCAACAACAATCTGGTTGACATCTGTGTGGCCGAATCTACGAAGACAATTTTCTGGTGATGAGATATTTAAAGCTGATGAAACTGGACTGTTTTACAAATTAATGCCGGACAAAACTTTAAAATTTAAAGGTGAGAATTGTAGTGAGAACAATTATTTCAAAAATATTCAGCTGCTAGGAGAACCCCAATTCGTGCCCAATATAAAAAATTGTTATGCCTAAACAAATGCAAAACTGCTTTATTGCAAAAGAGTTTCTTTGGTATTGCTCCAAATATTTATAATAAAATACCTGATAATATTAAATGTATGCCTCTAAACAAATTTAAAAAGTTACTTCAGGGGTTACTACTAGAGAAGTGCTATTACAGCGTAGATGAATTCTTAAACGATATTTCTCTTGTATAGAATTCATAAGTTGGATTTTAATTTATAAATTAATTTAAATTTTGACTATGCAATTCTTAATCAAATTTAGACATTATAATTTAATTTAAATTTTGACATTGTAATTTCTTTCCTTTTTTATTTGTTTGTCTTTTGGTGTAATGTTTGTCTAGTGCGACTAATTTTGTACGCCATAAATGGCAAAACATGTAGCTACCTCATACTAATTATAAGACCTATAAACTGTACTCATGTTTTACAAAATAAATATATCTTGTATCTTGTATCTTGTAGTGGAGGCAAGTTGTTGAAAGATAGAATAACTGTCATGGTAGCAGCTAATACGAGTGGCACAGAGAAAAAGAAATTGCTCATTATTGGAAAGTCACAAAAACCAAGATGTTTTAGAAGTGTCAAATCATTACCTGTCGATTATGCTAACAATCGTAGAGCTTGGATGACATCAGAACTTTTTGAAAAATGGCTTCGAGATTGGGATCGTGATTTGGTGAAGAAGAAGAAAAAGATTTTATTGCTGGTTGATAATTGCCCGGCGCATCCAAATGTTATTGATTTAAAGTCTATAACACTTGCTGTCCTTCCGCCGAATACAACATCAGTACTACAGCCAATGGACCAGGGAATAATACGATCACTCAAAACGAATTTTAGAAAGAACCTTGTGCTCAAAATGATTAATTGTCTTGAAGCTAATGAAAACAAGTCTTCTACAAACATAACGGTGCTCGATGCAATTCTGATGGTTAATGATGCGTTTTTTTTTTTTTTTTTTTTTGTTTTTTTTTTTTTGGTGGGAAATCATCAAATGACCTCTCCCGCTCTGGGCGGAGCGGAAGGGCGTGTCAGACTCTTACTGACTAAAACCCACCCGTGTTCCTTCAGTTGCCTGTGCGCCAGGGCCACGGTAACTCTTTCGAACAATCCGCGACCCCGGCAGGCGTCGGCCCTGTCGGACCCCGTCAATTATGCTGACAACTCTTTGAGGCGCGCGTGGAACACAACGCGCCGTCGACCCGGGCCTGGTCCTTACCGGACGGCGAGCTGCCCATTGCTCGCCGTCCGCAGGCCCGCGCCTACGGTGGCCGGGAGTCGGCTATGGACTCCCGACGCCCAGGGTGTCTCCTCCTGCGGCGACTAGGGGCGTGAGGGCGCAATGATTGCCTCTCCCTCACGCGCTCCGCCTCCTCCTTCGCGAGCATTACTGCTTCGCAGAAGGAGGTGACTGCTTCCCATTCTCTCTCGCTCCGTACTATGGCCTGAACCAGGGCCGGACGCGAGAGATCGCCACCACGAGGCCACGGCGGTGCTCCGCCCAAGCCGGGCAGACCTCCACCGTATGCTCCACCGTGTCCTCCGGTCGATCCACACAATGCCAACACCCGGGCGTTTCCTCCCGCCTTATCCGAAACAGGAACCTCCCGAAACAGCCATGTCCGGTGAGGACCTGCGTCAGGCGGAAGGTGAGGACGCCGTGGCGCCTCTCAAGCCACTCCTCAAAGAGGGGACTTACCGCCGCAATTGTGGCGTGCCCAATGGTTAATGATGCCTGGAATAAAATGTCGCAAAGTACCATTCACAACTGTTTCAAACATGCAGGATTCATTGAAAACCATGACGGTTTACCTATTCAAATATCAGAACATGAATTTGATGAAGAAGATGACTTGTAAGTAGGTATTCATTACTTAGTAATAACAATATTTGAAGTTTCGTAAAGGGAATAGGAAATAAATATGTAATACAGAAATAACACAGAAGAATCATTTTTTTTAAAGCCGATACCATCCTAATGGAAATAAATAAACAACACAGGCATAAAATAAATAAAGAAAATAATAATAAATATCCCAGTAATTTTATAGGTACATTTACGCGACGTGCGTTTGACAACTCTATCGGCGTTGGTCAGCCAACTTCCGATTTACCCGGCAGACCACGCGCGATAGCGATATACAGGATTAGGTACGTTTAGGTATGACTAACGTGACCATACGTCCCGCTATGGGCAGGACGGTCCCGCTTTTAGGCTGTCCGTCCCGCTGTCCCCAGCGAGGGCATAAAAGTCCCGCTTTCGCCAACAGACCAAACGATAACTTAATTTACAAACATAAAAAAAAAAAACTGTGTCAGTCCAACACAGAACTTGGAAGTGTTTGAATGGGCAAATTCTTGACAAATTTGACGAAAGCACCGACATGGTAAGAGATATAGAATGTGATGGATTTGCTGATCACGCGAGGATTTATTAGCAGCTGCCAAGATACAAAATTGTTCGACGAGTTTTCACTAATTTCAAGCTTTACGACAGACGAAAAAATCACTAACTGGAATGCTGAGAATGTTACTGCTGAAAACCGCTGGGTGGAATTATTCCAGCACTTCCTTGCTAACAATATCCACTTAACGAACTTTTCTATTTATTGAGTACGTTAAGTGTCTGTCTGCAAGTAACTCAACTGCAGTAAACAAAATCAGAAATAATATATGATATTCATCAGGATTTATGCTAGTTAGATAGTGTGTCTAAAACATAATACAACTAATTTGATACGACATAAAAAAAACACGAAGATACCTCTAAGAAAATATTTAAACGATTAATAACCACATGCAATCATTCTGGTTTTTTTTTTCAGATTATTTTACAAGCAACTTATGAACGTAATAGTGTTTGAATTTTTTAGTCCAATCAATAGATTTTTGTAAATAGATAGTTACACCGTCACTTGTCCCTAAAGGTTCATTAGAAAACCAGCGTCACACACTGTGCTGCAATGAACCTTTTTAATAATAATAATAAATAATAAAATGTTTATTTGCGTAAAACATGGTATAAAATGGTGTTAAATACAAATTCATATGGCACAAACATGTTTAGCTAGGATAAAAACATAGCATGCAAAATTATAAAGTTAGGTGAAGAAGACCATCATTAATTTTTATAAAAAAAAAAAAAAATTATAGTTTACTATAAAAACTGCATTCAAGTAAACATTTATAAAACTTAATTTTAAATAATCTTGTATTTAATGTTTTGAAATGCCTTGGTATTTTGTTATAGATGCGCACGCACATTGCTAGGCAGTTTTTATTGTATTTAGCTAGTCTGGGTAAATCATTCACGACTAGTTTATGAGGATCTCGTCTGTTCCTAGGATTAACATCATTTGCAGTCTAGTAAATAATTGTTTATTTTTAATTACAAACACATAATTTATATTTCGTAAATATAAACTGACGGTAACGGTAACAAACCAAGTTTCTTAAATATTGGTCGACATGAGTCGTCAGGTTTAAGACCACAAATTGCCCTCATGCACTTTTTTTGAGCGATGAATGCTCTACAGAAATCGGTGCTATTACACCACATTACAAGACCATATCGTAGTAACGATTCGACGTACGCGTGGTATGACATTACAGCAGTTTATAAGCTATTGCATAGCTTTTATCGCGGGCTTTGAGCGCGGCGACCGAATCAAGAAATTTCGTAACGAAAATAAAACCTAACACCCCCCACTCCGCCTACAATGTAGCTCGGCCGAGCATTCGCTTAACGTGTATGTATATGGTACGACTGTACGAAGCTCGCACGGATCGAGACGAGCTGCTCCGAAATCGGACGAATACGTAAGCAGCTGTTTGTGAGAAAGTATATAGGTGTATAGGTATCTATCATATCTTTATAATGCCACACTCACCGCATGTGCGCCCCGTAAGTATACATGTAGGTATATATGTATACATAGGTGTACAACAGTGAATAGCAGTTGCTGGTGAATAACTGTACGCGTGAAATTTGTGTATAAAGTGTTTTAAATATTAATAAACAAAGTGCATTTATTAATGAAGAAAGTGATGAAAAAATAGTGAAAGAAAATGAGTGAGTACTCTATATAGGGTGACTGGTAATTACGAGTAGTGACCGATACTTAAACACATGATTGTACTCATAACAAACAACTTTCCCAAAGAAACGATTTTTTTTAAAGTTAACTACCTTATTGATCCCAATGACCCCAATAGAATATTGAGTACTTACCTACCAAGAATAATACACCAGCAACGGTAATTTAATTTAGTTACCTACAAACAAAAAAAAACCACTTTTGCCATGCGTCATTCTTTTTTCATTAATTTAAGGCGCTGTACATTGTCAAAATAGGCTTTACAAAACAGTTTTTTAGCCAAATGTATACATTGTAAAGCACCTACATAAACATATGTTAATCTTGATCATATTTATGGGTGGACCATTGTGTTCAAAACACGCTTTCGGAAAATTTTCTCGATGAAAAAAAAGTCATAAAATAACCATTAAAACTGAAATCGTAGCAATTTTAACTGTCTTATTTTTGAACAAATCTTGATAAAATTAATAACAGTGATGTAATATATGTATAATAATAAAGGGAACTGTTGTTTTTATTTATCGATTGAAATAAGATATTTGTAAGGATTAATATATTTAATGATAAATAACTGGAACGAGTCGAACGAAACGTCGCGCCATCGCGGCGTCTTTTCGCTTCTCTTTCATTTCCACGCGCAGCGACAGTGACCACAGAACATCTATACTCCTAACGGAGACACTAGTGACTGCTGAGGCGCGCTGCTCGATGGACCTATGCCAGTTTGTTCCACTCGCCGCGCCGCCTCAGAAAATAATCATTTACGTATCTGTTTGTTGATGAAAGCTGTTTATTATAATTTATTTTGTGATTAATTAGCTTTTGTATGTTATGTTATTGGTGTACATTTTTGTTCGGTTTCGGTTCTAGTCATAAGTTGAGTAACTAAATCATCAGTGTACATTATAAAAAATGGCCAACAAAAAAAATTAACGGAGGGCGATAAAGAGATCTTATTCGACGAAACAAAAACACATGATGGAAGTTGTAAAGTAAGTACTTACCTACCTTTTTGTGCATACCTTATTTTGTTTCTATAGAATTATAGACTATCTATACATGCATAATTTTGACATACATTTCTATAGTAGGTACGATTGGTCTAGCGGTCTCGTGCGTTAGGAAAGTTGTCTGCATCAACGACTACCTCTGGGTTCAGACCCCGCCTTGATTATGCTTTTTGTTGGATTTTCTTATTTGAAATAATTTTTCAGTAATTATTTTTGTTGATTTTCTTATTTTTGTAACAATTACAATGCAATTGTATTGTTTTTTCTTTATAGTAAAAAGAAACGGTTGGCGAGCAATCCATCAGCAGATGAACCATCGGAGAAAACTTTTCATGGGTAAGCTTATACAGGGTGCTACAGAATATTGTAGTAACTAGTAATGCGACAGGAGGTCATTGAAATCATCATTATGAACAACTTTTGAAAAACAAAAATGTCATTCACCCGCATCAAAATGACCATAGTTGTTGATTGGCGCCACAGTAAAAGTTGTCTCGAATGATGACTGCAATTACCCCTTTTCGTATTTCCACACTCTTCTGTGAGATCTTGTAAATAATTTGTAAATTATCAACTTTAGTGGGTATTTATAACAACACAACGGCCTAAGCGCATAAGGACCACTTCTCAAATTAACTAAGTGGCCCTAAGCGCAAAATGACAAATTCTCAAAATGGCCACATTAAAAAGTGAATAAATTGAAATTGGCATACGAGTCTCAAAATGGTATAATTATTCTAAAACTGCCTAATTCTCAAAATTGCAATTTTTTCTAAATGCCAATTGCAAATGACTCAAAATGCACATAGTTGAAATTCCTCATTTACTAAAAAAAAAAAACACATAATATAAAAATAATTATGTTGTTTCAATTTTAGATTACAAAAGGATTTTGAGCACGACAACCCTGGGACATCACTTTCAATTGCAACAGTTGTAACTCCGGGAGCTAATCCAAAATCAAATCATGATGAGTAAGTATCAACCGATACACACACACAGAAGACACAAGCACAGAACATGAATGAGACAGCACGGGGTCAAGCGACTCACAGCTGATAGCGCGCGCGCGCTGCGGACCGTACGCTATTGCATCATAAACCTATAGTTTCAATGATAAAAAATCCTGAATAACCTACATGTATTGTAAGATAATAAAAATATTTTAAACGATATTAACTTCTCATTTATTAAATAAAAGAAAAAAAAAATGTTTTCTTATCGGTCACCACGCTCAAAAAGTGTAACTTGATTTAATATCAAACAAAAAAAAATACTGCATAAATAAAAAATAAATAAATAATTATAATTGCATAAGTTGATAAAAAATGCTATTATTATATAATTTACCGCGGCAGTCTCCGAGTGCCATAGGTTTTTTTTTACATAATTCCGCAGGGGACATCCCGCTTTGACAAAAAAAAAATGGTCACGTTAGGTTTGACGTATTACGTACGTAAAAAGATCGCAGGACTCGTTAATTATGGGCACGCCACAATTGCGGCGGTAAGTCCCCTCTTTGAGGAGTGACGCAGGTCCTCACCGGACATGGCTGTTTCGGGAGGTTCCTGTTTCGGATAAGGCGGGAGGAAACGCCCGGGTGTTGGCATTGTGTGGATCGACCGGAGGACACGGTGGAGCTTACGGTGGAGGTCTGCCCGGCTTGGGGGGAGCACCGCCGTGTCCTCGTGGCGGCGATCTCTCGCGTCCGTCCCTGGTCCAGGCCATGGTACGGCGCGAGAGGTTTAACCGCACATACGACACTCACTTTTAACATGGTTTATGCTGGTTACTCACCGTTCCTTAGGCTGAAGTTTCGGCGTTATTGTGTCCTCGGATAGAAGCCCGGATTCGTTGCATGGCATTAAGACCAATCTCCTCCTGGATCCACTGACGATGGCACCTTTGTATAGCCGCACCATAAAGTAGGCAATGGTTATGGTGAATACAGCCAGCAGTGCGACCATAACAATATTCATTTGCCCCATGTGCTGACCAATACCCTTCAAAGTGGCCTCGTTGCTACCCGCAGCGTTTTGGGTGATGAATACCTCATCTTTTTCGACCGCTGATCGGCACATCTTCTATGGTTATTCCGATAAAGTACAGTTTGGTATGGTGATTATACTTTAAACTTGCAATTTACACTGCCGAAACCCAAGGACAGCCCTAGGCAGGGTCGCCATGAGATGTTTAGGGTTGTAAGGATATTTATAAAGAACAAATCAGATTGGCTGCCAAAAGTATAATGTCTATATTTAATACGAAACAAGTAAAATGACATAAAACGCTAATCAAGCATTAACTTGATACATAATTATAACGGAGCATACATACACAATAGTGTAAAGGAGAGCATACACTTCACCTCCTTCTGCGAAGCAGTAATGCTCGCGAAGGAGGAGGCGGAGCGCGTGAGGGTGAGGCAATCGTTGCGCCCTCACGCCCCTAGTCGCCGCAGGAGGAGACACCCTGGGCGTCGGGAGTCAATTGCCGACTCTCGGCCACCGTAGGCGCGGGCTTGTGGACGGCGAGCAATGGGCAGCTCGCCGTCCGGTAAGGACCAGGCCCGGGTCGACGGCGCGTCGTGTTCCACGCGCGCCTCAAAGAGATGTCAGTATCATTGTCGGGGTCCGATAGGGCCGATGCCTGCCGGGGTCGCGGATTGTTCGAAAGAGTTACCGTGGCCCTGGCGCACAGGCAACTGAAGGAACATGGTTGGGTTTTAGTCAGTAAGGGTCTGAAACGCCCTTCCGCTCCGCCCAGAGCAGGAGAGGTCATTTGATGAATTCCCACCCAAAAAAAAAGGTTTGACGTATTTGCTAGAGCTATATTTTATCTCAGGATATCCATAAACGCGGTCCGAGCGCTGTTTTGCTCAAAAACGTTTCTTTTCAAACCAGATTGTCCATAAACCACTTATCGTAGCATGTAAATTACTAATAATTTTAGGAAATGTTGTAATCTATGTTGTTAGACATTTTTTTCGATTAATAGAGTGTTTATGAATACTATCAAGATAACTGAACCAGAGGTTTTCTTGATTTCATTTTCAGTGTCAATTTCGGAGCTAAAAATATCTGAAATTACTGACAAATCTAACAAACTTTTATTTTTAACTTACTGCTAATATCATTAGGAAAATTATAAGTTGAAAGGATTTTTTGTTTTATGCTACTTACTTAAGAAATTAAAATCCAAACAATGAGATTTTTTTCAGAAATTATAGTTGATAAAATGATTATTTTCACCATTCAATCTTACTTATTTTAGTATAATTAATATTTACTGGAATAGAAGAACATCTTCTTTATAACTTACAATTTAAATATTCAACTAAATTAACTGTTTTAATTTTCTCTAAATATTTTAAAACTACTATAAAACTGCGTGCGCATCGATTCAAATCAAATCAGTCGGCCGCGAGCCCTTCCAGAGAGAGAATACGTCGCTGGGTGCTCTGCCTGACCCTTGTTGACCTTTTTCGTGCGTGAGTAGTACAAGCCTATAATAGTGTGAGCGTGAAATCCTAGTACTTTGGTAAGTAAAATCTTTTAGTTTTGATGACCGACGATATTTTTTGTAATGTGATCGTAAGTACTTTGGTAAGTATTTTTCTTTGATGATTTTAAATTATGTTCCAGACGGAATGGGAAATAAAACAAAGCTATTTTTAGGAAAGCGAAAACGCAAAAATCTTGAAAATATGGCTAAGGCAAGAGCTAAAAGGTTGGTATATTTATTTTATATTTAAATAATATATAGAATAGAATAGAATAGAATAGTCTTTATTATGTACACCATAAAAATTACAGATATAAAAGTAGAAATTTTACATAGGGTGACACAATGGGCGGTCTTATCGCTAAAAGCGATCTTTTACAGACAACCTTTGGATGGATTCAAGGTAGAAGGAGAGACAATAATGCAGGTATTCAGTGGTGTACCATTTACATATACAACAAATACATACATACATGCATAAAACATATACCTATCTACATAATATAATATATACAATAATAAACATGAAACAAGAGTAAGGAAACTAAATGTAATGACAATGTTTAAGGAGAGAGGAAGTGTTTTTTAACCAGAATTTTAAAAGTGGATAAAGATTGAGCACGCCTTATCGACACGGGCAAGGCATTCCATAACCGTACTGCTTGAACTGTAAAAGACATGTCTTAAAAACTGGTGGAATGCCTCGGCATCTCTAGTCTTAAGTTTTCCGATGACCTCAGGTATCTATTATGTGTGTCATGAAGGAACTTGAAACGTTCTTTAAGATAAGAGGGGGTTTTATATAATTATTATATACATTTGCATACGACGTGTGTTGTGAAAGATTGCATGTCGTCATCTTACATTAATAAAGAACTGCGATTTCGTCAATTTCCGCGCACGGATGAAAGGTAAACAAATAAATATTGTTGATTTAATAGGGAAGGTGCGTATTTACATGACTAGGTTTTTACTCGCAAGACTTTCAAAGTATTTTATTTACCATTTTACTCGGCTACTCACTCAGTCGACGCACTCTCGACGCGATTTTGCTCCTTATTTATGTTATTAGGGATCAATGTTGTATACAGGTATTTTTCTTTCAACAAGGCTTGGAAATTGGTAGTGTCTTTTTTTACATACGCGATTGTAGTCCTTATTTGAATGACATTACGGATCAATTTTCGATGCCGGAAAAATACTTGAAAGTATCTCGTGCCCCGTGACCTAAAAGGTGGACGTACTTAGAAGCTCTGGTACTCAATGTAGCAAGTAGGTACGACCCATGTGATAGGTCTAAATATTTTCCATTTTGTCATGTCATGCCAAATTGCCAACGTAAACAAAATGGCGGCAGTAAAAACACTTGTCGCAGAGCATGAGTGTTTCGAAGTTATAATTATTATTCTCCCATTTATAAAGATGTACCTACAGTTACAGTTTCATAGATGAGCGGCTGGTACACAAAGAGACGATATTTTTGATAATTATTAATTATTGTATAAAATACTTAATAATGTTGATGACAATGTTGATCTAAAATAAATAAATAAATATTGTTTACTTGGGACAACCCTAGCTGTCGCAACACGCCTACACGTTGTCGGCATTTACCACGAGATCAAAGGCGTCGTCCTACTGTATCTTTTTATACTGTGATATTAAGGCTCCCACAGACAGGCGCGAGGCGACAGCGGGACAAAAAGGCGCTGCTCGTCATGCGACGACTGGTGCCTTTGTGTCGCACGCGATTCGCGTCGCGTGTCGCGCCAGTTTGTAGGAGCCTTTAGGTTCCACCCGCGTGAAATGTACTTATTTTCGACTATTCAAAAGCGCTTTTAATTAGGTCTACTTGATTAAAAACATTTTGAATTTGAATTCACAAGTAGGTTTATTCTTTCTGACAAAAATTTTTGCCTGTTTGCGGTGTGGACAGCACAAGAATTCGCTGTGAAGACCACAAAAACAAAACGACACGACGAAAGAGACGACGACAACGATTTTGGTCAATGAAAATGGAACTTAAGTTATTGGATTTCTATGATAGATGCCTCTTACCTGAGATGATTGACCCGAGAAAAAGTCGGTCAATGCCAATTAGAGATTTGCGATTTTCAAATTAAATAAGTATTTTAAACTTAGCTTGTTTTAATTTATTCAACAAATAAATCCAAAAAATAAAATATATATAAAAGTATCAAAATGATTCGTACTAACGGTTCAGCGCTCACGCACACAGATAAACCATTGTAGTGTGTCGCAGTAGTACCTATGGCATTCGATTGATCGTGTAGATTTTAAGAGTCCCTATCAATTTCGCGGACTAAAAACAGATAATTCAATTTTTTTCAATGCAAATTTCTCAATAACCTTACGATGTCTGTTTTTTTTTAATGTACTGTTATTTATCACCTATTTATCTAGTATGTGGACGAATTTAAATTTTGATAGCTTCTCCATATAAATTACTAAAAATAGAAATCTAACACGTTTTTACGTAAGCATGAAACACCAGATTTTTCAATTGTTTTTTTAGCTTACTGGTAGCAGATAACAATCTGAGAAAAATCCTTAATACTGGACATATAGTCTATTAGTACGTCTACGTTTTTTTTTTAAAGTTTACTGTATGAGTACTTTAAAAAAAATGTGAACCGCGCTGAAAAACCGTAATAAAATCATGTGCAAAACCGTCGTCTACGTGTAAGAATTTATTGAAAATAACAAAAAGTGTTAAATATTTAAAAAAAATTAGGTGTTTATCTACCAAACTCAATTTTTATATTTTATTTTTTACTGCTTAAATAATTTTAATAAAATATCTAAATAATGCCTTATAAACCGATGCGCTTGCTCGAGGCATTCAGTCGCGCCCGAAGGCTTCTCGACGTCGGACTTGTGTCGCCCGTGACGTTCACCGCTCCCGACGTAACTCGCGAATCGCACGTGATTTTAAACTAGGTCTAACCAGTTTTAAGACTGTGGGTAATTCTAATTTTTTATTCATGCATAGTGTGACATTTTGTGATTTGTTAATGATATTCATACATATCAATGTTTTGTAATGTACTATTAGTAAAATAGTGTTATTTTTTTAGAAAATGGGTCGAAAAAGTGAACTTTATTATCATGGAAAAATCAAAGGTAAAAAGAAAAAAGATGAAAAAACACGAAAGGCGTGTGCAGTTCTTAGGTAAATAATAATTGCTGTCACCAGCTTAATTAAGAAAATTGTAATAGTTTAATATAATTTCTACAATTTAAAAATGTGTTAATTATTATTGTAGAGTTCGTCATTATCAGTGATCGGAGTAGGTAGATTGATTTTTAGTACTTGTATCATAAATGCACACAGAAAGAATAACATGGATAAGCCATTTTTCCGGAAAGTAATTCCGGTATTTCCGGATTCAATTAAATATTGTTAATGTTGGTAGTGATATTATTACTACTCAATTCAAAATTTAAAGGAAGGTATCAAAACTAAAATAGGAAGAATAATAAAGAATAAAATTGCTCATTTTATTACAATTCCTACCTTTTTTTTGAGGATGGCAAATCATCAAATGACTCCTTCCACTCTGGCAGAATACAATTCCTACATAAGTTCCGGTTTTTTTTTAATAATCCACCAATTCCGGAGGAATGTCCATAGTAATATATACGTTTCGGATCAATGACCCCAGTTCAATCTACCTACTCCGATCACTGGTCATTATCAACAACGGCCTGTCAGAAATTGAATAGACTTTTTGTAGGTACCTACTAGTTTTATAATAAATGTATCATTATTTTCAGTTATACTAACAAACGGGATTCTTCAGGCTCGTTATCAGCTAAGCTAGCGCTAAACCGAATGTTCAGATATCGGCATGGTACAGAAATTTCCAAAAACCGCATTAGGTACTGGGCTGTACATTCACTAACGATTCCCTAAAGAAAGTACTCGACAAAAATGAAGCAAATTACGAACATAGGTATACTCGTAGTTACCGGCACGTAAGTTGGCCAAAGATTTTCGTAGTGGGGGAAGTTCGCGCATGTAAAAATATATAAAATTGTGCGTGCGCGAACTTCTCCCACTCCCCAGCCCCCCCCCCCCCCGACCCTTGCTCGACGACGCGCCAGCCCGCGCCGTAGCTGAGCCTGTAGCTTTAAGTTCCCCTGTTAATAATAATATAATTTACAGCTTACAGCTAATAAGAGCTATCCTCTCACACATACAGCCTCACACACGCACACGTGTGTGTGTGAGTGGATAGCTATTATTAGCGCACCGCGTCTGTCCCCCGCTCGCCGCTCGCCTTCTTTTGTCAGAGAGCATTATTCAACGAATTTTGCACTTGTCCTGTAATTGTCCTGCACTTGCAAGCGATGTTCGTGGGGCCCAAAGCGTCAGGGTAGCCCGAGAAATTCTTTTCTTAAGTTTTTTGCAATTTGCAGGTCAGTATCAGGTTGTATGTTGATATAAATATGATTCGCGGCCGTAAAATATTACCCTATTGAATGACTATTTCATGAAATCTTGACATTTGAGGCCAATTCTATCGGAGTTGTATTGCTGATTCTAATGATTATATAAGTAAAGCCATATTTCTTACGGCCGCGAATAATATTTTAATCAACATACAACCTGACACTGACCTGCAAAATGCAAAAAACTTAGGTACCTAAGTAAATTTAAAATTTGCGGGCTACCTTAGCGCATCCCCCCATAAGGCGCGGTGTTACCTCAATATTCACAAAATACTGGTTTCCTAGATAGTCCAGTATAACGTAGCGCAATGAAAATATACAACACAAAAAATACAGTGGACAGAGAACGGTCTACAGAAAAAAATTAACCGAATAGAATAGTGAAAATAGTTTGATATTCCCAATAAAAAAATGCTTCACACAAATTAACTTTGGCGTCGAAGATCTGTGTAAAAGTATTTTCAGCGATATCAATTTTTTTTTAAGACTGTTATTGTATATAAACATTATTTTAAAACTTTAACCAGACAATTATTTAATTTAATGTGTATATTCCGAATAATCTAAATAAAGACCGTAAAATAAATGGTCATTCGCAGCTTAGTCCATCGTCAACCCAAATATTTATTCAATTGTCAACCTTATTTAATGTTCTGTAATTCTGTTAGTCATCGGGCAGCGCTCGACATGCACGGACGGACTTTACCGGACGCTCTGTGTCGTAATTTTATATTATAGTTATTAAGATTTATAGGTATTGATTCTCAGTGTAAATAATGGGCAATAAAAATAAAATATTGCGAAAGTCTTTTACAAGAAAAAGACGAACAACTCGAAAAAATGATGGAATGTTTGGGTAAGTACAGGGATGATACGACATTGTATCATATTCTTCATGTATTCTTTGATATATTTTTTACGTTATTTATTTGTCAATTTCTACAAACGTTTGCATAATCCAAAAACAAATAGATGCACTCTATTGTGATTAGAATAGAATACATATTTGAACGCGTCAGGTGCAAACGTCCTTGGTCGAAGCAACCATTGTGTCCTTCGCCCCGCCCACATGAGTATTACCATAGTATATGTAACAAAAACAAACTTTCAGATAAATTAGAGTGCATTTATAATTACAATAAACCATTTTTTAGTAACTTAGTTACTATAATAATATTATAATATTTTCAGAGTAAGTTTTTTTTATTTACAGAGTAAGTTTTTTTTGTTTAGTTCCTTTATATTATCTCAGTCGGTCAGTACCGGTATTTTTCCTTATCGGTATCTTAGCTAACTATATATAATATTATAAGTGCGAAAGTTTGTGAAGATGTTTGGATGTTTGTTACTCAATCAAGCATTAACAAAAAATGACAAGAACTGATATTATATAATCAAAATTTCAGAAACTGATAAGTCCCGCCCCTTTTGTGACGTTTTAACTGTCATGCCCCGCGGTTTCAAGCCGCGTGACTCACCGTTGCCGATTCGGTGACAGCGGGGCTTGACGGTTTTGGCAAATTGTCTCCGATTTGGAGACACAGTTTATTTTTACTTTTAGGTTCCTTTTATTTTTTCGGTGTAAATAAAAGGAATCTAAAAGTATAAATAAAATAGTAAGTAGCAACTCTTTATATTAATTTTCGTTTTCAGATCAAAGAAACGAAAATTTTATGATACTGATGTTGGTCAACCCAGTAACTCAGCTGAATCTATGCTTAGTAAGTGTTGTTTCGATGTAATTCCTACAAATATGAACAAGTTTCAATGATAAGTTCAACGTGATGTTAATTTAAATAAAAAATGACTTTAACATAATATACAATTTCTTTTAGTTTAAGCAGGCCAATAAACACGAATCCTGACATATTTGAACTGGTACCAGTGGTGTCAAATTTGAATTCTACAGTGTGAGTTCTACGTCCGTAGTTAGATAAAAACTTATATTTATATAAGTATTTTGTATAAAATTAATTTTCGGTAAATTTTTGTATAAATAAAATAACAATATATTATGTTTTTAGGACAAGTCTTCGGTTTGAGGAAGCAGCTATTATTGATGTGGATTCAGATACTCTAAATAATGCTATTTGTGCTGAGTAAGTATAAAAACGAATTCATGAAGTGTTAGAATATTCCTCTGTCTGTCAGTTTATCAGAATGTTTAGAGTTGTTATGACATGATGCTTAGAAATTATGTAGTAAAAATATTATATTTTGCAATTTGATAAAAGAAAAACGTCTCGAGGGCCACGAGTATGACTAACATTTGACTTTTTTAATACATATTTACACCTGACTCGTTATTTTTCAGAAATCCAATTGGTGAAATATATTCTATAGAACCGGACAACGAAGAAACCTACGCTGCGGTTACCGGCAGAAGAATTATAGATATAACGTACTTTTTTAATGATACAATATAATAATGATAATGATATGATAGATGCATAAATGATACAATAAAAATATATAAATAAAAAAAAACAATCAAATCTTTTTTAATATGTTTATTTTTATTATTATATTAAACAGAAAGCATCTGATTTCCTTACATATACTATGCAACTTTCCATGAGCACACAAACAACCGTTTTTTGCGTGTGTATGTTACCGTATAGCGGGAAGACGCGGTTGTGTGAGTTCAGTTGTAGCGTTTAAAATCGTACTCAGTCCGCGCCGCTAAAGCGCGGTCACTGTCGGATTGCATAGAAAAGAAAAAGACGCGCGATGACACAACGCTGGTAATTTATTGCAAAATATGAAGCAATTATGTATTTACAAAAAATCTATTAATTGGACTAAAAAATTAAAACACTATTACGTTAGTAGGTATGTTACTTGTAGAATAATCTGACAAAAAATCTGAATGTTTGCATGTATTGTAGTATGGTTTTTAATCGTTAAAATATATTTTTGAGGTATTTTCGTGATATTTTTCTATCATATCAAGTTAATTGTATTATGTTTTCAACACACGTATCTAACTAGCATATATCCAGAAGAATATCATATATTTTTCTGATTTTGGTTACTGCAGTGGATCATATATTATTTTTATGCGTTTAGGTCATGTAGTCCCCTTAACCAAAGACCTACGAATATTAACTAAAAAAATATTATTTCGGCGTGCGTATGTGACCTGTGTGAACGTAAACGAGGCAAAAGGAGTATGTAAGGATCGTAGCAGGTGGCGTTCTATAGTTTCTGCCTACCCCCATGGGAAGAAGGTGTAAGTTTATGTATGTATGTAGGTATGTGTATTATTTACATTTTTTTAACATTAAGTTTTATTTTTCAGGCGCAAAAGAGAAGAACAGGTGCCATCAACTTCCCGTGACTCTTCATTAGTTTCTAAAGTTGAAGACGCAAAGGTGAGTTCAACATTTGTGGTATTACCTTCACGTGGTATCCTTGAGTTGCATATTCTAATCAGGGCCCTAATTCACTATGACCACTTAACGATTACTTACTTCGAAACCATTTCAATTCCTTATCTAACCACGACATCTGCTAATAACGTATTCTTTAATATACAATAAACGCAACCGTTTACAAGACACGTTAATGACGTGGTAAGATTACGCGGGGAATAATAATAATTACCTATCACAGAATTGGGGCCCTGCAGTCGGTTTTATTACACGTAGGTAATTATTTACTTACTTGATATTATTACGTTGTAGCCGGAACCAGAGCCTGCCTCCGCTAGTGTATTGATGACCGAAGTAGTTGACAAGGAAAGACATGAAAATATTGTGAGTTTTCATTTTACCCTTTACCACACTTGTTTGTACTTATGTTGAAAATTATGTGTAAGTAGTAGTAAAAAAACACACGGTGTAGGTAGATGTTCTTTTTTAACCATTTTGTTGTTTTTGGTCTGTTGCCAATGTTTAAAAGTTGATACAATAAACGAAACCGTTTCTACAAGACACGTTATTGACGTGGTAAGATTACGCGGGGAATAATAATTACCTATCATACAGAATTGGGGCCCTGCAGTCGGTTTTATTCACGGAACAGATAAATAAGGTTGGAATGGTAATGTGGGCGTGGCAAGCGCGCCACAATTATGATTCGATAATCATAACTCGACCGATTCATTCATTCACCGCGTTTCGTGCGCTTCGGACTACTGCGGAGAACAGAGCTCTGCTTTAAAATGCCGTGTTGTGCAATTATAACTTGTAAAACAAAAAGTCAGACCGCAAGTATAGAGCGAGGGGGTATATCTTTCCATCGGTAAGTCGAAAATAACATTTAATTATAATTTTATTAGTAAAAAACATAAAAATATTCTGATCACTATGAAATTCCAAACATTAACGACATTATTGCAACAAGTAAAAAAAAAATATACATTGCACGATATGTACTCGCGTAATCAACGCAATTACTAAGTCCGCTTACAATGTACTGCATGCGTCGCGTCCTCTTCACTTCAACCATTGACGTTTCGTCGTTTGCCCTGATTGGCCGTGATGCACGGTCGATAGTGAGGTGACCATGTGGTTAAATAAAATCATCGATAGAATTCTCAAATAATATAAATTTACGTTGGACAAAGATTCTTTTTGAATTATTTTATATTTAATTAATGATAGTATATTTTTATTTAGATGTATAATGAGTCAATTAAATATTACAATAATTATTGAACGAATGATACAATATAGTAAATACTTGTAGATGACAGATTTACAGGGAGAAATTGAATTCATTGGCAACATTATACGAGATCATTGTACTCATCTACAAGTATTTACTATATTGTATTTAGTATTAAAATATAAGTAAAATCCAATTTTACTTACGCAATAAATTATAAATTTTAGGTTTCCTAAAGAACCTAACGCCAGGGAAAAATGGATTGACGTGACAGGTAGAGGAAACTGGATGCCGACAAAGACGAGTACTATTTGCTCTATACATTTCAGTAAAGATGATTTTATCATTAAAAAATCAGGTTATAGGTACCTAAAACCAGGGGCGATCCCAAGAGAACAAATTGTGCAGATTTCTTCTTTGGTAGGTTTTGTTAAAATGTATTACTAACTTGTTGGAATTAAGTTCCGATATTTCATATTCTACTCCTATTTATTAACTCCTAAATTATGAACAAATCTGATCCCTGCATTCAAAATGTAAGGATCATCAGGTTTTATTTTATTTGATTGATCATTTTCATGAAAAATATTTCGAGTATGTATGGTATCATATAATAATTACAGTAGATTAATTATCACACTCGGGTAAATCATTATCACGCAAGCATTCAGCTCTAATATTTCAATTTTGAATTATTATTAAGTGTACCGTGCGTGACATGTTAAGACTTTTGCATTATTTTTCAGACAACTAATTCTTGCAATGTAAAGTCCGCATTTCAAAATATTTTATGCTATTTATAATTTTAGGATTTACAAGCACAGGCTTCATCTTCAATTTTGTTGACACCAAAAAAAGATAAATCTTTAAAAAGAAAAAACACTGAAGTAAGTAAATTTATACCTATAAAGATTGGTCAAGAATCGTTACATAGATGTTTTTTAATTGAAAAATATATTAACGTAAGGTTACACTTTGTTTTGAAAAATTCGTTAACAATTGATAGCAAGCGCCAATTGCTTAATAAATACGTTTTATTCCAAGGACAGTGATTATTTGTAATTAATAAAAGTAAAATAAATATTTCTTAATATTTATTTCATGTTTAATTTTCCCCCATACATTCATCAGATAATTTATCGATAAAGAATATCGGCTTTATCAAGCACTAGCGTGTATGAAAATTTTTATTGCTTTTTTGCGTGCGTGTGTGTCTATGCCTACGGGGGCTTAGTACTAGTGTGCGAACGAAAATCTGCCCTGAGATTTATGTGTGTCTGATTTGGTTGTGTGCGAAATATTTGTAAACATAGGAGTGCGTATGTGTAGAAATTAAAATAGTGGGAGACAAGCGGTGACACTGGTCCTGATATAAAATTGGAGCTAGGGCCTTTCCAACCCTACGCCCCTGGCTGGAGGCTTTAAGTTAGTAGCTTAAGGCACCCACAGGTTTGCCCGGTTAAGTAGCCAGGACCTTAGTGGTCACAACTACGAGCTGCCAAATAGGAAAAAAAAAAAAAAAAAAACCATCCTTATTTATCTGTTCCGTGGTTTTATTACACGTAGGTAATTATTTACCTGATATTATTTCGTTGTAGCCGGAACCAGAGCCTGCCACCGCTAGTGTATTGATGACAGAAGTAGTTGACAAGGAAAGACATGAAAATATTGTGAGTTTTCATTTTACTTTTTACCACACTTGTTTGTATGTTGAACATTATGTGTACCTAGACGTAAAAATACACACAGTGTAGAGTAGTGTAGATGTTAATTTGTAACCATTTTGTTGTTTTCTGGCATGTTAACAATTTTTAAAGTTAATTTAAAAGTTGAATCCGTTACTCGAAATGTTAACTTAGTTAATTAACTAGGTACTATTATCAGGTTTACAGTCTTGTGCCCAGTACCCTTATTGCGTAACACACTATCAATAACACACAATCTGAATCATTTGGAAGCCTATTGCTAATCCATTGTTTCATATGTTCGAAAAAATTATTTGCGTAGCAACGTAAATAACGCAATGAATGTTGTTGAACTGTCAAAATCAGCGCCATTCCTACTGTTAGCAGATATGTTACGCAATTGCCCCGCAGCTGTTAGGCCTGCGCCCCCTGGCGGCACAGCGCGGCAGGATCCTTCGGCATCACTATGCAAGCGCATATTGACGAACGAGGCCGCGGCATGCCGCGACGTCCTTACTTAATGTCCGTGACTACCGCAGGACCACCAACGCCAATTGCTTCCATATTTTGTAAATAATTAGTACTCTCACAAAAAAAATGGTACCTTAGTAGTTTTCGCGAAAATCGTTTTTGAAGGTGGTCCTGCGGTAGTCACGCTCACTTCAGCAGGACCACCACGAGTGTCGAAACAGGGGGCATGCTACAGCTATTCTAAGTACCTATACAAATAATTAGTACGTAAAAAAAACAGAACTGAAACATTTGTATTTACCGAGAAATCGACGATGATAACTTTCGCGCGCTCGTTCAGCAGGACCACGATTTTGAATGTTGATTCCAGGTTTCAAGAGCTTGTCGCTTCCCTCAAACATGCATATAAAATTAGTACCCTGCAAGATAAAATTAGTACTTACCCAAAATTCAAAATTAGTAGGTACTCCAGTAGTTTACGAGATATACCATCCCATTGGTGGGGTGGCGGTAGTCACGGTGTAAAATTTTCATTTCGAGATTTCCCTATTAAAAACTCTGTGATTTCTTCCCGAATTCATACAAAAATTAGTACTCCTAGAGAAGTTATGGTGACCAAAAATTCAGATTCCTAAGAGGTTTATTTTATGAGAAATTAGCTTTCATTACTTTTCCATACTAAATCTCCGCGTATAACCACACCAAATTAAGTTGTCAATGGTATTGAGCTGTTTAGGAGATGTACACTCGTGCACATAAATTTATGGATGTCGGAAAGTAATAACAACAGTTCAATATCTATAATTTTTATACAAACTGTGTACCTAGGTACATATTAAGAAAAAAATAACCTATCGTTACCCATGGCCTGTGATACCTACTATTAACTGTTACGTAAAGGGGGGCGTTGACATTGTTTTTTTTTTTAAAAGGGTCTGTTGTCCGTATAAGTTTGGGATCCTATGAATTATAGGGGATGCGTCAGGGTAGCCCGCAAAATTCAAATTTTCTTACGTTTTTTGCAATTTACAGGTCAGTATCAGGTTGTATGTTGAACAAAATATGATTCACGACCGTAACAACTATGACTAATTCGAAAAAGTCATTCAATGGGATTAAGTATATGAACTTAGAGGGTTGTATTGATGATTTTAATGATAATAATTCTGTAAATACATAGTTGTACAAACAAACGAAAAGGAGGAAGGTGTTTCTGTACACATGAAGTTTGATAATAACGATGGAATGTTTTATTTCTTTAGAACCAGGACTTCCCTGCGAGTAGCAATGAAATCAAAGTATTTTGTCCAAAATGCAACACGGAAGTACAGCACACTGCAGAAGGAATACAAGAGGTACATACCAACATAATACATACAAATATTATACTACAATGTACAAGGTCATACATTCGTAGATATTTGACAGTCGTTACGGGTAGTCAGAAGGCTGAACGTCTGACAACTAGTCTTACCAAGGGGTATCGTGTTGCTTAGTAATTGATTTGTGAAGGTCAGATAGGCAGGTCGCTACAAGTAGGTAAAGTATTGGTAGTCAGACTGTAAGCTGAACCCAACATAGTTGGGAAAGGCAGGCAGATGATAATGTACCGATGCAAGCACATCAAGTTACCACAGACTGTCAGATTTTCTCATTCGATTTCGAACTCAACAAACAACATATCAAGGTTTAAAATCGTTTGGAAAAATGTGACAGTTTAGTGTAGCTACCTACCTGCTGACGACTGTACATGGTCATATCAATTCCTATAATATATTTTAATTATGTAAGTATTCTTCAAAGAGGTATGCAGTAGCGTATAGAGTACTCCCATTTCACCATTTATGTAAAACTAGCGATAGAGTGCCCCTGCTTCGCTCGGGTGCTATCTACTGATGAAGCTATCTATGCTATGCCCAAGTTAAATATTAATGCATGATCCACATATAAACCTTCCGGAATAAATTCTCTTAATGATCGTGAAAACCACATCAAAATCCATTGGGAAGTTTAGAAGAACTAAGGACACATGCAGACACGAAATTTTTTAACCGACTTCACAAAAAGGAGGAGGTTCTCAAATCGCCTGTATGTTTTTTTTTTTTTTTTTTTTTAATTTTTTATGTGTATTAGCTCATAACTTTTTTCTGGGTGAACCGATTTGGATGATTCTTTTTTTATTTCATATGTGGTGCTTTACATGTGGTCCCATTTAAATTTGATCAGGGTCTGACCAGTAGTTTTTGAGTTATCCTTAATACTGCATATTTTTCCACGTAGTTTATATGGATGATGTGTTAATAATATCCTGTCATTGTTATTTACACACCAAGAAGTGGTATACGAATTTGCGTGGGGTAGGTACCGCAACTAAAAAGTGAAAAATAAAAACTTTTTTACAAAAAAACAACCGACTTCCAAAAAAAACACTAAAAGACGTGAAAAATAACTTTAATTTCGGAAGTCGGTGGCCAAAATCGAAAATATAACACCAAAGACACCGACTTCCGAAATTAAAGTTATTTTTCACGTCTTTTAGTGTTTTTTTTGGAAGTCGGTTGTTTTTTTGTAAAAAAAGTTTTTTTTAGTAAACTATTTATTATAGATTCCCATTCACAATAATGTAATGAATATTTCCTCAGGATCAAATAAAAATAATCATCGCAAACGTGTACCATTACTTTGAGCACGAGTATGAAGAGTTAAAGAAAAGTCATGGAGACTTGGACCTGAATCCTCTGTCGAAGTTCCGTCAACGGACAGCGCTGGCCACTGGAGTGAGTGAGGCGACGGTACTGCATATACTGAAGGAGGACGAGGGACGGAATGCAGCCAAGCTACAGGAACCGCCTGCGAAACGGCGCAAAGTTCGCAAGAAGCCGAGACAGACGGACAGGTATGTGTTAACACTGTATTACGGTACTAGCTTATGCCCCCAAAAAAAATCCTGTAAATCATTCTCCATTAAAAATACTTAGGTACCTATGTGCCATCTTTCATGGTGTTCGGCCAAACGGAGTTGGAGTTCACTCTAGACTCACAAAATGTGAATATTTCAAGGTGTCAACTTATATTAAAAAAATATAACTTTTAACACCCTACTAACGTTTTTAGGTAATAATATAATTCAATCATGATTCGAAATATTACGTAGCGCGATCTACCGTCCAAAAGCAATTGTGACCGATGAAAGTTCTTTCCCTCTGGAACAGCACTTTTTTCTGGATGAAAGGTACCCTATGACCCTTTCTGTATCCCTGACAACGTATATGCAAAATTTCATGATGATCGGTTCAGTGGTTAAGGTGTGAAAAGGTAACAAACAAACAAACTTACTTTCGTATTAATTATAGTATTAGGGATTGGTTAGGGTTTGTTTTGTTTATTTATCTTATCTTAACAGCACACAGTAGCGATATCTATGTCACAACTTAAAAATCATTAAAAGAGACGGCGTGTGAAGTTGGCATCGTTGACAGATGGAGCCACTGAATCCTGCATCGCGCAAGCAAAGTTTGACGCTAAAGTTAAGTTGGACGAGTATAAGAAGAAGAAAGGGCACACCACCTCGTTCCTCTAAAGGCGGTCGACAGAAGCGATGCTGAATCGATACTTTGCGATTGTATCGGTTTTGTCGCGCGTTGCAAATGCGACAAACGGTCACAAGTAGCGATGCAGACGGCGCGTACGAAACGCGCAACTAAATCGCTGCAAAAACTCGCCGTGTGTGAACACCGTAAATAATTATTAGTAGTAATTTCTCCTGTATCGCTATTACAGTTACGGTTATAGTACACATCAATTTATATTAAATAATCGTACAATCCCAGGACAAGCATATTATTTTGTCGTCATTTTTATCATTTCCAACCCTGTTCGTTGGTCAGCGGTCGCAAGCGCTCCTGCTGAGCATGACGTCCTGGGTTCGATTCCCAGGTCGGGCAAAGTGTTATTGGGTTTTTCCTTTAAATTGAATCGTAAGCTGTAGCCCGCTAAATTATCTTTTTGCAAATTGCAGCTCTGTTTTACGTCGTATGTTGACCTAAATGCGATTAGCGACTGTAGGAATGATATATTTACTGAATAATAATGATCAATTTCATATCAATCGTCAAAGTTTGGAAATTTGTTCCTCCTAAGAATTTTTCAGAACATTTCAAATGAAAATTCTTATTTGGAACAAATTTCCAAAGTCACACACCGGCACAGCATCATGCTGAGTGGAGCCTTCTTGTCACAGTCATGACGTGCAGCTGTCGACTATTTCTGTTTTGTGCTCGTGGTTATAGATCTATTTTGTTTGTTTTTATTTTTCATTATTATCAATGCTAATTATCTTTTGTATGGACCAGGGGCGGATCCAGGATTTCATTGGGGGGGGGGGGGGAGGGGACATTCTGACAAGGTTCGGAGCTAGGGTTAAAGTCATAATCATAAGTAAACAAAAAATAAAGTTTTCATTAGCTTGAATTTTTACAAAATAAAGTTAACGCGCCTTGTGCCGCTTTTGGCAAACCTATTTATAATATTATCGACATCAACTGGAACATCCCTGTGGATGTGTAGGAGTGCAAGTCCGCTAAGCCGCTCCTCCTCTATCCGCGTACTCAGCCATGTTTTTAAGCGGCGTAGAGTGGAGAATGACGTTTCGGCTGAATTGAATACAAAAGTTTCGACTCGAAAGCATGGAATTCCTGGGTCTTTTGGGTCCCCCTGTATCCGCCAATGATATGTACGTGTTTCTGTGACAAAAAACCTAAGCTAAATTTTTGTATTTTCTAACCATATTGTATTTTTGTTTCAGTTCAAGCGAACAAGACACTACTGATCATAACGTCGACGATGGCGGACAGTCCAGCTACGATCAAGAGTGAGTTTGATTTATTTTAAACATCCATCATCATTTCAGCCGAAACACGTCCACTGCTGCACGTAGGCCTCCCCCAAGCACCGCCACTTCGACGGGTTCTGTGGTTCCCGCATCCACGGGATTCTTGCGGCCTTCACAAGCTCCACAACATCCATACTAATATTATTAAAAATGTGAAAGTAACTCCTGTGTATCAGTGTAACCTTTTCACGTCTAAACCACAGAACCGTTCGTTGTGTTTGTCAGATAGGTAGCCTGGGATCAGGAGAAGGATATAGGGGCTACTATCCATCCTGGATATTCGGTGAACACCTAGTGTACTTATAATAGAATTTCATCGAGTTATCAGAACATAATATTTACACACAATATCCGTAAGGTTACGGGTAGCCCGAAAGTGTGAAAACTAGTCTTACCTTTTTAAGTCTGGTTGTCAGACTTTCGGGCTAAGTACTGGTGTTCAGCTACATCCGTTTAAGATGTCGTTGTCGTTGGTCGCTATCGTTCGTCAGATTTTACGGGTAGTCAGAAAACCAGTCTTGCCAAGGGGTATCGAGTTACCCAGTAACTGGGTTTTGGAGGTCATTTACTTTTTATTCGGACTCGTTAATAGTTTACCGCCCTTACGGGTGAGGTACATCTGAATGACCGTCAATTTAGACCAGCTTGGCAGGTACTAGCTTCCCTCGTGGCGACTGACCCCCAAGATGTGTAAAATACTGTCAGATAAACAGTCGCTCCATGTAAAATACTGGTATTCAGCTTCAACTTGTTAGGCTGGAAGCCGACCCCAACGTAGGAAATGGCAACGTAGATGATGATTCACACAAGATAGTGTGGTGACTGTGTTCAGTGGCGGCACAAAAGAGTCGCGAATACACAAAAAAAATATAATGTTTTTTTTTTCTCAGAGCACAAAATGAGTTTGAAATTGAGACGTTGGTAGTGAAGTTAGAACCTCCCGACAACGACGAGTAAGTAATTATTATCATCATCAAGATTTCCTTATCATCACTCTCCTAACCTTAGTTTCAACTAAGAATCTTCATATGAAATATTCTGAAAAAATCGTAGCTGGAACACTTTTCCAAAGTTTGACGATTGTTATGAAATTGATGATTATTATTCAGTAAATATATCATTCCTGCAGTCGCGAATCGCATTTTGATCAACATACGACGTAAAATAGAGCTGCAATTTCCAAAAAAAAACAAAGAACATTTGAACAATTTGGCGGGCTACAGCTGAGGATCCCCCCTAATAAACCATCCTTTTGTGTATATTTTCAATACAAAACAGTTTCAATATTTCACATCTGCCAGGCGCCTCGCGACGGCTCCATTTTGTTTTCTTCTTTTCTTTATACCATGCTTATTTAATTTTTTCCATAGAACCTTTAAAAAATATGTATATTTTTAGGGAAGAAACTCAAACTTACCCAATTTCGGCTGAAGTAAAGGCAGAACCACCTGATGATGACGTGAACAAGTAAGTAATCTCTGTTCACTATTTTAGAAGTTGTTCCAGTCAGACTAGATGATCTATTCTATAAAAATCGAAGTGAGCTGTCAATAGTGTTAATCCAATCCGGTGAAATGACAACTCACTCACTTCACCAAAGTTTTTATTATGAGATTTTTACAAAATAGAGTTCGTAGCACACATATCAACTCTGAAAGGGATCGTCACCTTTCGCCTCGCTGTCAAACAGGCGTCAACCTAACGTAAGCACGTAACCAAAGCCGATCAGCAGCTCCGATACGTCGACTCGGCTACGGCTAGGCGACGCCGCGCTTACGGCTCGCCGACCGAATGATAGCTCGTGTGGCAACAGTAGTGTGCTGCAGGAGGGGTAAGGGTGGACGAAGAGACGTAAGCTCGGGTACGGAGAGACGTAAGCGCGGAACTGCAAGTGGACCACGCACTGCACTGCGGTTCATGAGCTTGTCCCGAGGCGAGGCAATTACGTCACGATTCCGATTAGTTTGCGTTGCAGTACGGAATGTCATACAAAGAATACTGAATGGCTCGAGTTGATACGGTGACGGACGATCCCTTTCCGATTTGATAAGTGTGCTATTTCCTACAATCGGCAAAAGCAACGCATTAATACCAGTACGAGTGTTCTAAAATCTCGATCAACACAGATTAGATGGCCAATTTCCTCATGAATGTATATAATGCTATTCAAATTCATATTTTATCTTTTTCTGTTCTGTTTATGCAGTGTTTATATTTATAGTGCCAATGAAAATATTATCATATTCATTTACACGAAAAATATCATTCTATACATTTCCTGTTATGACCCTGACGTACTCATTCTGTATATTTTTCCACTAGCACTGAAAACATCAGCCCTGTAATTTTTTTCCAACGACCCTGAAAAACCTACTCACCGAAAATTTCAGTCCGTATATTTTTTCCATACTTAAGCTCTAAAAGTCATTCTGTTTAAATCACTTGTCCCACCGTCGACGAGGAAGCGACTCGAGAAAAGTACAAAAGACTGTAAATCCCGTACACGTAAAAGAAATACTTACTTAATATTACTTAATAGTTGATCGCTGAGTGTTCACACTGCTGGCGAGTTCTCGTTTGTCGCAGCGACAAGAGCTATCAAAGAGAGTACTCGCTTAGCAACTCGCGTGGCGGGCAGAACACTCGCTGAGAGACTCACGCTAGGTACGGTCACCAAATGTAATAAAGTAACCAGGCTCGTCGGATATAGTTGAATTTTTTTAAGAAACCGATGGATGTTTTCGAATGAAATTTAATTTTGATAAATGACCTGTTTGTTTTCTATTAATTAAAATTAATTCGAAAACATTCATCGGTTACTTACTACGGTTCAACTATATCGACGACCCTGGTTACATAACTCTTTTGGTGACTGACATAGGTACATACGCATACCGGCGAGTAATCCCTCGTCGTCACTCTTGAATCGTTTCTAGTCGCTAGCTCTACTCTCTTCTCGTTACTCGCCGGCGCGGACAGATGCCAAATATTTTAACTTAAATTCTCACTAATAATCTCATTCTCTATTATTTTGAAGTGCAAACGATACACTCGCACTAAATGACCCTGTTGGCACTAAACGGAAAGCGAGAAAAATACCAAGAAGTGACGTCACATCAACACGGTGAGTACATTTCATTTAAGGAGGTACTTTTTTACACATAATATATGTTATGAATCCCCGAAGGGTTAGGCAGGGTTGTACCTACCTATCTATAGTATCTACACACACATTTCGCCAGTTATGTTTAAGTCCCATGCAATAGGGGGCGAGCCTATTGCCATCAACCGGGCACAAATCCAGAGACCGAGCTGAATTTTCTTTTTAAAGTAGATTATTCCACTTTATTACAAAACAAAGTTTTTATTTAAAGCCATGTTTAAACTGTTGAGCTATTTTTGATATTCGAACTCGATTTCAACAACGATAAAGTTCTAATTAAACTCAAAGCATTTAGTTATTACAATTAAACTAATTACACGTACTTTTAAATGGTCAAGGAGTCGGTCAGTCAGACATATGAAGCTAGTTGCCCATTCCAAAGCCGCAAAGCGTAGTATTTATTGTTCAGGGGCTCAAATGACCAATTGTCAAAATGTCCAAATCCCAAAATGTCTTGCGGAGGGCTCTTGGCTTAGTAATTACAGCTGCACGTTCAAAGTAAAGCAGTGCTAGCCGAGGTCGGTCCGTGGATTGGTGTCCATACATTACATACTGAGATCCCTCCGTGTCTCGAAAAGCACGATAAGTCATTCGTAGATCATTGACAGTCGTTACGGGTACACAGGAGCCCGAAAATCTGACAACAGGTCTTACCAAGGGGTATCGTGTTTCCCACTTACTGGGTTGTGGAGGTCAGATAGGCAGGCGATCCATGTAAAATACTGATATTCAGCTGCATCCAGTTAAGACTGGAAGCCGACCCCAGCCTAGCTGAGGAAAGGCAAATGATGATGTATATGTTTGTGCAGGCAACACACACTTCTTCTTCTTCTTCTTTAGGGTTATGGTTTCCGCACTTAGTCCTTCATGTGGACCATTGTGCGTGGGCCATGGCGGCCGTCGGTGGTTATTCCAACCAGCCCACCTCCCTCCAGAAGTCGATGATATCTCCCGGTCTGCTGAGAGCATCTGTGTAGGATATGGGTGCCCCGAGGGTTTGTGACCTAATTTGGGTGACGCCTGTGCATTCAAAGAGCACATGCGCAACGGTTTCCTCAGCCTCCATGCAGGCCCTGCACAGAGGACTGTCCGTTATGCCTATTGTGTGAAAGTGTTTGTTTAGCGAGCAGTGACCCGTGATGGTCCCCGTCACCAGGCGCAGACCGTTTCTGTCCAGACGTAATAAACGTTTGGTAAGCTTGCCATCTAAGGATGGCATGGCTTCCCTGGACTGCCTGCAGCCGGGTGTCGAGGTCCACCACCTGTCCGCTTGTGTATGGGTGTACTCCTGTAACCATCTGCGTAGCTGGTTAAAGGGGATGGGCACGATGGGTTCGGGTCCACAGACTGACGCGCTGGATGCTCTTCTAGCCAGTTCGTCAGCTGCATCGTTACCCAGTGATCCACTGTGCCCCTTAATCCATTGCAGTGTCATTGTGTTGCGGTTGGATACCGCCACACGTTCTAGAGCATTGTGACATTCCAGTATTATACTTGAGGTAATGTACTTTCTCCCCAGTGATTGGAGGACTGAGGCACTGTCGGAGAGTATGCGTATATGGGAGTCCATAACTCTTCTGGCCTCTATTGCGTACACCGCTTGTATAATGCCCACACACTCCGCCTGGTAGACGGTGTTGAACATTCCCAGCGGGCTGGATATATTTATGTTAAGGTCGTGCGAGAAAACTCCGACTCCGGTTCCGGCATCGGTCTTCGATCCGTCGGTATATACTCTCAGCTCTTTCGGGCCTGAGTAGTCACAACGTTCTTCTGTAAGTATTATGTTATAATGCCTTTGAAAGTAGTGCAGTTTCGGGGCTTTGTCGCAGGGCGATGCCATCAAAGGTTGTCGTTTGATCGCATCTTCCTTAATGCGTATGTGTTTGACTCTAGAGTCCTTGCTTAGGGTCCCTGCTATGTACAGCCTGAAGGCAGCCAGGGCTGCCTCCTCTCGCACAATGAGGTGTAGAGGTGGCAGTCCGAGCATCGCCTGTAGGGCAGCAGTGGGTGTGGTTCTCATGCAGCCAGTGATAGCTACACAAGCAAACCGTTGTAGTTTTTCGAGGTCTCTCTGGGCTGTGCTCAAATCTGTCCTGGGCCACCAGACTAGTGAGCCATATGTTATGATTGGTCGGATGATTGTGGTGTACAGCCAGTAAGTAACCTTGGGGCTAATTCCCCAATTCCTGCCAAGCATTCGCTTGCACTGCCACAGGGATATGCTGGCTTTTGTGGTGATGTAATTAGTATGTTTTGCCCAGTTCAGCTGTTTGTCCAAATAGATGCCCAGGTATTTGGTTTCGTTTGAAAGGCTTAGGGTAGTACCAAACAAACGTGGTAATTGGAGTGTCATCAACTTCCTCTTTTTTGTGAAGAGAATCAGTTCGGTCTTTGTAGGGTTCACTGATAGCTGGTGTTTATTGCACCAGACCTCTACTATTTTCAAGGCTTGGCGCATGAGGTTGCATAAGGTGTTTTCGTGGGTACCATTTATTATTATAGTTATGTCATCGGCGTAACCTACTGTGAAGTAGCCTTTGTCATTGAGTGTTTTGATGAGGCTGTCTACGACCAGGTTCCATAGAAGTGGCGACAGAACTCCCCCTTGCGGACAGCCCTTCGCCACAATGGCCCTTGTAGTGTCGTTCACGATGACTTGTACAGCTCTCAGTTTGAGCATATTAGTGATCCATCCGCTTAGAGTCGAGTCTATGCTGTGTCTGTCGAGGGCCATGTTGATACTATTAAACATGGTTTTGTCAAAGGCGCCCTCGATGTCAATGAAGGCGGCCAGTGCCGAGCATTTATGGTCCACATTGCGCATTCAATTTTGGATACCACGCTATGTAGCGCGGATTCCGTTGATCTGCCTGTGGAGTATGCATGCTGTTGTTTGTGAAGTGGTTTTACCCGAAGAGGACCGTCACGAATGTGTCTGTCACAGAGTCTCTCTAGGGTTTTCAGTAGAAAGGATGTGAGGCTTATAGGCCTGTAGGCCTTGGGTTGTGTATAGTCGGTTTTTCCGGGTTTGGGTATGAAAATGACTTTCACTTCACGCCATGCTAGGGGTACGTATCTGAGTGCTATGCAGGCTCGATAGATCTCCACCATGCATGGCGTCAAGGGGTCAATGCCCCACTGTAATAGGGCTGGGAAGATGCCATCCAGCCCTGCGGATTTGTAAGGCTGGAAGGTGTTAATAGCCCATTTTAGCCGATCCTCTGTTACAATACTTTGGGCTCTTGACCAGTCTTGACCCGTTGGAGTCCATACTGGCTCAGCCTCCCACTGCCTGTCCTCTAGGACTACACAGTCTGGGAAGTGAGTCTCGAGAAGGACCTTGCTGGTTTCAAGGTCAGTTAGTGTGTAGGAGTTATCGGGTTTTTTCAGTGCGCCAAGGGTTCGGTCCTGATCCGTTGATAGGATCTTCCTTACCCTTGCGGCTTCGTTGTTGGTCTCGATGGATTCACAGAATTTCCGCCACGCTGTTCTTCTGGCAGTTCTGATATGCTTTTTGTATGTGTATTGGGTCTCTTTGTAAATCTCCCAGTCATCCGGGAGTCTAGTGTTCTTGGCTCTGTTGAATTGTTTTCGAAGTGCATCTCTGAGTTTACTAAGTTCTGCGTTCCACCAGGGGTTCCTGTCCCTGTTGGTTTTTGGCGCCCTTAGTTTGCAGCATGCATGGTATGCTTCGGTTAAGTATTCTGATAGTTTTGTCACGGTGTATTCCAGTTGTGCAGTGTCTCTTATAGTCACCTGTGATAGGTGCCTGGCTAGTAGAGAAGCTAGGAGACATTTGAAGCCGGGTATATCAGTGCGTCGCGGGTTTCGTCTAGGTACGGGGTTTTTTGTGGTAGTATTTAGTGTGAAGCGGATTCTTCTATGGTCTGAACAAGAAGGCTCGTCCGACACGTGCCAGTTTGTGATAAGGTTAGTCGCGTTCTCTGTAGCAAGCGTCAAGTCTATGATTGTTTGTCCTCGGACTGTGACCCAAGTGGGTTCAGAGCCTCGGTTTACAATGTTAAGGTTAGTAGAGAATAAATAGGTGGATAGTACCTCTCCTCTGGAGTTCGGCGCGTCGCTGCCCCAGAGCGGGTGGTGTGCGTTTGAGTCGGTGCAGATGATGAGGTCCATTTTGGCGCGCTCGCAGTGCTGCACTAGATCGGCCATCTCTTTTGGCGGGCAGTTTGTGTCCTCGCCTGGCATATAAACCGAGGCCAGTACTACATCCGGGACGTCACCTTCAGTCTGGAGCCTGACAGCTGTCAGGTCTCTGGAACAGAATTGGGTGAGTGGTGTGGTAGGGATTTCTTTGGGTATGTAGGCGCAGGTTCTTGGTTTGTCTGGACTGTGTGTGTTTAGAATTAGCTTACCTCCGATGTTGCTGAGGCCGCATATTTTGTTATTCCTGATCCACGGCTCTTGGATCAGTGCGATGGTACGGGGCTTAACCTCCAGGACCCTGCGTAAGCTAGCCGTGGCAGTCTGGCTATGTTGGAGGTTGGTTTGGACGATGTTGAGGGAAGTTGATGACGGGGGGGTTGGGTTAGTCTGAGATGGGTCCATCGGACAGCTCCTCCGCTTCCCCTACCCGCTGGTCGTCGTGTTGGTCGCCCGGCGACGAGGCTAAAAGCTGCTCGTTCCAGCCGGGTGATGCGGGCGGCCTGGTGTTTTCGTCGTCGGCCATTGCCGCTCGGGCCATGACCGCCTCAAGCTGCTCAATGTCCGGGTCAGTTGTCTGTATCGATGTCGGTGGCGCGTTTTCCGTGTCTGTGTTGTCAGTCTTGGTGTCAGAGGGTCGGGTCGTGGGCCAGAAGCGTACGTATATCGACCCAAGGAGGTACGATATCCGTCGCTCCCGGGCCAGGACCCTTTCCGCTTCCTCCGGTGGCACACCTAGGGTCAAATAAGTCCCGTAGTTGTCGCCACCGACGGTAGTTGCCCTGTACAGTGACCACCTGGCGATGTCGTACCAAGTGTTCTGACGAATCAGAACACTTTGGAGCCGGCCTACGTCACCTCTGTAACGAGGGACAAAGAGCGAGGCTCGAACACGGGTGGGCACGTCGGTCTGTCTTAGTACTGTCAGTGTAAGGTCTGTGTTAGGGAGTTTTATGAGGGGCACGTTCTGGGTCAGCCAGGTCAGGGCGTAGTCATCCTCGCACCACATCTGCACGGTGCCCTCCGCTACCCGTGGGTATCCGCGGAAGGCAGGGAGTGGTGTCGTCGGGTCTGTGTCCATTAACATGTTCTCAAGGTCAGTCTTGATGTGCTCTGCCTCTTCCTTGGTCAGGTCTCTGGACGGGGGAGGGAAGCAGATAGCTAACGCCAGCCGCGCAGGAATGTCCTTTGTGGCCCTCGCGTAAGTTCGCTGCTCCCCCTGAGCGGAGTGGACCCTCACGCGTTTGGCGTCCCCCTGGAGCGTGCTCGGTGAAGCCGAGTCGTCGGGGCGCACTCTCTTCACCGGCCCTGTACCGCTTGGTCCAGGCTGCGGTTGGGAGGTGCCTGGCAGGATGGTGGTTGCCAGCGGCGCCTGCTCGCGTGGGGCTCCAGCCCGCTTTCCCCTGTTCCTCCTAGGTCGAGGTCGGTCGTGGATGTTGTCGGAGTTTCGGGGTAGACTGGCGGCCCCGGCAGACCCCGCCGCGTTCAGAGGCTTTTCGCGCTGGGTTTCCCCTTCGCGTACTTGCCTCCGCCCGCTTGGTTCCGCGTCCGGCCGCTTTTCGCGCTGGGTTTCCCCTTCGCGTACTTGCGACTGGTCGCGTACTACCTTTTCGGCGTCCGATTGCACTTCGCGCTGGCTAGTGCCTTCGCGGGTGTCGTGCGTTCGGTCGCCTACTTTCCTCTCCCGGGCCATGATTTTTCCGCGCTTTTTCAGCAGTCGTACTCCATCGGCCGGGAGACTGGCAGAGCTGCTGGGCCCGTCAATCGTCCCCGTCCCTCTCTGTCCGTGTCGATCTTGGTCATTGTCGGGGTTGGTGATGCTGTTCCGCACGATGCTCTGTTGCCAGAGGCTCGTGGGAGGCATACCCGTCGTGGTCGGTGTTGGCGCGTGAATCGCAGCCGGGGTGGTAGAGCTAGGCGCGTTGATCGCAGCCGGTGTTAAATCTATTGGCGCGTAAGTCGCTGCCTGGGTGGTTGGCGCTAAATTAGCTGCCGGGCGCGCTAAAAAGCGCGGCAACAAATCGCAGATGGGTGCCCCCCCCAGATTACGTTGGGGGCTGACCGCCGTGGCGGTGTGGGATTCCCCGGCTTGGCCGGGACCCACCTGGGTATAAACTTTTTCCTTCTGCATTATTTATTGTGGTTGGGGGTGGGCTTTTTTGGAATCGAGGTTACCCCTCCTCTAGGACCGACGGGATATGGGGATAGGAGGGAAGGCATTTGGTAATGGGAAGGGGTACATTGGGGTCACCCTAGGTCTGGGATTTTGGCCTAGGGGTTTGGGACCGAGGGGATATGTGGATAAAGGAGGGATGGAATGTTTAGGTGATTGGTACACAGGAAGAGGGGTGTATAGGTTACCCTGAGCCGGGGATTTAGCTTGCGGGAACTTCTCTTGTCCGGGATCTCTGTCAAGATGCTCCGACCGCGAAACCGACCTCTGACAGTCGGTCCCGCAGCCGAAGTTGGGCTATCCGCAACCTGCCCACCCGCTCGGTTGCAGGAGAAGAAGTGCCTGGCGGTCTGGATCGCCCCACCACGGGTGTACTTGTACATTCGCGTTGGAGCCATCCAGCCAGCCCCGAGGGCAACACACACAAGGCGAATCCTCGACCACGGCGGCCTCGAGTAGCGTTCGACTCACGGCAGAACTGGACGAGTAAGTACATAGTATATTACGTCATTGTATTACGGATAGATTTCATGATCTGTCTGGCAGTTTGAGTACTTCATGCGGCCAAATGTCCTTAATTTGGTATTTTCCGTCGGATTGTTGCGCTCATTAAGTTCTGAGTTGAGCTACACGATATCCGACACGCCTGTACTGACTGGACAGGTCCACAAAAACCAGTGTGGTGCTTTCTTTAAGAGACCACCTCAGACATAAACCTCCATGGGCCTCATATGACCTGACCATCATAGTGTAATTGAATGGTCTTGAAAAGAGACTGTGGTCTGCGACCTCCGAGTTTGTTTCGGTGTTTCTTCTGAAAGTTCAGATAAGAAAAACCGACCTCATATAGTTTAAATTAAAATAAAAAATATATGTAAAAGTTATATTTTTAACCAATTTACAAAATAAATGTCATATAAGGTAGGTATCATAATGGATTACTGCCCACTCCCTCTCACAGAGAGGCCTGTGTCCCAGCAGTGGGAACATTATAGGCTGGTCATGCTAGGTATCATAATTATAATAAAATTTGGAAAATCCAAAAGTGCACGACTCATAATGCTCATTTAATTATGAAATATAAAAAAAAAAACTTAAGTCGTTCAAAATTAATTGCCGAAAAAACAGCTGTAAAACAGTTGTGTGTGAAGGTACTGCACAAGCGCCCCTGATGGAATAAATGTACATAATATCTATAGATATATCACCATCCATATGTTAATTTTCTATGGATATAAATAGATGTACAGTCTTGTAGTTTTCGTTTTTTATTAATTGTAATTAAACGACACTGAATTAATTAGCCATTTGCATTCAGTGACCTACAATTGTCGATTAGAATTTAAAAAAAAAAAATAACTCAAATAATGGATTTTTTCACAAGTTACAGTGTTTCCGGGTTTCACACATGACGGACAGGATTTTTTTTTGACCTATTTTGGTGTTTTTTTCCAATTCTATTGCAGTAAATCAATTTTTAAAAGTATGAAATTAATCTCCATTAAATTATCTCGACAATAGTATGCAAAATATCTTGATTCCGTGAACTAACAAGGCTATAATAATAAAAATAGCCGCCAAAATGAGACGAAAAAAATTTTTCGATCGTAAAGCACTCTCTGATGCTTCGCATCATGAGTCGTGCAAAAGTACAAGTTCTAGTGGTCGCAAGCACTACTGCTGAGCACGAGGTCTTGGGTTCGATTCCCAGGTCGAGAAAAGTGTTATTGGGTTTTTCCGTCTGGAATTTCTCAGTAGCAGCCCGGAGTCTGGATTTGTGTCCGGTTTATGGCAATAGGCTCGTCCCCTGTTACATGGGACTTAAACATAATTGGCGAAATGTGGGTGTAGCTAGGTACACCTCAGCCTAACCCTTGATACATTACAGGCGTTATGTTATCTTCTTTGTTTCAGAAGTGGTCTGTTAGGAGAGACTGAAATTAAACTGGAGAAAATAGAAATAGGTGAAGAAGGATTTAGTTAATTATAAGATTGTCAAGTATATTTTTATGTGATCAAAATTAACCATTATTTTTCGCCATTTATAATACCGGCTATGAATCATGGCCGGTCCGAACTTTGCGCAGAAGGCTGCACAATAAGTTTTTAGGAACCAAACGGTAATATGAAGCGAGTGTGAGTGAGAGGACATGCGCGAAAATTCGGAGAGCCTATGTTCAGACCGGCCGAAATTAGTCGGCCGTATTGTAATATGGCGATTTGTTGACTTTGATGTTAACAATGAGCAGTTTTATCAATTTTAAGGCTCCTTTAAACAGGCGCGCCACGCGACGCGAAACAAAGGCACCGGCTGTCTCGCGACGAGGCGCCTTTGTGTCGCATGCGATTCGCGTCGCGTGTCGCGCTTGTTTGTAGGAGCCTTTAGTTTTTTTTTTCAAGGATAGTCGGAAGTGTTAATTACTGTCTTTGTGGACGACTATTCTAATAAGTACTATTCTAATTTTGATCGCATTTTTTTTTGTTTTTATTCACTTATCTACGTGGTCAAATACCTACGACTTATGAAGTCAAAAGTCAATTTCTTTCGTAAGGAAATTAATATTTTGACGTTTTCTACTTTAAATAAAATATAAGTTAGGTACCTACGTTTTAATTTTGCTGTGAATAGCTAGGTACCGTAGACTCATACAATCAATATTTTATAGTTAATTTATTGTTTAGAAGCTAAATTTATTTGAACGAAGTCTCATATCACAAGTTATACTCTGCACATTTGGCGAATAACACCTAGACCGAAATAAGTAAATTTGGCCGTCACAACAAATCGCACCTTCGGTAGAACAAGGGCATAACTGACAAAAAACGAAAAATTACTAAAGTACGGCCAAAGCGCTTTATAAAGTCCCTTTTATCTGAAGGAACAAAGACCCGTATCAATATCAGCTTATAGGCTTACAAGAGCTAAAGCGCGGTCACTGTCGGATTTCATAGAAAAGAAAGAGACGCGCGATGACACAACGCTGGTAATTTATTGCAAAATATGAAGCAATTATGGATTTACAAAAAATCTATTCATTGGACTAAAAAGTTAAAACACTATTACGTTAGTATGTTACTTGTAGAATGATCTAACAAAAAAAAAGAATGTTTGCATGTATATTAGTATGGTTTATAATCGTTAAAATATTTTTTTAGAGGTATCTTCGTGATTTTTTTCTATCATATCAAGTTTATTGTAGTATGTTTTCAACACACTGTCTAACTAGCATATATCCAGAAGAATATCATATATTTTTCTGATTTTGGTTACTGCAGTGGATCATATATTTTTAGGCATTATAAATTTGCGTTTAGGTCATGTAGTCCCCTTACTGCCGCCAGAGGGCAACACTGTCTTTGTCATATTGGTGCATGTGTTTGACTATCTTGGCGCGACAACATCTTAAAATGACTTCTGTTAAATCACTAAAAGTGCAGTTATGCCCTTGTTCTATCGAAGGTGCGAATTGTTAGTTTTCTCAGTAGCCAAGTGTGCAAAACCGACAGAAACTTCGTCCCGATCAGCGGGGTAATTGCGTAACACACTAACAGTAGGAATGGCTTTCATTTTGACAGTTCAACAACATTCATTACGTTATTCACGTTGTTGAGCAGACAAATTTTTCGAACATATGAAGCAATGGATTAGCAATAGGCTTCAAAATGATTCAGATTGTGATTGATAGTGTGTTACGTAATTAGGATGCGGGTGTCCCGCGACACCTGTTGACTGTTTTTTTTTATTTTTGTAGGTACCTATTTGACTAATACGCTATGTTAAGAGGGCGCCCAACGGTCCACTAGCGCCACTCTTTAAAAAAAGAAATATCTCGTGATTGAGAAGGAACTATGAAAAACGCTCAGTAGGGAACCTCGGTAAATGTGTCAAGAATTTTCTAATACCTTTTATAAAGTTTCATAGCGAGACACGAAGCAACAAAATTCGATATAAATAAAAGCGGCCACATTCCTCTATATCGTATTTTGTTGCTTCGTGTCTCAATATGAAACTTTATAAAAGGTATTACAAAACTCTTGACACACTTACCGAGCCTAGGTTCCCTACTGAGCGTTTTTCATAATTCCTTCTCAGTCACAAGATAACATTTTTTTTAAAGAGTGGCGCTAGTGGACCGTTGGGCGCCCCCTTAATGGGTAGCCCGCGAAATTCATATTTTCTTAGGTTATTTGCAATTTGCTGGTCAATGTCAGGTTATATTATGTAGAGCAAAATATGATTCGCGACCGCAACAAGTATATATTTACAGAATTATAATCATTAAAATCGTCAATACAACCCTCTAAGTTCATATACTCATGATTGATACTTTATGAAAATGTAATTTAATAGGAATAGATGAACTTAGAGGGTTCTGTTGATGATTTTAATTACTTTCTTATTATAATTCTGTAAATGCATAGTACTTACTTCGTACGGTCGCGAATTATATGTTGTTCAACATACAGCCTAACACTGACCTGCAAATTGCAAAAAAAAAACGTTAGAAAGTTTGAATTTCGCGGGCTACGTGACACTTCCCCGTACAATTATTGTAATAACAATTTGCAATTTTATAAAAATAACTGTCGATTTCAATGTTATTGCGAATTGATTGATTGCTTCAATTTGAACTACTCATGTTATATTTTCTTGATGAAAATAAAAAAAATGTTCTGGACGATTTCGTTTTATTTTTCCACTGGTGATGTATTTTTCCCGCCAGTTTACCGCTGCCTAATAATAATCAAAGCCACTACAGTAGCCATCTATGAGCCAGTTTCTCGAACGAATATTATCGTAAAATTTCACAAATTGTCACACGCGCGTAAACCGCTGTGATTGGACGTGACAAACCATTCAACCAATCACAGCAGTTTACGCGCGCTGTACCATTTGTCAAATTAATTTTGCGATATTTTAATTTATCAGGGTGTGAAGGGCCTCTGAACGTATGTTGGTTAAAAATCAATTTTACATTATTCTTAAAATATTATTGATACAATTTGTTAACTCAATTAAGTAGTCTAAGTGTCTGAATGTTAGGTCAGGGCTAGGTCTCGGTCTAAGGTAACTGGACGTACTAAATATTTCTACTGTACCTATAGCCCACTTAATTGAAGTTTACAATATTTTACTTTATTATTTTTTCTCAAAATTACTATTTCGGTACGATTCTGATGCTAATTACAATGCGCCAAGGTAGTCCGCGAAATTCAAATTTTCTTACGTTTTTTGAAATTTGCAGGTCAGTATCAGGTTGTATGGTGATATAAGTAAATATGATTCGCGACCGTATCAAATATGGCTTTACAGGATTATAATCATTAGAATCAGCAATATCCCTATGTTTGAATTGGCCTCAAATGTCATGATTTCATGAAATAGTCATTCAATAGGGTAATATGAACTTATAGAGATGTATTGCTATTTCTAATGATTATAATTATGTAAAGCCATATTTGTTACGGGCGCGAATCATATTTTAATCAAAATACAACCTGACAGTGACCTGCAAATTGCAAAAAACGTAAGAAAATTTGAATTTCGCGGACTACCCTGAAGGTTCCGCCTTAACTAATACTATGATACGCATGACTCTAAGTTTTTATACGGTTCTAAATACTATTTATTGTTTGCTGACACATCGTCGCGAACAACATGACTCTAAGAATCGACCTCAACAAAACAAGGAAATATTCTTTGTTTTGATCCAATAAAAATATATGTTGTAGTTTAATAAACATTCTTGATTACTCTATGGTTCAAAACACGATATTTACAACTTCACTCGATCATAAAAAATCGCGAAAACGGAAGTTTTTGATCGTTTTTCAACTCGTACTTGAAGTAGACCAAACTTTGACTCCCACAAAATATGTAAAAAAAAATAGGCAATAACGTTTAGAAGAATATTCTAAGGTTCATTTTATTTTTGCTAATAAAACTTTTATGTTTGCAGTTCATCGATATCAAGATATAAAGGCGTATTTACAAAAAAAATGTACAGGCGAACAGTAAGTAGTAGGTACCTAAACTTTAACTCGATTTTTTTTAGCTAGGGAATTGGATTTAGAATGACGACGACGCGACATCATTGTCAGTAAATTTTCCTTGCTCAGGCGCAGCAGGCACCTAGGTAGGTACTTCGTGAGCGACAAACACGTACCTACTTTTATTTTATTTTTCCGGTTTGGACGATCCTCATGGATCTCCTCCGCCCGGGGGCGGGCGCAGGGGTCAGTCAGACTCTGACTAAAAACCACCCCGGTGTTTCCTTCCCAAACTTGCAACGGGGATCATGGGAACTGGTGCGCCTTCCACGATCCCCGGCTAGTGCCGGACCGCCTCTGCGGGCATCTTCAAGTCCGCGGGGGGAATGAGGTATAAAACTCCCCCCGCTCCCTCCCTCTGGACTCGTTTATGGGGCTGGAAGAGGGCGTTGTCCGCCCTCCGCCGACGCCCAGCACGTCTGCTAGGGATCGGGAGAGTGGTCTCGACCTCCCTCAACCTTTCCGCAGCGTCTTTCTGTGAAATGACGGTTTCAGAGAAGGAGATCACCGCATCCCACGACTCGGCGCTCCCGACCATCAAACAAGCGACGGCTAGCAGCGACAAGTCTGCTCCGATTTCTGACCCGAGGGCACGGCGCGGCTCCTCCCATGCGGCTCACTCTGCCAGCGTACGCCACGCCGCGCCGCCGCCGTGGCCTCCGCACAGTTGACGCAGTCATGTCACACCTCCTTTTTTTTTTTTTTTTCTCTTTTTTTGATCCGGGCTGGAAAATCCTCATTGATGTCCCCCGCCCTGGGGGGCGGAGGGGTCTGTCAGACACTTTCTGACTAAAAACCACCCCGCTGTTCCATCTCACACATGCGCCGGGGGTCGCGGGAACGTTTGAATCTTCCGCAACACACTGTATCAACTCAGCTCGCGTCAACTCAAATTTAGGCCAGAAACGAGGCGCCCGAGGTAGATGCTCAGCGGCAGAAGTCTCGTTTAACACGAAACTTGCTATTTAATCCTTCCAAAAAGCATTCACAGGCAAAGATCCAGGTGGAAAAATTTAAGAGATGGAAAAAAGAGCACTTTTATTTGAACAGAAGTTTTTTGCAGAGCACCCAGGGAAGCAAAAAAGAGCATTGAAAGAGACAAACAATAACAACACGATTATGCCGGTTCTGCACCAGATATGTCACAAGAAGAACTACAAAGCGCAAGAAGAATTCATAATAACTTAGAACCGCCTACCGCAGACAAAAAGCCAATAGAACGAGCAACTATATTGCAAAGAGAAAGTAGTGAGTGGTTGGAGATAAGACGAAAATTAATCGGGGCCACTCCTGACGGGTTGATAGATGATGGTGGTTGGATTGCGTTGGATGACGGTTGCATTGTGGCTACTACGTGGCCGGCCGCTAGTGCGCGGTCTTGCTGGTGGTTGCGTTGTGGCTACTACGTGGCCGGCCGCTAGTGCGCGGTCTTGCTGGTGGTTGCGTTGAGGCTACCACGTGGCAGGCCGCTAGTGCGCGGTCTTGCTGGTGGTTGCGTTGTGGCTACTACGTGGCCGGCCGCTAGTGCGCGGTCTTGCTGGTGGTTGCATTGTGGTTACTACGTGGCCGGCCGCTAGTGCGTGGTTTTGCTGGTGGTTGCGTGGTGCTTGCGACGTGATCTATGAGCCCGTGAGCCGTGTAAGCACACGGCTGATTTTGACTTCCAAATGTGGTCCGAATGAATAAACTATTCATTTTCATACAAATTAGCGCCCATTCACGTGATATCATTGTGGCGTGGTTGTGGTTGTGGTACGTGTGATCGGGCACTAAGTGCCCACTTATATTAAGGTTATGTTGATAAAGGGATACAAGTTTAATGTCCCAATATCTGATAGAGTATGTAAAATGTATTTGCACTTGGCAGCCATCACCCGATATAAGTAGGTACCTAATACAATATTATGGAACTGGTTTGAATGTGAAATGTGTGTGAAATGAGGGTGTGCTATAGGTACACCTCTGCCTAACCCTTTGGGGAATAAGGCGTGATGTTATGTTGTTGTTGTTGGTTTGAATGTTTCTGAGTTTTTAGCATTGTTTAATGACTTAATTATGACATTTGATAATTATGTAATATCACCATAGATAAACTTAAAAGGGGACATACCTACCTTGATTACAGCGCGCGAGCCTACTGAACCAAGTCCAATGGACACAGTGAGTTGACACTCTGTCACACGCGGACCATAGTCTAAACAGCGGAATAATTTCAGTTTTTGTATACTTCCTCATCAAAATGCCTTCTTGTGTATTTAATAAGTGTTCTAATCACTCAAGAAACAAAAATAAAACACACGGGATTACTTTTCACGCGTAAGTACAGCCAAAAATGTTAATTTGTTGAAAATTATAATTTTATTTATTATTTGCTTCGCCATTTTTGTCAGAGCGAGATATATAATACAAAACAAGCATGAGAGACACGATGCGACTCTCGCTAACGTTACCTCAATGTCATTCGTAAACATTCGGCGGCTAACGCGGTTGCGCTCGCACGACTGTGTCGGGTCCTATCTTTGTCCTTGTGTATCAGTAACTGTGCAACACTGATCAGTGATCACCAGTGATCGGAGTAGGTAGATTGAACTGGGGTCATTGATCCGAAACGTATATATTACTATGGACATTCCTCCGGAATTGGTGGATTATTAAAAAAAAACCGGAACTTATGTAGGAATTGTATTCTGCCAGAGTGGAAGGAGTCATTTGATGATTTGCCATCCTCAAAAAAAAGGTAGGAATTGTAATAAAATGAGCAATTTTATTCTTTATTATTCTTCCTATTTTTTTTTTGTCACGATTTGACAAAACCCAACGACCAATCAGAACAAAGGATCATGGGTGGTACAATAACCGGTTATCAGAACAATGCGTACGCCCGCCGGAAATACTAAATCCGGAAATACCGGAATTACTTTCCGGAAAAATGGCTTATCCATGTTATTCTTTCTGTGTGCATTTATGATACAAGTACTAAAAATCAATCTACCTACTCCGATCACTGGTGATCACAGAGGCGTTTCGTTGCATGTAGTTGTACACCGAGCCCAGGTTTAAATTGCGATGCTAGAGCGTACCAATAAACCGCTAGTTTATATTAATGCTTAATATACCTCTTAGAACTCTATAAATTAACTCGAAGAGAGCACCATCTTTTGTATTTTATTGTAACTAAAATGTTTTAATGATGCGCTAACAGATGTCGCTACTGTCAATAACGAAAGTAAAATGTAGAATAAAAATGAATGAACAGATCGCTCGTAGTTTGTTGTTGAAGAACGGTTGTTTTTCTATAATTAAATTGTATTCCCTTCTCTTCGGGCAAAATGTCAAGTGATTCTGATGTGGAAGACTTACTGCTTTTGTACGCATTGTCATTTTCCCAGACAAAACAAGTACGTACCTTTGTATAGTTTTTTACTACTCCCCGGTTTATAGCCCTAAAACATCAAAATAAACATGAGTCAAAGAAAAAGTTTTTATGCACTTTTGATGCCCAACTAATAGCCATCATTTTGGTATCGTAGTTGTTACGAATTTGCATCATTATAGGTAAACTTCTTTAAAAAAAGTTCAGGGTGGCTCGATTTAGAAGTCCGGCAGTGTTTTTATAGGTAAGTAATATGATTGTTGTTATAATATTACCTATGTTTACCTAACCTATTATTTACCTACTTTTAAATGGCGGTGTTCCTTCAACAATGCGAGTCCTGTGATGTGACGACAGGCGCTCAACAAAAAAGATTTGTTTTGGTTCGATCTTGAAAAAAAATGTAGCGCTTATGTACGCGTGTTGTATTGAACAGACGCGTTGCCAGTTCGCTACCTACAACGCGGCAGCGGCAGCATAGACTGAGGCGGAGGGGGGGCACGCGGCGCGCGGCGTAATGTTGTTATCGCGGGCTGGCAACGCTGCGCGATGTTTACGAATATGCCATGTGCGATGATTACAATCCATCTGCGGTCTGCGTCTGACGCTTCGGTTATCAACCTCTAGCTTGACGCCGCCGCTTATCAGGCGATGGATTTCTGTCTACACAACCTCAATCGAAATATGGCATATTTATACTGTGACACAGCATTAATATAAACTAGCGGTGGGTACGATACTTTAACACAACGGGCGGTCCTTTTGAATTAGGTCTCGAGACACAATAAAATGCACTCAGTTACACGCGAACCATCATCTAAATAGCGCATGTCAATACAGCTCATTTTTTTTTTCCTATAATTAAGTAGTAATACTTAAATAAATACGCACCAAAATGCCTTCATGTACACTTCACGTATTTAATAAGTGTTACAATCACTCAAAAAACAAAAATAAGACACGGGATCACTTTTCACTCGTAAGTAAGTACAGTCAACAATGTTAGTTTGTTGAAAATTATAATTTAATTTATTGTTGCTTCGCTATTTTTGTAAGAGCGAGATAGATAATACAGAACAGGCGTGAGAGACACGATGCGACGCATCGCGCGACCTTTGCGCGATACGTAGGTACCGTCAAAGTTAGGTAAGGTTAGCAACAAAAAAATCTTTAACTAACATTAATTACATTCTGCCAAAGGTTGGCGTGCAAGTCCTAACCCTAACTAATATTTAAAAAAATGCGAAAGGAAGTTTGTTTTTTACGCTTTCACGCCAAAACGGCCGAATGGACTTGGATGATATTTGGCACACAGATAGACTGTGACCTGGGTAAGGACATAGGCTACTTTTAATCCTAGATCGCAGATAAAGTCGCGGGCAAAACACACTTTTATTATTTACATACTTTTATTACAGGACAGATTATTAGGTTAGTACATATTAACATTATGGTTTGCATTATTACGAATTAAAACTACAATTTGTTGTAATACTTACCTTAAATGTCAATTAAAAATAATACCTATCATAAACACACGAACTGATTTTATTTAATTAATATTTTAATAGTTCTGTAAATTAACAAAATTCTTATTCAAAAAGAATAAGTACAATAATAAGTAAAAATAAACAATATTATAGTCTGCTGTTTTTAATCATTTTAGCGTGGATTAATTTTATATTTATCTACTACTCGACTATGGCAAAGCAAAAGGTTACGATTTCAAGGCTTCCTCATAATTGCTAAATGCATAATATCATATACTTATTAATTTTAAGCACAATGCTGGTACCTAAGGGAGACTTAATCCCACAAGGCATTCTTCACACAAAATGACATTATATTTCGATATTATAAGGTATTTGTTATTATAATACCTATGCCGTTTATCATCTTAAACAGAAGCTACTTATATGACGTCATGTTAAATTTAAAAAACATGTCATTATGTAATAATAATATGTGGTGTGACCAGATCACAAAAATATTAGTTTAAATACCTACATGACGTTTACTTTGATCAATGGGTAGACAACGTCTGACGATATGGACATTTTTATTATTCAGGTTTCCTAAAGATGAATTAAGGAGACAAAAGTGGATTGTTCTTGTTCGAAAACAAAGACAGGAACGTGATTGGACACCTACAGTACATAGTCGAGTATGTTCAACACATTTCCTACCTGAAGATGCATATACAACCAACAAAGGGTTCATAAAGATATCATCAGAAGCTGTACCCTACTTTCAGGTACGCAAATATTTCAGCTAAAATTAAATTTAATTCAATCTTTTGTGAATTCAGATATCCTGTCTGCTTTAAAAGTTTATTAATTAGATCAACATGCCACATTTAATCACAGAATACAACTTTCGAAGGCAATAGTTGACAAATATTGTTTTGTCAGAGTCCACTAGTTTTATAAAATAGATCCAGCAATATAAAGAAAGTACAACAAAATGACAAAAACGAAACATATTATCTTTATTTGAAGGCATATAAGTCTAGATTATATTCTATTCAAGCGATTGAGTAAAATAACAAAACATTTCATCACAATTTAGTGGGTGAAAAGTGTTTTGCCGCAAAACGCAAATTCTATCAAAAACTGCACTAATATAACTCACGAGGAGCGGCAACTTTCTCTTTCGCTCGTATAGGGCTATTTCGAGTTCGGAGACAGTTATGTTTACTAAATAACAACGTCACGTCGATCGCTTGTGGTATAAGATCCTCTTAATTAAGAACTGTTTACCATAATCGAAAATCGAGCCAATTAAGTTTCGTTAATATATGAAATATTGTTCGAAACATTCCTTTATTAATTACGTAAGTCATTCTTTTTTTTTTAAGTACCTAATACAAAATCAAAACCAAGATTGCTTTTTTTTTCCTGGAATTATTATTTGCTAACGCTACCTCAACGTATAATTAATAATTTTAAGAAATATAACTCAAGCTCAAAAACGGCACCACCCTAACTGTACCGGGGTGGGCGTGACCGAAAACTGTACCGCGCAGCGCTGACAGTTCGCCGGTATAATTGAGTCGATATGCTCGTGTCGCGGGGTATTTACGATTGTGATTATTATTGTATTTTGCGTTGTTTACATACTGTAAATATGCCATCATGTGTTGTGAAGTGGTGTAGTAGAAGGATATGAAGGATTCTGGGATGACTTTTCATAGGTGAGTAAATGAACATTAATTTTGAAATCCTATACTTACGACTCTGGAAAGTGTTATGCAACACGAACGCAACATGAAAGCTTATTTTACATGTTTTGAAATTTCACTTGAATTTTGATTTTAGTTAAAAGGAAAAATGTTAATATGCATTAGTATTTAAAAATGAAATGTAATGTCACAGATTCCCGAAAAATTAAGTACAGCGGAAAAAACGGGTAACTGCGGTTCGTTTGGAAAGAAACGAATTTGATTGGATGCCTAGCGAATGCAGTAAATTATGCAGCAAATTTTTGGATGACTGTGGTGACGAGTTCCATTTTAAGGTCACGGTGGAGATCGTCATTTCTAATGTACCATGGTGCACTTACAGCATACCTGAGTACTTATTTTTGGAATTGTTGGATTATTTTAACGTTACTTCGTTTAGTACAACCCCAAAGTTGAATGCCATAGGTACAAATTGGCATAAGAATATGCTTGAATAATATGATTTTATTATGTATTGATAGGCAGGATTTCCTTCCGATTTTGACGTGAGATTTCCATCGCAGTTTGGCGTCAAGGGTTATGCCAAGGTATTTGGCTGTATTACCACTTGCATGCCGTTTATATAGATTGGATGGTAATCACAGTGTTTGTTAGTGAAGTCAATATGAATTGATTTTGACTCATTCAGTTTGATCTTCCACTTTTGTGTCCAGTCATAAACTTTGTTTACAGCTAGTTGAACTTTTTCTACTGCTTCTTTGTGGATTAATCCGATAGCCATAATAGCAGTGTCATCTGCAAAGGTCGCAATGGTGTTGTTATCCAGCTCTCGGATATCACATGTGTATAGCAAGTACGGGAATGAGCCTAACACACTTCCTTGTGGGAGCCCAGCTTTTATAGTTTTTAGCTCGGAATATGCGTCCTCTTACCTTATTTTAAACATTCTGTAACATAAATATGATTCTAGAATGTCCGTAAATTCTGGAGGTAGCATGCGTCTGAGTTTATATGGTGTTACCCATGAGGTTAAAAATATTTTTATAACTTCGATGAAGTTTGGCATGAGCCAAACTTTCTGCCGCCGCCATTAGGGAGGTTCTGATCATCTCTTAGCTTATTTTAATTTCTGAATTGTTTTTTTTTTTGTTTTTATCTTTTTCATTAAGAACGCTTTTAACGTGCACGTCTTTCTACATCGTTCTCACATGTATAATTCCATCTCCAAATGGTTTGAGTTTGAGTTCACCGCTCAAATGTTCGAATATCAGTTCCGCTTTCGACCAGTTCTCTGCGGGGTAATTGCATAACACACTAACAGTAGCAAGGGCTTTCATTTTGACAGTTCAGCAACATTCATTGCGTTATTTACATTGCTGAGCGGACACATTTTTCGAACCTATGAAGCAATGGATTAGCAATATCCTTCAAAAACATTCACATTGTGATTTTAAGTGTCTTACGCACTTGTCTAATAAAGGACATCCGCGTTAAGGAATGAAAAAATAGAATATCTATATCCTTCCTACTAATCCTACTTAATATTATAAATGTGAAAGTTTGTGAGGAAGGATGGATGTTTGTTACTCTTTCACGCAAAAACTACTGAACGGATTTGGATGGAACTTGGAACACAGATAGTTTATGACCTGGAGTAACACGTAAGATACTTTTTATCACGGTAGTACGTTCCCGTGGGATAATTTCCGACATCCACGCGGGTGAAGCCGCGGGCAACAGCTAGTTAATAATACAGCTGAAGAGTTTGTTTTTATGTCGGAAACACGTATTTGAAAAAAAGAACTGCATTTGATGGTTTAGTCTAGGAATGTCGAGGAAGGTTAAAAGCTTTAACATCACGTTACGATCCGAAGGAACAGAGAAAAAAGAAAAAAAAAAGTTATTAAAAAATCTTTTTAAAAACAAGCTTTTATTGAACTAAAACGAACTAAATAAAACTTACGTTAACATAAAACTTTAATATTTTCTTAAAAGCTCGCGGCTTATCTTAAAGTGTAAGAAGGACGATCACGCCTCTAAGCTTTTAAGAGAATATTAAAGTTTTATGTTAACGTAAGTTTTATTTAGTTCGTTTTAGTTCAATAAAAGCTTGTTTTCAAAAAGATTTTTTATTAATATTTTATTTTGTACTTTTTAGCATTAAAATTTCTTAAAACTCCGTTACATTACCTTCTCTTGAAAGGTACTTGTAAAGACAAATCCAAAGAACCCAAACGCGCCTTTACACAAGTCATGGCGTGAAGCCATCCGAGTTGCACTATCCAAGTCATGCCACACTTTAGAACGGGCTATCATCATAATTTAATGAATACTTATACAACATTTCGTGCCTGTGCTGTTGACCACTGAGGAGTTCTCTCGTATGGAGCCAGTCCTGGATGCAGCAGCCAGATTATGGTAAACTTTAGAACGAGCTATCATAATTTGTATGCGTATATAAAATGTTGTGTCTCTGCTGTTGACCGTTGAGGAGTTCCCTCGACTGGAGCCAATCCTGGGTGCAGCAGCCAGGTCATGGTGGACTTTAGAAGGAACTACCAAATTAAATGCGTATATTAAATGTCGTGTCTGCAACGTTGACCGTTAAGGAGATCTTTCGTCTGGAGCCAATCCTGGGTTTAGAATCACAGGTCATGCATCATAAAAATGCATTGTCAGCCAAAATAAGCGTGTATTCCAAATTTCAGCTCAATCGGTTGAAGATAACTGATTTAAAATTCAGTTGCAAGATTCCACCAAAACAAACATACATACATACATACATTGCAAGTTAAATAAAAGCTTGTAATAAGGCAGAATGAACACTAAGCGAAAACGAAGTAATAGGTAATAGCGCGGGCGGGCACTGGGATGCGAAGCGGCGTGGGTCGATGAAGCTACAAAAATTGGAAGGTATTCTACCTACCTATTATTCCCGTCCTAGTCGCGCGGTACGGACAACATATGGCACTAGTATGAAGTTACACAGTCGTGACGTCACTTCATAGTGCCGTCTTTGTCCTGTAGTTATTTTAAAACGTTATAACTTGGCAATTTTGAAATAGAAAATATTTTATTGGCCAGGTAACACAGTCAGCAGCTAGTCACAGACTACATAGAGATACTACGTCAGCAAGTTGAGACAAAATGAGTAGCTCAAAATATTACTTAAAGCGAGGTTAGGACAATATATTATTTGCCAGTGAGCCCCAAACTAGACAGTTCGTCCAAAACTACAATAAAGTACTTTGTTTTGAATTATTATTTTAAATATTATACCTACACGATAAATCCAAGATAATTACGGTAAGTAGTATTCGTTTGTATTCGAAAATGCGATGATTGCCGAGGGACATTAAATATGTATCTTGGGACTCGGCTTCGATCAACAATACCAACTAGATATCGAGTCGGCGCAAAAAATACGTCTCGGTAAATAACAGCGCACTTGAGACGTGAGCTCTTATTTTTTCGAGTTCGCTTGAAACACAGCTAATGTAAACACGTTTCACAATGCCGCAATATGTATTCAAAGGTTGCAAAAATAATGCCCGAAAAAGCAATTTAACGGCCGGAGTGTCTTACTTTCGGTAAGTACCTACATGTATAATAAGTTATATTTTATTTAAGCTTTAAACTCTTCGATCAATAATAGCACTACATTCCCGATAAGCGCTTTAAAAACGGACCGAAAAATAAGAGCACAAATACGTTTGTGGTATTATTTCAAATTAGTATTGTCCAAATATAGCCAACGTTAAGACGTCAAAATGCCACAGTGCGCGTTCAAAAGTTGTATAAATAACCACCGTAACACCAAGATTTTGGATGGAATATCTTTTTTTCGGTAAGTTTCTAACATTAAGTATGTGTCTTTCATAAAATTAAAATAATTAAATACTTAGTAAATAAATATAAATCATTTAGCAAACATTATGATTGTTTGATCAATGTTTGCGACATCGTGCCAACTATTGTAACAAACATCGACCGTTCTGGAACAGGGAATGCATGGAGTAGTATTGTTATTTCATTTCATTTTTCATCTCTCTAAGTTAGATTTCCTCCGGATTGGTTCCGGAGTAAATCTATATTAGAGAGATGTATTGATGATTCTTATGATTATAATTATGTAAATACACATTTGTTATTGTCGCGAATCATATTTTGATCAAGATACAACCTTACACTAACCTGCAAGTTGCAAAAAACGCAAGAAAATTTGAATTTTACGGGCTGCCTTAGCATATCCCCCTTAAAGAGACCGATTACGATTGCCCGGATACATTTGAAAAAGCATCCACCTCGCACGCACCTTCAGTCATGGTTGTATACCTACCATGCACTCTTATTTTCAGTTTAATTTAAATGAAAAAGTAATTTGATTTAATACAAATATTTATTATAACTTCTAAATCGCGTACATGAGTAGACGCACCAATTTTTTACACGGGTTGATTACAATGAGCCAACCCGCAGACAATTAATAGCAATTTCCTACTACTTTTTTAAATCGGTCAAAAATATTTTCTACCATATAAAACGAAACTTCGCTTAAAAAAAAAAAACCTGTAACTCTACGTCCTTCAATACTTACTGTGTTCTGACTTCTGAGCATTGAACAAGAACTACGTCTAGTTCCAAAATAGAGTAAGCATGAAATTGTCAACAAAACGTTTTTAACCTTATTGCTTTGGATATAAGTTTCATTTTAGAAAAAATATTTTTGTACTTACTATAAAAATGACTTTTTATTTATGGCTTTGACATTTCTCCGATGACAGAAGAACTTACATATAAATATTTTGCAATCGTAATTAAACTTTATGCTTCAGTGTTAAGGTTTATAATGAACTAACTAATGAGGTAACTAGCTTCATCTTTCTGTCTGACCGACCCCTTGACAATTCAAAAGTGCCTGTAATTGGTTTATTTGAAATAAATGCTTTGAGTTTGAGAGTGAGACTAACGTTGTTAATACACTCGAGAGCAATGAATCCGGGTCACTTAAAGAATCCTAAAAATCTCGGAAACTAAAAATGCTAGGTTAATGCAATAAATTGTATTTAATAGACAATGTAATACTCCTTAAATGAAGGTATTAAAACTTCTTAGTTATTGTAAAGTTATATCATAAAAAAATCAAATTTGAAAAAGGGCCACTGTCGAAGATGGAACTACGAAATTACAGCATTTGGTTTTGCTTTTGCTTGTAATCTGTCATTTATGTGGGTACATAAACCATGTTGATAGTGCTCTATATTCATTATTCAAGCTGAAATTATGTCGCTTACGCCTGAAGAATGCACCAGAATACTTACAATGCTGGAAACCGGCCGGAGTCAGCGCGATACAGCCAGGACTGTCGGTGTGTCGCTGTCAACAGTACAAAGAGTTCTCCGACGTTACGAAGAAACTGGTTCTAACCTACGCAGACCAGGAACGGGCAGAACCAGGTGTACCACAGCACGAGAAGACCGATACTTGGTGAACACCATGCTTCGAAATCGTTTTCTCACAGGAACTGAACTCACAAATCAGTTTCGACGCCTCGGAGGAAGTAACCCAAGTGCATGGACAGTAAGACGTCGGCTTGCTGAATCTAACTTAAAACCCCTTAGACCTGCAAACGGCCCTAAACTGGAGCGTGGGCATCGTATTTCAAGACTAAGATATGCCCAGAGCCACGTAAATTGGAGTATTGAAGATTGGTCAAACGTTATGTTCTCCGACGAATCAAAATTTATGCTCTACTAGCACGATGGAAGACACAGAGTGTATCGAAGACCAGGGGAAAGATTCAAGCAAGCATGCATCGAAGAAAAAGTAGCCTACGGTGGTGGGTCTGTACTTGTGTGGGCCGGAATTTCTTCTGAAAGTCGCACACAGCTGGTGATCATAGAAAACGGCTCTTTAACTAGCGTAAGATATGTGGAAGAAATCCTCAATGATCACGTTGGTCCATTTATGGTCAATTTAGGTGAGTATGCTATATTTATGCATGACAATGCCCGACCTCATACAGGTAGGATTGTGAATGACTACCTTCAAGAGATGAACATTACTCGTATGGAGTGGCCAGCGCGCAGCCCGGATATCAACCCGATCGAGCATGCTTGGGACGAGCTAGGCAGATGCGTAAAACAACGAAACCCTCCCCCAATCACGCTTCGTGAGCTCAAAATTGCTCTCACAGAGGAATGGGAGAATATTCCCCAAAATCGTATAAGGAACTTGGTGTACAGCATGCCAAACCGCGTAAACGCAGTAATGGAAGCACGAGGAGGCAATACGAAGTATTAAAATTCAAGAAAATCGTAATAAAGTTCAAAAATTTCATGTTTCCTATTTTTGTTTTAAGGAGAGATCAGCAGTTTTTTTCTTTATGTAATTTTGTGTTAATAAAATGTATGGTGACTCATATTTTTTTTACTTTCATTTAAGGAGTATTACATTGTCTATTAAATACAATTTATTGCATTAACCTATCATTTTTAGTTTCCGAGATTTTTAACATTCTTTAAGTGACCCGGATTCATTGCTCTCGAGTGTATTATAAAACTTTTGTCTTTAAAACGTAGTATGAAATGTAAATGTTTATGTTTGTGTGAACGTGGCCACTTCAGCGACTTGTTTTTGTTCCTGATCCTGAATCTAGTGCTTTATTGATCGAAGCCAGAACTTTAAAATTGGTTCATGCTACGTTTGTGTCTGTTTTTTGGACTCTCATTAGATGAGCTGAGCTTGAGCTTTATTATTTTTATTTTAGCTTCCCCAGCAATCCGTTTACGTGTGCAGAATGGATCTCGATTGTCGCCAGAGAAAGAAATGATGACTTTTATAAGCCAGCTAAGAATTCGGTTATATGTTCAGATCACTTTGATATATCGGCTATATCCGGAAATATTAACCGACGTCGATTGGATAAGACAGCAGTTCCTAAATTACAGGTACATTCATTAGTTATACACAATCGAAATGTAATTTTTTGTTTTTGTTTTCAACTTAAATGTATTTGTGACACGACAAACCATTGAATTATTGGAGTTAATTTTTATTTATTATTAAAGAGTCTTTTCAAAAACAGATTCTACTGCCGTCGAAGGACCCGCAATTGTCAGAACCCAACACTAAACTTTCAGTATCTGATATTGAAGTGCAGGTGAGTCATTTTGATTCAGCAGTAGGTATCGTTAATTAGTTGTGTGAGGTGATACATTATTATTTTATTGAAATTATGCATTAAGTACATAATTATATTTTCAGAATTTCATTTTAATTTTCGCAAAATCAATTCGGTAAAAAAATAGAACTTAATATTTCTTGTTTCCTTACAATTTTGCTAAGTGATAAATTTTAGTTGAGATTTGTAAGGTAAGTAGTTAATTTTAGCAACATAATAATATATATTCGCGCCTTTGAGGATAATAAATTGAGGACATATTTTTTTTTTTGACATGTGTGTTTGGGAAGCGACGATAACAACCATATTAAGACTACTCAGGCATACCTACGTCTTTCTGTTGGTTGCAATTAACGATGGTTGGAAATTACCACTGGCTTACTTTTTTACTGACACTTTATAGGCAGACATGAAAGTCAATTTGATTAAGATAGCACTAGAAAAATTACAAAACAAAACGGTATTGACGATGTTTATTAAGCCGAATTTTCAGTCTCACCCCCCGGGCTGCGAGTCGTAATGAATTAACTTCTTGGCCTACAACGAGACTTCACTACTACAGCTGGTGATGCTACGCTATGCTACGATTGGTGGATGTTCCAGATATTATATTTTTATTATTCTAACCCACACTGTTGCAAATTTATTTATTTATAATAATTTTTATCACGTGCTGGTATTTGAAAGTCCTTTTCTTCTTAATTTAAGACCTTACTATGACCACGGTTTAACTTTGCGCCGCGCCATCTCTCAAACAATATATTTCATAGAAACCTTATAAGTATTTAACGTGCGCGTCCTTACAATACTGTTTGCCATCTAGGTATTTAGGACGTATAGCAAAGGCAACGCTAAAAGGTATTACTTAACGATCTTGTGCGTCTAAGTTTTTCCGGTGTAATTATTTTTATAGAAGAATTTTTTTTTTTACAAAAAATAACGACCGACTTCCAAAAACATTATAAAAGTGATAAAAAAACTTTAATTTTGGAAGTCGGTGTCTTTGGTTTTGTATTTTCGTTTTTGCTACTGATTTCCGAAAATTAAAGTTTTTTTCACTTTTTTGTTTTTTTGGAAGTCAGTTTTTTGTTTTTTGTTTTTAAGTTTTTCTTTTTCACTTCTTAGTTGTAGTACCTACCTACCCCACACAAATTCGTATACCACTACTTGATATCTAAATAACAGTGACAGGAAATTATTAAAACATCATCAATGAACTACTTAAGTGAAAAAAATACGCATTATTAAGGATAACTCAAAGACTCCTGCGGGGTAACTACGTAACACACTAACAGTAGGAATGGGTTTCATTATGACAATGATATTCATTGCGTTATTTACGGTGTTGAGCAGACAAATTTATATTGGACCACATGAGAAGCACCAGCCTTCCAATAAAAAAAAAGAATCATCAAAAACGGTTTACCTAGAAAAAAAAGTTCTGAAGGTTACTTCAGAACATTTTTTCTAGGTGAACCGATACTTTGTGTTATCACCAGTGATCGGAGTAGGTAGATTGATTTTTAGTACTTGTATCATAAATGCACACAGAAAGAATAACATGGATAAGCCATTTTTCCGGAAAGTAATTCCGGTATTTCCGGATTTAGTATTTCCGGCGGGCGCACGCATTGTTCTGATAACCGGTTATTGTACCACCCATGATCCTTTGTTCTGATTGGTCGTTGGGTTTTTGTCAAATCGTGACAAAAAAAAAAATGGAAGAATAATAAAGAATAAAATTGCTCATTTTATTACAATTCCTACCTTTTTTTTGAGGATGGCAAATCATCAAATGACTCCTTCCACTCTGGCAGAATACAATTCCTACATAAGTTCCGGTTTTTTTTTAATAATCCACCAATTCCGGAGGAATGTCCATAGTAATATATACGTTTCGGATCAATGACCCCAGTTCAATCTACCTACTCCGATCACTGGTTATCACAACAAAAAAATTAAATCGAATAGAGAACCTCCTCCTTTTTTTGAAGGCTGTTAAAAATATCGACAACCCTATATCATGATTTTAATTGCTTAGATTTTAATTGACTTTTTTTTTCTTGATATGTTTGTAATTTACGGTGTCTTTTTTATTTATTACATCAAAATTACACGTATTACAGGTGGCGGATGCGTTTTCTTCAATCTATTTCGCCACAATCTTATGGATTAAACAATGCATTACTAGCTTCTGCCCGCGGCTTCGCCCGCATGGATGTCGGAAAATATCCCACGGGAACGTACTACCGGGTCTACCGGGATTTATTGCGGGGTTTTCATATACCTACTTATCTAGAGTTTACGCGGCGCACGCCAGTAAAGCTTCCAGTCGGCATGATTTTTTCCGACATCTTCAACAATCATCGTCATATTTCAGCCAATTAAAACAAAACCTTAATGAATTATACACTTAAACCTTCCTCATGAATCTCTCCGTCTATTGGTGAAAACCTCATGAAAATCCTTTCCTTAGTTTTTGAGTTTATGGCGTTCAGACAGATAGACCGACAGACGGGGAACGGGTGGCATGCACGAACAAAAAAAGTCGGACAGATTCCCAGTAACAAAAATCTGTGTCACTCAAGTCGGCCAGTTCGCTGTACGTACAGGCTGCTGTACGCTCACATTCACACATTAGTCAGTCGACTGTCGGCCATTACGCGCTCAAACGGCAAGACTCACACATAAACGGGACTCAGTTTTGTCCTAGACGTAACTCCGACTTTATGTTCGTCCATGCGCGGTGGACGTTGTTTTATAATACCTGTGTAGTGATTGCACATATTGCCGCGTGAATTTTGATCAACACACTACGTACTTAACTTGGAGCTGCAATTTACAAAAAAACATAAGAAACGTTTTATTTTGCGTGATATACCTACTAACGGAAAAATTGTGCTCCTCTCAGGAGGCCAGGCGCACTCCGCATTTGATCTCCGTACTCGACAAGTCGGGCCCGGGCCTATTCACAGTGATTGATTCAGTGGGCTGCCGCGCGCCGGCCGGGTCGCACGTAAGCTCGATACGTACTCACTCATTCGCTCGCCGCGTCGCATCGTCCAAAATGAAGGCAAAAGCATATTGCATCGCATTCGGCTGCTTAAATAATAACAAGGATTCGAAACTCACGTTTTTCACACTTCCAAAGGACATCGAAAGGTAAAGAAATGCACGTCTACCTATAAGTAATTAAATAATAATTAAGTAGGTACGTACTACGTAGCTACTAGGGTTGCCAATCCTATTATATAATATAGTATCCAAGGGCGGATTCAGGGGAGGGGGGCACGTGCCCCCCCCCCCCCCCCCCAAACGGTTTAAGTGAAATATAATCGAACCGTTTGGATATACTGGCCTGAATGCATATCCATCATGACATTGCTTCAAGGATGAACGCTGAAGCAGTACCTACTATATCTTCAGCAGCAGTGGCGTAACCTACTAAGGTTCAAAGGGATGCAGTCAGTTCGTGCTCGAACACGGAGGTCTGCTATGCCAACTATGCACCGGCCTATTTAGTCGGCGAGAGGATTTCAGGATAACATAAAATGCTAAAACGATAGCGCGGTCTGAGGAGCCTCGCGCGTCAAAAGATTACACAGCTGTCTTCGACTCATGTAACATATCTAGCTAATACTGTGAATGGTCAAAAGAAAAACTAACCAAACCAATTCGAGGTGGGGTGCTGAAATTATAGGCAGCCCATAGGTAGTAAAGTTTATGAATTAAAGAGACCCTCTCTTAATGCTTAAACTTTACTACCTATGTCGACAAAGTTACTCTTATTTCTGTATCTATGGTCAAAAGAAAATCAATCCTATCCGAGGCGGTGTGCAAATATTGCATTTTTGTTTGTAGTTATTCTTATATTTTATTGAAAAAGAATTAATCCCAAAAACAACATAGTGCAATACTAGATGTGTGAGACACTTCTTGACTGTCTGGCCCATGTGCTCCTCCCAGAAATAAATCCTGGATCCGCCCTTGATAGTATCCTACTATATTAGAGACCTAAATACTATATTTAAAACAAAATGCTCTTTCTCACCAAAAATGTGTCGCTGAATTGACTGCTGAAAAATGGTAACAGGTGTTGCTCTGTGATTCTGAATTTTCTTATATTTTAAAATAGTATGTATCATTTCTTCTTTCTTTAATTAACAAGAAATATGAGCGCAATAATCTCGTAAAATGTGAAATAATGGTATTTTGTAACCATAATTTATTATTAGAGTTTAATATAATAGTTATGTAATGAGACATAAAAAAACCTGTTAATTAAGGCCCAAAGCAGCAAAAACATGCATTTTCTTAAAACATACTAGGTACATTTTTTTTTCGCCATTACTAATTTTTTACAGGCAATGGCTTCGAAAATACTAGATATATTTTTTTATATAAAAACAGTTGGCAACCCTAGTGGCTACGTACCAAATGTTTACCACTTAGATTATTTAGGTAGATACTTACAAGTTCTGTTTACAAGGTCAGTTTTTGCTTTGATAAGTATATGTAGGAAAGTACTATTATCCCACCCTTGCATTTTGAAGCAAACTTGTTTTTGGTGAGCAACTCAAACAAGATTTGGTGAGCATTTATCCATTTTGGTAGGCAAAAAGAATATAAATACGAGTACAACACGTAGGTACAATAATTCTGATGAGTGTATAATTATTTTGAAACTTAAAACGCTGTTCTTTAGGCACCTCGGTATAGAGTGGGTTTATTTTATTTGAAGTTAACATATTTTATTTGGTACTTAGTCTTAGGGTCTATAAATAATTTTCGTGAGTATTTAATTTGTAGTCGTTACCTAACAGAACAAGACACAAAGCATCGTTTTAAAAAAAATCTACCGCAAGTTTTACTTACATATTCCAGACGCCGGAAATGGTTAACATTAATCGATAGAGAAGACTTATTACAAAGAGAAGATTTGAAGAGGAGCAGCCATTTAGTTTGTTCCGCACATTTCGAAGATTCTTCAATTAAAATAATTAAACATCTGAAAGAAAATGCTCTTCCATCAATGCATTTCATAGACAAGGTACACAACGTATGCCATAATATGCCTATCTTCACATGTTAAAATACTTATGCAGACATTGAGAAATAAAATAGTGGTTTGATCTACATAGTTATAAGCGCGTGCGGTCTAGCTTGTTGAACTGAATTGTTTTTAGAAGCGGACAGAACTAAAAATGTTGTAAAAAAATATATACTTTACAGGTATGTTTTTGAAGTGAAAACTTCTTCAGCCCCGGCCCCGTAGTGATTTGAAACTCGATGAAACGAAGAAGCGACATTAAAAAGAGGCAAACACATACATCTATAAGCTTTAACGTGCGAGAGAATGAGATAGAATAATATACCTACAGTACTACTTATATTCGCGGCCGCTTTGTGCGAGGTGCTTCGTAGCCTCCCCACCCTGTCTACCGAGAGAAACGGCGTCATGTAGTACTCACAGTCTCACAGTGGACACCATAGTAGATATCCGTGGTGGACACTCTGGTCCGAACGTTGTACGTGTGTGTGTGCGGCTGCGTATAACGACGGCTTGTAAAAGGTGTCATAACCAGCGTGGTGTATTGTTCACGTCTATCGATCCTATGAATATTAATACATTTTAATAAAAACATTTTACAAGTATGCCGAAAACTAATGCTGAAAGGTGTCGTGATTATCGGCAAAAAAGAAAAGAAAACAAAATTAAAAAGACCGCAGAAAGTTCAACGGAACGTGTTCAAAAATTTCGTGCACGCCGGAAGGCGTCATTAAATGTGCAAAATTTTAAGGTTTCACTTCTATAGGGTCCCCGAAACGATCAATTGCAATTGTCAATGTTTACGTGAGCGAAGACTGTAGAACGTACGGTTTAAATTCAGAAAAAGAAAATATAGACGTTTGGTATGAAAAATAATACCTATAAATTGAGATGAGACAGAAAATTACGTCTGTCATGTATGCTGACGCGGTTGATTTTAAAATAACGATTGTCATTTGCTGTCATTGAACATCAGTACACGGTGCGTCAATTGCCATCAATATTTCTTTTTTGTCATTTCCTGTCAATCTGGTAATAATATTGTCAATCGCTTCAACTGCATTTCGTAGACGATAATTTCTGCATCAGTGCGTATCAATCACCTAAACATTGGCATTGCAATTGATCGTTTCGGGGATCCTTATCGCGTGTGAACTGCACACATGTTTTTTTTTGTTCCACTAACTGAAAATATTGATTCTGAATCATCTCTAAAAATTTGTGCAGGTTTTTGAAAACTTAACTCTGTATATGTGGTGTAGATAGTTATTAGATGTTTACATAACATTCAGGGTCATTAGTAAAACACTAATAACCTCTTAAGGGGTCATCGTTCTCATCATTATGAACAAATTATACTTACTATGGAAACAAACCTGAAATCGCGAAGAAAAAATCAGCTCTTGTGGACACACACACACATAAATACACACACACATAAATACACACACACACACACATAAATACACACACACATAAATACACACACACATAAATACACACACACACACACATAAATACACACACACATAAATACACACACACATAAATACACACACACACACACACACACATAAATACACACACACACATAAATACACACACACATAAATACACACATGCACGCACAAATAATAATATTAAAAATAAGCATGATTTAAGGCTCCCTCAGACAGGCGGGAGGCGACGGTGCGACGTGATTCTGGTAGACTAGAACAGTTACCATGAAGTTTTCTTAAAATTGTTCTACTAGAGTCGCATCGTGCTCGCGTCGCGCCTGTCTGCGGGTGCCTTTATGGTCCATTTTGATTTGTTTCGACTTTACAGCGGAAGTGTGACTGTAATTTACTTAAATATCTACGTAGTTTTAATTATTTTTAGGATAAAAAATTATCTATAGGTAGGTACTACTTAACCACTTATTACAAATGACAGAAATCGATGCAGTAAACGATTCTGAACAAACAACGTTTACAATGTGCATTAGGTAATTCAGCTACACATTGTATAAATAAATACTTAATTAAGATGATAAGATAGTTTAATGTTCGAAAACTACCTTTATGGCTCCTGCAAACAGGCGCGACACGCGACGCGACACAAAAGTCACCGCCTGTCGCGCGATGAGCGGTGCTTGCGATTCGTGTCGCGTGTCGTGTCTGTTTGAAGGAGCGCCGCGCCGTCGCGCTTCGCTGGCCGTAAAGGTTGCTGGAATTTGTAGTGATAAAGTACGAGATACACGCGAACGAAGTCGCGGGCGATGTCTTAGTTTATATAATATAGAGACTATTACAGACGGACTCCTGAGTAACTTTTCATATTTCCAAATGGGAACCCTACTCGTAGGTTACTTTTCTGAAGTTTGGAACGAAGTTCCTTATCGCGCGTTGCGAAAGAGGGCTAGACGGAAAAAATTAAGACCAAAAGTTGTAACGACACTTTTTTATTAGTTGTAAGCCGTGCGGCGCGGCGTGCGCGTGTTTCTCTGTCTCTCTCTCTCTCTCTCTCATAGAAAGCAAGCCAGTTATTTTTTTATATACTTTTTTTTTTTTTAAATGGATCTTCGTTCCATCCGGGTGTCCCTTGACACCTCTCAAGTTTTTTTTATTTCTTCCGTGTGTGTATTACACACACACAGACACACTTTTTCTTGTCAACTGAAAGTGTGTCATTTAAACTAATTTTAATAATATTATGTATAAATAAAGAGGTAAAATTTGTATTTGTATGTAGGAGGGTATCTCTGGCACTATCTATCGGTCGGATTTGAAAAATTATTTTTGCATAATTATGATAGCCCAATTCTTGAGAAAGGCTATTTAATATCATGCTAGGACCCTTAGACCCTGAGCATTAAGAAAAAAAAAGTCAGAAAGAACTAAGCGAAAACAAAGTAATACCGCGGGCAGGCGATGCGATGCGATGCGACGAGGTGAGGTGAGTCGGGGGACAAGAAATTTGACGCGGACGAAGTCGCGGACAGAAGCTAGTAAGGTACTAAATATTACGTGAGCTTGTGAATGATTTGACGATTTCAATTTAGCGACTTTGTCGCTAGAAATCACGTCTTTTGCTAAAGTCAAAAGTTTTTCTGTCTTTTTAGCGACAAAAAAAAGTTTTAACTCCTCTTGCTCAAAAAGTCCGTCATTGTTAGCGTACCAGAGCGGGGACAAAATAGCATATTTTCCCCTAGGGGAAAGTTATTTTTTTCTTTTACCACCGAGCCTACAACAACGAAAAAGTATTTATTCATAAGCAGAATAATCTTGATTATAGACTCGACTGTTTCATAAAAAAGGATATTTTATTTTTGAAAATGGAACTAATAGCTGCGATCTCTTCGGATGAATGGATGCATTGCGTTGCGGCTACAGAAGGAATTTAAAAATACGTGAACTGTTCAATATTGTATTGTATTATTTTATTTTCTCGCAATCGTAGCGTAAAGTAGAGTGTAACATACGGCGGCGATATAAACCCATTATATATAACTCGGTTTCTATTTACTCCCTCGCTAAAGCTCAGGAGTAAAACTACCTCGTATAAGTATACTGGGTAATTTTAGATCCTTGTTTATCAATCTACTATTTGACGCCAAAAATTATTTAGCGACTTATCTGACCACTTTTGGAGCACAAATCAGTCTTAGACAATGGATACGTTTTGTCAACTTTGTAATAAATGCTGCATTTTCTTGCTATCTTTTGTTACTTAAGTTAACATAAATCTCGGGACCTTGTGGTGTGGTCCCGGCCCTTTGGAAGTTGTACGAGGGGCCGAAGCCAACTCGCAGAGACACCAACCGACGATTATCCGTGTATGCACTTTGCAAGTGCACCCAAGGACAAGTAAGTACTTAAGTATTATTATGTAATTGCATAAGTATTTCCAATGTTTTTGGTAACTGTGATTTGAACAACAATTTAATTATGACGTGACTTGTGTACGTTTTTTTATATGTCTGTTGTTGCACACGATGCGTTAGTTATTCAACAAATAAATTCTTTTTTTTGTTAGTCTCCCCTTTCATATCCCCACTGGCCTGTACCCTTTCCAGAACGCAATCCTGGATCCGCCGGTAAAGTCAGTTATAAAGTGCGCGCAAGATAGGTAAGTGTGCGCGCGACGTTCGCCCTTCAAGATACTACCTAGCGACTTTTGGTATTGAGCCTAGCGACTGGCATTTATTGAAGTTGGCAACAATATGGAGAGTACAGTCACCATGGACTCGGATAGTAAAAAAATAATTGAGCTAGAATGAGAACGACTATAAGTAGTGTTTATTTATTCATTAATTAATAGGTTAGCCTACAATTGTTTACACATACATTAGATAGATCTAGAAGTAGGATCTATTTGTTTTTGCTATACCTACTCCAACGCTGCCCACCACATCATGCGGCGCTGTGACGTCATAAGTACACAATATGCTATCCTGCCACTCGCTACAGTTATTGAACGAGTGAACGCACGAGGGGCACAAGGCGAACGTGCCGCGCGCCGCCGCCGGCCGCCGGCAAACGGCAGAAGGAAGCATTGCGGGTTGGCAACGCCGCGCGTTTCCCATGGTGCGACGATCGCAAAGCTACCAGCCCGCGTGGCGGCGCACTGAGGGCTGGCAACGGCGCGGGCGGTTGATGGCGATATTTTTGTTGCCGTGCCACAGTTTGAGTGCAGCGATTGCTTGCGGGACAAACTAATTAGTGGTATAACACGGGTTGACGCGTGCATGTTTTCCGGATGACATAGGATTTGATGAACACATTACAAATATAGTACCTACCTACTTAAATAAATATAAGTAATTAAATTATTAAAGCGCGGTAAGAAGCTAATTTTTAGGTAAGTAATTGACAGCATCGCGGCATTCGCGGCAACAAATAAGGTTCAAAACAGCGATGCGTTTGCACGGACTAGAAAAAAAAGAAGGACTCCGCGCCACGCGAATCGAAAGTGAAGCACTATAAGTCGACCGTTTGTACAAACATGCCTCACGCACACATTTACAAGATAAGGTGCCGACCGGCCGCCATTACGCGGCACTACGGCGTCATTGTAGGTACCTACTCTTTACGTCAAGTAATAAAATAAAAGAATGCCTTCTTGTGTTGTGAAATGGTGCAAAAATAATTCTACATCCCAGAAAAAGTGTCAAGGAATAACATATCACAAGTAAGACCCTTATTTAACCTATTGATTTATTGTATATTTGACATTTTAAAATGTACTATTGGAACACAAAACCTCAAAAGACGTATAAGTGTTGTCGGAAAATAAGTGGGTAATTTTCCCGAGAGATTAGGTAAACCATTTTTTTGTTCTTTGTAATTTTTTTACAAGTATTGTATAATTATGATTATGTTTATAGATTTCCTACAGCAAATCAACCATGGAAAAATGATTGGATTGAAATAATAAGAAACTGCAGAGATGAAGAAGATTGGATTCCGTCGAAAACAAGCGTGATATGTAGTATACATTTTGATGCACACGATTTGTATATCACGAAAAATGGACTCCGTCGACTCGTAACCTATGCTGTTCCAAAAAGAGTAAGATTTTAAGGAATATTTTTCTACTAAATGCATTCGTAGAGAATCAGGAATGTTGTAGGTACCAAATTTCACCTGCATGATGATAATTATTCATAATTATGGAGAGCTCCACATTCATACACAGTATCGTAATTATTGTACACTCAGCAATTTGATTTACTGAGTTTAAAGAGGGTAGTAGTACAGTGATAATGTTCACACTGTTTGTACTTTTTTTCAGCTATTGTTTGAGCTACCAGACGTGGAAGAACAGCCTGTAGAGCCAAGAAATACTATTTCATTACAAAGAGCACACCAGTTGTCATCACATGAGACTTCAATCTTTCTTCCTTCACCGTCTTCATCATTAACACAAGTATGTGCATATGTCGTCAGTGCAATAAAATATAGCAAAAACATATTTCTATATTATATGGTTATTGTTTTTTCCTTTTTTCCAGCAATCAGCGATAGTAGGTGATGATTTCCAGCAGCCGTCGTCACCCAAAACCTCTACCTCCTTAAGCCTAGGCTTATCTTCATTTGAAGTATGTAGATGTGTACACGCGTGGTGCAATTAATACTTAACTGTAATTTATTATTCAATTAATTTAATGTATCCATTTTGTTATAGCTACCACTGATACTTGGAACAGTAGCAACTGATTCCCAGAAGCCATTACCATCAGAAGCCTCCGTTTCCTTAAGATTGGGCTTATCTTTATCACAAGTATGTATATATATGCACCTTGCAGTTATTATTTAGCAATAATTTATTACTCAATGATTCTCAGAGTTATTTAAATATATGAATAAACTGTCAAAATAAGTATACAAAATGGGGAAATTTTCATTCATCTGGTATCCCTCAAATCACGCACACATAGATCGGTACGGTGCTTCACTTTCGATATACGTCAATGCGTGGCGCGGAGTCCTTCTTTTTTTCTAGTCCGTGTGCGTTTGATGTTAGTTGATAAACAATTTTATTTTGTGCCATTTTCGTTTATATTACCATCGCAAGCTGTACCACTCACGGATGTACTAAAACAACTAAAAAGGACAAACGTGTCTAAGATTTCATATATTTCCCCGTGATGCGAGGTCTGTGAGTTTCCTATTTTGCGGAAAACTTAGGCAAGGTAACTACGGTAACGCCTCTTTATTACGTAAACCATAATAATTACAGATATAAATGTAGAAAGGACATCACTCGTTTCGTACCCAAATTTTTAAATGCCAACACAAAAAAAAAAACTTGGGTACAATTTTCTTATGTTTTTTTTTTTAATATTACAAGGAAAGTCTACAATTGACCCCCTCGGCTGCTATTTGAGGTTGAAAAAACAAAAAAACATATTTTTATTTAAAATGTTTTATGCTTATCATTTAAATAAAGCAAGTAGGTACCTACTTTTAATAACACGGCGACCTATAAACTTCAATTTAAAACTGTATTCACAACCTATGTTACACATTACAGCAGAACATTTTTTAAGAGCCCAAAAGGGCTCTTAAAAAATGTTCACGATGATGTTTGTTTTTTGTAAAAACAAAAAACCCAAAATACCAACATAACTCTTATGTAATGTTTGAATTGTTTAAAATTTTGTTAATGATAAATGATGTTTTATTCAAAATTTAGCAAGTTTTTGTTTTAGAATATTCATTTACTTATAGCGTCTAGGAACAATGACAATGACTCTCCTCTACCGCTTTGTTAGTTAAACTTAAAAGGTGTATTTTAAAGTCCTTATCTCAGTTACTTTTAGCCTTAGAATAATAATGCATACAAACCTAGTACGAGTGCAAAAAGTGAGGCAACTAAAACTTAGCCTTAGATAGTGGCTAACTTCTCTCTGCTCAGCGAGCCGTCAGTACTCAAGATCACGTTCCGTCGAACACAGCTCGCGAGTATCTAATTTAAAATAATTGAAAATGACAGTTTGTTGCATGAAGGGATGTCATAGCACATCAGGAAAACAAAAAAAATGTCATCAAATTACATTTCACAAGTAAGTACTTACATTTTATACATTATTTTTACGTAAATCGATCATCAAATCCTAATAACCTAACTTATCACAATACAGTGTTGCTATAAGTGAGGAAAAAAATACCCACATTGCTTTTAATTTTGTTCTTATTTTTGTTTAGCAAAAAACATAGTTTTTGATGTGCATACTACCTACAATTGAATACGAAATAACATTTTGCCAGTTTCGAGAAACTAACTTGCCATTGGTGCCGATTCTCTTGTACACCACACTAAAATTCCTTACTTTTGGCTATGAGAATCGTAAAGTTATTCTGCAAAAATATATCTCTAAATTTAAAAACAATTTTGACGTAACTAAAATTTAATTTGACAATCGCGACTCCACGTGGTACTTGTTTGCCCTAACCCGTGTTTTTTTTTTAGAGCCGGAGACACGCGTGTGGGGGCAGCTTCGACGTGTTTTATACGGATTTTTTTTACTTTTTGTATGCTTAATATTAAAAAAAATGTTACCTACGTGTAGAGTCTTAGGGGTTTAAGAGTTTCATAAAAGGGGTCGAATTTTTCATTATTTTTGCGATAGGACACACCACTTTCGAGATATAAGCAAAAAAAAAAAGAAGATATTGTAATCTTTTTGCACCTGAAGTCGAGGTGTTGTGGGGAATTTTAGTTCATGACAACTAATTTTATTCCACACCTTTTTAATCGCGATTAAAATAGCCAGATTTAGTTACATAACCAAAATTTTAGGTGAACAACGTCAAATTCAGAATAGCAAAATTGGCATTTTCACTAAACTAATAATTCAGTACCACCTTAGTGCTGTCAAACTAAAATATAGTTAAGTTGTGTCACTTTAGTCTATTTCAGAATGAGAAATCGTCGTTTGACAGGAATAAACTAAATTTTTGTGATTTTTAGTCTAGTTTAGAGAATTTTGTGACAAGAGAATCGGCACCATTAGGTATTTTATATTAGTCTTTGTAATTATGATACTGGGGACAATTTAGTTTGCATCAAACTAAACTAGGTACTTATATTTATTTACAGCCTTTATATTATAGCTGTTATCAACACTGCTGCCTACAGTGTTTTTAAACTAAAAGTTAATTTGTAATTTACTGTAGTTAGACAAAACCGGACCAAATAACTAAGTTTGTTTGAGATTATTTTCCTATAGTTGTTTGATTAGGTACATAAACCAAGTGGTGTATTAATTACCTGGTGGGCCTATTCTGATTGCCACTTAAGTGTATTTAATGCAATATGAGCATTCCATTTATTTGTTTTTTTTAGCTTTCCTGTCGATTTTGTGATAGCCAATCGTTGGACACAAATAATTAGAAGAAATCGCAAAGAGGATTCATGGAAACCAACAAAAAATACAAGGATATGCTCAATGCATTTCCGCGACGAGGATATGTATTCAACGGAAAAAGGTTTTCGAAGAATACGCCGTGGTGCTGTGCCAGCCGAGGTAATGTACATAATTAAATGCGGTCGTATCTATAAAACGAATTTAAGGCGGTACCCCGACCAAAACCTTGCCATAGTGCGGTATTCAGAGGCTCTTAACTCATTCACTATGGGTAATAAACTACATCTAAAAGCACATTATTAATGTTCGATATCCTATCATTACATTGCACGTTCTTAATTGTTTTTATGTGTTATAAATACATTTAAAAGCTCCTTGTAAAAAGTGACTAAAATTATTGATTGCATGCATCTTTTGCTAAAGGTGACGTTCTATTAATTTGAGGATTACACTAATGGATAGATAATTTAAAAATCTAAATAATTCACGTTTTATTTTATTTCAAAACATCGCTTGTCATTTTTTATTCAAATAATTTCATTATTTTTGTGAATCTTATGATAAATGAGCGAGCGCAGGGAGCGAGACAGAGCGAGACTCAGCGATGGGACAGAGAAGGACTGAACGGTCAAGGTCGTTTGGTCGGGGAAGCGCCTTAATACGTCTTATTGTGGAAAAATATGTTAAAAACTAGGTTTTTTTTATATCTCAAAAAGAGAAAATACATAGTATAAGAGACTTTGAGTCAAAGCGGAAACTTATTAGGAAGCAGCTGCAACTGCAAGGTTTTTAAATGATAAGCATAAACTGTTGGTTCGAAGGGTGGTAAAATAAAGATTACAATTAATATTGTAATCTTTATTTTACCACCCTTCGAATCAACAGTAACCAAAATTATAAAATTATTAATTCATTTTTATAATTTTCTCGATCATAATTTCCAACAACACTTACTACTAAATGATATAAAACCCGTTTTTTTTACATCAGCAATTAATACAAGCCTATAATATTATTATAACACATCAGTTCACATCACACATCAAACATTCTAACCGCATTGAACGGTATCCTATTCTTCATGCGATTAATGGTTCATTTATTTCCTTTTATTTTGAAATAAATTAATTTTACCCTCCGTAAAAATATTTCATATAACATGAAAAATAGTCTTCATCTTATCCAGTTCCTAAAATACTTGTCTTGATTTGATCCAGCGACATAGTAGTGCGTTTTCTCATATTTTTGGGTAACGGTCTGGTAATGGTATCACCGAAAGCTATATTTGTGCGCGTCTGAGGAACGTAGACACATTCGGCTCACGCACACAAAGAAAATGAACTGGGCGCACGATAACGCTCGCGGCTTCTATGCGCTATTATTCTAAGCGTTTAGCTATAAACTGTTTTAAAATATATCACGTTATTCGGAATACGATCCCATGCATTGTACTGTTACCATATTTCGAAATTTTATACCCGGTATCCCTTATTAAAACTTAAAACAAAACAGATTAAACAAATGCTCTTGAATAAATGCGTTTAATATTATAATTTTCTCCTCGCGTCTGTTATCCTACTTACACTCTCCGCGCGTCAATTTTAGTGTGATCGTGACAGTATTTACTCACTAATCCGGCACTTCAATAGTTCGGCACGTTCAATAATCCGGCACCCACCGCCCGCGCGGCCCGCGTCTTCCTCACCGCTCCCTACTCCCGCTCCGCGCTCGCTCTCCGGCAATGGCGGCAACCGTGGCAGTCAGGCATTGTGGCATCAGTGTGAACTAAAAACTTATCACAATAGCACGTATGTATTTATGCTCTGCACAAATTCCAGTTTAATACCATCCGCTGCTGTTTTTAAGTGAAAAATTTAATGATTGATAGAATTGAATTTTAAAGAAGTTAGATAGTGGAGAAAACATGTGCAAATTGGCAAAAGAGTATGGAGTTGTGCGTGCTACAATAAAACAATAAACAAAAGATAACGGAACACGTGAAGACGATGGAATCCGGACCAGGAAAGCGTAAAACATTAAGAGTTGGTAACTGTCCAAAGATGGAAAAAGCTCTCTACATGTGGTTCCTGCAAGAGCGTTCTAAACACGCTCCTATATCTGGAGAACAGTTGAAAGCAAAAGCTATCGAGTTATATCAAAAAATTAGCAAAAAAGATGATTTTCGTGCCAGTGTCGGGTGGTTGGATAAATTTAAAAAGCGATTTGGTATCCATTTGTTAGCCGTATCGGGTGAAAAGCTCTCAAGTGACGAATCTGCAGTGCAGCCATTTATCCAGCGTTTTAAAGACAAAGTAGAGGAACTGGGTCTTCTTCCGGACCAAATCTACAATGCAAACGAGAGTGGTCTGCTCTGGAAACTGTTGCCCACTAAAACATTCGTATCCTCTGAAGAAGTGAGCGCACCAGGCCGTAAAGTAAGTAAGGATAGAATCACCTTTATGCCATGTTCAAATGCTAGTGGAACACAAACTTTATTTTTTGGTGATTGGTAAAGCTAAAAATCATAGAGCTTTCAAGAATATTTGTCTGCTAGTCTGCCACAGAAACCAATTTAAAGTTGGGTCACGAGTAGGGCATGCAATTATCCGCTCATTTTAATATTCGGATAATTCGGATACTTGGATAACGTTATCCGGATAAATACGGATAATTTGGGAAGGAGTGATAAAAATAAAATTTAATCATAATATTATCAATAATTTATATTCAGTAATCAGTCTAACGAACCATGGCAAAAATAAAATAATCAAACCTAAGTGGCAACAAAACAAGTCAGAAAATTGCACACTTAGGCAATATCTTGTAACAACAATTTTTATATTTTTAAGTACGTACTATCAAATAATAAATGACTGTCGTCATAATGAGATCAAATCTATAATTCGGATATCCGGATAGTATGCCCTAGTCATGAGAAAAGTATTTAGGTAGTGAATTGTTCCATATAGAGTTTGACTCAGAAGTAAAGAAGTTTATGAAAAGTTCCAACTTGCCCGAAAAAGCTTTATTTTGTATCCGAACATTCCAATAATCCGGCACCCCTTAGTTTTTAAGTGCCGGATTAATGAGACTCTACTGTATTATATTGAAACAACAACAAAATCACAAAACGACAAAGATCGCGATCCGCGAGCGCCGTGATTACAAACAAGGTGTTCACGGAACGCCGCGTCGCGCCGCGGCGTTTCGCTGTCCCGTTCTGGCACCACAGTGCGCATTTAGTTTGTTGAGGGTTGAGGCGTTATAGTTATAGCGCGGAGTCTGAGCCGATATACCAAACGCTAAATTTTATTTACACTTATTGTGTTATCTTTTGACGCTAACGTTTTATTAACCACCATTTGTATTTGTAATACTGTGACGAAAGTCAGCAGTATTATGGCATCATACAAACGGCCGAAACGACGCGTGTGGAATTCTCGGTAGCCTTCGGTAAAGTTCGGTAATCAGAGCGATCTCGAGTTCGCGCGAGCGCGCCGCAGTTACCTCCGGACGCGGACGGTGCGAGACGCTCCCGCACAACGTGAAATATGTCACGAAGTTATCGACTGTATTGCTCAGTGTATGGATGTTTAAATTCATCTGTAACGAAACCAGATTTAACATTTTTTAAATTACCAGCTCACTCGGCAAGGTAACCCATTATTTTTAGTTTTAATTTATTTGTGTTATGTAGGTATTTATTGAAGCGTAGCGAGCATAACTTCATTAACTGGTATGGTATAGTGATTGGCACGAATGTTGAGCGCTCGATATAAGAGTGGGGATCGGTTTGTGCGCTCGGGGATGATTGATTGTTTCATGGTATAATACTATACTTCGCCAGGTACCTATAGCATTCCGGTCACGGGGGTGACAAGCCTACGTCATCACCGCTGTGTTACCAGTAGTGTGTTATAATAACTCCAAAATCGCCTCTAATACCTGTGAGAATCCGATAAAACAAAGAGGTTTTGACTAACAATTACCTTGGTATATGTTTAAATTAAATTGTTTTGTTTGATTAGAAAAATGAAACAACAATTTAAATGGTTTATGTAGCTAAGTACCTATATATTTTTTAACAGAATGGTGACTGAAAAAGTTTCTATAATTAGTGTTTTGTTGCAATAAAGTGGCAACTGGATATTGACGTAAGCATTTGTCATTCCCGGAATGCCAGACCTTGTTTTTTAGACCATGGATTGTTCCATAATGACGTGAGCAATCGTGAATTCGTGACTCACTATTGAGTGACACGTAGCACGCTTGGAATGATGCAACAAACATAATTATGTAATTTTATTTTTAACTATCTGCTCGCGGCTTCGTCCGCGTGGATGTCGAAAATTATCCCACGGGAACGTACTACCGGGACAAAAGTAGTAGCCTATGTCCGTCCCCAGGATGCCATCTATCTCCTGGCCAAGTTTTATCGAAATCGGTTCAGTGGTTTAGCCGTGAAAAGGTAACATACAGACAGAGTGACTTTGGCCTATGCATGTTTCAGATTGTAATTGAATGTGTAATGTTTAAAGATTATTACTAGTTAAAAAAAAATATTACTAGCTGCACCCAGCGGCTCCACCCGCATAAGTCTCGACCCCGTCAAAATAGCGGGATAAAAAGTATCCTATGTCCTAAACCAGGTCATGGTCTACCCATGTTCCAAATTTCATACAAATCCGTTAAGCCGTTTTAGCGTGAAAGCGTAACAAACAAACTCACTTAAAAAAAAACACTCTTTTATCGAGCGCTCAAGTGTCGTGCCGGTCACAGTACTTAGTAGGTACGTGAGTAAGTATCTCTCTTTTTACTTGTGATAGGAGCAAGTTATACTCACAACTCGTGTGACTTAAGGCGTCAATAAGTGCCAGCGGCCTTGAGCGAGTTTGAGGAGCATGCGAAACTTTTAAGCGAATCAAATTGCACAGAGCTATAGCGTCTACCCGGACATTGGTCAGCGATGCATTGCAGGCTGTCGCCCGCACGAGCCCCCGCTTCAACGCGCATCAAAGATTTTTCGCAAAAACAACCCCCCTTGATTTATCAAACACAATTCAAATAAAAGCCGTATACAAAAATTTGGGTAATTAAATTGTCTTTTAGATGGTGCAGATTTCATGAAAATACGCCCGATAGTTTTGAGTGATTATCGTTTTTGTGTTCGCGTTAGACATTACTTTACAAATTAATTACACTATGCTATAAAAATATAATTTCAAGTATTCATATATCAAATTAAAAAGAAAATTGTCTAGTTTATCATATATTTTTTTCAAACAAATAAGATTTTTCGTTTAGACGTGATGTTCAATATGAAATCATTAAAAGTCGTATATCTGCGCCTTAAAGCTTTATTAGTTATTGTTATTACACTAAGTACGCGATATTCAGCGACCCCTTTCCCTAAATCGCCAACCTAATTGGGCAACGCACTAGCAATCACAATTTGATTTTTTTTTTAAGGATGTTGCTAATCCATTGCTTCATGTGTTCGAAAAAATTGTCTGCTCAACAACGTAATTATGCCAATGAATGTTGTTGAACTGTCAAAATGAAAGCCATTCCTTCTGTTATTGTGTTACTCGATTAGATACCCCGCTGGATGGTGTAATAAGATTAAGGGAGGAAGAGTCCCTATTAAGAACACATCACCTAAATATCGAAGTAGTGTGTTACGCTATTACCCCGCAGTCTTGCCAAGGGATATCGCAAGTAACTGGTTAGTGAAGGTCAGATAGCCAGTCGGCCAGCTGCATTCTTAGAGTATAATTCTATGGCTTCATCTGCATTTGATTAGACTGGAAGCCGACCCCAACGGAAAAGGCAGACTGTTATACTTAGGTACCTAATATTTGTGCAAATTACAACTTGAAAGTTTATTTTTCTACCTGTATGTATTGTCCCACAGCTGGGCAAAGCTACCCCTGCAGCTCTCCAGTATTCCCTGTATGTTGCCTTCTCCGGCTATTTGAATGTTATCGATCCTAATGAATTTAATTCAATAGGTACCTGATAATTATAATAAATTCACCAAATCCCTGAAAATTTATTTTTACGCCAGAAACGGCAGAATATTATAAACCGTTTATCAACTCTGTAACAATATTATGTTCTGACAAATAAATGAACCAACAAAGCGCTGTGTCGGCGGGGCGCCCGGCTTGTTGTGTACAAATAGAATCCAGTCGACATTATTATCGATCGCGCGACCTTGAACGTGTGCGGAGGTCGTTGCCTTCGACAAGCCCCTACACTTCATTCATTCAAGCAGTACATGTGAAAGCTTGTGAGGATGGATGGATGTTTGTTACTCTTTCACGCAAAAACTACCGAACGGATTTGGATAAAATTTGGAACAGATAGTTTATAACCTGCATTAACAAGTAGGATACTTTTTATCCCGGTAACTTACGTTCCCGAGGGATAATATCCGAAATCCGCGGGCAAAAGCTAGTAAATTAAAAAGTATGCAATATTCACGTGAATAAAAAAACCGAGCAGAATTAATGAAGCTTCATACTACCGTCGCGCGCCGCCGCCGTGCGCGGGTACACTACTACACGCACAGCTATGGCTGCGTGACCTGTCACAGACAAGGCGCGAGGGGCCCGCTCGGCGGCTCGGGTCGGGTTCAAACCGGTTTGTGCCAACTCAGTAAGCGGACAGTTTTATACAGGAAGAAAAATTTCTACGGTGGGGGGTCTAGATTTCTAGAATCATAATCATGCTGAATTCATGGCCACAGTTTGCGTACTAGTTAAAGTTTCATCCTGTATTGTTTTTAAGGACGCTATCACATTTTTCCACAAATATCAGTGCTTTTCAAGTACCATTTTAATGAATTAGGATCACTATTGCGAGGATATCTTGGTGTCAACTGAAAGATAATATATTCATCTCCAGAATGAGCTCATAAAAATTGTATAGCCACACACAAAATTTTCATAAAAATAGGTTTTAACCATCACAATAACACCAACAAATTTAAAAAGATGGGGTCTGATTAGGAACCAGTACAGCTAAATCCACTGCATTATCAAACTTAAAAATAGTAAGAAATTGTTGCTTATATAGTCCTCTATACCGATAGCTAAATATTTTGTAGGTAAACAAATAACTTGTTCATTTATGAGAAAAATAAGAAACGGCCTCTTTCTCCATACATTTTCTTCTTGCGGTTCGTCATTCCGCAGTCGGGCGCGCTCCTGGAAGCACGGGTGTATCAATTTGTGGCAAAAAAAATATTACGTAAAGAAGTGTGTACTGTATTGCATACTGTGGTTGGACGAACTTGATACTTTTTCGGACCGAATTAAAAGTAAGTACGATTATTGGAATCTGTTTTAGAAATAAGTACTTACGTAGTTGTTATTTTTTGTAGATTACGGATAATCATTGTGTAAATAATTATATTATCTATAATCAAATTAAAATGGCTGATCCAATTTTTTTTGAGACATTCGATACTATAGTCGACTTTGTGGTTATTGGGGATGGTGATTACGAATATGTCTTCTAAGATTGTAAAAACTATCTTTGCATTGTATAAATTCAATCTCTTAACAATTTATAATTGCATAGCACATGTATGAGCACTATGTACCTACTATAAAGCCACCATTTACTAGGCTCGTCTTTCATTGACTTGAATGTGCCCTGGCGGCTGAGAGTATGTCATGCTCACTCAAATGTCTCGCTGGTGGTGGCGTGTGTGTTGGATCATTAAGTTTCCTTCAAAATGGTTGAGCTGAATGGTGCTGATCCATACGTCATGTTCGTGAACGGGCGCCGTCAGTACGGACTGGTCAACTCTTGGCTGCCACGGCTTATTTTAATTTAAATTTTTGAATTGTATTTTTATCTTTTTTATTATGGTTACTATAAACGTGCACGTCTTTCTACATCGTTCTCACATTTTTAAGTTGAACATGAATGATGTAAACAATTTGTTTTTTGTAACTATATGTTGATTTAAAAGAGTGTCCATTGAGTTTCTTGCCCGTTCTTCTCCATAGGTACCTACTACGCTTTGGAATGGGCAACTAGCTTTATTTTTCTGAGTGACTGACCCTTTGACAATTCAAAAGTGCCTGTAATTGGTTTATTTGAAATAAATGCTTTGAGTTTGTCATCCATTTTTTAAATCAAGATGGCGGATGTAAATTTTGGTGATAAATCGACTTAGTTGTCAATTCCTAAATCCAGAATAGTAGATGGTTATAACTTATAATAACTTTCGACACCAAGTATGGTTTTTTGTTTTTGTTGTGCATAGCTAAAATATTTATATTTGTTATTGTAGATGCCACGAATTCGGAAATTCGGACAAAGGAAAAAAAAAGGTTCCCACGTAGTAGTAAACAAAAGTAATGAGACTTTGTAAGTATTTTCATTCAGAAATCACTTTTCTACTCTGGAGTTTTGTTATGTCTTGTATTAGAAAATATAATAGGTTTTTTTATTTAACAGGGGGAGCTTAGATGTCTCCGTAGGCGATGATGAGGAAAATGAAATTTCACTTGTAAGTTATATCAATGTGTGTTGGTAATTTGTTTAATTTGATTTACCTTAGGTACCTACTAATGTTGTCATTTTGATTTCCAAGAGCAGGGATGCACAATAAAAGAATATAAGCTAAAAGGCAGAAGAATAATCGAGATTGATTACTTTATTGAGCAGCTTTTCCTTATAGGTAGCCACACTTCTCTTTTTATTGCAGCTTGAAGTATCTAATCATGAATAAAGAAAAAAAAAAGTAAGGAAAAAGAAAAAAGAAAGAAAAATAGTTTATTCTGCACAAACAAAACGCACATTACAAAAAAATACATTAATAAAAATACAAACATAGAATATAGCCAAAAGCCTCGTACCCAAAAATTAAAAGGTTTACAATTTTGTCCATGGCCAGGGATCAAAGACAATACATTTTGCTCTGCAAGGTTACATAATTTGCTCTGTGTTACGACACTCGCAAATGACAACAAACAAACGATGAACACAAAAACAAAATGCCGATAGGAGAGTGAAAAAATGACTACTTTTGTAACAAAAAAACAACAATATTATGAACAATTTAGCCGTGCGTCGCATCTGTGCAAGAACAGGTCGTTGCTCAGCAAAATGCTGTGAATTCGGACGAACCTATCGTCAACAGCGCTGATTTTCAGCAACCACCTCTCGAATGACGTAATGACGTCCCCCTGCGTGACATAATAAATCTGGAAAGTATTATTTTCTACAGAACTAAGTGTGATTCTAGCTGAACATGGTTTGTACTTCTAGATAAATATATATATATATATATGTTGTAAGAGCTGTCCTTCATTCTATTGCAAAATGTGTGGTGAGAAGTTTAACCTTGAAACAGTGCGCAAAGACGATAGTAAAATGGACATCAATCAGGAAGTTGTAGCAGGAATTATGTACACTGGTGCTTGATACACCCAGCTTAATACTGTCCTTGCCTATGCTGCGATCCCACCGATTTCTCTGCGTTCGTATGAACTTACACACGATCGAGTTTGCCAATGATGGGAACAAACGGCGGACCATTGTATGACTGAGGCAGGGAAAGAAGAAGTCGAGCATGCCAAAAGTATGGGGAATGTGTCATCTCAAGGAGTGCCAATGAAAGCCATAATTGCGAATGCATGTTGGAGTAAGCGTTCATACGGCACAAATTACAAAGCTTCTTCTGCCGCTGCGGCAATTGTTGGACAGCACAGCAAAAAAGTACTTTACTGTGGGGCGAAAAATAAACATTGTGTGACATGTTCCCGTTCAGTAAATAAAGGAATAGAGCCACCAAAACACACATTACTTTGAAGCACATTGAAGCTGCAATTATAACGGAACGTTTTAAATGTTCCTTACCTGATCATAGACTTATTTATTCCCACTTAATTGCTGAACCAATGCCAGTACCAATAACTGTTTACTACTACAGAACTAGTTAACCCTCGATACACGAGGTCTATGAATCTTAGAGAATAAGCTCACACATACGCACAAACATACTGATGGAAACACATAATGCGTAAAAGGTTCAACAATATTCCGTTGGATATGGTTGGATAATCCACTTTTTTTATCAAATTGTTCGCAGTAAGGTACACTACTGTGTACATTTTGCGATTGTTAACCTGCTTATATACAATATAGTATACTTTTTAATACATACTTTTGTTTTAATTTTTACGAAAAATACTGAGCTCGAGTAAAAATACTTACTTTTTTCATAAGGCAATGATTATTTTTAAATAACACAACGAGTCTAGGATAAACTCCCATGCTAGTATTTGATTATGTAATGCTCCAACAATTATCAGCAAAATTAATATTTACAAGTACTTACATCTTTTCTAACTAAAAGTAGCCTGGGCGATAATCGTAGGTGATCCTTGTAATAGCAAAATGTTAAGGTCGTTAGTTTCCGTAAGAATATGGTATTTAATCCATAAGGCCAGCGCTTGAAATTTTTGAGTACCTACCTACGTAATTATTATTATGAATAATTTTATTTCAGAATAAACATTCCATACATTGTTAGTAAATAATACTTATACCTATGTTAGTTAAATTATTAATTATTATTATTGTTTGATGAATTTCAAAAATACTAAAAACATGACTATCACACAGATAGTACTTAGTCACAGTTATCAAAATTAGATTGCAAACTTACAACTAACTTTACTCAATGAATACCAGTAAAATTAAAAAATAATACCTGCAAGTACCAAGATTAGATAAGTTACCTATAAAATGGAGCGGGCAGCGGTTTCAATGTGTGCGTGCGCGTAATGTTGTTTTGCGACTCAATGCCTAAACTTGAGTGTTTCAAAAATGTGATAGCGTCCTTAGGAGTGATTTGTAATATGCTTGTTTACAAAGTGTACTTTTAATATGAGATTTACTTAACTTTTAAAAAGTCTAAAAGTTTTTTATAAAGTCTTCAGGTTTAAAAATAATAGCACATAATCTCGACGAATCATCCAGTTTCCAATTTTTTATAGGAGAGCTTTCTCGCACAGTTTTCGTCGTTTAACATCTTTGGCAAATACACGGGTTCACGTGTTTTTGCATTCAACAGCTGCGCAGCGGGGAATATTAATTAATTATGCGTCAAAGAAGTCGCTTGTTTACGAAAAATGTATAGTGTATAGTGACAGCTAGCTGTCAAATTCTTGGACGTTGGAGAGCAGCGACATCTAAAGTGAGCAAGTGGCAGTTTGTATCCCCATTAAAAGGCACAACAAAGTATTGAAAAACAAAAATTCCAAAAAAAAAAAGTGCAGGTTCTTACCTACTTATATAATTTATAAAAAAAAACTATCATAGCTGTTACTAAAAAGCTAGTAATCGTTGTTTATTTGATTTGTACTCCAGTGCCAGCCAACCCTACCAAAATAGGTATAAAAAATACCGTTCCTTAGATGTTTTGTCTCTGTTTCGTTATTTTACTCATGCGCCGGCGCAGCGGAGCGCCGCCGCCGCGCCGACGCGCGGCACCCGCTCGGGTACAAACCGGTGTGAGCTGTGAGTCAGCTCAGTAGTGCCAGCGGCAGCGATACGACGCGGCCGTTTACTTTTATATTGTTTATAAAGATGCCAAACCAGTGTACTGTATGTAGAAATAGTGGGAAGAAAAACAAGGAGATTTCTTTTTTTATATATCCAAAGGATATTGTCAGGTAATTATATCTAAGTACCTATACCAATACATTTTTAATGCTTATTACAAATTTTTCATAGTCAATTAAAAACAATCTATTTTATAACAGTTACTACGATGTTTTGTTTTAGGTAATAATATTATGTAGGAATTCACGACGAATTCTAAACAAAAATCAGATATTGGAAAGCCAAACAAACAGGTCAAGACAGGTCCACTAAATCCGTGTGGTTCTTTCTTCAAAAGACCATTTCAGACACTAATCTACACGATCTTCTCATGATCTGACCAAGATTATGTCTAGACGTTAAAACAGACTGTGACCTCCGAGCTTGTTTCGGCCTTTCTGCTCAGAGTAGTCGGATAGGAAACACCGACCTCATCTAGTTTTTAAAATATGATTGATGTGTAAAAGTGTTTGTACAAACCTACTTACAGAAATATAATCATTTATCATTTGTCGTATTTTCGAACGGATTTAACTGCGGATTTTACTTGGTTTCCAAATGTAATAATTGCGAACCAAATAATTACTTCCCATATTTTATTTTTGTGTTTTATTAACCTACTTCAAAAAAGAGAGGGTTTCAGTTAAACATTTATACGTATCCTTGTGTGTATAATTATTTCGAAGTATGATTTGGTCAAGTCACCAGCAGGTCACGAAACTGTCAAGTTTCTCCAAACGATTTTAAACCTTAAAATGTTGATGGTTAAGTTCAAAATGTTGTGTTTTATTTCAGGCGACACAACTGGCTTACAGCTGTAGGTCGAGAAGATCTAATTGAGAGACTTGGAGATTTTAGGATTTGTGAACAGCATTTCGAAAGAAAGTTTATCGTATTTTCAAAGTACAGAACAAAAAAATATTTAAGTGCCGATGCATTTCCTTCATTGAACATTCCATCTTATGTCGGTAAAAGTTCAAGTGAAGCTCAACCATTATCACAATCTTCAACTTATGACAGTCCACTGCTACAAATAGGTATCTCCAAGAGTGAGGATTTGTCCATAACAACAACAGCGGTACATAAGGTAATATATATAAGGTACTAGCTTATTCCCGCTGCTTCGCCCGCGTGGATGCCGGGAAATATCCCATTTATCCATTGTTTTCTTGTAAATCTATTGGTTTACGCGGCGCACGCCGGTAAAGTCGGCATAATTTTCTCCGACATCTTCAACAATCATCGTCATATTTCAGCCAATTTACACAAAACCGTAATAAATTATACACCTAAACCTTCCTCATGAATCACTCCGTCCAATGGTGAAAACCGTATGAAAATCCGTTCGGTAGTTTTTGAGTTTATCGCGTACAGACACACAGACAGCGCGGCGGGGGACTTTGTTTTATAATAATACTAGCGACCCGCCCCGGCTTCGCACGTGTGCTATGTAGATACTAATGGTGGTCTCAGTGTATGCTTACAGCTGTTTTTACCTGCTGCTGCTGCGCTGTCCGGACCTTTAATATGACTACCCAATTAATGATACCCAAAGTGATCTGTATCGGCCCCCATTGTTAGATGTTACACTTTTAAATCTGTCTTAATTTATATTCTAAGATATTTATTTTAATGATATGCTCTAAGGGGCAATTTTGATCTACATTATTTGCACAACGTTTCTAACATAACATAACACATAACATCACGCCTGTATTCCCCGAAGGGTTAGGCAGAGGTGTACTTAAAGCACACCCACATTTCGCCAGTTATGTTTTAGGTCCCATGTAATAGGGGGCGAGCCTATTGCCATCAACCGGGCACAAATCCAGACTCCGGGCTGCTACCGAGAAATTCCAGATGGAAAAACCCAATAACACTTTGCCCGACCCGGGAATCGAACCCAGGACCTCATGCTCTGCATTAGCGCTAGCGACCCCTAGACCAACGAGGCAGTTGGTATCGATATCAACGTATCTAACATATTTAATTGGTTAAGGATTAATACTGTATTGTTTAAAATGGGTTCGTAAATATCCCATTTTATTTATGTAATATGTAAAAGATAAAAATGGTTACTGTGGGTTATCCTTAAGAGATAGCATATACCATCGGGGATTTTTTTGTAGATCTTTTTAATTCCGTTGTACATTATTTTGATCTATCTCGTAAGGTTTAGCCAGCGTTTGCAATGTAAGCGCACAAAAATATGTTTTTTACGACATCACATTACAAATCCTTGAAATTCTCGGCTTTTCTCTGCTATATGTATTATACAATAAACCTTCCTCTTGAATCACTCTATCTATTGATGAAAACCGCTTTAAAATCCGTTGCGTAGTTTAGAAGATCTAAGCGTACAGCCACGAAAAGCGACTTTGTTTTATACTATGTAGAGATTATTATGTAGTGATAATAACCGAGTGACAGCCCTATGAATGTAGGTAAGAATTTTGAACTCTGTTAGGAAGCTTTCATTCTGCTCGATTATTTATTCATGTGGTATTACGTCTTCATACAAAACGGCCGAAACGACGCGCTTTGAAATCTCAGTGTACACCAGTACGCAACAGTCTCGTGTGCGCCGTAGTTACGTACGGACGCGGACGGTGCGAGACGCCCCCGCACATTTATTTACGTGAAATATGTCTTGAAGTTATCGACTGTATTGTGTATGTTTGAATTCATCAATATCGAAACCATAAATATCATTATTTAAATTACCAACTCAGTCGGCAAGGTAAGCCTATAAAAATAACAATAATATTAGTTTTTATTTATTTCTGTGTTATGTAGGTAGTCGTATATTTATTTAAGCGTAGCGAGCATAACGTCCCTGACGGGCACTTAGTATGTGAGTACCTCTATTTTTCCATGCGATCGATGCTCGAGTGAAGGAACAAAATATACATAATATACCAGCTTCTGCTCGCGGCTTCGCCCGCGTGGTTTTCGCGCATCCCCACCCATTGATTTGGTGTAAAATGCAAACTTTATCAAAGTATATATTTATCTGATGCTAAGCAAATTTATTTCTATAAGGATTTAACATAACCTACTTATATTAACATTTATTTTTCGTACAACTGTCATATTTTATCAATTTATGAATGAACTGGAGTATTTAGATAGCATATCCTTTAAGGGGGAAGCGCCAGGCTACTGTATTTAGTCTTTATCATAGAAATTATGGTAGCTAACCTTAGTATGTACTTAGTATTAAATAACCTATCCTACAGTAAGATAGGTTATTTAACACTGAATACATAATCGACTAATCGACTTGGATGTTGATTGAAAGCATTCGGTCTGCACCAAGTGTAAAGGGCAACTGATAGAAATCCGACGACGGACGAAACACGAAGTTTGCCGAGGGATATTAAGAAAATAGTTGTACTGTACTTACTGTTGTCGATAAAGTTATGTTTGAGTCTCGTTACGAGTGTTACGACTTACTTTACGATATATTATGCGTTAACTTTAAAAAAACTGCGGTACGCGCCCGATCAAGTTGTATTCATGCAACACGCTATTGCAGCAAGCACGCGCCCAAGGAACTTATATAAGTTCCTTACACGCGCCATGCTCGCCAGGCACCTGCTGCTGCACCGATGACAGACGAAGATTACCGAATCTGGCCGAGCGCTCGTATACTTGGGTGCGAGTGCCACTGCGCAATCTAAACCGGTGGGAGTGGGGGGGAGTTGCTAGTAGCTTGTATTTATTTGAAATGTTATTGTTTTGAAAGAGCCAAACATAGCCCCCCCCCCCCCGACCCTTCCTCTCCCCCTGACCCTTGCTCGACGACGCGCCAGCCCGCGCCGTAGCTGAGCCTGTAGCTTTAAATTCCCCTTATAATAATAATAATATAATTTCGATCCAGCCTTTTCCACCTTGCTGCCCTCCCCTCAGTGACGCCCTAAGCCGAGGTTCGTACCCCACAGGGGGTGCCCTTAGCGTGCGGTCGCCTAGTAATTAAGAATTTCGCCCCTGGCTGGAGGCTTTAAGTTAGTAGCTTAAGGCACCCACAGGCTTGCCCGGTTAAGTAGCCAAGACCTTAGTGGTCAAAACTACGAGCGGCCAATTAGGAAAAAAAAATTTTTTTTTTGAAAGAGCCAAACATAGGTAATGAAGCAAGCGGCGCTTGTCACCAGTTATAGGATTCTAGGCCTTTTTATTTAACTTTTCTAATAGAAAGTATGTTAATTTTGAACTCTAGTAAATGGATAATTTTTATTTCAGATTATCCGAATGGCTTCGGCTGATGTGTCGGGATGATTTATCAAATAAACCTAATACAAGTTACCGGATTTGTGAAATACATTTTAAAGTACAGGATATACTAGCTTCAACAAATCGCAAGGTTTTAAAAAAGAATGCTATACCTTCATTAAATTTGCCAGACTTACAGAAGTTACAAGGTGCGGTTCGAGAACGTTCTCGGAAGAAAGACAAAGGAATCCAGACGGAAAATATAGTGAGTAATAGTCATGCTCAAGCAATTATTATCTCAATTATTAGTTGTATATTTATTTTTTCATAATATTGTTTTTCATATACGGTGTGGATTTCTGAGATGGGGCAGTACTAACCGTAACCGCAGTAGTTATAGGAACATTTTAATCCGCACTAACATATTTTGAAAATAAAATAAAAACAGCAAGAAAATGAGCGATTTTCACAAAAACTATTTCGTTCCCAATCGATTTCGTTTCTTCTAAGGACCAAACAACTATTGGACCAACTGAGGTTTGAGTACCTACTAGAAAATTCAGAAGTCATTTCGTTAGAGTGAGAAGTCTTGTTCTTTTTTTTTATTGTGATGTTTTATTCTTTACTACAACTAAGACTGGTCGAAAATATTTGTTTGTCATTTTGCTGATCAAAATTTTTCAAAAAGTTAAGGATAGATTCCTAAGACCGTTTTTCTATAGTAACAGTGGTTAAGCTACAGCCCGATTCAAACATAATGACGGCTCTGAAGTGCGCTGCTCGCTGCGCAGTACCGCACCCCTCACCCCCGCTGACACGTGAATTTGTTACTGCGCAGCCACTCGCCTTATGTTCCGAGCCGCCATAAAGTTTGAATCGGGCTATACTGCCCCATCTCAAATATCCAATGAAGTATATATTTTAATGCTGCCATCTTTATAATAAGGAGCTTAATAATATACACTTGAAAAGAAAACTTAAGACATATTTAGTAAATCAAGCATACTATAACATTAACGAGTTCCTAGAAGAAATATTTGCATTGACTTAATAGCTTATTTGATTTGACAGGTCTTAATAATTTATTTTTGATTTTGATGTTCTGTTGTGGATTTTTTTATTTTTATTTATTACAATATTATTCTTTAATTACTAAATTTATTGTTAGTTAAGAGAATTGTTTTAATTAACAATATTTCTTGCCATTTTCACGTCACATCATGTGACAAATATGTCTGTACCTACCTATCTAATAAATAATGTTATTACCATCCTATATGCATGTCTTTTCTTGTATGTAATAAATATTATCTTGTCTTATCTTACAAATATAACGTAACATCACGCCTGTATTCCCCTAAGGGTTAAGCAGAGGTGTACCTTTAGTACACCCACATTTCGCCAGTTATGTTTAAGCTCCTTATAATAGGGGATGAGCCTATTACCGTAAACCGGGCACGAATCCAGACTCCGGGCTGCTTCTGAGAAATTCCAGATGGAAAAACTCAATAAAACATAGCCCGACCCGGAAATCGAACCCAGGACCTCATGCTCAACAGGAGCGCTTGCCACCACTAGACAAGAGGAAGTAATAAAAATTTGTATGTGTATATATATATATTTTAAACTGTCTTATCCTTGAATACTGATGCAATCATTTTAATAAAGTTTATAAGTGATATGTAATGTCTTTTTATTAAAACATAATATTTTCCGCGGCCCCAAAGAAGGCGTCGAATTTTTTTAAACAGTGATATACATATAGGATGTTACGTTACGCTTCGATGTCAATAACTTTCTCTCCAACTGTGTTCATAATAATACTTGTTTCTGCCCGCAACAATAAACAAACCCTTCATCTTTATTATTAGTAGGATAGTGTGGTCAGCAGTGGCTCGGTGGTAGGTACCTACACAGTGAAATGACGTACGTGCGCGGTGCGTCATAAACGCGAGGTTGCCAGCCCGTGCTGTGTGCACGAACAGACTTACCCATTGCCGCGCCCCAGCCGCCCCACCTACCCCGCCCACCCTCCTCAGTCGCTGGCTCGCTCCCGCCGAAAACACGCGTCGCGAGTGAATTGTTATAATTACATTTTATAAAACAATCGACTTCCAAAAAAAACACTAAAAGACGTGAAAAATAACTTTAATTTCGGAAGTCGGTGGCCAAACACGAAAATACAAAACCAAAGGCACCGACTTCCGAAATTAAAGTTATTTTTCACGTCTTTTAGTGTTTTTTTTGGAAGTCGGTTGTTTTTTTGTAAAAAAGTTTTTATTTTTCACTTTTTAGTTGCGGTACCTACCCCACACAAATTCGTATACCACTACTTGGTGTGTAAATAACAGTGACAGGAAATTATTAACACATCATCCATATAAACTAAGTGGAAAAAATCTGTAGTATTAAGGATAACTCAAAAACTACTGGTCAGACCTTGATCAAATTTAAATGGGACCACATGTGAAGCACCACCTATCAAATAAAAAAAGAATCATCCAAATCGGTTCACTCAGAAAAAAGTTATGAGCTAACACACATAAAAAAAAAAAAAAAAAAAAAAAAAAAAAACATACAGACGAATTGAGAACCTCCTCCTTTTTGTGAAGTCGGTTAAAAACAGGAATAAATGTAAGTATTAATTTTGATTCTCAAACCATTGGGCAACCTTTTTATGTATTACGATTATACCACTTATTCATAGACTACATATACATGGTTTCATATGTCGTGCGCGCGATAAATGCGTTTAGTTTATATTAGGCATAACCTAAAAACTCGAGAAAAGTGTAGTTGATATACAAAGGACTGGTTCACTGTGTACCCTAACTTTTGGGAAAAAGTGTCATGGATTTTGATTTTCCGTTATAGTAATGTTTTAAAGTTGATTCGATTATTTATCTGATACTCATATTTCAGAATGGCTCGAAGTAAGAAGGAAAGAAGAAAAGTTGGCAACCATACCAAGGAAGTAATGCAGAGGGCAGTAGATTTGGTAAAACAGGGACGTAGTATACACAAGGCTGCAGATGAGTGTAAATTAAAATATTCTACACTGAGGAGATATGTAAAGAAACTAGAATTGAATCCCGATGCTAATTTTCTCCCGAATTACAATACCAATTCAGTCTTCAGTGCCGATCAAGAAAACGCTCTGAAGAATTATATCATAGAATGTGCGCAAATGTTCTATGGCCTATCCTCCAAAGAATGCAGACAATTGGCTTACCAGATGGCAAATGCAAATAATATAAAAGTCCCTCCTTCATGGATAAATAACCATATAGCAGGGAAAGATTGGTTAAGGTCATTTAAAAAACGGCACAGTAAGTTAAGCCTGAGAAAAACTGAAACGTCTAGCCTGGAACGTGCTGCAGCTTTCAACAAACTAAACGTGCAAGCATTTTTTAGAAACTTAAAAGAAGCTATGCAGCGGAACATTGCTTTTGGCGACGGAACTCGAATATACAATCTGGATGAAACTTTAATCACCACGGTGCAGGGTCCGCAAAAATTCTTAGCGCGAAAAGGGAGCAACGTCTGCAAATATACAAGCGCTGGTAGAGGCGAACTGGTTACAACGTGTTTGATGATTTCCGCTTCTGGACAAGCCTTGCCTCCCGCAATGGTTTTTCCTAGAAACAACTTTGATACCCATATGCTTCATGGCGCTCCTTCCGCAACCCTTGGTTTGGCTACGACTACAGGTTGGATGAATGCGGAGTTGTTTGTTCATGTCATGAAGCATTTTATTAAGCACACTTCCGCCTCTAAAGAAAACCCAGCCCTGTTAATAATTGACAATCACGAAAGCCACCTTTCTTTAGGGGCTGTAGATATAGCTAAGTCTTTTGGGGTAACTGTACTTATTGTACCTCCCCACACCACCGCAAAACTTCAGCCGCTTGACGTTGGCATTAATGGACCATTCGAAAGTTTTTATAACGCTGCGGTTGACTCGTGGCTGTTGCGAAATCCAGGCCAAGCACTTACTATCTACCACGTCGCTGAATGTGTAGGACAAGCTTTCATGAAGGCTATGACGCCAATAAATATCACCAATTCATTCAAAAAATGTGGAATCTACCCATATGATGACTCTGTTTTCACAGAAGAAGATTTTTTACCAAGCTCAGTCACAGATAGACCAGACCCAGCCAAAGAAAATATTGAGACTGAAGTAGAAGACGGTTTAAATAAGTCTTCCTCACAATCAATTCTATTAAACATTACATCAGAACGGATTCAAGATTTTCCAATGACAGGTGATGCTCTAGATAAACCTCATGCCTCAACTTCTAAAAAAATGATTAGACCACCTATGAAAGCTGGCCATCGAAAGAATAATAAAAGGCATCGAACTCTGGGCAAAACCAAGATACCAGAAAAAGACAAAATAGCAGAAAGGAAAAAGAAAACCGTAAAGAAAGCGGATTTGTTTCAAGAAAAAAAAGTATCAAAGAAAGTAGACAAAAACCTTATTCAAATAGAATATGATACCAGCAGCGCTGAAGAAACTTTCAACGCGAGTGGATCTTCTTCTGGAGGGGATCAGTTTGTAAGTGATAGCGAAGACGATGAAATAATTCTAGACGAAAGAATTTTATCGACACCTTTGCCCCGAGACCCTAAATTAGACGATTCCTGTATTATTTTAATAGAGACTGAAAAGAAGAAGCAATATCGTTGTGTTGGTAAGATTCTGGAAGAGTGTGATGAATCAGATTGTGACTTCTATGTTTCATACTTAAAACTATTGCTGACCCTATCGAACCAGATATGGCAGGGGTTTCCAAGACTGATATTAAATAATTATTACTTTGGTAATGTTTGTAAAATTGGTGCGAGCAGTCATTCGCCAAGCGACATATAATTTTCCAGTACCTATAGTATATAGATAGAAGATAAATATTTTCCTCGTCCCGATACTACTTGTACCACAGCGGCCCCGGTCGAGCTGATTTTTTTTAAATAAAACAGTGATATACAATGTGCTACGTTACGCTTCAATGTCCTTAGCATACTCTTCAACAGTATTTATAATAATGCCCGCAAACTCCGTTCGCGTGGAAGTCGTAAGATACATAATTGAATAAAATAACGGCCACATTTTTTATAAAACTCCCTCGGGCCACCCACCGCGTCGCGTCGCATCGCCGGTCCGGGCTGTTACTTCGTTTTCGCTTAGCGTTCTTTCTGACTTTTTTTATTTTTGCTCGACTCCTAAGGATCATAGCGTGATAGCCTATAAACGTCCTCAACAATAGGGTATTACGCCCATTTTTTAAAAGTGCCTTAATTCGATTATATAGTGCTAATGAACCACTAAAAAAAGTTAAGTGCCTTAGAAATGCATTTAAATTTAGCATTTTCAAATTTCGCGCGTAATTTGACGAAAACGCTGGACATAGTGGACGGGATATTGCTCTGTGGTCATGACGTCAGTTGGCTGTGTAAACAAATGCAGTGATATTTAATATGCTTAGTTAATTGTTTATATTTTTAAAATGAGTTATTATTCTACTTATCGTTGGTGTGCTGTTCCTGAATGCAAGAATACTAGTGTAAAAACACCGGACAAATTGTGGATCAAAGTGCCAACTGATATAAGTATGAGGAAAACTTGGTTCAAAGTTGCGAGAAGGGATCCTGAAGTATTATCTGTAAAAACCCGGTTGTACTTTTGTGAAGATCATTTTGATGTAAGTATGTAATATGCATTACCTATCTAAAATATATTTCACAAAAGATTACATGAAACAGTTCCTACATATTTTTGGATTGATGTTCATATTTGGAGGTTATAGAGGTGTGTAAATAAGTTGCTAAATTATTTATATCTTGCGTTTCAGTTGGCACACGATATGGAAAACTACACACAGTATAAAATAATGGGTTCAGTAAAAAGAATGCGATTGAAACCGGATTGCATACCCACTAGATTCGATTGGAATAGAAAACATAAGTCTGCTTCAAATGAATCTCATTTTGCAGAAGCTAAAAGGCTAAGAATATCTATATCTGAAGATTCTGTCCAAGATCACATCGAAGGAGATAATGTCAAAGCATCATCATTCTGTGTTGAAGGTAATTTTACATTTATATCATGTACCTAAACATATTAAATCTAACTCACTAAAGTTAAAAGTAAATAAAATTTATAACAGCAGCCTTGTAGCAAATCACCAAGGCCTAATGATTGTTGACAAACTTCATGACACTCACTGCATACCTTCTTGTTATACTTATCACTTATGTAGTATTCTTTGTAATACAAGCATTTTGATTATTATTCACTAACAGATTCACTTACAGCAGTGGATGTTCCTTCTATGAAAAATAAATGTGACAAAGCCGTTCAAGTCATTCAAGCACAGGAACATAAAGAAAGACAAGTAGTTCTGAGCCAGAAAAAGAAAAAGTTATGTTTCATTGAAGAAAACTGTGATAGTGATACATCATGTACACCATCTTTAGTAGGGTCAACAGTTGATCAAGATTATTCTCCATCTAAGGCAAGTGTTTCTAAGTCAACTTCAGATGCAAACTTACAAGCTGAAAATAAAAATCTTGAAAAGATAAATCTGCAAAGTACTTTGTCTAAAATAAAGAATAAGCCAAAACTATATATTGGGCTTTCTAAGAATCAACATTTTCTCATTGATCTAATAAAAAAGTACACAAATTTCTCTGAGCAGAATATTTTATTATGTTTAATGAAAATCAAATTAAACAGTACATTTACTCAATTAACTGATGATTTTGACTTGTCAGTGACTCAAGCTAGCAATATATTTTTCAATAACATGCCTGGGATTGTAAAAGTCCTCTCACCATTTATATAACAATTTTCAAAAGGATCAATAAAAAGAACTACCTATAGCTTTTAGACACAAATATAACCAGGTAACATGTATTATTGATTGCTTGGAATATGAAATTCAAAAACCTACAAAAGCTATCCATCAAGCATTAACCTGGTCAGAGTATACAAAAACAGATACCACAAAATATCTTATCTCATGTACGCCTGATGGACTTGTTAACTTTATGTCCAATGGTTATGCGGGAAGGATCAGCGATGTGAACTTGGTAGAACATTGTAGGTTTTTGGAATGCTTGCAACCTGGTTCATGTATTTTAGCTGATAGGGGCTTTAAGCACCTTGATTTATATTTGTCTCAAAAACGATTTGTTCTGCTAAGACCACCAAGTGTTCTTGCTGGAATAAAACTATCTAAAACAGAAGTGAGACAGACAAAGCAAATTGCTAGTCTTAGAATACATGTGGAGAGGGTGATTCGAAGATTAAGAGAATTTAGCATGTTAAAACTGCATTCAGTTATAAATTAAAATTTAATTGGCATGTTGGATTTATGTATAAGAACAGCATTCATGTGCATTAATAAATTTACAAGATTCTCTAATTAAATAAATTGTAAACAAATGAATAAATATATGGTTTTATTACTTTACTTGGTACCTGTATGATACTCCCACCCATTGAAGATACTGTGTCTCATTGTTAGGCCACATAGAGAGAAAATAGACAAATAACATTTTTGATAGGGAAATTTATTTAAAGCTTGCCTGTACAGAAAAAATAATAATCCAAATGTGGGATAACTTTAATGTGCTATGAGGAAAGAAAAGGCTACTTAAAGATATAATTATTTAATTGGGTAATTTATGTCACACTTTAGTATAGAACTGGAAAAATAAAAAAAATCCTAAAAGAAACAACAATGGTGCCGATTCTCTTGTCACAAAATTCTCTAAACTAGACTAAAAATCACAAAAATTTAGCTAATTCCTGTCAAAAGACGATTTATCATTCTGAAATAGAATAAAGTGACACAACTTAACTATATTTTAGTTTGACAGCACTAAGATGGTACTGATTTATTAGATTAATGAAAATGGCTATTTTGCTATTCTGAATTTGACGTTTATCACTTGAAATTTTGGTTGTCTTAACTAAATCTGGCTATTTTTTATCGCGATTAAAAAAGTGTGGAATAAAATTAGTTGTCATGAACTAAGATTCACCACAACACCTCGACTTCAGGGGCAAAAACAGTACAGTTTTTTATTTTCCACCATCCATCAGACCATCAAAGAGTTTATTCTTGGTAAATTTGTGTTGTCTCCTTTTACAAAATCGTCCTTCATGGTATTATTACAATAACAATTGCGTTGGTTACGAAAATAATATAAAGGTACGGATGATAGTTGTCTGTTGACACTTCTAAGTTTACATAGCCGTATGACGTAATAACATGGCGACTACTATTTAAGGTGTTATGAAACAGATCAAAAAACCTGAATACTTTGAATTGAATTTTAAAATTTAGTTTGCTATTTTATGAACTTAAAACTAACGTTTTCCGACTGCTTTTTGCCTAAGCTATCTCTATAATATATTTTTAGTTTTTTTCTCATATGGAGTAAAATACCCTATTGGGCTATCAAATGCAATAAGACTTTTACAAATCCGACTGATAGTTGCAGAGATTAGCGCGTTCAAACAAAACAACAAAATTTTGGGTTTTATTATAAATAGAGTTTTTGCAGTTTAAAAAGTTATGAAAAAATGATTTGTTAATAACTAACAGTTGAAATTTCCCTTGTTTACAGGAAGACTCCTCCCAAAGTGAGAACGAAATTAAAGTGTTTTGCCCGAAATGTGACACCGAAGTATCGCACACCGAAGACGGAATACAACAGGTAGATATCTACAGTTAACTGCACCTCAGTAGTAACATTTGCACTTCGAAAATCGCCCTTATTGCTAGGACATAAAGCTGCGCTTGATTATGCATCCTAATTTCTCTTCATAATAGTATTTCTTCTTCAACATCAGTCTCTGAGGTCAAACTTAATTTAAACCCAATATTTACCGAGTGAGTGCTAGGAGAACTCGAAAATAACTACAGTATCTCAAACAGAAAGTTCAGTCTTACCTGATGGTAAAGGCTCCTCGCGACACTCGTTTAAATGAAAATATTGGTTACATCAATCACACGATCCACCTTCCGTTTGTTTGAGCTTCCCCTACTCTTACAGCCGTTCACATTCCTACATAAGATTTTCCTCACGATTTGTCTTTGACAATCCTCAGGATCAAACAAAAATACTCATCGCAAAAGTGTACCATTACTTTGAGCAAGAGTATGAAGAGTTAAAGACAATATATGGAGACCTGGACCTGACTCCTCTGTCTAAGTTCCACCAACGGACTGCGCTGGCCACCGGAGTGAGTGAGACGACAGTACTTCAGATACTGAAGGAGGAAGAGAGACGGAATGCAAACAAGCGACAGGAATCGACTGAGGGACGACGCAGAGCTCGCAAGAGGTCGATACAGATGGATAGGTATGTGCTAACACTGTATTATTGTTACTAAACAGCACACAGTAGCGACATCTATTTCACAAAGTGCTTCTGAAACCAAGCAAGCAGTTGGTCTCGGCTGTCATTCGTAGATGTTACCCAGTCACTGGGCTGTGGAGGTCAAAATACTGGTATTCAGCTGCATCCGGTTAGCCTGGAAGCCGACCCCTACATAGTTAGGAACAGGCGGCAGATTGATTATCGACATTTACAACTTTTAGAAACAAAACAATTTTAATATTTAGGTATTGTATTTTTGTTTCAGTTCAAGTGAAGAAGACAGTCCGGATGATAAAGCGGATGCTAACGAGCAATCAAGTAACTCCCATGAGTGAGTTTCATCTGTTTTTTAACAAATTATCATAAATATTATGAATCTGAAGTATCTTTACAATATCGGGACTTCGTCCGCGTAAATTTTCTTGTTTTCTTGTCTTTGACACTCGGCAGTACTGTAGCTTCCTATTAGTGAATTTTCGGAATCGGATCAGCAGTTCTGATGATTACCCCCTACAAACAAACTAAAATTCTTGAGGAAGGCTATAGGCTATTTACATCAGGCTAGGGCCCTTAGGAGCCGAGCAATAAGGCAAAAAGTCAGAAAGAACGCTAAGCGAAAACGAATTGATAGCGCGGGCAGGCGATGCGATGCGACGGGGTGGGTCGGGGGAACAAGACATTTCACGCGGACGTAGTTGGGGGCATATGATGGAAGTAATTTTTTTTTGTGTTTTCAGGGTGGATACGTTGGTAGTGAAGGTGGAACCTACTGAATACTACAAGTAAGTAATTATAATCATCATGTTTAGCTTTTGTTTTAAAATACTGGTGTTCAGCTGCATTGTGAGGGGCTCGTGGGTAAGTAATAACAGCTGCACGAGTCGATCGAAGTTAAGCTACGCTTGCCGAGGTCGGTTCGTGGATGGGTGACCATCCGTTACAATTAGCAAGATCCCTCCGTACCTCGGAAAGCACGTTACGCAGTTGGTCCTGGCTGTCATTCGTAAATCTTTGACATTCGTTACGGGTAGTCAGAAGCGTAAAGGTCTGACAAGCAGTCTTACCAAGGGGTATCGTGTTACCCAGTAACTGAATTGTGGAGGTCAGAAAAACGCCCGCCGCTGCCGCTGCTGAATGCCCTGATTGCTCAGGAGCCGGATGTCGACATAATATTATATTTATGTCATACCAGTAAATCAATATTTGCATGTTTTTTTTTTTTTCAACTTTATGTTGTTGGCTTGCTGCGCGGTTTTGGTGTTGACTGTAAGTGCAGCAAGCAGTTGTTATATAAACAAATAAATAGGCAGTCGCTCCATGTAAAACACTGGAATTCAGCTGCACCCGGTAAGATTGCAAGCCGACCCGTACGTTGAGAAAAGGCAGACAATTATTAAAGCTGAAATATTTTTTAAAGTCGATGTGGCGTTTTTACTATTTTTAGGGTTCCGTACCCAAAGATAGCCAACGGGACTCTATTACTAAGGTTTCGCTGTCCGTCCGTCTGTCACAGGGCTGTATCTATTAAACCGTAATAGGTAGACACATGAAATTTTCACAGATTGTGTACTACTATGGCCGCTATAACAACAAATAATAATAAAATAAGGTTAAAAATTAAAGGGGGTTCCTGATACAAGAAACGTGTTAAAGAAATATGCAGTGTTAAATATTACACGCTGGTACGGGAGTCCGGCTCGCACTTTACTACAGCGTTGCCGCTTTTTACTATTTTTACATTATTAAGTATTCTAAGAACGTTTATTTTAATTTCAGTGAGGAACCTGAAATGTACGTCCCAGCTGTGAAGGTAGAAGTCAGCGATATTGAAGTCAACAAGTAAGTCATAACTTAGTTCATTACGGGTTTAAAAAACAGTCGAGAGGTGTCGTGGGACACGCGGTTGGAACGAATTTCCTTTCACTTTTGCACATCTGGCGAATGAGGCATAATTAGCCTGTATTGTACCCACTGCTGGGACACAGGCCTCTTCTCGGTGAGAGGCAGTGGGCTGTAATCTACCACGCTGGCTTAGTGTGGGTTATTACTATACTAAGGAACTCTACTCGTAGTGCAAAATTTTATGCTTCTAGACCCAGCGTTGTCTGTCAGTGAATGAATGAATTTAAGATGGAACCGCCGGGAGGGGACGCCCTAGGAAGACATATAGTGACCATATTGGAGATGTTCTTCAGAAAGGTCAGGTGCGTAGTACTCGCAACCGGCGTGCGTGTATGACCAGATGTATGAACGTAAATGAGGCAAAAGGAGTATGTAAGGATCGTAGCAGGTGGAGTCTGTAGTTTCTGCCTTCCCCCATGGGAAGAAGGCGTGAGTTTATGTATGTATGTATGAATTTAAGATTTTTATTAAGGCGATGTTTTGCATTGTATTTTCAGGGAGCCAGCTCAAATTGACCCAATTTCTGTAGACGTGAAGACAGAACCACGGGATGATGTAGTGGACAAGTAAGTAATCTTTTATTATTGAAGTTGAACTTATTGTGCGGCGCGCAGCGTTTCGATAGTTGGACGAGAATTCGAGGACGCGTCCCGTTTAGGCACGTTTCGTTACTTGAGAGAAAAGAAAGATAACAATATAACTCTCTCTGTCTCTCAAACTAAATATCTCTTGCACCTTATTTTTTCGAAGTTCACTTCTATCACAATGTACGATGTTGCACGCGCAATTATTCTTATTTTAGAAGTCTTACAGTCAAATAAGCAACTTGTAATCAGGTTGTAACGTGTTCTGAAAGTCCGACCGATACTTCGTAAGTTCGACTCCTTCATACATTTAAATGACATTCAGATAATTTTATATTTTGGTTTCGTTTATATCCTGTTTTCGGTTCCACCTAAGAATTTTCATATGAAATATTCTTAGGTGGAACCAATTTCCAAAGTTTGACGATTGGTATGAAATTGATAATTATTATTCAGTAAACATGTCATTCCTACAGTCGCGAATCGTATTTTGATCAACATACGACGTAAAACAGACCTGCATTTTGCAAGAAATCAAAGAAAATTTGAATTTGGCGGGCTACAGCTGAGGATTCACCGTCGATCTCCGCCCTGAATTTCTCCTGCGCCCATGTCGGTCGCGTACAGTCGCAGCAACGTACGCGCCGCTGACGTCAGCGTCGCAGTGTGCTGCTATATCGACAACAATGTATATGCGTACGCGCGTGCGACGTACTCGACCGACATAAACGCAGGCGGAATGCAGGCCGACACATACGAAAACATTTTATTTAATCAATCTAAATAGACATTTGTATTTATTTTCAATAGGTCAATATATATATATATTAATTGAGTACCTTTATTCCTATTAAACACTTGATGTGTATATTTTACTAAATCAGCCTGTAATGTTCCCACTGCTGGGACTCGGGGCTCCTCTCTGTGAGAGGGAGTAGATGTCACATGTCTTGGAATTTTTGGTTCTAGGACATGCTGGCTTCCTCACGATGTTTTCTTTCACCGTTTTGAGAGCAGTGGTGATTAAATTCTTTACACAAAGTAGAGCGTCTGACACTTCTGCCTGACCCTTCTGGGTAGCATAGCGTGATCTTATGTTATATAAGCGTCAAAAACTTGCCCTGTATATTTTTTAACTGGCAGAGGCACTAATAATGTCATCCTCTATTATTTTTGATTGCAGTGCTAACGAGACACCCGCATTAACTGCACCTGCTGGAACTAAACGCAAAACAAGAAAAATACCAAAAAGAAGTGACGTCAAATCCACACGGTATGTACATTTTTATCATTTGAGGTTATGATATAGAGCAATCATAAACATTTATAAAAATAAAAAGTTAAGCTCTGTCTGACAACCAGTCTTACTAAGGAGTATCATGTTACCCGGTAACTGGGTTGTGGAGGTCAGGTATGCAGTCGCTCCATGTAAAATACTGGTAGTCTTCTGCATGCGGTTAGACTGGCAGCCGACCCCTACATAATGGGAAAAGAAAAACAGATGTACGTCATGTAAATCCCGTAAATCTTGAGTTTAATTTAAACTCAGGCGCGAGTATTAATTTTTTTGGAATTTGTAACATCACTGGCGGTGGTCTTTGAAAAACTGCTTATGAAATAATGGGAAGAGACTGTCATATCCTAGAGCAAAAAAAGAGCCGTCACGGGACGCCTGGCAGATGTGAATCATAGCATCGTATACCGCGGCGACGCGTCGCCACGCCAACAATCGGTTTTACCCGCGGCTTTAGATGTTTCACATCAAAAATTCAGAGACATTGTGTCATCTACCAACCCGCACTGGGCCCGCGTGGTGGACTACGGCCCACCCCTCTCACGGAGAGGCGGTGCCGGCGTTAGGGTAGGGCCGGAGGGCGCGGCTGTGCGACCGCCCAGGGTGCCAGGGGCTGTGACTAGGCGGCCCTTCACCTCTGGCGCCTGCAGAGTACTTTTGTTTTACTACGTTTGGAGTTAGAAAACAAAAAAAAAAATATGTCTTCGCTTGCTCTTGCATCCAACATTCTCTGAATTCTCAAACTTTTCTGCATAAGCCGTAAAAGCTAGGTTTTCTTTTCTCCATTCATATGGACAAAAGAAAACCTAGACGGAGTGCTAACATTTTTCGCCCCTCTCTACTCTCCAAGAGGTGAGAGGGGCGCCGCCGAAATTACGCTCAGGGCGCCTGTGATGTTAAAACCGGCACTGCAGAGAGGAGGCCTGATTCACAGCTGTGCGAACATTAAAGGCTGGTTATTTATTTACTAGCCATGTCGAACGTCCATACAAAATTTCATCCCCTTCCCCTTTACGGGATGAATTTTCAAAAATCCTTTCTTAGTGTTCACTTTCATTATATGTATAAGGAAGTCTTGTGCAAAATGGATATCTGTCCGTGAATAAATGAATTTAAAAAAAAAATACTCTACCTCCGTGGAAGTTGGAAAATATTCCACGGGAACGTTCTACCGGGATTTAAAGTACCATATGTGATGTTTTAATTCAGTGGGGTAATTGCGTAACACGCTAACTGTGGGAATGGCTTTCATTTTGACAGTTCATCAACATTCATTGCGTTATTTAGGTACGTTGTTGAGCTGACAATATTTTCGAACATATGAAGTAATGGATTAGCAATAGGCTTCAAAATGATTCATATTGTGATTGATAGATGCAGGTTATCATCTGTGTGCTAAAGGATGTCACCAAAATCTGCCCAAACGAAGTACCGACGTACACTTAGTGGCATAAAATACACTAGATTACACTGAATAATAATGCATTTATATAATTTTGTTATGGTTACCCGGGGACGAGAATAAAATAACTTTTAACATAATAAAAAGCACGCCATTTTGGCATTCTATCATCGGCACAAGCACAACTACCTTACTTATAAATAAAACACTGTCAAGTTGACAGCTCTCTGCGGTCGGGTTCAGCCACTGTTGTTTCATGAACGAACAGGGTGCCTAGACGAAAACTTGTCTGATAGCGTTAACGCGAGACGCTAACGACAAAATGTATGGAAATGACATTACCTGTGGAAAGGACACGTAATGTCACGTGTTAAGCAAATGTCACCTCCATACAATTTGATTTTCCGTTGGCGTTAACGCTTACAGAAAAGGGATTTTGTCTAGGGGGCCTGAATAATATGTGAATGGCATTTACGAAATAATGTCAACCCGAGTGTCAACCAAATGTAACGCAATTGTACATACTTATAAAATAATTGATTATGTAGTTTTAAATTATTTAAGGATAAAAATACTATTATTTTCGAATTCCTCTATTTTTTATCTACGATTTGGTGCACGTGTACCTCGAGGTACATACATACACTTACATATATAAACTCACGCCTTCTTCCCATGGGGGTAGGCAGAAACTACAGAACGCCACCTGCTACGACCCATACATACTCCTTTTGCCTCGTTTACGTTCATACATCTGGTCATACACGCACGCCGGTCGTGAGTACTACGCACCTGACCTTTCTGAAGAACATCACCAATAAGGTCACTATATTCCTTCCTAGGGCGTCCCCTCCCGGCGTTTCCACTCACATCTGCCTTGTAAATACCTTTTCTTAATCGCCCTTCATTCATCCTCTCAACATGACCAAACAATCTTAGCATACTCTTTTCAATTTTTGTCACTACATCTTCCTTTAAACCGCACCGTTGCCTTATCACATCATTCTTCAGTGCAAGCATGTGTGGTGTGACTATGAATGATAGACATCATTCATAGTCACACCACACATGCTTCGCAAGGAACGCATTTCCACAGCATTTATTCTACTTTCATGCTTCTTTTGCCACACCCAACACTCACTTCCATACATAAGCGTAGGCACCAGCACACCATTGTGAACAGCCAGTCGTGCTTTTTTGGACATCAACTGGTTGGTTACAATTGCATGTGTAGCACCATTCACTTTATTTCCCTCATTTACCCTTCTTTCCACATCTCCATCAATCTTTCCATCCCTTGTAAATAGACTCGCCAAATATACGAACTCACTTACTTGCACCCCTCACTTACTCGAGGTACATGTTTGGGCAAAGTTGTATGGGCTTTTGTTGACGTCCTTTCATCCAATGTTTAAAAGCGCACACCAGTAAAGCTCCCAGTCAACAATCTTCAACAATCATCGTAATAATACGGACAATTTACACAAAATTTTAATGAATTATACACCTAAACCTTCCTCATGAATCACTCCGTCCGTTGCTGAAAACCGTATGAAAATCCGTTCGGTAGTTTTTTAGTTTATCGTGTTCAGACAAACAGACAGACAGACGCGGCGGGGGACTTTGTATTATCATAATGTAATGATGTATATGTTTGTGCAGGCAACACACACAAGGCGAATCCTCGACCACGGCGGCCTCGAGTAGCGTTCGACTCACGGAAGAACTGGACGAGTAAGTACATAAGTACTGCACAAGCTAAAATGCCTCACTCTTCACTTTTGAACATAGCGATGCTACGTACAATCACGAGTATATCTTACATTTACGCAAAGTCAAATACCTACCGTCAAACGGGGTGAATAGGGATGCAGGGATGAATCGAGACGAAACTTTAAAAGGGATTTTAACATTGAATATTATAGTTTGTTGCCAAAACGGACTCTAATGTGTTTACTGTATTATTAACGATTAAGTGCCCTTGTTGTTAACAAACTATATTATTTCAATGTTAAAATCCCTTTTAAAGTTTCGTCTCGATTCACCCCTGCATCCCTATTCACCCCGTTTATACAGTACGTGCTTCACATTTGCGCAAAGTCAAATCATTTATTTGAAGAAGTAAGTAGGTACCTACATTAAAAGGCAGTTTAAATCGACAAAATTTACAAGAAAATAGAATTGATTCTAGGCCCAAAAGGCAGTTTCGAATGGAGAAGAATGGACAAGAAACTCCACCGCTACTCTTTTAAAATGTTTTACAATATTTTGTATACATTCATAAATTATAATTATATGTGAAGACGATGTAGGTACCTAGAATAAATTAACTATAGGTAAGTACTACAAAAAGTATTGATAGAAATTGTATGGTGTTACAATCAAGAGCATAGCATTGCGAAACCAGACTGACTTTGCTATTAAAGTCAAAAATCAAATTGAGATTAGGAATATTTTCGGTTACAACCGCAGAAATAACAATGTTTTTCATAGTTTCCCCAAGTCCCCAACCTTGTGGGGTCGGCTTCCAGCCTAACCGGATGTAGCTGAATACCAGTAATTTCCATGAAGCGAGTGCCTATCTGACCCCCACAACCCAGTTACTGCTTAACAGGATAGGTAGGTACCCCTTGGTCTATGCTGGCAGAGGCAGAGAATTTGACGGAAGTAGCCTCCTTCTGTGTGACCGTGATGGTCAAGGAGGCCGCTGAGCGGGATCGGCAGAAAGCTGATCCCGCTCGGAGAAGGAGGCGTCGGGGAGGCAATCGCCTTGGCGCTTAATACGCCGAAATCCACTTACCGAACAAGGTAGGTGGACCTTTGGGGTCGCAGGCGCACGGCGTGGGGACTCTGTCCGCCCACCGAGTGACCCCAGGGAAGACGGTGGCACAGTGGTCACGTGCTGCCGTACATAGCGGCTCAGGGGAGGCTCCTTTACAGTCTCCCCAGGGATGTGTCTTACAGGCGTTGCACAGGGGGGGTTCCGGAATTGGTATTTTAAGAGGAACCGGGACCCCCCCTATGTGCTCATGGTGATCACCGGGGTGGTTTTAGTGAGGTAAAAATCCCACACTCCCCGACCTCCGTCCCCAGAGGTCGGGTGCCTTTTGAAGGTTTCCCCCGAAACAAAAAAAAAAAAAAGTAAATGTACCCCTTGGTAAGACAGGTTGTCAGACTTTCGGGCTTACCCGTAACGACTGTCACAGATCTACGAATGACAGCCGGGAGCAACGGGGGAACGTGCTTTCCGAGGAGGGGTTTCGATATATTATGAATGGTCACCCATCCACGGACCGACCTCGACAAGTGGCGAGCCATGCGGCTGTTATTATTTACTCACACGCCTGACTCGACTCTCATTAAAATTAATATCTTTTTTGTTTCAGAAGCAGACTGATCGGAGACACAGAAATAAAAGCGGAGGAAATAGAAATTCATGAAGAAAAAATTTGTTAATTTTAAGATTGTGAAATTCATGAGTTTTATGTGATCAAGCAGCATTTTTATTTTTAATTTACTTAATCGATATTTTACTTAGTTATGTAAAAATTTTCATTGCTGACTACCTAACCAAATTTAGTTCTATTTTTGAAATTCATTCCCGCCCTAGAGAGGGAAGTAATTACTCTGAGTCTTCCCCGCCCTAAGACGGGGAGCAGCGTCTTCCACCCGCTACTCGAATCAAACAAGCACTACTTTCAGAGTAAGAGAAATGAAAAATATGATTCGCAACCGTAACAAGTTTGTATTTATGGAATTATAATCATTAAAATCATCAATACATAAAAATAAAAAAAACATTTTAATTTAATTTTACATAACATAGCATCACGCCTGTAATCCCCTAAGGGTACGGCAGAGGTGTACCTATTAGAACACCCATAGTTATGTTTAAGGCCCATGTAATAGGGGGCGAGCCTATTGCCACCAACCGGGCACAAATCCAGACTCCGGGCTGCTACTGAGAAATTCCAGATGGGAAAACCCAATACAGTCAATCTGTGTAACTTAAACCTTCAATATAACATTAGCCCAACATTATATTTGAGACTTTCTTTTTTTTTAGCTTATGCCTAGTTTATTCGCAACAAACTTTGTAAAAAATATGTAGAAGGTTGCAAATAAACTAGGCATAAGCTAAAAAAAAAGTCTCAAATAGAACTTTAGGTTAATGTTATATTGAAGGTTTAAGTTACCCAGATTGACTGTATCACTTTGTCCGGCCTGGGAATCGAACCCAGGACCCCATGCTCAGCAGTAGGGCTTGCGATCACATGTTCTTTGTAGTTTTAATTAATTTGCTTTACGGGGGCCGCTTGACCAAGAATGACTGACTATTCAGTTAAGTCAATTTCATTCCTATGGAAATGAATGGTACTAACGTTTTCTACTATAAACTATCATTAAGTTAAGTTTTAATTTTGCTGTGAAATAGGTCAGTCAGTATTTCTGTTTTATTTTTACTTGGGGTTAATTTCTTTATTTTTGTATTTTCTCGATAATTCTGAACTGTACTTATTGTAGAGAATTTGGAATTTCAAATAATTAAATACTACTTTAAAATGTATTGTTGATTGATAAATTCTTTCAACTTTAATTACTCGTGATGGTTTTTATAATAAAAATTAATGTCGCTCTGTACTTGTTTTATTTTCCTTTCTGCAATGACCAACAAAAGCATAGGTTAGCCTATAATGTTCCCACTGCTGGGACACAGGCCTTCTCTCTGCGAGATCTTCATTGTTTCAGCTAGACATAGGCCTTCCACAATCGTCGCCACATCTTCCGGTTCCGTGATCTAGCATCCAGCAGGTTCCTCCATCCCCTTGTGGCGGCATCTAGAACGCCACATGCGAACTAATCTTGCATCGCGCAAGCAAAGTTTACGTAGGTTACGTCTAGCATATCACATACAACGTCCAGACATCAATCGTCGGGCAGTAGTCCACCAGGTCACCAGACACAATACCCGTCTGGTCGGAGGATCCTCCCTTTTCTATGGGGTTGGGGTTTTCAATACGACCCCTTCTCATACCTCTATGCCCTGAACACCTACTTATAAATGTCACAATGACGTCAACATAAAACGGACCTGCTGTTCCCACATTCAGCGAAATCCACGCGATCTTAAGGTACCAAATATAACTAAAAAACTTAGCCTATCGCAGTTTACTGACACAAGCCAATCACTAATTGACGGAGCGAGCTCGAAGCGTCTCCGTTTCAGCTTGGGCTAATATGCTTTCGTATGTCCGGATGTCTGTTCTCCTCTACAGGTCGCATTTCTCAACCGATTCTCGTGAAATTTTGTGAGTAGGTTTAATAATTAAATGGATTTTTATTAAGACAGACTCGCGACGTGGACAGCTCCCAGAGCCACTAGTTATTATGACCCTCAACTCACAGATACGAATTATGGAGCTAAGGTGTAAGTACTTACCTATAAACAGACGATATAAACCAAGCGTGTCGGCTTTGAACGGCAGTCCGTGACAAGTACGAACGCTCAACGGCACAACGTACTTTCTGCTTTGTGTTTGTAAGATTTAGATAACCACCCTTTTAAATAGCACGTTCGAGCGTGCAGACAATATCTAACCTCTACTCGCCTACTGGCGTTAAATAGTCGCAAATATAAAAAGTAAGTACATACTTGTATGATAAACACATTTCACCAGATATGTGTAATTTCCACGTCAGCGTGAGGGCGAGCCAGCCCATCTCCATTAACCATGCACAAGTCCAGAAACCGGACTGCTTTTGAGAAATTGCTAATAGAATAACTGTCGCTCTTGCGAACTCTTGCTAAGTACCCTTGCCGGGTATATCCTAGAACAACCGCACGTGTTAGAAACTGGATGAAAGACTACATTTATAGGTATTTGCATCCACTTAATTAGTAAGCTTTGAGTGTCAGAATGATTACTAGTTATTTAATATGTATGAAAGTAGGTACTTATGAATATGGCGAGTAGGGAAAGTATTTTATGAAGACAAGCACAGAAAGACAAGACCTGGCATTTATTTTAATTAGGCTTGTCAATAAATCTAGGTACCTAGGTAACGTATTATCCGTTCCAAAACTAGGTCTTCATGGAGAACAACAAATCCAACAACAACAAAGAACAACAACAACAAGCAAGCAACTCCATGGAAGCTTGTTTTAAAATCTTTTATCAACACATTTTTACATTAGCATTTTATTATTGTTAGCACAAGGACCGTTTCTCAAAGTCAGCAACTTTATCAATGCAAAGAAAAAAACCTGAATAAGTATTCCATAATTCAATTTAACTTAATTTAGGCAATATTAGGTATAGGTATGACGTATTTAACACATACAGAACTAGTTATCCGCAATACGAGTACTAGTCAATATTATAATATCAATTAACTTACATGAACATTGTAGTCTGTCGATCTTTCACAAGTGACGTGCTGATCATAATTATTTTAATCCAATTTACATTAAAGGTAGAAGTTCGCTATGTAGCGTGATTTAATTCAACTTAATACTATTACTATGGATATTGGACACCACTGAGGGTCTGTCCTATCCCGTCAAACAATTGTAACAAAGTCCCCCTTTCAAAATTGGCGGTAACCCATTCTAGGGTCTCCCAAAGTCCCAATATTACCAGTAAGTATGTCAAACATTGCCGCCGATTCTGCCGCCATTTTAGACCAATCAGAGATGGTTGTACACAATTCATAGATAACTTCTAACTTATGTACTTAACTAATAATTAACAAATCTTGTATTGTGAAACTATTTTAAAACTTCATAAGATTATTTAGCAATTTACTTAGTATACTTATGTATTTATTTGTCATCTTTATGAAAATCTTATCATATATTACCATCACTAATAGAGATCTGAGAATCTTCTAAAACAACTAGTTACTTTCAAATTGCAATTTTAAATCGTGAGAAATAATACTAGTATCATATTAATTATTATTTAATCATTTATTGTGATGCTAAGATAATAAACATTTATTTTGTATAAGAAGTATGTAAAACCACAAACCATGACTTGTTCGAAAACTCTAGAATCGTTGTTTGTGAAGCAGCCAGTGTTGCCAACTGCTTTCCAGAAAATGCGCTAAATCAACCGCGAAAATGCACTGGATTATGATTATTTAAAAAAAAAAGCACTAAATCTTTGAAAATCGTTGCAAAAAAAATGCATGTATAAAAATGTATCAAAACCGAATTTTTATTAATGATGTTATTTATAATAAGACCGAATGTGAATGGACATTATTGCAAAATAATGCATACATACTAGGCGATTCTCAAATACACTCGAGAGCAATGAATCCGGGTCACTTAAAGAATCCTAAAAATCTCGGAAACTAAAAATGCTAGGTTAATGCAATAAGTTGTATTTAATAGACAATGTAATACTCCTTAAATGAAGGTATTAAAACTTCTTAGTTATTGTAAAGTTATATCATAAAAAAATCAAATTTGAAAAAGGGCCACTTTCGAAGATGGAACTACGAAATTACAGCATTTGGTTTTGCTTTTGTTTGTAATCTGTCATTTATGTGGGTACATAAACCATGTTGATAGTGCTCTATATTCATTATTCAAGCTGAAATTATGTCGCTTACGCCTGAAGAATGCACCAGAATACTTACAATGCTGGAAACCGGCCGGAGTCAGCGCGATACAGCCAGGACTGTCGGTGTGTCGCTGTCAACAGTACAAAGAGTTCTCCGACGTTACGAAGAAACTGGTTCTAACCTACGCAGACCAGGAACGGGCAGAACCAGGTGTACCACAGCACGAGAAGACCGATACTTGGTGAACACCATGCTTCGAAATCGCTTTCTCACAGGAACTGAACTCACAAATCAGTTTCGACGCCTCGGAGGAAGTAACCCAAGTGCATGGACAGTAAGACGTCGGCTTGCTGAATCTAACTTAAAACCCCTTAGAACTGCAAACGGCCCTAAACTGGAGCGTGGGCATCGTATTTCAAGACTAAGATATGCCCAGAGCCACGTAAATTGGAGTATTGAAGATTGGTCAAAAGTTATGTTCTCCGACGAATCAAAATTTATGCTCTACAAGCACGATGGAAGACACAGAGTGTATCGAAGACCAGGGGAAAGATTCAAGCAAGCATGCATCGAAGAAAAAGTAGCCTACGGTGGTGGGTCTGTACTTGTGTGGGCCGGAATTTCTTCTGAAAGTCGCACAGAGCTGGTGATCATAGAAAACGGCTCTTTAACTAGCGTAAGATATGTGGAAGAAATCCTCAATGATCACGTTGGTCCATTTATGGTCAATTTAGGTGAGGATGCTATATTTATGCATGACAATGCCCGACCTCATACAGGTAGGATTGTGAATGACTACCTTCAAGAGATGAACATTACTCGTATGGAGTGGCCAGCGCGCAGCCCGGATATCAACCCGATCGAGCATGCTTGGGACGAGCTAGGCAGATGCGTAAAACAACGAAACCCTCCCCCAATCACGCTTCGTGAGCTCAAAATTGCTCTCACAGAGGAATGGGAGAATATTCCCCAAAATCGTATAAGGAACTTGGTGTACAGCATGCCAAACCGCGTAAACGCAGTAATGGAAGCACGAGGAGGCAATACGAAGTATTAAAATTCAAGAAAATCGTAATAAAGTTCAAAAATTTCATGTTTCCTATTTTTGTTTTAAGGAGAGATCAGCAGTTTTTTTCTTTATGTAATTTTGTGTTAATAAAATGTATGGTGACTCATATTTTTTTTACTTTCATTTAAGGAGTATTACATTGTCTATTAAATACAATTTATTGCATTAACCTATCATTTTTAGTTTCCGAGATTTTTAACATTCTTTAAGTGACCCGGATTCATTGCTCTCGAGTGTAGTTGGCTTATTACCAGCGTACAGTGTAGAGCAGACCAATCAGCAATCAGATCAGATCCATAGATGATGCGAGATATGCCTATACAAAAAATAATGCCTATTTTTTTTTGTTTCTATGGCCATGACGCGGTTTGTTATTGGGCCAGTTTTATGTGGATGTCTCTCCAATAAAAATTAAAGATCCTTGGAAATGCACTAAATAGCGCGCTAGGTAGTAAAATCTATTTTATAGCACTGAGTTACCAGAAAATGCACCAGATCTAGTACCGAAAGCACTAAGTTGGCATCACAGGAAGCAGCCTTATAAGGTTGCTGTTGAAGTTGCTGCCAAGAGCTTGTGACTTCAGACTTCTGCAGTGTCGAGAAACTGTGGATGTGTAGTAGTACAATTCCGCAAAGCCGGTCCTCCCCTGTCCGCGTACGCTACCATGTTTTTAAGCGGCGTAGAGTGACCTTTCGGCTGAATTGAATCGAAAAGTTGAGTAGAAAGTATGAAATTCCTTGGTATCCACCTATGGTAATTATTGACTGGAACTGGATCACAATTATCACGCATCCACGTTTCAGTCAATACCAAATAATCAGACCTTGGTATCACTGTGTCCGTTTCAATATTCGCGGAGTGAGCCGACAAACTCTGAGAATTAAGGTTTGTCCAGCGTTGTTAGCGTCATCACTACTTATCACAGAATTATACTGCTTTCTTAGTGATTGTTTGAAGTGCGTGTCCACGGAGTCGAACGTATTCGCTAAGAATATCTTGCATATACTGGGAGTCGTTACCATCTCGACCGTGTTTGAAGATGAAAGGAGCATCTTGGTCCGTGATGATGTGCAAGCTGTCTATATTCGTTACCCGACTCATCGCCACGTACACCAACTGTTGTGTTTGTTTCGGGGAATATTTATAAACAATGACATCAAACGTCCCACCTTGTGACTTGTGAATGGTTATCAGGGACGCAGGGAAACTGTTTTCGTTTGCATTTGATAGTTTTTGTCAGTGTAATGTTAACCACTTTCTTATACACCGGCACCCAGTTGGGAGAGAGAGTGTTTGGCTTGCTTTGCACATGAGGTCGACATTTAATTTTGGCACTGGCACCTGTTGTTGCTTCCGGAAACTCGAACCATAGATTAATGATTTCTTCTCGAGATGCCGGCAAGGTTATACAGGTCGATGGTCCTGCTTTTGCAAAATGGTCATCCACATTTGATTGCTGGCATTCAATATGTCGTAAGATACCAATAGCTCCGTTTACCAACCCATCAGCGACATCTATGTTAGAAGTTATCATGTAGATCCTTGTCGGGGGACAATTTGGTTAACATCATTGACGTTCTCGGCACCATCTTCTCCTAACAACCGTTGGACAAACGCTGCTTTTGATTCTTCTTCTTGCAAATTGCTGCTATCATCGTTTTGCAACACCATCATCGCTTCAAGTTCCTTCATGACGTTTTCAATGTTTAAATTCGTCTCGAATTGGCTATGGCGTTCCATAATCGTGTCTTTTTTGTCGTCAAATAATTGCAAAAAATTCTTTTGATCAACAATCTCTGACATTTCGTTGCGAAACTGTACGTAAAGTAGAACCATCTCCCGTTTATAATTGTCAGTTTCATCAATATCGTAGCGTCTGTATCGTATGACTCGTCCGAGCAGTCGTCTGCGATATTCTTTCGGTGCTCTCGACGTCCTCGCTTCAGGTACAGCTTCAGAATCTTCATCGTCATCTACGTGCACGTCGTCTTCTTCGTCAACGAAATCATTAGCGTTAGCATACCACGAAGCAAACTCAGCCAAATATACTTGTTCTAAAGATGCAGGTCGTTCTTCATATCGCTGTATTACGTTTTTGGTCCAAACATCAGTGCTGTCTCCATCGATGCCTTCGCGGTCCATTTGTTGACGACGCTTGCGGCGGCATTGTCTTTCTGTCGGCCACACCGTCGGGATGTACACAACTTGACGACTTGTCTCACTCATTGGTTGTCGTAGTAGATACCATGCTGCTTCTTGTGCTGACATCTCAACTGCGTTAAGCAGTTTGATACTTAACGCTTTCAATTGGCCTGTGTAGTCCTGGTCGGGATGCTCTTGCATCATCGTGGTAACCTCACGACGTAGGTTACCCATTCCACGGGCTGGTTTATTTACATACTCTACGATATACGCTGCGCAGCTGTACTCATCCAAGATGAACTGAATGTCGATGTTAGAGTTGACTTCGCCGGCAAGGTACGGATTGAACGTGTTTGTCATAAGTTCGTCGAAGTTTCGTCTGAACACCAGAGTCGGTCTGCGCAACGTTGAACGCACAATGTCGAGGTATGAAACGTAAGTCAAACCATTAGCATTAAGAAACTCATCCATGCATGCGTATCGACGTTCACCGAGAGAGGTACGCAGCTCCTTGGCCTTCTGTTGTAGCGTTTGGCGGCGTCCATCAGATTGAGGTATCGGAACCAGTACACGGGACGTGGGCATAGGCCAGTACGGGATCCCGAATCTGCAAGTTGTCTCGCCTCGCTTTGTGCAAGTGAAAGTATGTTTGTGTATCTGGTTGGCGTAGATAGAATTGTGTGGCACATCATCTCGAGCAACCGAACTTAATTTTTCCACGAGATCGATGGTTCTTGGCATATTTTCCGACACGGTCTCACGTGGGTCATCGTTCAACCACAATAAAATATGTGCGTGTGGGCTTCCTTGATCCAGGAACTCAATACGAAGGAAGTAATCTTTAACGAAATACTTGCCGAACGGATTGTAGGACTGTTTGGATTTCAGCATTTTCATCAAGGAACCAACGAGCTTGTAGAAGTATATGCAGCACGTAACAGGATCGTCGCTCACTAAAGTACAGCGCTCAGAAGTGTTGAGATCTTTTGCTGTTTTTCCTGGATATTTTTTGCTCAGTTTGAGAAGTATAGTGAGCAGTTTCATCCAGCGTATTTCGTTGGCACTAATAGTGAGGAAGACGGTTGGTTTACCAAGTAGACGAATTATTGCAAGGAGGTCGCGTTTGCGAGAGGCCCAGTATTGGACGGAGTTGGGCACTGTCTTCATGAATGCGAGGTTTTGTATGACATATTCTTTCAGAAACTCTTTGTCCTCTAACATACGTCGCGTAACATTCTCCGTGACCGAAACATTGCGAAACGTGCTGTAAATTCCATTCACCATGCGCAGCCGCAATATTTTCATTGCAACGTACAAGATTTTTTGAGGCGTGGCTCCGCGTCTGTCGCGACGTCGTATCTCACTGGTCGCTATCATAGAAGGTGTTACTGAAACTCCCTTGTTGAATCGACGTGGCTCTCCGAAGTATATCGAAGGAAACGACAACTCTTCTGCATGACGGTCATAAATGATGTTGACAGGTGTTGCCTGATGACCTGGTGCGATATTGAGACAATCTTCTTCGTTCCATATCAAGGTTTGTTGTCTTGAAGCGAGAATCTCAGATTCAGGCGTGTTTTCAGCGGAGATATTTTCTATACGGTTGGACGAATCATCCTGTATGTCATCGAGAAACTCCACAGTAGGATGCAGTCTCGACAAATCCACGTTGATTTCGTACAAGCGATATAACGGAGACTTCTGCAGTACAGTTAGCCACGCGCTGATTGTAATTTTGGACATGTATCCGCTGATGTAGACCGATTTGTGGGCAAGGTTTCGCTTGATGTTGACATTAATGACGTCGTCCTCATTTAATTGGCGCGGCAAACATGTTACCATCTCTTGTACGTCTACTGGTACGTTGATCACTTGCCCTATGATTCCATAAGAGAAATCATGGCGCAGACGACGCACTTGCATAAATGGCAGCCGTGGCGATATCAATCGTTCACTGATGGGATCCAACGGTGGTAGGCCTGGTGGTTGGTCTGGATATGAGAATCCATTAACTTTTGCTAGGGGCGGCATCGATTTTTTGTTCAGTGTACGTTTGCAAGTGTTGCAAACCATTTCATATTCTTCTCTGCACAGTCGTCGATTTTCTTTGATGAACCATTCCGAGATCACCTCCAGCTGTGCCGCAGTGATGGGTTTGAGGTCGTTCTTGAACCACAGTCTGTCGCAAACCGAACAAGCGTAGCCAAAATCGTTGTCCAGAAAAGTTGATTCGAATCTCATGATTGAGGATGCCCATTTGGTGTTCCAGGTAGATTGTGCCTGTTGTACTTCAATTTGATCAGAAGAAGTACCTGGTTGAACAGTGATTTGTGCTGGTTCTGCTGAAGGTTGACGTGGTTGGTGTGTGAGCTGTCGTTGAGTACCAGTTTGGACGTCGTTTGACCTCGCCCCTGAACGAGAAGAGGATGCAGTAGTCGATTCTAACGAGCCACTGTCAAGAGCCGAGTTAGCAGCTTTGCGTAGTCTGCAGTTGCGCTGTCTTTCGGCATCCGCTTTCCTCGCAGCTATCGTCTTTCCAGGAGTTCTGGATGTTGCTAGACGCTGTCTGTACTCGCGTTGTTTCTGTGCCTTCGATTTTGGAGCAACGATTGTTGGTGGCTCAGCGAATGGCGTTGCAGACGTGGATGCGGCAGCGTCTTGCGCTTCCGTGAGTACATTACTCCTTGAAGGTGGTGGCAGATCCGTGAGATCCATAGGTTCGCCAGGTTGGTCTGCCATGGTGTGATTGTAAGCGGTTCTGCAAAAGAAATTGTTAATAATTAATTTAAAAAAATATTTTAACAAAGAAAAAGTTCTTATTGATACATTGTTAATTAAAATTTGATGACTTGTGATTTTTTTAAATTGGCGTTGGGCTGGATGAAAATACATGTAATCAAATACAAATATTGCACTTAATTAAATTCATCCATGATTTGATTTTTTAAATTTTTGCAAGTCTATTGTGAATTATTTGCTTAAAAATAATTATGAGCAATTTTTTTGCAATAAACTTTAATCAAATTATTGTTAATGAAGTGTTAATTTAAAACGATGAAATTGAAATCATAAATCAAATTCATGAAACTGATGCTTTTGAAAAGCCTGCCAAAACCTGCTTGATATAATAATTATATTCCCTTGCACTGCGTTAACTTGTAATTAAACCAGATTTTTTTTTTAAATTCTGGTTAAAAACATAAATTTTTAATTTTCAAATATTATTTACAGTTTTTGCAAATATAATTTAAATAATTTGTTTAAATATGGTATTTTACTGTGGGGTCGGGCTGCTGACATTAAATCCATTTTCATTTTGCAAAAGAGAGCTGTCACCGCCATTTGCAATCTACGTCGCCGCGAATCTCTTAAGGAACTATTTAACAATATTAATATTGCGACGGTACCTTGCCAATTCATTTATGAAAATATTATGCATGTCAGAAAAAATCTACATAATTTTAATAGATAAAATAAATCAACCATTTTTCAGATTATAAGTACATACATCTTTTATGGGGTACTGTGTTAAATGTTACAACAAAATAACTTGTGATACATTGCAATTAAATGAAAGAAAATTTAAAACTCATATTAAAAGTGTAGGTACTTTTAATATGAGTTTTAAATTTTCAAACAAAACTATACTACATCACATAAGCCTGAAAAGATTTTTAAAGATTTATAGTGTAATAAAATAAGTGATAGGAAAAACCTATTAGGGCCTCCTATTTCTGCATGGCGTATGAAATGGAATAATAAGGCGTAGTCAAAGTTTTTCCTATCACTTTCAATGATTTTATTACACTATAAATCTTTAAAAATCTTTTCAGGCGTATGTGATGTAGTATAGTTTGTAATCAAGACGCGCGTCCACGTTACAAACTATACACGACCAGTACGCAAAATTCGTGTATACATTGTAATCACAGATTTAAAAATAGCATTACAATTTATACGCGAGCAGTTTCCTATGGCTGCGTTCTGGCCTTGTATAGATTGGAAATACGCAACGCTGGGTCTAGAAGCATAACATTTTGCACAACAGTTCCTTGTTCCTTCCTCATTCTTCCAATAACCTGCACTAAGCCAGCGTGGTAGATTACAGCTCATTCCCTCTCACCGAGGAGAGACCTGTGTCTCAGCAGTGGGATCATTACAGGTTGATTATGCCTCATTCGCCAGATGTGCAAAACTGAAAAGAAATTCGTTCCAACCAGGTGTCCCACGACACCTCTCGACTGTTTCTTAAACCCGTAATGAACTAAGTTATGACTTACTTGTTAACTTCAATATCGCTGACTTCTACCTTCACAGCTGGGACGTACATTTCAGGTTCCTCACTGAAATTAAAATAAACGTTGTTAGAATACTTAATAATGTAAAAATAGTAAAAAGCGCCCACGCAATAGTAAAGTGCGAGTCGGACTCGCACACGAAGGGCCCCGTACCAGCGTGCAATATTTAACACTGCATATTTCTTGTATGAGGACCCCCTTTAATTTTTAACCTTATTTTATTATAACCTATTTGTTGTTATAGCGACAATATTAATACACAATTTGTGAAAATTTCATGTGTCTACCTATTACGGTTTAATAGATACAGCGCTGTGACAGAAGGACGGAACCTTGACCGTTGGTTCCCTTTGGGTAGGGAACCCTAAAAGTAGTAAAAATGGCACTTTTTTAAAACAAAAGGAAAACATGATGCTTATAATGACTTACTTGTAGTATTCAGCAGGTTCCACCTTCACTACCAACATCTGAGCCCTGGAAACACAAAAAAAAACTTCTATCATTTCCCTCCAACTACGTCCGCGTGAAATGTCTTGTTCCCCCGACCCACCCCGTCGCATCGCATCGCCTGCCCGCGCTATTACTTCGTTTTCGCTTAGCGTTGTTTCTGATTTTTTGTCTTTTTGCTCGACTCCTAAGGGCCCTAGCCTGATGTTAATAGCCTTTCTCAAGAATTGGGCTATCAACAGCAAATTTTTGTTTTCAGATCCGACTGGTAGTTCCAGAGATTAGCGCGTTCAAACAAATAACGTACAAACAATACGGCCGATGAATCATGGCCGGTCTGAACTTCCCGCAGAAGGCTGCGCAGTCAAATTGTTTAGGAACCAAAATGGTGACATGAGGCGAAAGTTCGTCTATGTTAGACCGGCCATGATTCATCAGCCGTATTGTAACTGCCGTCTCCACTCCAGTTTTTTTAACTCACGAAGCGACGCGCGCTTGACTTGTGGTTACCAAGTGTACTAACACGCTGTGAATGTGTGTAACCGCAAGAGCTCTAGGTACCATCCGTGTCCGAGACAATGGCGAAGTCGGAAGTGTGTGTCTGTTTTCAGCTGTCGCTACTCGTCTTCACGCACACATTCACAGCGTGTTTGTACACTTGGTTACCACAAGTAAAGCGCGCGTCGCTTCGTGAAATAAAAATACTATACGTCGCCACTTTTGTCTAGTGGTAACAAGCGGTACTGCTGAGCATGAGATCCTGGGTTCGATTCCCGGGTCGGGAAAACTGTTATTGGATTTTTCTATCTGGATTTTCTCAGTAGCAGCCCTGTGTCTGGATTTGTGCCCGGTTGGGGGCAATAGGCTCGCCCCCTTTTACGTGGGACTTAAACATAACTGGCGCAATATTGTTGCTGTTTTAACCTTCGGGGAATACGGCGTGATGTTATGTTATGTCATCTCTAAACGCTGTCGGCGCCGATTCCATCCTCTGTAGGCTGTTAGGAATGTTGTACAAAAAAGGCGTTTTCAACACATTTGCTCAAAAAATGCATTTACGAAGCCTGTTGGTATACATAGCCCGAAAGTTATAAATTACGCACCATACAAAGGACCGTGCGGTATAATAGGTACTCTCACCTAAGTACCTGTTTTACTGCATACTTCGATGTATAACGCCGTGCGTTTCCTTTACGGTTTTTTTTTAATTTCCATAAACAGATATATGTAAGAATTCCACAAAGGAGTTTCACATTACAAGAATAAATAAGCTGAATAATCGAACCTCCTTGGAAGCGCTTTTGGTCATTACGTATGTCTCACTTTTAATACTAAAGAGATAATGAGGCGAAAGATTGGATCTCAAGACTACTTTCTAATATTCACCACGCGCACGTGGCGCCATTTGCAAATTCACGCCATTTTCATATTAGAAACGTCAAATAAATTTGTAAATAATAATATGAGTTCAAGCGAGGAATCCGATATTAATATTGTACTGTTTTCTCGCAAATGTGTTGAAAAACGTTGTATGACACACGTGCGGAAATTGATGTTTAAAAACTCGTGACTATGGTACGCCCTCGACGTCTACTCGTTTGTAAAAACCAACCTAACGCACTAGTATCATAAATATTTTTAGGCAATTTCCTGTTGCGTGCGGTATCTACACTAACGTTTTAATGAGGTATATATTTTTAGTTTGTATGTAGGGGATAATCATCAGAACTGCTGATCCGATTCCGAAAATTTACTAATAGGAAGCTACAGTACTGCCGAGTGTCAAAGACAAGAAAGCAAGAAATTTCACGCGGACGAAGTCCCGATATTGTAAAGATACTTCAGATTCATAATATTTAAGATAATTTGTTAAAAAACAGATGAAACTCACTCATGGGAGTTACTTGATTGCTCGTTAGCATCCGCTTTATCATCCGGACTGTCTTCTTCACTTGAACTGAAACAAAAATACAATACCTAAATATTAAAATTGTTTTTTTTGTAAAAGTTGTAAATGCCGACAATCAATCTGCCGCCTGTTCCTAACTATGTAGGGGTCGGCTTCCAGGCTAACCGGATGCAGCTGAATACCAGTATTTTGACCTCCACAGCCCAGTGACTGGGTAACATCTACGAATGACAGCCGGGACCAACGGCTTGCTTGCTTTCAGACTTGCGTTAGTGACATAGATTTGTGTGCTATTTAAGAGGGCCCTTTCCGGTCCGTCTATCGTCAACGCGAGTGTGATTGAAAAGCTTGTTGTTTCATACAACGTAATGTTGGAACAAAAAAACAACCCCAAAAAAACACTAAAAGACGTGAAAAATAACTTTAATTTCGGAAATCGGTGTCTTTGGTCTTGTATTTTCGTTTTGGCCACCGACTTCCGAAATTAAAGTTATTTTTCACGTCTTTTAGTGTTTTCTTTGGAAGTCGGTTGTTTTTTTATAAAAAAGTTTTTATTTTTCACTTTTTAGTTGCGGTACCTACCCCACCCACATTCATATACCACTACTTGGTGTGTAAATAACAGTGACAGGAAATTATTAACACATCATCCATACGAGTATAAACTAAGTGGAAAAAATATGCAGTATTAAGGATAAGTCAAAAACTGTTGGTCAGACCTTGATCAAATTTAAATGGAACCACATGTGAAGCACCACCTATCAAATAAAAAAAATCATCCAAATCGGTTCACCCAGAAAAAAGTTCTGAGCTAACACACATAAAAAAAAACAACATATGAATTGAGAACCTCCTCCTTTTTGTGAAGACGGTTAAAAAGAACCAAAACTGAGAACGCGATAACATCGCACGAAAATTGGCGCGCAGAGCTTTCACAAAACTTGTTCCTGGAAATACGCGTTTTTATAAAGAGCAGTAAAATGCTCGCCATTTTGATTTGTTGACCTCTCTTTCTATTTCATGGATTTTGTAAGGAGTTATCAGCCGTTTGGCGTAAAAATTGTGTCGAAGGGATCGGTACAAAATGCTATATTACTGTACTAGGAGAATTTTGGATGCAAGAGCGAGCGAAGCGAGCTCGGGAATTGGGGCACCACGACTCGGACAGGTTAGGTTAGGTTGTTTTTTTTTAACCATCCAGAAGTAGGTGACCCGCAGGGCAGGGCTCCGTTGACTACGCCTTATTATTCCATTTCACAAGCCATGCAGAAATAGGAGGCCCAAATAGGTTTTTCCTATCACTTACTTTATTTCACTATAAATCTTTAAAAATCTTTCCAGGCTATGTGATGTAGTCCAGTTTGGAATCAGGATGCGCGTCCACGTTACAAACTATACACTATGCATTAAAATGTATACGCGAGCAGTTTCCTATGGCTGCGTCCTGGCCTTGTATAGATTGGAAATACGCAACGCTGGGTCTAGAAGCATAACATTTTGCACAACAGTTCCTTGTTCCTTCCTTATTCTTCCAATAACCCGCACTAAGCCAGCGTGGTAGATTACTGCCCATTCCCTCTCACCGAGAAGAGACCTGTGTCCCAGCAGTGGGATGATTTTAGGCTGATTATGCCTCATTCGCCAGATGTGCAAAAGTGAAAGGAAATTCGTTCCAACCAGGTGTCCCACGACACCTCTCGACTGTTTCTTAAACCCGTAATGAACTAAGTTATGACTTACTTGTTCACTTCAATATCGCTGACTTCTACCTTCACAGCTGGGACGTACATTTCAGGTTCCTCACTGAAATTAAAATAAACGTTGTTAGAATACTTAATAATGTAAAAATAGCAAAAAGCGGCATCGCAATAGTAAAGTGCGAGCCTGTCAGTGTCAGTCATGTGTCTACCTATTACGGTTTAATAGATACAGCCCTGTGACAGACGGACGGACAGCGGAACCTTAGTAATAGGGTCCCGTTGGCTCCCTTTGGGTACGGAACCCTAAAAGTAATAAAATTGGCACATCGACTTTTTAAAATATTTCTGGGTTAATAACTGTCTGCCTTTTCCCAACGTACGGGTCGGCTTCCAATCTTACCGGATTCAGCTGAATACATTTTGACCTCCACAACTCAGTAACTGGGTAACTCGATACCCCTTGAGACTTTTAGACTTCTGACTACCTGTAACGAATCTCAAAGATTTACGAATGACAGCCAGGACCAACTGCGTTATGTGCTTTCCGAGGTACGGAGGGGACTTGCTATTTGTAATGGATGGTCACCCATCCACGAACCGACCTCGGCAAGCGCAGCTCAAGCTTCGATCGACCCGTGCAGCTGTTATTACTTACCCACGAGCCCATCACAATGCAGCTGAACACCAGTATTTTAAAACAAAAGCTAAACATGATGATTATAATTAGGTACTTACTTGTAGTATTCAGTAGGTTCCACCTTCACTACCAACGTATGCACCCTGGAAACACAAAAAAAATACTTCTATCATATGCCCCCAACTTCGTCCGCATGAATTTCTTGTTCCTCCGACCCACCCCGTCGCATCGCATCGCCTGCCCGCGCTGTTACTTCGTTTTCGCTTAGCGTTCTTTCTGACTTTTTGTCTTTTTGCTCAGCTCCTAAGGGCCCTAGCCTGATGTTAATACTTTATAGCCTTCCTCAAGAATTAAGCTATCAAATGCATAAATATTTTTTCAGATCCGACTGGTAGTTCCAGAGATTAGCGCGTTCAAACAAATAACGAACAAACTTTCCACTTTTATTTTTGCTGCAGTGCTGTAGTTAGGATTTATGCCCGGTTGATGGACTTAGGCTCGTCCGCTATTACATGGGACTTAAACGCAACTGGCGAAATGTGGGTGTACTGCAGGTACACCTCTGTTTAAACCTTCGGGGAATACGGCGTGATATTATGTCATCTCTAAACGCTGTCGGCGGCGATTCCATCCTCTGTGGGCTGTTAGGATTGTTGTACAAAAAATTGCTTAGTTTAGGCATTTTTCTGTTGCGTGCGTTATCTACACTAACGTTATAAAGAGGTATTTTGTTTTAGTTTGTATGTAGGGTGTAATCATCAGAACTACTGATCCGATTCCGAAAATTCACTAATAGGAAGTTACTACTAGCAGTACTGCCGAGTGTCAAAGACAAGAAAACAAGAAATATGCGGACGAAGTCCCGATATTGTAAAGATACTTCAGATTCATAATATTTATGATAATTTGTTAAAAAACAGATGAAACTCACTCATGTGAGTTACTTGATTGCTCGTTAGCATCCGCTTTATCATCCGGACTGTCTTCTACACTTGAACTGAAACAAAAATACAATACGTAAATATTAAAATTGTTTTTTTTCTATCGTAAAAGTTGTAAATGTCGACAATCAATCTGCCGCCTGTTCCTAACTACGTAGGGGTCGGCTTCCAGGCTAACCGGATGCAGCTGAATACCAGTATTTTGACCTCCACAGCCCAGTGACTGGGTAACATCTACGAATGACAGCCGGGACCAACTGCTTGCTTGGTTTCATAAGCACTTTGTGACATAGATGTCGCTACTGTGTGCTGTTTAGTTACAATAATACAGTGTTAGCACATACCTATCCGTCTGCATAGACCTCTTGCGAGCTCTGCGTCGTTCCTCAGTCGATTCCTGTCGCTTGATTGCATTCCGTCTCTCTTCCTCCTTCAGTATCTGAAGTACTGTCGTCTCACTCACTCCGGTGGCCAGCGCAGTCCGTTGGTGGAACTTCGACAGAGGAGTCAGGTCCAGGTCTCCATATATTGTCTTTAACTCTTCATACTCTTGCTCAAAGTAATGGTACACTTTTGCGATGAGTATTTTTGTTTGATCCTGAGGATTGTCAAAGACAAATCGTGACGAAAATCTTATGTAGGAATGTGAACGGCTGTAAGAGTAGGGGAAGCTCAAACAAACGGAAGGTGGATCGTGTGCTTGATGTAACCAATATTTTTATTTACAAGAGTGTCCATTGAGTTTCTTGTCCGTTCTTCTCCATAGAACGTACTAAGCTTTGGAATGGACCAGTAGCTTCATCTTTGTAGCTGACCAATTCTTTGAAAATTCAAAAGTGCCTGTCATTGGTTTAATTGAAATTTATGTAAATGGTTTGAGTTTGTTAATGCAATATGGCTACAAAGGGGAGACAACTCTGAGATCAGTGTTAGTGTCAGTGCCGTTTTAGTCACTTCGTGGCTAGATCTAGCGGATTTTCGAGCGTTTTAGCTTTAATCTAATCAAATTGTCTTCACTACCTTAGACAACTGTCAGTTGACAGTGTGATTTTGACAGTTTGGGACAAAAAACTTTCTTCTGAAATAGTGTACATAAAAAAGTACCTAGACAACGGTCGGTAGCAACGAAAGACGAAATGACAGACTGTAGAAGGATTGTTACGGTGCAATGTCAAAAATGGACACACGAAATGTCACTTTGTATAGAAATAGCTATGTCTATTCTTCCAAGAAATAGAAAGCGTCATGCTGAGCCTACAGGTAAGACCGAACTTTCTGTTTGAGATACTGTGGTTATTTTCGAGTTCTCCTAGCACTCACTCGGTAAATATTGGGTTTAAATTAAGTTTGACCTCAGAGACTGATGTTGAAGGAGAAATACTATTATGAAGAGAACTTAGGATGCATAATCAATCAAGCGAAGCTTAATGTCCTAGCAATAAGGGCGATTTTCGAAGTGCAAATGTTACTACTGAGGTGCAGTTAACTGTAGATATCTACCTGTTGTATTCCTTCTTCGGTGTGCGATACTTCGGTGTCACATTTCGGGCAAAACACTTTAATTTCGTTGTCACTTTGGGAGGAGTCTTCCTGTAAACAAGGGAAATTTCAACGGTTAGTTATTATCGATCATTAATCCATAATTTTTTTAACTGCAAATATCTATACTTATAATTAGACATCGGATTATATGCATTTGCATGTTTTCCATTGCTAATGCATATAATTCTATTTTTATAGCGTTATTGCATATTTTGGTACATTTTCATTGACAGTGCTTATTTCAGTAGTTGTACGTGTTAGGCGTGTTGCAATTGAGAAACTAGAAACTAAAAATCTTCCCCTGTGCATGTCTTTGGAAATATTATAAAAAAATATTGATCAGAGTAACGCCCTTCCGAGTTCACTATCGCTAAAGGTTCGTGGCAAATTAAATGCAGTTTTGTATAAAAACCCCGGTCTTGAAGGAATAAAGAAAATTGACGCATTTATCAACAGCGCCGGACAAACTCTGCCTGAAGAGGTCTCTTCAGAAATGGCGCCAAATTTCAAGTTCTACCCGGTAACGTCAAGTGACGTCGACAGGTTTTCAGCCTATAAATTAATATTAAGTGACAAACGTCACAAGTTTGCTGCAGAAAACCTGGAAAAAATATGTTATTATTTATTGTCACAAGAATTATAATAAATAATATATGTATAACATATAAATATAATCTGAAAATAAACGTTAATTCTTATAATAAATGGTTTTTTGACTGTGCATATTTCGCCCTTATCTAGCATTAGCATTCATTATTTGCATGCATTTTTCGGCATTTTGATGGTGCATATAATCCGATGTCTACTTATAATAAAGCCGAAGTTTTGTTGTTTTGTTTGAACGCGCTAATCACTGCAACTACCAGTCGGATATGAAAAAGTATTTTTGCATTTGATAGCCCCATTCTTGAGGAAAGTTATAGGCTATGTAACATCACGCTACGATCCTTGGGAGCCGAGCAAAAATAAAAAAGTCAGAAAGAATGCTAAGCGAAAACGAAGTAACAGCCCGGGCCGGCGCACGGTGGACTGATATTTAACCGTAGAAGACTTAGGCATCAACAAAAACCGATTGATTTATTTTTTTAAAAAAAATACATAAATTTAATCTACTATCAAATACAATATAATATTGTTCTATGACTTTTACGTTTTACCTACTATTTTTAATGCTATGAATATTTAAAGTTTTTTTTATATGAAGAAAAACATAAATTCATGAATATCTCGCAGTTCTCCAATTTTCTCCATAAATGGATTGCATATTTGGATAGTCCAAATTATTAACCTATTTTTGCATATAATCTGGTACTGCGATATTTTGCGATATTGGAGATATACAGAGTGTTTCTTTTAAATTGGCCAACATGTGTAAATCGGAATCCTTAAGAGATATCAGACAAAAATCTTAGAAAACTTTAGTTCTTTTTTGATCTTAACAATTTTAGCATATTAATTTTTTTGGTCAAGTGTGAGTTGCCCATAAGAATGAGTGAAATCTACCAATTTTTTTTTTATTGCTATGCGACTGTTTCATGTAAGGATCATTTCATTGTATAAGAGAAAAAAAATCGGGACGGTGGAAGTTGGTGAAATGTAGCAAAAAAAATTTTGCGTACTATTTATCTAATAAATTTCATGATTTTTATGGACATCTCACACTTGACCAAAAAAATATGTATACCAAAGTCGTTGCGATCAAAAAAGAGCTCAAGTTTCCTAACAAAGTTTTCCGATATCCCTGATGGATTCGGATTTGCCCCTGTTGTCCAACTTAAAAGAATCACTCTGTATATTTAAAAAAAAAAAACAATCAATCAATCAATAATTTATTTTATTAAACATAGGCACTACAGGTAGTAAATTGTCTAAAGTATGTGCACTTAGTTTTGCCAATATATGACGTACAAAATTAACATAAACAAGCAATTACAATAATAAGGTGGCATGCTTATAGATAATATTATTAAAAAAAAAAAAACAATTTAATATATCTCAGTTAGGTAAACAGGTCATTACAATTTTAGACAAATAAACACACACTTAATCTATAAATAAAATCATAAATGTCCAATTAGCAAGTTGGACCCGTCATACCTCTGTTTATCAGTAGTAAACAACTCAGTGATGGAGTAGTAACATTTATCTAAAAGGAATTTAAACAAAGACCTCTTAAAGGATCCCAGACACTCTTTATTCCTAATCGCTGCTGGTATATTATTATATATTTTTGGGGCCATGCCTAGCACAATTTTGCCGAAAAATGCGGTTTTATGAGAGGTAACATGAATGGTATTCTGATAACGGCGAGAGCGCAGTGTTTCATATAAATGCAGGTTACAGCGAACAAACACTCCCATTTCATATAATATGTACATAGACGGTAGAGTGAGCAAACTAAGTTCCTTAAACAATGGTTTACAACTATCAATCGGTTGTAATTTGGTAAACGACCGCAAGCATTTCTTTTGAGCTTTAAAAGCAATGTCTCTGTCAGTGAGTGGAGTTGCCCCAGAAAATGATTCCGAACCTAATGCCAGAAGCCACTTAAGCATTATAAGCTATTTGTACGGTAATGCGGCTAACCGTTTTTGAAAGTTTGTACGGAGCATACGAAAATTGACTCAGCTTCTTTGACAATGCGTCGATATGATGTTTCCAAGTCAGATGACTATCTATGTAAAGGCCCAGAAATTTTGTGATTTCACTTTCAGAGATTGATACATCACCATATTTTATGTTCAGTTTCAGTTTATTTGTTCTTTGATTAAATGTCATTATTTTAGTTTTGTCAAGATTTATTTTTAGATTATTATTAACTAACCAATTTATTATATTTTTAAGATCGTCATTTATGTCATTTTCAAGAATATTAATGTTATCACTAGAGAACAAAATAGTGCATCAGCAAATAAGATCATCTGATGCTTACTGATATTAGGCATATCATTTATGTAAACATTAAATAATGGAGGGCCAAGAATGCTGCCTTCGGGAACACCATAAGTAGTTTTCCTAGGACGGGACATGTATGTTGTTTCAACTTTCGAGCTCGCACATAGCCTATCAAGCGTTGTGATTTGAGTGCGATTAGAGATAAGATTGTAATAGGTTTAATGCAGTTCCTCTAATCCCATAACGCTCTAATTTGTTTAGCAGTATACCATGATCTACATGGTCGAATGCTTTAGAGAGATCTGTAGTGACCTACAAAACCATACAAGCGCATCACACGTCCAAACACCGCCACAGCGCGCAGCTCACTGAGCGATAGCCAGGGTGCGCGGCATGCGCAGTGCACGCGCCGTGCCACCTCTCCGAACGAATGCGACACCTCTGCGGCCTGCGGCTGCACTGGCGATTGTATCGAGTAGCGACAACATCCCTGCGCCGATGACCATCGGACACGGACTGTTGGAGCTCGTTCCATTCATATTTACGAACCGCGGCGCGCGCGCCGCGCACCTCTCACGCCACGGGCCATACGTCATCATCATCAGGCGAGCTCCCAACCTGATCGCCTATTGGTCTACCACCTCCAGGTTATTTTACTTACCACCACTTCTTTGTATGCTACCCTAAGGTAATAAAAGGCAATGTTTTATAACAATAAAGTTCATTCCATTTGTTTATTTACGCATTTGTTTTTTTTATTTACAACAAACCTCTAAAGATCCATAAACAAGGCCGCTATCGGAGTTCTAGCATCAACACTACAAACAATTTTCTTGATCACGTCATAAATCGCCATATTAATGGATTTACCATTCCTGAATCCAATTTGTTCTCTGGCTATGAGATCATGCTTTTCAAAAAACGACGAAAGGCCAAGGACAAGGGTATAACACCTTTTCTATAATTTTGGAAATAATAGGAATAAGTGCTATCGGTCTATAATTACCCATGATACTTTTATCATCTTTTTTATGAATAGGCTTAATAATAGTAATCTTTAATTTGTCCGGGAAATGACCATATTCAATGCAAAGATTGATTGAGCAGGTCCTATTAAGGGCGCTACATTTTTTACCACTTTTGTAATGATGCCATCATATCCATGGCTGTTGGTATTATTTAAAGAGCGAATTATTGCCACTATGTCTGCTGGTATAGTAGGAGGAATAAATATGGAGTTACAATTAGTCTCAATATTTGTATAGGAAGGAGTTGAATTATTTGGTTGAATTTCGTCTATAAAATAGTCATTAAAAGCTTGTGCAATTAGTCGAGGTTTATATATTTTATTGTCATTTATTGTTACATATTCAGGTATATTTTCTCTAGGATAGTTAATCTTATTTTTATTGATAAAATTGATAAATACTCGGTCGATGTGCCAACAGATACTTTCACTGGAGATGGAGTTGCAAACTGTGTAGACGCACGGGTCGTGATTCGTGGTCATTTTCCACATAAGCACTCATAAAATGTGGCCAAACTATTTCCGACTCTAACCACTAACTGAAATTGCTTTTAAACATTTGCCCCTTACGATGAGCAATTTTCCATTTCTTATTAATATTACAACAATACTTTGCACAGAAATCCTTGAGATTATTATCATCATCATCATTTAAATCAGACAGTTTTGACTTAATGGTATTGTATAAGAAGTTATTGCACGACTCATGATGCGAAGCATCAGAGAGTGCTTTACGATCGAAAAAAATTTTTCGCCTCATTTTGGCGGCTATTTTTATTATTATAGCCTTGTTAGTTCACGGAATCAAGATATTTTGCATACTATTGTCGAGATAATTTAATGGAGATTAATTTCATACTTTTTAAAAATTGATTTACTGCAATAGAATTGGAAAAAACACCAAAATAGGTCAAAAAAAATTCCTGTCCGTCATGTGTGAAACCCGGAAACACTGTAACTTGTGAAAAAATCCATTATTTGAGTTATTTTTTTTTTTTTAAACTAATTGACGATTGTAGGTCACTGAATGCGAATGATTAATTAATTCAGTGTCGTTTAATTGCAATTAATAAAAAACGAAAACTACAAGACTGTACATCTATTTATATCCATAGAAAATTAACATATGGATGGTGATATATCTATAGATATTATGTACATTTATTCCACCAGGGGCGCTTGTGCAGTACCTTCTTCTTACTACAGCTGTTTTTTCAGCAATTAATTATGAACGACTTAAGTTTTTTTTTTTTATTATATTTCATAATTAAATGAGCATTATGAGTCGTGCTCTTTTGGATTTTCCAAATTTTTATCTTTAATACTGCCAGCTACTTTCAATTTCACAAACAAATCAAGGTTAGTTACTAAATCACAAACATTTTTACAAAATCCACGTAAATCGCAACTTCAGAAAAATTAAATAAGGGGTAGTCCGTATGTAATGGTGTGTAACAATAAACTGAGGTCATCATTTGACGTTTCCTACCGAGAGGGTATAGGGACATTTTACAACTACCTGCAAATTTAATGCCTTCTGATTGGCGCATGGCACTAATGACTCACTAATGACTGCGTATCTACTGATAAGAAAACTGATTTGGACACAAACAAATGACGTCACGAAAGTGGTGGAATTTCATTGTACATAGTTACGACAAAGTTTAATTTGACTATATTTTTCAATACAATTCTAATACTAGGTAAGTATAGAAAAAAAACATACAATATTAAAAGAGTATATCTTTGAAAGTAATGGGTTAATGAAAAAAGTCACAGGACATAAATGTATTGTATTAGTATGTAAATTTCAAAAATGTACAAATAAATCCTTAAGTCCGTACTTTTTAATATCTTACCACTGTGCGGCGATGCGATGCGAGTATGCGACGCGGTGGGTGGTCCAAGGGAGTTTTATAAAAAATGTGGCTGTTATTTTATTAAATTATGTATCTTACGACTTCCACGCGAACAGAGTTTGCGGGCATTATTATAAACACAGTTGGAAAGTAAGTTATGGACATTGAAGCGTAACGTAACACATCGTATATCACTGTTTTATTTAAAAAAATCAGTTCGGTCGTCCCCGCTGTGGTACAGGTAGTAGATATCAGGACGCGGAATCTTCTATCTATATACTATAGGTACTGGAAAATTATATGTCGCTTGGCGATGATTGCTCCCACCAATGTTGGGATATACATTACCAAAGTAATATATGTATATTTAATATTAGTCTTGGAAACCCCTGCCATAACTGTTTCGATTGGGTCAGCAATAGTTTTAGGTATGAAACATAGAGGTCACAATCTGCGCGATGCGTGTTTTCGGCGGGAGTGAGCCAGTGACTGAGGAGTGAGGAGGGTGGGGCGCCGTAATGGGTAAGTCCGTTAGTGCACACAGCACGTGCTGGCACGTCGCGTTTATGACGGACGTACGTTTTTTCACTGTGTAGGCACCGAGCCACTGCTGACCACCATATCCTACTAATAATAAAGCTGAAGGGTTTGTTTGTTTTTTTGTTTGTTGTCGCGGACAGAAACAAGTATTATTATGAACACAGTTGGAGAGAAAGTTATTGACATCGAAGCGTAACGTAACAGCCTATATATCACTGTTTTAAAAAATTCGTCGGCTTCGTTGGGGCCGCTGTGGTTCAGGGTAGTATGGAGATGCGGAAAATATTATGTTTTAATAAAAATACGTTACAGATCACATATATTATAAACTCTATTAAAATGGTTGCATCAATATTCAGGGATAAGACAGTGTAAAATATAATACACACACACATACATATTTTAATTACTGCCTCTTGTCTAGTGGTGGCAAGCGCTCCTGTTGGAATAGAATAGAATGCATTTATTTGTCAGAATATTGTACAAATTTGTTATGTTCATTATATGTATTTCGATCATAATTTTGAGCATGAGGTCCTGGGTTCCCAGGTCGAGCTGAGTGTTATTGAGTTTTTCCATCTGGAATTTCTCAGAAGCAGTCCTGAGTCTGGATTTGTGCCCGGTTTACGGCAATAGTCCCGTCCCCTATTATATGGAGCTTAAACATAACTGGCGAAATGTGGGTGTACTAAAGGTAGGTACACCTCTGCCTGACCCTTAGTGGAATACAGGCGTGATATTATGTTATATTTTTAAGATAAGACAAGTTAATATTTATTTGCTTAAACATGTGTCAAAAATACAAGAAAAGAAATGCATATACAAATGGTGGCAAGTAAAACGTCAGCGCCAAAACATAGCACGCTTTAGTGTACAAAACATTTAGCGTTTGGTGTATCGGTTCAGACTCGGCGCTATAAATTATTATAACGCCTCAACCCTCAACAAACTAAACGCGCACAGTGGTGCCAGAACGGGACAGCGACAGCGCGCGGCGCCGGGCGAACTCAGGCGGGGCGGCGCACAGTGGTCTGAAAATCAAGCTCCATACTCATAGAAACTTAACGTCAGAAATTAATAAATAAAAATATGTTTTGTGTTTAGTATACCTCCCTTTGTTTTACTAATATAGTATGAAGAGTATGAGTAGCTCCATGCGTGAGTTTTTTTTTTTTTTAATTTTTTTTGTATGGAATAAAACACTTATAGTGCTTTTTTTCAAGACTGAATAGAACTGATGGGCTGGTACTCACATGAGCTATTGCACCATACACGGCGATCAAGATGACATACAATTCTTGTGCCTTTCGGTGCCGCTTTGCATGTAGCAAGCTTTGGAAATTTTGAATTTACAGTTGGTGATCTTTCAAATCTTTGATGGTATTTTGTGAAGTTACATATCGCTTTGGACATGAAAATAGTATGTAAACTAATACTCATACAAGAAGAGACATACACACACACACACACACACACACACAAAGGTTCGCCTTTATAATCACACTAATATTATAAAGGCGAAAGTTTGTGAGTGTGTGGGGGTGTGTGTGTGTGTGTGTATGTTTGTCTCTTCTTGTATGAGTATTAGTTTACATACTATTTTCATGTCCAAAGCGATATGTAACTTCACAAAATACCATCAAAGATTTGAAAGATCACCAACTGTAAATTCAAAATTTCCAAAGCTTGCTACATGCAAAGCGGCACCGAAAGGCACAAGAATTGTATGTCATCTTGATCGCCGTGTATGGTGCAATAGCTCATGTGAGTACCAGCCCATCAGTTCTATTCAGTTTTGAAAAAAAGCACTTTAAGTGTTTTATTCCATACAAAAAAAAAAAAAATTTTTTTTTCTCACGCATCGAGTTACTCATACCCTTCATACTATATTAGTAAAACAAAGGGAGGTATACTAAACACAAAACATATTTTTATTTATTAATTTCTGACGTAAGTTTCTATGAGTATGGAGCTTGATTTTCAGACCACTGTGCGGCGCCCGCGAATCGCGATCTTTGTCGTTTTGTAATTTTGTTGTTGTTTCAATATAATATAGTAGTCTCATTAATCCAGCACTAACACACAAACTAAGGGGTGCCGGATTATTGGAATGTTCGGATATAAAATAAAGCTTTTTCGGGCAAGTTGGATCTTTTCATAAACTTCTTTACTTCTGAGTCTTTGAACTCTTTATGGAACAATAATTCACTAAATACTTTTTCAACACATTTGCTCAAAAAAATGCATTTACGATGCCTGTATACATTGTTCGAAAGTTAAAAATTACGCACTATACAGCGGAACGTGCGGTAAAATAGGTACTTACACCTAAGTACATGTTTTACCGCATACTCGGTTGTATAGCGCCGTGCGTATCCTTTACGGTTTATTTTTAATTTCCATAAAAAATATACTTATATACGAATTCCACCAAGGAGTTTCACATTACGAGAATAAATAAGCTGAATAATCGAACCTCCTTGGAAGCGGTTTTGCTCAATACGTTTGTCTCACTTTAATACTAAAGAGAAAATGAGACGAAAGATGTAGTTCTAATTTTCACCACGCGCACGTGGAGGCATTTGCAAATATGCGCCATTTTCATATTGGAAACGTCAAAGATTGATGCGACTTTCCGACCGATATTTAAAAACAAAATAATATGAGTTCAAGCGAGGAATCCGATATGATTGTACTGTTTTCTCGCAAATGTGTTGTGCATAAGCTAAGTGGGTACAAAATTAACAACATTATGAAAAAGATAAACTAAACTAAAAAAAAAGTAATTATAAGTATCACGCATAAAAAAAGTGTTATATAATCAACATTTTATAACACTGAAAATCTGATATAAAGTTAACCATACTCGATACTGATATATAAAATTATAAATATAAAATTAAATACTACAAACTAATTATAAAACTCAAACTTTTAAAATGAAACCAAAAAGTTACAATAGCTGAGATACTCAATGTTTTTCATAACTGAAACCTTTAATTAACATAATATAACGTAGAAATAAGTGTTTTAAAAGAGATCAATAATAATTGCAATCGGCTTAATTATTCTAATTAATAAATAGAAATAATCATTCTAAAAATCAAGTGAAACAAAAAGTCATCTCTTACAGAGGTTGAAAAATCAACAGATTTTTAAAAAAAACTATTTACTTAAACGTTTTTGGTAAGAAAGTGAGATCTTAAGAAAAGTAAAGCATCTAAAGTAGAATCATTAAGACGAGACCGTATTTTTCTGCAGAAATAACCAGCTGTAGGAAAATGCTCGTTTGGATTCAACACTTGTTGGCTTGATCGTATTGAGGGTTTTGTATGCCTTTGATAAAAACCGCCGTGTCCACCGTCATTTTCGTGCAATGCCATTTCACATAACACCATATTTTTAATTTTTAAATTTGACGCAGATAAAGAAGATGCAGTACAACCTTTTGATATTTTCTTCAATTCATGCAAAAGCTCCTCTTTGAAACGTTTGAAAGTAGTAGTTGAATAAGCAGTGTCCAAACTATTATAATTATGCTGCCAAAGGGATTCTGTCACTACCACCATCGTCAGTGACGATTTTCGTTACGATAGATTTAAAAAAATATTTTGACTAATATTTGAATATTTTGACTGACAGGTGGTGTAGTGGTATTACCATTTGGTTTTGTTTTTATTTTTATTTTCGAGTTTATACTCGAAAATAATAAAAAAACTCGAAAAACCGGAAAGGTGAAAATATAACCCGGTTTTTTAATAAATTCAAATATGCCAAAAAACCGGGTTTTCGGTTTTTGGTGAAACCGGATTGCATTCGCTAGTCCGGAAGAAGACCCAGTTGCTCAACTTTATCTTTAAAACGCTGGATAAATGACTGCACTGCAGAGTCATCGTTTGAGAGCTTTTCACCCGATACGGTTAACAAACGGATACCAAATCGCTTTTTAAATTTATCCAACCACCCGACACTGGCACGAAAATCATCTTTTTTGGTAATTTTTTGATATAACTCGATAGCTTTTGCTTTCAACTGTTCTCCAGATATTGGAATGTGTTTAGAACGCTCTTGCAGGAACCACATGTAGAGAGCGTTTTCCATCTTTGGACAGTTACCAACTCTTAATGTTTTACGCTTTCCTGGTCCGGATTCCATCGTCTTCACGTGTTCCACTATCTTTTGTCTATTGTTTTAAAGATCGTGTATAGCGTGTGGTAGCACGCACAACTCCATACTCTTTTGCCAATTTGCACATGGTTTCTCCACTATCTAACTTCTTTAAAATCTGCCAAGTCGAGCGCGAAGCAAACACGGCCGTACCATCCTTTACTGGAACCATTTCGCCGCATTTTCAGGCCCCTATTTCAGAACCTCTGGATAAGACCAGAACGCAGAAATTTTCGTCATCCAGTAAGCTATAATCACATACTTAAAATCCAAATTTTCAAGTCTGTAGGTCATTTAGTTCCGAAGTTAAGCGAAAGCAAAGTTTCGCATTTATGACACAGAACCAGAAAACAGAAGCGACAATGGTGTCATGGAGCACCTGGTTTTGTACCCTTGTGTACCCTTCAACGGCCAAATCACACAACATTAACTATAATAATAAAGAAATCGCAGTAAGGAAACTTAGTCCCGTATTACAGAACTTCACTTAACTAGTTTCAACCAATCAAATGGCTTGAATCTAGTTTTAAGTAATGCTTGAGTATTGAGTGACGTTCTTTAATACGGGTCTTAGACTTGGCACGATTTTATCTAGATTTCATTACTTTTTAGAGATAAACAAGCAGCTCCATCGAGACTTGGCTAGTTTTTTACAGAATGTTTTTGGTGGGATATCCATTTTATCTTTCAAAGTTAGAGTCTTATGTTTCCGTTTACCTGACATTTTTTGCTACACTATTTAATTACAATACCTTAGTAAGTGTGTATACTGGGTAGGCATTAGTATCTACTTAGTACTACAGTACATTTGCGTTAAGAATGCAGTGAGTCATCATTATCTGTCGGCCTAGCCTCGTCCCCTAACCAATCAAATCTTTTTAAGAGTATTTTTATAAATTCATTAAACTTAGGGCCTCGTTCACCATCTCCAAGTAAAGCGTTGGTTAGTTACTTCCTAGTTAACGTTAATCGGCAAGTAAAAGTTACGAGTATCTTTTGTCAATTTCACAAACGAAAATAAAGCTTCGAGTAACAACTTACTGGTTAAGTGAATGACATTACAAATCATACGATAAATTCGTTCACTATTACGTCAATGTTACTCGTCAAACGTCATTGGCAGTTGTCAATTGACATTTGTGGTGTTTTTGTGCCTGGTTTGGACAGCGTGATTTTAATTTGTTACTTTAATGACCTATATTTTTTAATTAGCATAGATAAAGTTAAAAGAGATAGAAGTGCCAACTTTTTTATAAGCATCCAAAATTAATTCAATGCTCGATCTGGATATACCTACTCGGAACTTTACCGTACTGCAGGTGGTCAGAACACAGCACCTCCGCTAGACTATGTGGAAGAGCAAATAAAAGCTATGATTACTTTAAGCACCGATGATTTGGAAAGTATTTCCGATTTCGAAGTTAAGACCTTGGTTTACTGTATACTTCGATAGACGAAATCTAGCAAAAAAATCAGTTTCATCTAGGTCCATAAAATAATCAACAAGGAATTTAAATACACGAATCCTAGGGACTCGTTGTGTTGTAGTATATTCTAATTCATCCAATTGATGACCAATCAAGTCAAATAAATCCATATTTATTAATACATTTTAAAATAATCGTTGATGTTACCTGATAAGTCCCTACCCGTTGTCATTTTTGACAATGGACAACCTTTAACTGTAAAGTAAACACGCTAATTGCCAGATGTCGTGGCAAGTAAGTTACGGGTTAGTTAAATCTTATGATTAGTGCTACTCGAACGTCGTGAAATCCGCACATGATGTTACGGGTGACTTTAATTGGCGGTTAGCCTACTTGAAACTTTACTTGAGGATGGTGAAAGAGGCCCTTAATCTTTTAAAATATAATTTGTTTGAATTTAACACCACTATGAATACACCTTTATATAGCAGTTGCACTGATGACTCACTGAATTCTTCACGCGAACGAACTATAGTACCTACTTTGATATCCTTTACCTCATTTAAATACCTTAGTAGTTAGGTGTGTATACTGGGTAGGCATTAGTACCTACTGATATAAGTACTAAGGTATTGTGATTAGCATTGTGTTTACCTAGTATTAAGTAAGTATTAGTACTTTAGTACCAGTACCTACTTAGATATCTTTTACCTACTCACAATACCTTAGTAAAAGCATTAGTATCTACTGATCTACTTCTTACTAAGACCTACTTAGTAATAAACATACTTCTTCATCTTCACCTTCAACAATTTCAGTTGAATCAAGACAAGTATCCTGTAATTCTATGGTTGCATGACTCAAATCGTTTACTGGTGCGTCTGGTGCGTCGTCAGTATTCGTATTTTGCCTGCAACAAAGAATTCATTATATTAGATCTTGGAAGAAAACAAAAGTTACTTACTTTTGAAAAGGTCCATATTATTTACACGGTAACAACAAAAAAAAACACTTAATTATTATGTCATAAGTTTTGTCTGCAATTTCATAACTCTATAGGTAGACTCGAGCGTCCGGCCGCCTCTAGTCACTTTGAATTTGGACCTTGTTTGTATACTCATAGAGTCGAATATTATTAGCAAAGTGCAACGCCCGCTCCCGTGAGTTCGCTATTAGTAATTATGATAGGTACATAACTATTAACATTTTATAGATGACTAGCTTTTTCCAGCGACTTCGCTCGCGTTAATTCAGACTTTGACAATCAATTCGGGTTATAATTCAATCATGATTTGAAAGACACCTGGCGCCATCTATTATCATAAGACATTATTGTTGTTTTAATCAGGAACAATACTTTTTTCGGAATGAAAGGTAAGTCTAATGTTCGTTTCTGTACACCTGAAAACGTGTATGCAAAATTTCAGGATGATCGGTTCAGTGGTTTAGGCGTGAAACGGTAACAGACAAACAAACAAACTTACTTTCGCGTTTATAATATTAGTTAAGAATATTGTTTCATAAAATGTGAAAGTGTTTATCAAAGATATAGGTACTTACCCATTATTATAATAAATTATTGGTAACCTTGAATAATTATTCTCGTCGTCAAATGAGCACTCTGGTATTTTTCTTCTCTTCCTAAAATAAAAAGACAGGTTAGATAAATGTAATAAGTTATTATATTTCAACGTGGTAGTTAGCGAAATGAAACTACTTAGTTAAACTTTGCATAGAGCATCAAATTACTTACATCATTTCATTCATTTTTAGAGCATTTTGACGTCGTTGACGTTTATTCTTGTTGTATTTAGGCATTTTCACTAATCAACCGATAAATTAAACAGTACACAAAATTATATTCTTATCACTAGACCTAAATAAACACAAAACGTCTTTTCGCAGTAGTGTCTTTTCACTGTAGTTTACTTGATAATAAAATGCGTCCGACTAACTTAGTAACACAAATGTAGCTTCTTTTCGCGGTAACACTACGTTAGCGCATCGGTTGGCAGGTACTAAAAACGGAGGACGATGACAGCGAGAGCGATGAGCGATACGGCTTCCCCATACGAAAGCATGTAGCGTACTGCCGCCCGCACCTTTTTTTTACGATTGGTTGCTCGTAGTTGTGACCCTGAGAGGTCTTGGCTATTAAAGAACCGGACTGTGCCGCCCGCACCCCGCGCACGCCCTTTTATCATAGAATACACACAATTTTTGGAATAATTTTAATAAAGAAAGAAAAGCGATCTTTTCAAATAAAATAAAACGTGAATTATTTAGATTTTTAAATTATCTATCCATTGGTGTAATTCTCAAATTAATAGAACGTCAACTTTAGCAAAAGAAGCATGCAATCAATAATTTGGATTAATTTTTTATTACAAGGAGATTTTAAATGTATTTATAACACATAAAAATAAATAAAAACGTGCAATGTGATGATAAGATATCGAACATTAATACTGTGCTTTTAGATGTAGTTTATTACTCTTAATTATTGAGTTAATAGCCTCTGAATAACGACGAAAAGGCAGTTTTGGTCGGGGTATCGCCCTAAATCTGTGTTTTGTTTTAAGTTTTAATACGGGAAACCGGAGATAAAATTACGAAATATGGTAAATTACAGTACAACGGGATCGTTTTTCGACTAACATGATGAATTTGAAAACAGGTTATAGCTAACAGCTTAGAATAATAACGCCTAAGCTCCGCCTAGAACAAAACACGAGCCTTATCGGGGAACCAATCACTTTTCCGATTCTTTTTTGTTCGAATTTCATTTTACTGAAAACTATTGACCGCTGTCTTTACTGCTATATGCATTATTTGATATATTTTTAGATCATTGAAGTATCATGTGGCCTAAGTACCTATCTATTATTTTACCGAACTATACGAGTACCTATTTCGCCGATTTACAATTAACTTTTTGCTATTGGCCGAAGCCTCTTTTGAACTTTTTTCATTTTCGATTTATTTGTCATATTTTCACCACACCGAAACAACATTTTACGGAATATTATTTGGTCACAAATATACAGGCTGGATTTTTGAGATGTGGCAGCAAGGACAGCTACCATAACCGTTGTAGCTACAGGAAAATGGTCTTAGGAGACTTTCCTTAACTTTTTGAGAAATTTTGATTTGCATTCACAGATTTTGAAAAAAAATTGCAGTCAGCAAGAAAATGGGCACTTTTCACAAAAACTTTTTTGAATGCCTTTCGATCATGTTTCATATAAGGATCAAAAACGTCTATTGGACCAACTGAGATTTGAGTACTAGAAAAGTCAGAAATCGCAAAAAACTTTTCCCATACATTTCGTAGGAAATAAGACTCCAACTTATTTTTAACCGACTTCACAAAAAGGAGGAGGTTCTCAATTCGTCTGTATGTTTTTTTTTTTTTTTATGTGTTTTTTGATTCTTTTTTTATTTGATAGGTGGTACTTCACATATGGTCCCATTTAAATTTGACCAAGGTCTGACCAGTAGTTTTTGTGTTATCCTTAATACTGCATATTTTATCCACTTAGTTTATATGGATGATGTGTTAATAATTTCCTGTCACTGTTATTTACACACCAAGTAGTGGTATACGAATTTGTGTGGGGTAGGTACCGCAACTAAAAAGTGAAAAATAAAAACTTAAAAAAAAAAAAACAACCGACTTCCAAAAAATAACACTAAAAGACGTGAAAAATAACTTTAATTTCGGAAGTCGGTGGCCAAAAAGGAAAATACAAAACTAAAGACACCGACTTCCGAAATTAAAGTTAGTTTTCACGTCTTTGTGTTATTTTTTGGAAGTCGGTTGTTTTTTTGTAAAAAAGTTTTTTTTTACTATGGATAGACTAACCGCTACAATGAAGACTGGCCGAAAATAAACAAAAAATAATTAAACTTCGAATTTCGAACGGATACGCGTCATAATTTAATTTGCTTTGCAAACAGATGCAACATAGTGAGTTTGTTGCCTGGTTGCTTATGATTTTCGAAATTCAGTGACAAAGATGACCTGAAACTCTGAAGATAAAGATAGCGCTCCGCCACACAACAGCCACCAAACCCGTTCTAATTTGAACCGGCAATTCGGGAGGCAGTGGATAGGAACATAAATGGTCCTATACCGAGGCCACCTCGCAGTCCTGATCACGCCTCTTGATTTTTTTATGTGTAAAAAAATTAACTTTAAAAAAGAAATACGACAGTGTTCAGGACCTCAAGGATTCACTTACCACGATTCTCTATAATAATAATAACCCCACCGCCGTATCTCTACGTTGACGTCGTGGTGGGGCTTGCGTGCTCCTGAACTCTCGGTCTGTACCAGTAGAATTTACTTTGCCGACACAGGTCTAGGATGAGGAGCCAGACCAAGAGAGATACAGAAACCCGCAGGGAGCATTTGGCGAGCTGTTGGGCAGTAGCGACCCCACGGACCCTATCTCCTGGGTCAAGTCTTGTTCCTCACCTCTGGGTTGCCTTTATTGGCCGGCTCGAGTGAACAATGACGAGGAACAGAGCTCCCACCTCTTTCTTGCCTTTATTGGCCGGCTTGAGTGGAGATTCGCAAGAGGAAACGTGCTCGATGGAAGGAAGTATTCCAGTAAGATGCTGGTAGGGATCTTGACCGTAATTCCGGGATTGTCCTGATAGCCGTGGGATACCTCTCCACTCCTCATAAGCACCTCAGGACACGTTGCCCCTTTGTCGCTACGACACTATGTGCTAGCGACAGTTTCCGGGGACCCATTATTGAGTGTGCAAGTCACCCCCTGCCATTTTATCCGTATATTTTATATGTAAAACATTGGTCAGGCAGGGGCCATTGTTCTTGGTATCCAGTCCATCTTAGTCACTGAAACCCATAGTTCAATAATTATTTTTGTTTCCATATCCTGCAATAATCCGACACCAACGGGGGTTGTCCTTGGGTGCACTTCCACAGTGTATACAGGGATAATCGTCGGTTGGTGCCGCATTGCATTTAAAATTGTGTAAGGGGCCTCTGCGAGCTGGCTTCGGCCCCTCGTACGCCTTCCAAAGGACCGGGATCCCATGCTCCCGAGCTATGTTAACAAATAATAATAAATAATTTATTTCAGATTCATCCTAAGATTACATACATATTTATATTTAAAAAAAGAAGAAAATTGTTAGCAAAATTGTGAGCTTACAAACTAATGTTAGTAATAAAATAATGGAACATTTTTTCTACCAATAAATAGTTTTATTATATGTCATTCAACTAAACACTAGTGGCAGGTCCGAGTGGACTTCCCGCTGATGGTGGCAAATCACTAAACGACTGCGTGAAGCCGTATCCAGCGAGCCAGTATCGGAGAGTCCCACCGGTCCGCCAGCGCGCGCAGTATGGTGTTGGGACTGTCGCGCGTGCGGCGCATGATAGATGCGCACCGTTTGCGCATGATGACCGCAAAGCCGTCTGTGTCAGCCGCCGTGAACATCGCGGAGGCGCTGCAGTAGCGCGGCAGCCTCATTAGCACCCGGAACGCGTTATTGTATTGAACGCGCAGATCGCTGTATGTCCGCTGTGTATAGTTAACCCACAGGCTGCAGGTGTAAAAGGACTGACAGTACGCTTTAAAAAGCGAAACTTTGACAGTCCCCGTGCACCGTGAAAACCTGCGGGCTAACATGTTGCATCGGACAGACAGCGCTCTGCGCTCTCTTACGATATCCACACTGTCCTTAAGGTCCTCGGTGACCAACTGGCCCAAATACTTAAATTGCTCGACATTGTTTAGAGCTGTACCACTTCGAGTGAAATTCGGAACGAATGTGTATCGCTTGTTGTCCGGCCTGAAAATCATTATTTCACTCTTTTTGCGTTGTATTTGAGCCCATGAGCCAAAGCCAAAGCTTTCGTAAGGCACCAATCGACGGGCTTAGCAGCACCATATCGTCTGCGTAGCTGATGTTATTCACGCACACTCCATCTATATGACACCCTATCCCGGTGCTGCTGAGCTCATCGATCAGTCGGTTGACGTACAAGCTGAAAAGCGTAGGAGAGGTCAGCCCCCCCTGCTTTACCCCGCATTCCAGCCTATACTCCCCCGATAGGGAGCCTGCCCATCTTACAAAATTCTTTTGATTGTTACACCAATGCATAAATAATAGCACAAATTCCCTAGGTAGACAAGATTCATCCCTTAATTTACCCCATGGAATATCGTAAGATACAAGATCGAACGCTTTCGATAAATCGAGGTAGCATGCATAGACTGGGGTCTTTCTACCCGTGTAATACTGAAAAGTCTGCTTGAAGCACAGGATAGCACTCTCGGTGGAAAGCCCGGGTCTGAAACCGAACTGCGCGTCGTTTAGCGAGACGTTTATCCAGGTGCTGACCAAGCAGACTGTCCAGCACTTTGGCGACCACTGTGGCTAGGGAGATCGGTCTATAGATGTTTACATCTGACGTATCACCACTTTTATTTTTGATAATTGGTACAGCTATAGTACGTATTAGATTATCGGGCAGATGGGAGTGGTCTAAACACAGGGTAAAAAACATAGCTAGCACTCTGGGTAGGTGAACACCTGCGTGCTGAGGTGCTCGATGCTAAGGCTGTCGTAAACCGGGGATTTAGCCCTCACCATGCCCTTGATCACCGCACGCACTTCCTTCCTCGTAAACTGAACACTATGCTTACTACCTTCCTCAGCATCGGGCACCTGCCCCGCTGACCCCAGAAGCGAGTCCACCCTGAAATGGAGGGAGAACATAGTGGCGATCTCACTGGGCTCGTGCACTCCCGCCACGCTGATGGGGAGGCCCGGCTTATGATACATTTTATTGGCGTTTTTCCAGAACTGACCGAATTTCTTGTTTGAGTGAAGTTCAGCAATAATATAATATAATATAATAATATCTTGTTATGCATGTAATGTCATGTTAATGATTTTTCAAAATTATTTAAAAACAATGTTTCTTTCTAATTGTTTTATATAACGTAAACGATTCTGGTGAAACTTTTAGTACCTACTGCAATATGCACGAGATTTAGCCATTATTGTAAGCGCAGGTGCGGTACGTACTCTCGAACAAGCGCGTGGCAACCGTTAAGGATTTTGTCCGCCCGGGTGGACGCAAGCCGTAGGTACGTTAGCGCGTGACCTTGAACGAGTTAGCATCTGCCCTAATCTGTGATCGCACCAAGAGAAACGCGCGGCGCGGCGCGGCGTTGCCAACCCGCAATGCTTCCTTCTGCCGCTTGCCGGCGGCGCGCGGCACGCTCGCCTTGTGCCCCTCGGTCGTGCGTGCCTTCACTCGTTCAATAACCGTAGCGAGCGGAGCGATATAGGATAGCATATTGTGTACTTATGACGTCACAGCGCCGCTTGATGTTGTGGGCAGCGTTGGAGTATAGCAAAAACAAATAGATCCTACTTCAACACCATAGTCTTTCTCATTCTAACTAAATTATTTTTTTACTATACCGGCCCGCCCTTATGACTTGACTGAAATCCATGATGTCTGTATTCTCCTTATTGTTGCCAACTCCAATAAATGCCAGTCGCTAGGCTCAATATCAAAAGTCATTATGTAGTATCTTGAAGGGCAAACGTCGCGCACAGACTTATCTTGCGCGCACTCTATACCTAACTGATTTTACCGGCGGATCCAGGATTGCGTTCTGAGTGGGGCACTAAAGGCCATTAAGAAAGGGGAGACCAATGAAAAAAAAAAGTTTGTTAGTAATTAAATTAAGTATAAATAACTAACGCATCGTGTGCAACAACATACTTACATATAAAAAAACTCTAACGTTTAGTACACCAAGTCACATAATTAAATTGTTGTATAAATCACGGTTATCAAAAATAATAGAAATATGCAAGAAAATGTTGCATTCATTACAAAGTTGACAAAACGTATTCATTGTCTAAGACTTTTACTCCAAAAGTGAAGCATCGTCAGATAAGTCGCTAATTATTTTTTGGCATCATATCTTTTTTTTTGTTGCTAAGGCTCGTTAAACAGCCACGACGCGACAGCTCGACACAAAGGCGCCGCCCGTCGCGCGGCACACGGCGCCTTTGTTTCACGCTGTCGCGTCGCGCCAGTGTGCACGAGCCTTTAAGTAAAAGTCGTCATTTCTAGCGACAAAGTCGCTAAATTGACAACGCCCATTCACAAGCTCACGTAATATTTAGTACCTACTAGCTTCTGCCCGCGACTTAGTCCGCGTGAAATTTCTGGTCCCCCGACTCACATCACCCCGTTGCATCGCATCACGTCGCCTGCCCGCGCTATTAATTTGTTTTCGCTTAGTTCTTTCTGACTTTTATTTCTTTTTCTTTGGGTCCTAAGGGTCCTAGCGTGATATTAAATTGCCTTTAGACAGAAATAGGGCTCCGTCGACCTGCTTATTAACTCTAACCCTAGGCGGCCGACGTCAGGAGCACCCCGGGGTTTGGTGGGTTAGGTCGATTTGATTATTTCAAGGTCGACGGAGCCCCGCTTTGCGGGTCTCCTATTTTTATCTAAAGGGAACTTAACCAACCGAACCTCGGGGTGCCCCTGACGTCGACCGTCTAGGGTTAGGATTTGTCATTATTCTTAGTGCTAATCCACGCCGCAATGTACAGCGATTTGGTAAAACACTAACAACCTCTTAAAGGTTCGTCGTACTCATCGTTATGAACAAATTTTACTATGGGAACAAAAAATAAATCCGAAAAAAAAAACATCTGTTCCCTACATTTTGACGAGATAGGCAAACATAAATGTAGGGCACTAGGGAAATTTGTTCATAACGATGAGTACGATGACCCCTTAAGAGGTTGTTAGTGCTTTACCAATCACCCTGTATATTATGTAAACATCTATATACACAGGATTTACAGAGTAAGTTTTCAAAGACCTGCACTTTTCAGAGATGATTCAGAATCAATATTTTCAGTTTGTGGATTATAAAAACATGTGTGCAGTTCACACGCGATAAGGGTCCCCGAAACGATCAATTGCAATGCCAATGTTTAGGTGATACGGAAATTATCGTCTATACTCGTAAAATGCAACTGAAGCGATTGACAATATTACTACGAATTTGACAGCAAAAGACAAAAAAAATTATTGATGGCAATTGATGCACCGTGTATTGATGTTCAATGACAGCAAATGACAATCGTTATTTTAAAATTTACCGTGCCAGCATACATGACGGACGTAATTTTCTGTCTCATGTCAGTTTATAGGTACTATTTTTCATACCAAAAGTCTATATTTTCTTTTTCTAAATTGAAACCGCAAGACTTATTGTAAGAAGTGTCTTATTTGCGTTTGAAATCATACTGTTTATGAGTGACGCGACTTTACTCAACACTGTTCAGAAATCGAATGAGGCAGCGCAAATGATATATTTTCAATTGGAGCTTCATTCGTCTATCATTTGAAATCTTGATATATATATACTTGGAGGTGCGGAAATAAGTAAACGAGTGTCTTGATTGAGCGCTGGTTTATTACTGAGTTGACATGGTGGCACCCACACATTCACAATATAAGAACTATGTGTGAGTGGCAAGCGTAAACACATCAAATCTTCATTCACGTAACAACAACAACAACAACGTCACATTGACAATTGCAATTGATCGTTTCGGGGACCCTATAGAAATGAAACCTTAAAATTTTGCACATTTAATGACGCCTTCCGGCGTGCACGAAATTCTTGAACACGTTCCGTTGAACTTTTTGCGGTCTTTTTATCTTGTTTTCTTTTCTTTTTTGCCGATAATCACGACACCTTTCAGCATTAGTTTTCGGCATACTTGTAAAATGTTTTTATTAAAATGTAAAAATATTCATAGGATCGATACACGTGAACAATACACAAGAACATCACGCTGGTTATGGCGGCTTCGTGATACGCAAGTGCACACGCACGTACAACGTACGGACCAGAGTGTCCACTGTAGCTGTAGAGTACTTACTATCGACTCAGATCTATCGACGCCTTTTCTCTCGGTAGACAAGAGTGGGGAGGCTACGTAGCACCTCGCAAGGCTCGCACAAAGAGGCCGCGAATATAAGAAACACTGTATTATTATTCTATCTCATTCAATAGCACGTTAAATCCTATAGATGTATGTTTGTCTCTTTTTAATGTCGGTTCTTCGTTTCATCGAGTTTCAAATCACAACGGAGCCGGGGCTGAAGAAGTTTTCACTGCAAAAACATACTTATATTGTTTTTTTACATCATTTTAAATTCTGTCCACTTCTAAAACAGAACGTGTGGAAATCAATTCAGTTCAGACAGTTCAACAACCTAGACCGCACGCGCTTATAAGTACTTGTAACATAATTCGTCAACGCACACACAGAAACACGAATCCGCATTAAGGCTTCCACAGACAGGCGCGAAGCGGCACCGCTCGTCGCGTGACGAGCGGGGCCTTTGTGTCGCGCCTGGTTGAAGGAGCTTTTATTGTAAGAGTATAAATATGGAGCAACCAATTTCGGCGCTTCGGTTAAAACGTTTGTACTTACATCTTTTTTATGTAAAACTGGTAGATGAAGTGATGGTAATGAATTGTTTTTAAGCTTCTTGCGATACGTGCCCGCTAGAATATCCATAACGTTAAAATGTTCTTCACAAACTGAATAGTTATATGGCGGTTTGTTCATCAAATCTTCTCGACATATTAAGCGAAGCCATTGGGTACGTCTGAAAAAGATAAAAAAATATCTTCCCAGTAGGTACCTACTGTCATGTTAATGAGAGGAGGTGTAAAAATGTGCGAACAATGAATTTTTTCATTTAAAAAAACTCGTATTAGTCTTATTTTCAAGAGTAAACAATACGAGACCAGGCGGAACCACGAATATCGATTTTGAAAGCAATCGGTTCAATAACCAAAAAATTCAACATGGCGGCCTTTACAACAACGAAACAAATATTTCGCAGCCGCCATCTTGGATTTACAAATAAATTCACAAATTTCTTATGATCGATCGCACCTACTCTAATTCGATATCGATTTTAACAATAAATCATGCTCACCTTTCATAATCAGCAGGGAGTTTAAAAAACGAAAGCCCCGGTTTTGAAGAAGCCGAGTTCAAACAGCCGTATACTACGCAATACACTCGTGGCATTTTAAAACGATCGCGGACGGTCCGTAGCGCAAGAGATTAACTTTAACGCGACCACTCGTTTCGACACGGCACCCGCGACTGAAAGTGAGAGCACCACGAAGTTCGCTTTGGTTGGTGTCTCGTCGATGCGCGCGTCCATACTATTGTAGTCTTTGCGCGCGTCTATGTAGTGTGCCGTTTCCAACGTTTGTACGTAGTTTCTGTATTGTCCACATTTATATTGTGACTGAGAGCACCGCGACTATCGCTTTGCGGTTACGTCAATGCGCGTGTGAGAGTATTCATATTTAGAGGCGAATAACTGATTGATAATTGATCACAAATATTGATGTTGTATAATGATTTATTATAAAATCACAATAAGAACGTCAGCTGTCAGATGACAAAGACATTGACGTATGGAAACGTTCCATTTCAACTATATTTTATTAAACGTAAATTATTATTTTATAAATAGAAAGGTCTTAATTTAAAATATATGTTATTAGCATTTATTTAATTGATATTTCATAGACAGGAGTATTCAATATAAATGGTATTTATTCTGACTTAAAAGGTCGCTTCACAAACAACGATTCTAGAGTTTTCAAACAAGTCATGTTTGGTGGTTGTATATACTCAAAACAAATGTATATTATCTTAGTATTAAAATAAATGATTAAATAATAATTAATATGATACTAGTAATATTTCTCATGATTTAATATTGCAATTTAAAAGTAACAAGTTGTTTTAGACGATTCTCAGATCTTATAGATGATGGTAATCTAACATATGATTTTACTTAAAGATTACAAATAAATACATACTAAATTGCTAAATAATCTTATGAAGTTTTAAAATAGTTCCACTATACTAGATTTGTTAATTAAAACCTTTATTAGAAGATATTAAGCAATTATGTACAACCATCTCTGATTGGTCTAAAAAGGCGGCAGAATGGGCGGCAATGTTTGTGGTACTGACTGGTAATATGGAGGGATTTTAATGAGTTACGGCCAATTTCGAAGGGGATCTTGGATCGGATGGTTTGACGAGAGAGGACAGACTCACAGATCCTGAGTGGTGTCCAATGTCCATAATATTAATTTGTTAAAAGCCAATGTACTTAAGGAAATCACGCTGCATAGCGAAGTTCTTCCTATATTGTAAAATGGATTGAATTATGATCATCATATCATCACTTCTAGTGAAAGATCGACTGACCACAATGTTCATGTAAGTTAAGTATATAATTGATATTATAATATTGATTAGTATTGCTGATCTATGTTGTTATGTATGTGTTATACATATAGCTAATATTGCTTATGTGTGTTAAATCGAATTAAGGAATATTCATGTTCTTTCTTTACATTGACAAAGTTGCTAACTTTGAGAAACGGACCTTGTGTTTACAATAATGATAAGCTAATGTGAAAATGTTTTGACAAAAGACTAAAACAAGCTGCCATGGAGTTTCTTATCCTTCTTCTCCATGAAGACCTAGTTTTGGAACGGATAATAGCTTTCTCACTAACGTTACCTACATATATTTATTGACAAGCCTAATTGAAATAAATGCCTGGTCTTGTCTTTCTGTGCTTTTCTTCATAAAATCCCTTCCCGACACACCATAATCATAGATACTTTCTTGCATATTAAATAACTAGCCATTCTGACACTCAAAGCTTACTAATTAAGTGGATGCCAATACCTATAAATGTAGTGTTTCATCCACTTTCTAACACGCGCGTCTGTGTCAGTGATATTGTGTTATCGTATTAGTTCCCGTCCGTCGCCGTCGGCCGGCACGCGGGTCGTCTACGCAATTACCCACTTGTAAGATCGTCGCCCGAACCCAGGGTTACCATATGGAAAAGTTGAAAAGGCCTGATTTCTATAGAAAAGTCCTGAGATTTTGTCGGAAACGTAATTAACGACGACGCATATTTTTTCACACGTTTTTTTTTACTATGTTGATGTTACTTATCTATGTGGATTTGTGCTGTGATACTATCCAAAGATTTTTTTTTTTTTATATGTAAGTTGATTGTAACTTACCAATAAAAAAAAAAATTGAATAATCTAGATATACTTAGGTACTTAATTTTATAAAAAAAAAATGCAAAATCCTGAGATTCCCGGGATTCCCCTCAACCCGGCCGCAATCCTAAAAATCCTGAGATCTCAGGTCAAACTCTTAGATATCCCCCTTTCTTTTAATGCGCATTCAGATTCCTATCTGGTTTTTCTTACCTAATAATTTAACACTTACAAACAAAACATTGTAGTAATTGTTGTAAAATACAAAAAAACATAAATTCAAAATATTAGGTACATAAGTATCGATTCTGATTCATCTATGACAAATTGGCAGTTCTTTGAAAACTAACTCTGGTTGACAGTTGACACTTCCCGCGACCCAAGGGCTGGCTTTTACCTTGGCCAGAGGCTAAGCATTGCCATACCTACGACGTGGCAATGCCGCCAGTCTTGTGGGTACATTACCAGTCGACAGCGATGCGGAGGAATTTTTCGACGCCATGTTTTAGTTTGTTAATACTTTTAGTCAGGTTAGGTTATTATATTTTTATTTTTATTGTAAACACTGTAATTTCCTGTTAGATATAGATAGATAGTATAAATTCAATATAGGTTCGTATTATGATAATAACATAGGTAGGTACTCAATATTCTAAATGGGGTGTTTGGTGGTGTGCGTTAAGGGGGATGCGCCCAGGTAGCCCGCGAAATTAAAATTTTCTTACGTTTTTTGCAATTTGCAGGTCAGTATCAGGTTGTATGGTGATCTAAATATGATTCCCGACCGTATCAATAATGGCTTTATAGAATTATAATCATTAGAATCAGCAATAAAGCAGCGGTAAACTGGCGGGGAAAAAAATATATCACCGGTAGTGAAATAAAACGAAATCGTTCTTAGCAATTTTTTTATTTTTGTATTTATATTTATAAATATTTTAAATTGAAAATTGTAATACGTCTATAATCAGAGCATATTAGTCAAAAAGGTATAAAAGTAAAGAAAAATAATCCTTAGCTTCTAAACAATTAAGTATTTAATTACAAAATTTTGACTGTAGGTATCTACGGTATGTACCTATTCACAGCAGAATTAAACTTAATATAGCATCACGCCTGTGACTCCCGAAGGGTTAGGCAGAGTTGTACCCTAATGTACACCCACATTTCGCCGGTTATGTTTATTAACATAACTTTATTTTTATTTTTACTTCCGTAGTACTCGCAACCGGCGTGCGTGGATGACCAGCGGGGTACTTGCGTAACACACTCGCAGTAGAATGGCTTCCATTTTGACAGTTCAACAACATTCATTACGTTATTTACGTTGTTCAGCAGACAATTTGTTCGAGCATATGAAGCAATGGATTAGCAATAAGCTTCAAAATGGTTCAGATTATGATAGATAGTGAGTTACGTAATTAGGGTGCAGGTGTATGAACGTAAACGAGGCCAAAGGAGTATGTAAGGATCGTAGCAGGTGGCGTTCTATAGTTTCTGCCTACCCCCATGGGAAGAAGTCGTGAGTTTATGTATGTATTAATTATTATTTAAAGTAGAAAACTATCAAATATCCATTTCCATAGGAATGAAGTTGACATTAGAATTATAAGTCGTAGGTATTTGGCCAAACGCCGCACAAAAGCAAATTGTTAAAAACAAAAAAGAAATATAAAAAAACATGCGATCAAAATTAGAATAGTACAGTCGGCCACAAAAACAGTTGAAACTTCAGTTTTGTAAATAAAAATACTGACCATCCATTATCAACTTAAAAAAAACTAAAAATGATCTGCTAAATATTAAATTAACTCAAATTCTTGACTAATAAAATCAATTGCTGTTTTCTAACTATGTTAGAGTCGGACCGGATGCAGCTGAATACAAGTATTGAACATGGAGCAATCGTCTATCAGACCTCCACAACTCGGTTACTGGGTAACACCATAACATAACATAACATCACGCCTGTATTCCCCGAAGGGTTAGGCAGAGGTGTACCTATAGCACACCCACATTTCGCCAGTAACACCATCGTATAATAATATACTTCGCCAGGTATAGCATTCCGGTCACGTGGGTGACACAAGCCTACGTCATCACCGCTGTGTTACCAGTAGTGAGTAATAATAACTCCCAATCGCCTTTATTACCTGTGCGAAATCCGATAAAACAATAATGTTCTATTTTTTAACAGAATGCTCACTGAAAATGTTTCCATAACTCGTGTTTTGTTGCAATAAAGTGGCAACTGGATAGTGATTTAAGCATGTGACACTCCCGGAATGCCAGCGTAATTCCACTTTGCCCCACCAAGCCCGCCACCCTGGTGTGGCAAAGTGGACTGCCTAAAATTTTGCAGTGGAATATGCCCCACTATTCTGATTTGATGGGGCGGATAACACTAGCATAAACACTTTGTGGATTCTGCCCCACTAGGGTTGGCACCTCAGGATTTGTGTATGAAGGTTAACATGTATTTTTACACTTGTTTGTAAAAAAAATAAAAAACAAAAATTGTTCCCAGGTATTTGGTACAACTTGGGGCACCCCGACTCGGACAGGTTAGGTTAGAAGGGGACGGCGGGGTCTGAAAGACCCCGCCGTCCCCTTCGTGGTTATTTTTTTTTAAACCGCCCAGAAGTAGGAGTCCCGCGAAGCGGGACTCCGTCGGCTACGCCTCATTAACCTTCATACACAAATCCTGAGGTGCCAACCCTAGTGGGGCAGAATCCACAAAGTGTTTATGCTAGTGTTATCCGCCCCATCAAATCAGAATAGTGGGGCATATTCCACTGCAAAATTTTAGGCAGTCCACTTTGCCACACCAGGGTGGCGGGCTTGGTGGGGCAAAGTGGAATTACTCGAATGCCAGACCTTGTTTTTTTAGACCATGGTTTAACACGATACCCCTTGGTAAGACAGGTTGTCAGACGTGGGCTTCTGACTACCCGTAACGGCTGTCAAAGATCTACGAATGACAGCCGGGAACAATATTTAACGTAAATAAAAAACAAGTGTTGTTTGACTTTCGTTAATGACGGTAGGTAGGTGACTAGGCACTATCCTTGAAACAAACTAACCTTGATAAAACTGCTCATTCTTAACATCAAAATCCAAAAATCATACAATTACAATACGGCCAATGAATCATGGCCGGTCTGAACATAGGCTCTCCGAATTTTCGCGCATGTTGTCTCACTCACACTCGCTTCAGGTCACCATTTGGTTCCTTTACTGCGCAGCCTTCTGCGCCAAGTTCGGACCGGCCATGATTCTCGGCCGTATTGTTGGTAAATAAATGACGAAAAATAATGGCTAATTTTGATCACATAAAACTACCAACTACTTGACAATCTTATAATTAACTAAATCCTTCTTCTCCTATTTCTATTTTCTCCAATTTAATTTCAGTCTCTCCTAACTGACCGCTTCTGAAACAAAGAAGATAACATAACGCCTGTAGGTAATCCAAGAAGGGTTAGGCAGAGGTATACCTAGCTACATCCACGTTTCACCAGTTATGTTTAAGTCCCATGTAATAGGGGGCGAGCCTATTGCCATCGGGCGAACAGAAATCCAAACTCCGGGCTGCTACTGAGAAATTCCTGAAGGAAAAACCCAATAACACTTTGCCCGACCTGGGAATCGAACACAGGACCTCGTGCTCAGCAGTAGTGCTGGCGATCACTAGAATTTGTACTTTATTATGATTATGATACCTAGCATGACCAGCCTATAATGTTCCCACTGCTGGGACACAGGCCTCTCTGTGAGAGTGGGCCGTAATCCATTATGATACCTAATGACATTTATTATGTAAATTGGTGAAAAATAAAACTTCTAACTAGTTTAGTCGGTGTTTCTTACACGACCTCTGAGGTCACAGTCTCTTTTCAAGTCCAAACAAATACATTGTGATGGTCAGGTCATATGAGGCCCATGTAGGTTTATGTCTGAGGTGGTCTCTTGAACAAAGCACCACAACGGTTTGAATGGACCTGTCCAGTCAACACGTGTCAGTTATCGTGTAGCTCAACTCGGAACTGAAGGAGCTCAACAATCCGACGAAAAATACCAAATTAAGGACATTTGGCGGCATGAAGTGCTCGCCAGATAAACATAAAATCTATCCGTAATACAATGACGTAATATACTATATACTTACTCGTCCAGTTCTGCCGTGAGTCGAACGCTACTCGAGGCAGCCGTGGTCGAGGATTCGCCTTGTGTGTGTTGCCTGCACAAACATATACGAGTACATCATCATTTGCCTTTCCTCAACTATGCTGGGGTCGGCTTCCTGTCTTACCAGATGCAGCTGTGATACTAGTATTTTACCTGGAGTGACGGCCTATCTGTTACTGGGTAACACGATACCTACCCCTTGGTAAGCCTGGTTAAGAGGGATGTGCTCAGGTAGCCCGCGAAATTCAAAAATACTTACGTTTTTTGCAATTTGCAGGTCAATGTCAGGTTGTATGTTGAAATATGATTTGCGGCCGTAACAAATATGGCTTTACAAAATTATAATCGTTAGAATCAGCAATTAAACTCCTTAAGTTAGAATTGGCCTCAAATGCCATGATTTCATGAAATAGTCATTCAATATGGTAATATGAACTTAGTGAGATGTATTGATGATTTTTATGATAATAATTCTATAAATAAATATTTGATACAGCCGCGAATCATATTTAGATCAACATATAACCTGATACTGACCTGTAAATTGCAAACAAACTTAAGAAAATTTGAATTTCGCGGACTACTCTGGCGCATCCCCCTTAACAGACTTTCGGGCTTCTGTCTACCCGTAACAACTGTCAATGATCTACGAATGACAGCAGGATCCAATGACATAACATGCTTGTCGAGGCACGGAGAGAGCTCAGTATGTAATGGATGGACACCAATCCACGGAGCGACCTCGGCTAGCACTGCTTAACCTTGAACATGCGGCTGTAATTAATAAGCTACGAGCCCCTTCGTAAGAAAATATTCATACATTACATAAGCCGCGTATCAAGTCTCCACTGCTGGAGCTCAGGCCTCTCTTTTATTGAAAACAGGCATTTTTAACCGGCTTCCAAAAAGGAGGAGGTTATATGCTCGACTGTATGTATGTTTTTTTTATTTTTTTTTTATTTATGTTCACCGATTTCTCCGTCAATTGTGGAACGATTTTGAAAATTCTTTTGTTCTTTGAAAGGGTATACTCTCGAGGTGGTCCCATTGTCACCAAGTCAGAATCTGATGAGGGCATCCCATGGAAATCGAGGGAAATCCTCAAATTTTATAGGCACACGTATAGCGATTTGGGTATTTTTTATAGTAACTCGGTGAAGTGGAACTGATGATGAAGACCAGAGGTGGCCACCGGAACTTCTCAATAATAAGTATTTCACGGGTTGCGATTCGATTTTAATATTGTTGCTAAGCAATTTATGCTCGTCACAATGCATATGGTGAAGTGGAATTGATGGTGGCTTCACAATACAGTGGTTTTAATTCTTAACAGGAGAACTCCTCAACAGTTAACGTCCCTGCGTCGGGAAAAGGTATATTTTGTAAAAGATGATGTGCAGTTGACATTAGGCTATTGTAACTTAGATTTATTAATAACTGACTCACTAAAACGTGAAAAATAAAAAACCTTTTTACAAAAAATACAACCGACTTCATAAAAAACACTACAAAGTTAAAAATAACTTTAATTTCGGAAGTCGGTGGCAAAAAACAAAATGCAGATACGAAGACACCGACTTCCGAAATAAAAGTTATTTTTCACTTTGTAGTGTTTTTTTTGAAGTTGGCCTGATTTTTTTGTAAAAAAAGTTTTTTAATACATCCCTTAATTCTTTTTAAATTTTTGGAATGATAGAATAAATCAAAATCAAAATATTTTATTTCACATAAACCAACATGGGCACTTACGAAACGTCAGAAGCTAGGTGCACGGTTCCAATTGGTTGTTTCCTATGGAGAAGAGCCGGCAAGAAACTCCAGAGTTACTCTTTAAAAATAAGGGGCTTTTATAATGTTTCAAATTACAGTGTTGATAGATATGGGAGGACAGTGTAGAAGATATAAGAGGAAGTCTGATAGTGGCACCAGTTACTGAAAAGTTATGTGGAAATCGGTTGTCATGGTGTGGGCATGTGATGCGGGGGGATGAGGAACATGTCGTGAGGAGAGTTTTGTGTATGATTGTGGATGGCTATAAGAGTACGGGAAGAGCTAAGAAACGATGGATGGACTGTGTGGAAGAAGATATGGATAGACAGGGGGGGACTACCGAGATGATGGCTGATGGAGAAGTGTGGAAGAAACAGACATGTTGCGCCGACCACAAATATATACTACGCTTTGTTTGGGCAACTACTCGTAGCTTCATATTTCTGACTGACCGACTCCTTGACAATTCAATAGTGCCTGTAATTAGTTTAATTGAAATAAATGCTTTGAGTTTAATTAGAACTTTCAACGTTGTTGAATCGAGTTCGAATATCAAAAATGGCTCGACGGTTTAAACATGGCTCTAAACATAAACTTTGTTTTGTAATAAAGTGGAGTTTAAAAAGAAAAGTCCAGCCTGGAGTCTGGATTTGTGTCCAGTTGATGGCAATAGGCTCGCCCCCTATTACGTGGGACTTACAACATAACTGGCGAAATGTGGGTGTACTATAGGTAGGTACAACCCTGCCTATCCCTTCGCGGATTACAGACGTGATGTTACTAAACTTTACGTGTTGTCTAAAAATAAAAGTACCTCCGCAAATGACTAAATGTACTCACCGTGTTGATGTGACGTCACTTCTTGGTATTTTCCTCGCTTTACGTATAGTACCAGCAGGTTCAATTAGTGCGGGTGTCTCGTTTGCACTGCAATTAAAAATAATAGAGAATTAGATTATTAGTGACAGTTTAAGTTAAAATATTTGGCATCTGTCCCCCGCCGGCGAGTAACAAGAAGAGAGTAGAGCTAGCGACTAGAAACGTATCAAGAGTGACGACGAGCGATTACTTGCTGGTATGCGTATGTATGAACAGCCCGATTCCAACTTTATGGCGGCTCTGAAGTGCGCTACTCGCTGCGCAGTACCGCACCCCTCACCCCCGCTGACACGTGAATCTGTTACTGCGCAGCGACTCGCCTCATGTTCCGAGCCGCCCTTAAGTTTGAATACCTAGCGTGAGTCTCTCAGCGAGTGTTCTGTCCGCCATGCGAGCGTTGCTGAGCGAGTACTGTCTTTGATAGCTCTTGTCGCTGCGACAAACGAGTACTCGCCGGCGGTAGTGAACAGTCAGCGATCAACTATTATTATTATCTCTTTTACGTACACGGGACTAAAGGCCCGTTGTTTGATCAGTAGTCAAACATACTAATAGTTAAAATGCGTTACTTAAACTAACAATTTGTTAAAAGTAACATAAGTATATTGCTTGACAAATGGTTAAACTAACTATAGTTAAAAAGTTAACCATTCGTAGACAGAGTAGTTAAACTTTAACTATTGTCAAGTGGCTAATTGTTAAATTGACTATTAGTAAGTTTTAACTATGTATCAAACAACGGGCCCTTAGTCTTTTGTAGCTTTCTCGAGTCGCTTCCTCGTCGGCGGTGGGGCAAGTGATTTAAACAGGGCGACTTTTAGAGCTAATGGAAAAATATACGGACTTTTCGGTGAGTAGGTATTTTAGGGACATTGGAAAAAAATTACAGGGTGACACTTTCAGTGCTAGTGGAAAAATATACAGGGAGTACGTTAGAGTCATAACAGGAAATATAGAGAATTACGACTATATTTTTAGTGTAAATTAAAATGATAATATTTTCATTCGCACTATAAATATAAACACTGCAGTATAAACAGAGAATGTGTTTGGCTAACATCGAACCTTTGGAAAAAGAGGCCAAAAGATAAAATATTTGAATAGCAAAACATACATTCATGAGGGAATCGACCATCTAATCAGTGTTAATCGAGCTTTCAGAACACTTGTACTTATACAACATGTCCCAAAATTCAACGATAAGCCGGCACCAGAGGATGGACCTACTAATGACTACTCGAGAAAAAAAAAGAAAAAAAAATACCTCTACTTTTTTTTAAATTACTTAAAAAAATGGAAATTCTTCGAAAATGTATACCCCATATGACACTTTTAACTACCATGACCACAATTTTTCAAATATTTCAGTTTTTTTGTTTGTATCGGCACCCTAAGTAGTACTACTATTCACCATAATCTTTGAAAATTACAGAATTTTCGTAGTTTTATACAAAAAAACAACCAAAAAAAATTATTTCCCTAAAATTTTGAAAGATTTTAACGTTCAGTACACTTTAACTCATCGTAGTGTAAAAAAAAAATATGGACACTACTATGGCAAGTTTTTAAAAAAATTAGCGCAACTAACCTAGATTTTAAAATGGTATAATACTTTAGGAAAATTAGCCACAAAAAAAAAATAATGACACTTTTTCTAATCAAGAACCAAATTTCATAAGTTGTTGTTAATAGTAATCACTTCTACTATGTGCCCAAAATAGATTTTTGTTGTTGGAAAATGTTGAATGAATGAAACAAATGGTGTCAATAAATGTAAATTTATTGCATTATTAATAATATTATAATAAATGTTCGAACTGTTTACCACCGGCATTAATACAGGCACGACATCGCCTTAAAAAAGATCGTTTTATTCGTCGTGCATATCTTCTACTATTGATATGATCCGCAGCCTGAGTGATTTTTTGGCGAAGGTCGTTCAGTGTTGCAATGGGTTTCGAGTAGACTCTGTCTTTGAGACAACCCCAATAGAAGAAGTCCAGGGGGTTTAGATCGGGTGAACGGGGTGGCCATAAAATAGGACCAAGTCGCCCTATCCAACGCCCTGGATACTCTTGGTTTAAGTATTCTCGCACAGGACGGGCATAGTGAGCTGGGCAACCATCATTTTGAAACCATATGTTTTGTGGATCACTAATGGGCATGTCTTCTAATAATACTGGCAAGTCATTTTGTAAAAAGTTCAAATAACTATTGCCATCCAAGTTTCCTTGTAATTCAAAAGGCCCAATCACTTTTCCGTTTAATATGCCCGTCCATAGGTTAACCTTGAATTGATATTGGGATTTGTCTTGTCTCATCAGGTGCGGATTTTCATTGCTCCAGCTATGTAGGTTGTGAAGATTTCAATAGCCATCTCTCTTGCAGGTTGATTCATCCGACCATAGACTATTATCCAAGAATTGGGGATCTTCTCTGTGCTTTTGCAGCATCACACGGCAAAATGCGACTCGTAGTGGATATTCCCGCGGTAATAACGTCTGCACACGCCTGTAGTGATATGGGTGAAGTCTGTGACGTTTTAGGATTCGATGTGCAGTACTTTTTGGGATTCCCGTAGCTATTTCTATGGCACGTACCGAGGTAGTTGAATCATTTTCAATTTCATTGAGACCTTCTTCGTCGCATTCCGATCTAGGTCTTCCAGCATTTCTCCTGTCAGATGGTAAACGGCCCTCCGAAAACGCTTGTTGCACATTAATAAATACTCGATAATTCGGGTATCTTTGAGCATTTGGGTACCTTTCTCGATATAATCTGCTAGCAGCGCTACCATTGCATCGGCACTCTCCATAAATGAGGTGCATATTAGCGTATTCCAACGGTGTGTATGGTAGCGGCATGATAAACGCTAAACAGTCCAAAATACGCCAAAAGTCCAATTCACAAAACCAGTTCCAGTTCAAAATAATGCCAGGTTAGTACAGTTTGCAGATCACTTAATCCAGTCCAAAAAGCCAAGCCAAAAGTCGTTAGTACGAGAGTCACATCAATTGAATACGAAACGGTGCACAGTAAACAAAGAAGCAGAGCGTACTGACTTTGTACTTTGTAGAGAACAGCAACATTCCTACCTGCCCTATTGTTATTTAACAACAAACATCTATCTATCTCTCTCTAACGTATAATCGCTCTCTATCTATCTCTCTCTAACGTATACTATCTATCTCTTTCTGATTTCTGAACTTCACTGACTACGCACATGTCCCTTCCAAATTCTAAGAATTTGCGAAAGAAATCTATTTTGGGCACATAGTAGAAGTGATTACTATTAACAACAACTTATGAAATTTGGTTCTTGATTAGAAAAAGTGTCATTATTATTTTTTGTGGCTAGTTTTCCTAAAGTATTATACCATTTTAAAATCTAGGTTAGTTGCGCTAATTTTTTTTAAAACTTGCCATATTAGTGTCCATATTTTTTTTTTACACTACGATGAGTTAAAGTGTACTGAACGTTAAAATCTTTCAAAATTTCAGGGAAATAATTTTTTTTGGTTGTTTTTTTGTATAAAACTACGAAAATTCTGTAATTTTCAAAGATTATGGTGAATAGTAGTACTACTTAGGGTGCCGATACAAACAAAAAAACTGAAATATTTGAAAAATTGTGGTCATGGTAGTTAAAAGTGTCATAAGGGGTATACATTTTCGAAGAATTTCCATTTTTTTAAGTAATTTAAAAAAAAGTAGAGGTATTTTTTTTTCTTTTTTTTTCTCGAGTTGTCATTAGTAGGTCCATCCTCTGGAGCCGGCTTATCGTTGAATTTTGGGACATGTTGTATAAGAGCGTCGCTTCTAGCGATCTATTTTGTAAAAATCTCACAGTGAAAACATTGGTGAAATGACCTGTCATTTCACCGGATTCTAGAGATTGACATTATTGACAACTCACTTCATCAGTCTTCATTGTGCGATTTTTATAGAATAGATCAGCTGGTCTGACTTACTTGTTCACGTCATCATCAGGTGGTTCTGCCTTTACTTCTGCCGACATTGGACAAGTTTGAGTTTGCTCCCTAAAAATAAAAATAGTATATATGTATAGTATAGTTTTTAATGCAGGAAAAATAAAAATTAATTGGTGAAAAAAAAGAACAAAATTAAACCGTCGCGAGATGCCTGGCAGATGTGAAACATCGCCACTATTTTGTATTGAAAATATGCATGAAAGGATGGTTTATGAAAGGAAATAAATATGGCATAATAAAACAAAAATTGAGCCGTCACGGGACGCCTGGCAGATGTGAAACATACCATCGCATGGCGTAGCGACGCGTCGCCACGGAAAGTGTCACCACGGCAAGCGTCGCCACACCAACTATCGGTTTTAGCCGCAGATATAAATGTTTCACATCAACAAAATATTCAGATTTTTTTAAAGAAAAAATATGTTTGATATTTTATTTTTGATGTGAAACATCTATTGCCTCGGGTAAAACGCGTCGCCACGCTATACGATGGTATGTTCCACATCTGCCAGGCGTCCCGTTATGGCTACACTTTATTTTATTTAAAAAATACATATAATTTAATACCAAAATTAATTTCGTTACTCTACGAGAGTCGCTGAGTTACGAGCGCGTGGCGACGCGTCGCCACGCCGTTAGCCGGTCTGACCCACCACATTAAATGTTTCACATCAAAATAAAATTTGTACCGCTCAGTTATTTCAAAGAATAGATTCTGTGTTTCTTCCAGACCAGCTTCACTTAGAGAATTTGTACTTTTTTCATCGTCTATTGGATCACTTATTATGTATATATAGTTTAAATTCGACGAGGTAGATGGTTCTGCAATAATTTCTGAATTTTGTTGACGTCTTCTTCTTGCCGCTTCACGCTGCCTCAGTTTTTCTCTGTGCCGGTCCCTGTATCTTTGTTGACGTTCTCTTGTTTTTAGAAGAGCATTCTTTTCTTTAGCTCTAAAATTGTAATAATGTAGGTGAACAAAAAGTAAAAAATACATTATTTTATGATGTTAACTGAAATATGTACTGCTCATTCTCTTGAACTGGTGATGTTCGTGTTTCTTCCAAACCAGCTACACTTAGAGAATTTGTACTTCTTTCATCATCTATTATTGCTTCACTTCTTATGGTGTGCGTTACCCCAGCAAAATAATGTCGAAAATAGTCATTTAAATCTTATAGATAATTAGTTGCCCAGCTTCTGTAATTGTTACGCACATTTTTAAATTTGTATCACTTATAGTTTTTTAGGCTTCATTCCCAGTCGCCCCCGCGGGTATTGCCACCGGAGGCAAATGGGAATAAACATTACGAACTTGTAAGGTGTATTATACTAAACATTTTAGAAGATAGCATAATGTACTACGCGGTCGCTTTTTTGTAGCCACTTAAACTTGGTCGGGTTACCACGGTCTTACGCTTCCTAATGAGTTATGTTTTATTATCTCGTTAATTATTGTATGTACTACGCTGAAATTTTACAGGTATAAAACTGAACTAAGCAACTAATTATTGATATAAAATTCAGTTTATATATCCACATACAGGTTTATCGGTGGCCAAATATATCCGCGGGCATTGTGACCGTGAACGTGGAGAACTGAATATCATCATGATTTATAAGTTACTTACAGGATACTAATGAAACTTCACATACATTTGAAGGCAGTTACAAGCTACAAAATAACGTTATAAGTAAGTCTTTAGAGCACTTATTTAGAGTGTTAGGACCTATTGAAGTGTTTTATATTATATTAAATAACCTTTAAACAGTGCATTATTTTGGTTTTTTTATTGCACAACTAATTCCTAAGTAGTTATGTACAAAAAATGATAAGAATACGCTTCACCGTTTCAGAGATCCAGCAAAATCGCAAATGTTACTCCAGCAGGATCTCGAATAACTTCGCAGCCGGAGAAAGAACAAAATACAAAATAAGATGCAACATTTACCTCGTCTAGACAACTAATTATATAGCTAATATTGGTTTCAATATTCCCATTAAAAAAATGTCTGGCTGCGGTAACGTTATAAACGTTACCCCAGCAGGAAATGTTTTTGTGAAATAACTAAAAAACTATAAGTGATACAAATTTTAAAATGTGCGTAATAATTACAGACACACACAATTGCACACCTTTTTATGTCTATACGGTTTAAATTCGACGAGGTAGATGGTTCTGCAATAATTTCTGAATTTTGTTGGCGTCTTCTTCTTTCCACTTGACGCTGCCTCAGTTTCTCTCTGTGCTGGTCTCTGTATCTTTGTTGACGTTCTCTTTTTTTTTGAAGAGCACTCTTTTCTTCAGCTCTAAAATTGTAATAATGTAGGTGAACAAAAAGTAAAAAAATCGTGAGCCATCACGGGACGCCTGGCAGAAGTGAAACGTCAAAATTATTAAGGCGACGCGTCGCCACGGCTGCAATCGGTTTTCTGGTGATGTTCGTGTTTCTTCCAAACCAGATAAACTTTGAGAATAAGCATGTGTTATTTCTTCATTATTTAATTCTATTGATGTGAAACATATAGATGTTTCACATCTGACAGGCGTCCCGTGTTTCCAACTTAGTTTATATTGATGATGTTTTAATAATTACCTATCACTGTTATTTACATATCAAGTAGTGGTATACGAATTTGTGTGGGGTAGGTACCACAACTGAAATGTTAAAAATAAAGCGTTTTTACAAAAAAAAACAACCGTCTTCTATGAAAACACAATAAAAGTGAAAAATAACTTTAACTTCGGAAGTCGGTGGCAAAAAACGAAAATACAAAACCAAAGACACCGATTTCCGAAATTAGAGTAGTTTTCACTTTTTTAGTGTTTTTTTTGGAAGTCGGTTGATTTTTTTGTAAAAAAGTTGTTTCTCTGTTTTGCTCCCTGTATCTTTGCTGGTGTTCTTTTTTTTATCATTTACTCTTAAAATTTAAAGTGTCGATGAAAACTAAAATAAATATTAAGTAATAAGTAGATGGGTGGTTTGGTCATGTTGAGAAGATGAATGAAGGGCGACTAACAAAAGAGATTTACAAGGCAGATGTGAGTGGAAATGCCGGGAGGGGACGTCCTAGGAAGCCATACAGTGACCTTATTGGTCATGTTCTTCAGATAGGTCAGGTGCATAGTACTCGCAACCGGCGGGCGTGTATGACCAGCAGGGTAATTACGTAACACACTAACAGTAGGAATGGGTTTCATTTTGACAGTTCAACAACATCCATTGCGTTGCTGAGCAGACAATATTTTTGAACATATGAAGCAATGGATTAGAAATAGGTTTCAAAATTATTCAGATTGTGATAGATAGTGAGTTACGTAATTAGGGTACAGATGTATGAACGTAAACGAGGCAAAAGGAGTATGTAAGGATCGTAGCAGGTGGCGTTCTGTAGTTTCTGCCTACCCCCATGGGAAGAAGGCATGAGTTTATGTATGTATGTATGTATAATAATTAGATCTATAATAGTATAAGTTATATTACATAACATTAATGGTGTGTCATGAGTATGACCTACCAGATTTCACATTTAACGACGCTTGCTTAACACTCATGTACCTACACACATAAATACAAATCTTAATTATAAAATAAATTAAGCCGTCGCGGGACGGGTGCTGATCCATACCTCATGTTCGTGAACGGGCGCCGTCAGTAGGGACTGGTCATCTCTTGGCTGCCACGGCTTATTTTAATTTTTGAATTGTTTTTTTTTTGTTTTTATTTTTTTATTACGGACGGTTTTAACGTGCACGTCTTTCTACATCGTTCTCACATGTATAATTTCAACATCAATGATGTAACCATTTTTTTTGTAACTATCTGTTGATTTAAAAAAGTGTCCACGGAGTTTCTTGCCCGTTCTTCTCCATAGGTACCTACTACGCTTTGGAATGGGCAACTAGCTTCATTTTTCTGACTGACTGACCCCTTGACAATTCAAAACTACCTTTAATTGGTTTATTTGAAATAAATGCTTTGAGTTTGAGTTTGACTGGCTGACCGGCTGGCAGATGTGAAACACTTAAACTATTTTGTGTAGAAATATGCATAATATGCATTAAAACAAATTATTCAGCTAACTTATAGAAAAGTATTTTTTTTTATTTAAAGGATGTCACCAAAATCTGCCCAAACGAAGTACCGAGGCACACTTAGTGCCATAAAATAGTCTAGATTACACTGATTTATATAATTTTGTAATGGTTACCTGGGGGACGAGAATAAAATAACTTTTAACATAATAAAAAGCACGCCATTTTGGCATTCTATCATCGGAACAAGCACAACTACCTTACTTATTAAAAAAAACTGTCAAGTTGACAGCTGTCTGCGGTCAGGTTCAGCCACTGTTGTTTCACTAACGAACTGAATGACATTTAAGAAATAATGTCAACCCGAGTGTCAACCAAATGTAACACAAATGTACATGCTTACAAAACCAAACTTCCACTTTCCAAACTGTAATCCCTCACTTTTGGACCTTCTCATTGTTTCCTCTCCTCAACATGCCAGCAAGCATGGTCAATGCCCGGCTGACATGTTCTCTTACCATGACCTATTATTCCTCTCCTACAAAATTCGCCCACCTAAGGCAAAACCTAATATTCTCCTGCAGCGCAACTTTAGTCGCATGAATACAGATGATCTCCGAAGAGATGCTAACAGCATTGACTGGTCTCCTTTAGTCAGCGTCGAGTCCATTGACGATAAAGTCAACCTGCTGACAGACAATATTGTGCAGCTGTACGATGTCCACGCTCCCATTCGTGCTGTAAAAATTAAACATCTTCCGGCACCATGTCTTACAGACGATATAAGAAGTGTCATGCACAGGAAGGCTGTAACTAAAACTAAATTTAAGTGTCGACCCTCGCCGTCGAACCGGGAGGTTCTTGTGAATGCTCGTAATCGCTGCAATAGGGTGTGTAGAGATGCCCAACGCCGCCATATCCACACCTCAGTTGAAAACGGAGATCCAGCTAAAGTCTGGAAATTTCTTAAATCCTTGGGAGTTGGAAAACCGCGCCAGGAATCGATTCCTAAAAACTTAGATATTGATCTACTGAATCAACACTTCTCATCTGCGTCCCACTGTAATAGGACTATGAAGGCAGCTACAATAAACTATCTTTCAAACCTTCCAACTCCGGATCATCCCCCATTTATTTTTAGTCAATTCTCTGATTGTGATGTTAAGAAGAGCGTAGTTTCAATCACATCCAACGCAGTTGGTAGTGATTGTGTAAGTCGGAAAATGATACTCCCAGTCCTCGACGAAATCCTTCCTATCCTATGCTATATCCTAAACTACTCTATAACCTATGGCGTTTTTCCATCGATGTGGAAAGAGGCAAAAATCACTCCTTTACCCAAAAAATCTAATCCTACTTCCTTTTCAGAATACCGTCCTATCTCCATCTTACCTTTCCTTTCAAAAGTCCTTGAACGTCTTGTCCACAATCAGCTTAGTGCTTTTCTTTGTAAGAATAGTCTGCTGAATCCTTTCCAATCCGGTTTTCGTCCTGGTCACAGCACCGCTACAGCTTTAGTTAACGTCACTGATGACATTCGGTTAGGCATGGAAGCAGGAAATCTAACGGTTCTTTGCTTACTGGATTTTAGTAATGCGTTTAATACTGTCGATTTCGATATCCTGCTTGGCATGCTTCGCTCGCTTAACATATCTCCAACGGCGATTGACTGGTTTCATAGTTACCTGTATGGCCGCCGGCAGCGTATATGCATGGAAGAGTCTTGCTCTTCTTGGTGTTATACTGCTGCCGGTGTACCTCAGGGTGGCGTTTTATCTCCTTTACTCTTCGCAATATTTATAAACTCTATTTCCAAAAAACTTCTTTCTTCCTACCACCTTTATGCAGATGATTTACAAATATATAAGCAAGCTGCCCTTTCGGATTTGGCTGATGCAATTAATATAGTAAACAAAGATTTGGGTTCAATTTGCGAATGGAGTGAGGCACATGGGTTGCAGGTTAATCCATCAAAGACTCAGGTCATTGTTGTTGGCAGCTCAAGGATGACCCCCAAGATAAACTGGTCGCAGCTTCCCCAAGTACAATTTAACGGAACTGCTATTCCAGTCAGCGAAAAGGTTAAGAACCTTGGGGTTTGGATCGACAAACATCTGTCTTGGGGTCCTCAGTTACAGGACGTAAGTCGCAAAATTTTTGCATCTGGTAAGTCCCTGAGACGATTGCGGAACTTTCTTCCAACTGCAACTAAAACTGCGCTTGCACAATCCCTTTTACTTCCCATCCTTGACTACGCTGATGTCAGTTATCTCGATCTCACTGAGGCGCAACTCGATAAACTTGAGCGACTTCAAAACTTTTGCATAAGATTTATATTTGGCCTGCGCAAGTGTATGATCACATTTCTGAATTTCGTACAAAGCTCAAGTGGCTTCCCATACGTCTTCGCCGGAATTCTCATATCTTGTTTCAGCTCTACAGTATTCTGTTCAACCCTAAAACCCCCTCTTATCTTAAAGAACGTTTCAAATTCCTTCATGACACACATAATAGATACCTGAGGTCATCGGAAAACTTAAGACTAGAGATGCCGAGGCATTCCACCAGTTTTTATGACAAGTCTTTTACAGTTCAAGCAGTACGGTTATGGAATGCCTTGCCCATGTCGATAAGGCGTGCTCAATCTTTGTCCACTTTTAAAATTCTGGTTAAAAAACACTTCCTCTCTCCTTAAACATTGTCATTACATTTAGTTTCCTTACTCTTGTTTCATGTTTATTATTGTATATATTATATTATGTAGATAGGTATATGTTTTATGTATGTATGTATTTGTTGTATATGTAAATGGTACACCACTGACTACCTGCATTATTGTCTCTCCTTCTACCTTGAATCCATCCAAAGGTTGTCTGTAAAAGATCGCTTTTAGCGATAAGACCGCCCATTGTGTCACCCTATGTAAAATTTCTACTTTTATATCTGTAATTTTTATGGTGTACATAATAAAGAGTATTCTATTCTATTCTATTCTAAGTAGTTTTTAATTATTTAAGGATAAAATACTATTATTTTCGAATTCCGCTCTTTTTTATCTACGATTTGGTGCACGTGTACCTCGAGGTACATGTTCGGGCAAAGTTGTATCGGCTTTTGTTGACCTCCTTTCGTTTGGATGTTGGCTGTTGGCCGCGTCGCCACACCAACAGCCGGTCTGGCCCGCCGTATTAGATGTTTCACATCTAAATATTATTAACTTACTCTTGGCTTGAATCACTTGATTATGTGTCATAGTGGGATTTTACTTTCTTTGCAAGAGGCTGCTCACTATCATGTTCTAAACTATAACTGTCACTCATATTTTATTGTTACACTACTTTGAAGTAAAACACAGGCAACGTGTTCCGAAGGGAACAACAACACTGCATACGCTATAGATATACGAGATTTCGAGCTCAGCGCGGTAAGAGGGGGGACGCCAAGCCAAAGGAAAGAGCCTCGCAAAGTTACGAGCGCGTGGCGTCGCGTCGCCACGGCAACAGCTGGTCTGAACCGCCATGTTTCACATTAAAAACTTTATTAGAAAATGTTTACGTCGCAGCCAACTAGCTTAATTAGCCTTTCAGTTAACAGCCTAGCCTTTGAAAATAGCGCTCGCTCGGCTCGCGCGCGGTTGGTCACAAATCTAACCTAACCCATTTGGTCGGGGTGCCCTGGCATAGTTACTGCAACCAATTCGGCTCGCGCGTGGTTGGTCAAAGTTCCAACCTAACCTTTCGGTTCGGATCTACCAAGCGCCAATGAGACTTTTCAATTTCAAAGAGAGTTTTAAGTAAAACTTTATCCTCTGTATGGGTCAGAATATTGGGCCACAAAAGGTATGAAAGGCAATTGCATGCAGCTGACATGATAATGATAAGAGGGATGTGTGGAGTTCTGCGAATGGATAGAGTAAGAAACTAGTACACAAGAGGAGTCTGATAGTGGCACCGGTGACTAAAAAGTCATGGTGTGGGCATGTGATGCGGGGGGATGAGGAACATGTCGTGAGGAGAGTTTTGTGTATGAATGTGGATGGCTATAAGAGTACGGGAAGAGCTAAGAAACGATGGATGGACTGTGTGGAAGATGATATGGATAGACAGGGGGGGACTACCGAGATGATGGCTGATGGAGAAGTGTGGAAGAAACAAGACATGATGCGCCGACCACAAATGAACTGGAATAAGGTTAGGTTAGGAGAGTGATGATAAGGAAATCTGATGATGATAATTATTACTTACTTGCTGTATTCGGGAGGTTCTAACTTCACTACTAAAGTCTCAATTTCAGACTCATCTTGTGCTCTGAAAAAAAAACATTATAAACTTTTGTGTATTCGCGACTCTTTTGTGCTACCACTGAACACAGACCCCACACTATTTTGTGTGAATCATCATCTACGTAGCCTTTTCCTGTTGGGGTCGGCTTCCAGCCTAACAAGTTGAAGCTGAATACCGGTATTTTACATGGAGCGACTGTTTATCTGACCTCCAAAACCCAGTTACTGACTAACACGATACCCCTTGGTAAGACTGGTTGTCAGACTTTCGGGCTTCTGACTACCTGTAACGACCAATATCGTGTGTGAATATATGATAACAACTCGATGAAATTCTTTTAAACACTAGGTGTTTTCCAAATATCCCGGAAGAAAAGCAGCCTATACCCTTCTCCAGGCCCTAGGCTACCTATCTGAAAAAGACAACGAACGGTTCTGAGGTTTAGACGTGAAAAGGTTACACTGATACACAGGAGTTACTTTCGCTTCTTTAATAATATTAGTATGGATGTTGTGGAGCTTGTGAAGGCCGCAGGAATCCCGTGGATGCGGGAACCACAGAACCGGTCGAAGTGGCGGTGCTTGGGGGAGGCCTATGTGCAGCAGTGGACGTGTTCCGGCTGAAATGATGATGAATGTTCAAAATAAATCAAACTCACTCTTGATGGTGGCTTGACTGTTCGTCATCGTCGAGATTATCATCCGAACTGCCTTCTTCGCTTGAACTGAAAAAAGAAAACAATATGGTTAGAAAATACAAAAGTTCATTCTGGTCAAAAAACACTTCGGCATTACATTTAGTTTCCTTGCCCTTGTTTCATGTTTATTATTGTGTATTTTATATGTAGATAAGTATATATTTTATGTATGTATGTATTTGATGTATATGTAAATGGTACACCACTGACTACCTGCATTATTGTCTCTCCTTCTCCCTTGAATCCATCCAAAAGATGTCTGTAAAAGTGTCACCCTATGTTAAATTTCTACATTTATGTATATCTGTAATTTTTATGCTGTACATAATAAAGTTTTTTTTTATTATGTTTTGGAAAATAACATAATATAATATCACACCTGTAATCCCAGAAAGGTAAGGCAGAGGTAAGCTACAGTAGCTGCATCTATATTTCGCCATTTATGTTTAAGGAGGAAGCGCCCGAGTAGCCGTGAAATTAAAATTTACTTAGGTTTTTTTGCAATTTGCAGGTCAGTACCAGGTTGTATGTTGATCTTAATATGATCCGCGGCCGTAACAAATATGTATTTATCCAATTATAATCACAAAATCATATTTTAATCAACACACAACCAAACACTGACCTGCAAATTGCAAAAAACGTAAGTAAATTTGAATTTCGCGGGCTACCTTAGCGCATTCCTTTAATTCCCATGTAATAGGGGCTTGGGGCGAGTCTGTTGCCATCAACCGGGCACCATCAAGACCCCGGGCTGTTACTGAGAAATTCTTGAAGGAAAAACCTAATAACACTATACCCGACCTGGGAATATAACCCAAGACGTCATGCTCAGCAGAAGCGCTTGCGACCGCTGACCAACGAAAAGTTTTTGAAATGTTAAAATTTACGACAAATTATGCTTTTCTTGGGACTGTATGATATAATATAGGTTGATGTGTACTATAGCCGTTACAGCAACAAAGATAAAGGGGAAATTATTTGTGAAAACATGCATGCTACTAAAGTGCGCGTTTGACATTCAAGACCATATCCCTGCCAGCAACTTTATTCAATTGCGGCATAATGTTAGCGATTATTTACTTTGGAAAACACTGAACACAGCACACTCTTTTGGCACCTGATATATCGCTGCCACACACTCGTCGAGTGGCATGGGAAGTAGCGAAGGAAGGAGGTGGAGACGTAGTGTGGCCACGTTACTCGTTATGCCGCACGTCATGCTCCTCGTCGTCGGTTTTGGCGCAAGTCAAAGGACCGGCAATACGAGCGCGAGTGACCGGCCACATAATCGCAAGGACAACGAGGTATTTTTAAGACATTTAAGAGCGCATACACGGGTCCACTAGCGCCACTGCTTTAAAAAAATATTATCTCGTGACTGAGAAGGAATTTTGAAAAATGGCTCAATAAGCGACCTCGGTAAGTGTGTCTAGAATTTTCTAATACCTTATAAAAACTTTCATCTTGAGACACGAAGCAACAAAATACGATCTAAATGAACGTGGCCGCTTTTGTTTAGATCGAATTTTCCTCTAACCTTTTAGCGTCAAACTTTGCTTGCGCGATGCAGGATACAGTGGCTCCATCTGTCAACGACGCCAACTTCACACGTCGTTTATTTTAGTTTCCTGAGTTGTGACATAGATGTCGCTACTGTGTTCTGTTAAACAATACAATAATACAGTGTTAACACATACCTATCCGTCTGTCTAGACCTTTTGCGAGCTCTGCGTCGTTCCTCAAGCGGTTCCTGTAGCCTGTCTGCATTCCGTTCTTCTTCTTCCTTCAATATCTCAAGTACTGTCGTCTCAGTGACTCCGGTGGCCAGCGCAGTCCGTTGACGGAACTTCGACAGAGGAGTCAGGTCCAAGTCTCCATACATCTTCTTTAACTCTTCATACTCATGCTCAAAGTAATGGTACACTTTTGCGATGATTATTTTTGTTTGATCCTGAGGAAATATTAATAATTACATTATTGTGAATGGGAATCTATAATAAACAGTTTACTAAAACAAAGTCGTTTACCGTGTCTGCATGTGTCCTTAGTTCTGCTAAACTTCCCAATGGATTTGGATGCGGTTTTCAGCATCATTAAAATAATTTATTCCGGAAGGTATAAGTGGATCATGCATTAATATTTAACTTGGGCATAACATATATATCTTCATCAGTAGATAGCACCGGAGCCAAGCAGGGGCACTCTATCGCTAGTTCTACAGAAATGGTGAAATGGGAGTACTCTATACGCTACTGCATACCTCTATGAAGAATACTTACATAATTAAAATATATTATAGGAATTGATATGACCATGTACGGTCACCAAAAGAGATAAGTAACCAGGTCGTCGGATATAGTTGAAGTTTAGTAAGAAACTGATGAATTTTTTCGAATGAAATTTAATTTTATAAATGAACTTTTCTTTTCTATTACCTAATTAAATAAAATTTTAAACTTCAACTATATCCGACGACCTGGTTACTTATCTCTTTTGGTGACCGTACATCATCATCTGCCTGCCTTTCCCAACTATGTTGGGTTCAGCTTACAGTCTGACTACCAATACTTTACCTACTTGTTGCGACCTGCCTATCTGACCTTCACAAACCAGTTAGGTACTGAGCAACACGATACCCCTTGGTAAGACTAGCTGTCAGACTTTCAGCCTTCTGACTACCCGTAACGACTGTCAAATATCTACGAATGATATGACCTTGTACATTGTATTATACTCGTAATAATTTTATGTACTACGTTGGTATGTACCTCTTGTATTCCTTCTGCAGTGTGCTGTACTTCCGTGTTGCATTTTGGACAAAATACTTTGATATCATTGTCACTCGAAGGGGAGCCCTGGTTCTAAAAAAAAAAAAACTATTATCAAACTTAGCTTTCTAGAATGTCGTGAAGATATTATTTTAAACACAGTTAGAGTTCATTGTAATTAGAGCAAAGCGTGACAACCTGTATAAAACTGTGTTAAAACTCCTTCAAACAGGCGCGACACGCGACGCGAATCGCACGCGGCACAAAGGCACCGCCTGTCGCGCGACGAGCGTTGCGTTGCGCCTGTTTGAAGGAGCCCTTAAAATATTGAATGCGTCGGTTGGAACAGGGTTGACTGTACAGGTTACACCGGATGTACTACTGAAGTAATGTCGTTAGCAGACCCTATAAAATACTTAAATAAAAACTATTTTTTACGAAAAGAAATATTTTATTGGTACAAAACATTGTGTGGTCAGTTAATATACAACTGAAAAATACTTGATCATTTTGTATACGTACAGATTGTTGTACAGTACTTTGTTTACCGCCGCCCTGACAAGGGCATTCTTTTAGAATTTTATTTCTGACAGCCGCTGTCACTACCCTTTTCGAGATTGGTAGGTTCAAAGTAGGCGCAGCAATTTTCTTCAAATTCTTCTTGCCATACATAGTTTTTTGGAAATGCAAGCTGCATACGAATCTATATTGTAAGTCATCCGGGCTTTTGTTCATCAATTCCGGTCTTAGGCATGCTTTGGCCCATTCTCTGCATCTAGAATTACAATAAACGATGTTGATGTCAGTAAAATAAGAAACAATAAGTTTAAATCGTAGATTCGCTTTGCCGCGTCAAAAGATGGCAAAAAAGTTTGGCTTTGTAGTGTCGTCTCTCTCACACCCTGACCGTCTCTCTCTAAGGCACATGTTCCACCGCCGACGAGGAAGCGACTAGATATCAACGATTTTCTCGCTCAAGAAACGTACAGCCGCCAGCACATCAAGTTACCCCACTTTGACCTCGAACGCGTTATGAGCAACTACAGCGAGAATCGTGCGAAAGAGATACATAGCTTTTTGTCAGTTCTTACTTGCAATGCTTCATGCTGCAGTGCGTACGTGAGGGTGCGTGCGTATGCGCATCGTGGTGTAGAATAAGATACTATGCGCTAAGAAATAGCGTAACATGTTGAATGCTTGAATTGAATCTAAATAATGACATGGTAATAAAACCAAGCGGCCCGCGCAATACACAAAATACCTATGAAAGCTTTAATTTTTTTTATTTCATTTAAATGATGTTTAATTAATCCTTCATTTTTACATATTTGTTGGAAAATTACCTCTAAATATTAAGAAGGTATTAACTAGATACCCATATTACATTTAAATAGGTAAGTAGGTACGGTATACACTGTTGTCCATCACGCTCTCGATGAATATTGTTAAGTAGACAGGTGGGTATAATCTGATGGGAGTTTTTTTTTTTATTACCTTTTGCGGGTTTAGTAGTAACCTACTTACTGGCGGACTGGCGGTCACCTGTTTTCGTGCGTTCCTTGTTCTTTTATTCTAAGTATTTTAACGAAATTTAATGCTGAATATCCAAACACAATCGGCTTGAAATTTTGAAAAAAATATGTATTTTTACCCCATCACGAACGTGTGTGAAGTTTAGCCAATTAATTATACCTACAAAAAGCCTCTTCGTCAGTCCGCCGCGCGCCGTTTCGTCCGCGACACGATGTTATTACTAAAATAATAACGTTGAACTTATTAACGAAATTTGATGCGTATCAAAAAAATAAACTCATATTCTCCTTTATGAAATGTTGTTATTCATATTGCATTCATGTACAAATGTTGCATGCAACACGTTGTCTGGGGTTCAGAAAAGCACATGAAGTCTTGCAAAAAGGACGGTGACGTTTTTTTAAGTAAATAAATATGGGTGCTAATTAAGGCAGCTTCTTTAAAATGTCATTCTCGTCTGCAAATATATTTAGTTGTCTAATGAATTAATAGGTCAGCGACGAACTTTTAGCGTCTAATAAATGGTTTTCAAGCGACCATATATTGTAAAACGAGCTACTGTTAATATGACGCAGCATGGTGATAATTCTTAAGCAACGTTATGGACCAAGTAATAAATAGGGGCATTATTCATAATGCACGGGCATTATGAATAATGACAAGCGTAGTCGACGGAGCCCCGCTTAGCGGGGCTCCTACTTCTGGGTGGTTTAAAAACAAATAACCACGAAGGGGATGGCGGGGTCTAAAAGACCCCGCCATTCCCTTCTAACCTAACCTGTCCGAGTCGGGGTGCCCTAAGTACTGAGCTCGCTTAGTAGCTCACTTACAACATTAGTCACGGAGTTATCAATCCAGAAGTAAATATATTTATCGGTAGCTCTGACTCATACTAATTTACGTTCGTAAAATGACGCTGGTTTTTTGATATTCTGTTGGAATAGTAAAGATGATGAATTAATATAATTGAAGCTGTTCTATTAACTCGTTGCCTACATATAAAAAAAGACGATAGGTTGCAGGTGCTAAAGAAAACTTTTGTTGCCGCACATATGTATAATTTCCCAATAAATATGCCGTCGGGGCCCCGTACAATAGATACGGCGGTAGGTACCCCCTGCTTTTGGCGCCTTAACTACACAACCGATCATCATGGAATTTTGCATACCTACCTATCAGCAAAATACAGAGGATAGGTTCTTACGGGAACGCGTTACCGCGGGAAAAGTATAAAAATAAAATTCGGAATAACAATCTTAATCTTTTTATTTTTAAACTTTAATATAATTGAAAACTTAAAAACCAATACCTACTTTAAATTAAAATATACACAACAACATTTATAAAACCAAATGATACAGATTAAAAACAAGTACTTAGATAATATTTATTTTTTACAAGCTTTTTTTTTTATTGATTTGTAACAGATTTGTTACACATGTACCAATGGCTGCCAAGCAAAAGTCTATAAAAATGACGATATTGTTTGCCCAGTCAAAATTATAATACTCTAAAAAAAGCTTACTCTTGCCTCCTTATGCGCCTGGGTCATCAAAATCTCCTTGGCAGGGCGGCATTTCTTTGCGACCTCCTTCAGGCGCCTTCTGACGGTGTTCATTGAAATCTAAAACAAAGAAAATTTTGTCCATTTCAATACTTACATAAGATTCTTTATTATGACGAATTGTATGGGCCAAGTTAACTAAGGGACGGTTAAAAAATATTCTTCAACAATCTGTCCAATTGAGAACTTCCATCTGTATTGAGGTAGGTTGTAAAGAACTGAAGATTTATCTTACATTAATACTAATAGTAAGGTATGTAGTAATCGTCGATTGGTGCCTCGTTCTATTTAAAATTTTCTAAGGGGCCTCTGCGAGTGGGCTTCGGCACCCTCGTACGACTTCCAAAGTTCTGGGACCACAAGGTCCCAAGATATGTTAACATAAAAATAAAATAACATTTAATGAGTCTGGCCGCAAATCGGTTTGACTGAGCGCCAGTAGCCCTTCCAACTACATGACTATTAGGTAGTAGGTATTATTTTATTAGTTATTCACTTTTTATGAAAACCGTGTTTTATGTAAATAATGAATAAGTTAAGGTGCTAAGTGTGATTACAAGCTACACATGGACTCACCTTGTACGAAGTTGAGGTTACTCGTGTGCTCAATAAAGGATCGGCAGAGTGTGCAGCGACCATGGCCGCATCGTCTTCCGGCGTCGTGGCTCTCGCGTAGAGTTGACGGCGGTGGACTTCTAGGGTTCCGCTCTCTTGCCACCGCCGAAGCCAGAAGTGAACAGTTTGTTTCTAGAACGAAAAAAATAGCTGTAGTTTATTTGCACATTATTACTCAATTACTATAGGCAAAGATGTATTAATACATTTACATAATTATAATTCCCTACAATATTATCTAACATTATTAAATTATTTATTTACACGCAAACATTGCTAGCATTACAGGGTTACACTCAATGCGATAGCGTTGTAAATACGAGTCTAACTAAACTGGGCCCGCGTGTTCTACCTACCGGATTAATTTTTGTTTAGAATGTTTCATGTTTCTAAATGGAATCAAAAGCAATTGTTCATCGAATTATGTTTACTTGTATCTCTGAATTTAAGCTTTCACGGCTACTCTTCTTGGAACAGCGCACAGCTTTAAAAACATACAATATCGGGAACTCATTATGAAAGAACACAAAGAAGATAACTTTCTGCTAATTTACGAGTATTTCGAAAATTCCATAGAAAAACACCATTGACACATTTTTTCACTTCGTTTATTTTAATTTAAAAAAAAAATACTCACCGTTATGCCCGTCTGCCGACAAATATCTATAACCCGGCATCCAGTCATTCGAAGCGCTATGATGCGCTCTCTTTCTGTTTGCGTCAACTGAGGCGCCATAATAATAATATAATAATATTAATAAAATAAAGTTACAGATAAAATTTAATATCACGCACAGCTCGACTACGCACACAAAACAAATTTCGGCTCATAACATGACGGCTGACAGGAACTGGACGCCACAAATAAAGTGTTGCCACCACCTGATTTTGATTTTCCCCGGGGTCTTAGTGAAATTTCCCTAAACTAAGCACTTTTCTAATTATTTCCCCTAAAATTTATTCTACGAATAAAACACAAATTTAGGTGAATTATTCTTATTTATATCTACGTCCATACCCGTAGTATTATTCGTATTCGACATCTCCCTTCCGCGTACACAAATCTATCAACGCAAAAGAGAAAAATATATTATTATTTGTTGCTAGAGTTATAGAACGGTATATCAGCACACCAAGTTACGTTCGGATAAACGCAGTCACGCATTAAATTACCACCTAAACTTAGTCGGGTTACCACGGTCTTGCGCTTCATCATGACTTTTATTTTATTATCTCGTTAATTATTATAGAATAGAATAGAATATTTATTGAATAAAAACGTTACAAAAAGGGTACACTTAGTCAATAGTAAGATTTGTCAAACAATAATTAATAATGCTTAAAAATAAACTAAAGCTAAAATATGTTTAGAACAGGTGCAAGTAATGATTGTTCGGAATTACAATGTAAGGTAGCGACCTACCCGATCTAGGTTAATTCAAACCTGTGTTTCAGGCCATCACTTTACAATTCAATTAAATTGGAACACTCAAATTTAAAGTAAAATTGATATAAAATGTATTAACAACTATGAGAAAAAGCATATTGGTACATTATTATCTAAAACTAAACCTATGTAAATATACAAAAGTAAATATTTACGAGGGACTAAATTATCATCATGACAAAATTTCTAGAAGTTTTTCTGTGTCTGTGTAGTTGAGTAGCGCTAAATGCTCTGATAACATTTTACTACATTTTTTATAACTTATACTATAGAAGCTTAGTAACTTGTTGAGCCTATTATACAGAAAAGGTCCTAAAAACACATAAAATCTATTTGCAAACGCATGTCTAGTTTGAGGCTTTATGCAAACCAAGTCCTTCCTTCTCTTGTCGGATGGTACTGGATCAAAAGGAAGTGCAGTGTGCTGGTGTAATATTATACTTAGTATAAATAATTGCCTTACTGTTAGTACATTACATTCTATATAGAGCTGGTGTGTAGGAAATCTAAAAGGCCGAAAGGTAGCAACCTTTAGAATTGCTCTTTGAGTACGCTCTAGAGGAAGCAAAATTGTTTTTGCAGCACCACCCCAAGAAGTTATGCAATAGGTAAGAACGGATTGACACAAAGCTAAATAAACCTGTTTAATTAATTTATAGTCTGCTATATTCCGTAAATACTTAAATACATATATTAATTTGCGCACTCTAGTACATAGTAAATCGATATGTTTACGGAAATTTAGATTGGAGTCAATAGTGACACCCAGATATTTTAAATGGTCAGCTTTAGCTAAAGTGGGGCAGGAACATGCAGTGTCAGCGTACGTGCTACAATTATGTGCGTAAATGTTTAGATTAGTAAGCGGTATGTTAGTATTTCTCATTGTAAATAAAATGTATTTTGTTTTATCTGTGTTTAACGTTAATAGATTATTATGAAGCCAATTACACACAATGTTAAAACCATTCTGAGCATGTTCGTAGACCTCAACTCTTGATTTAGCTGAGAACAATAGAGCGGTGTCATCTGCATAAGACATTATGATACCATTTTGGAGTGACAGGCGGCACAGTTCATTTATGTATATTAAAAATAATGTAGGGCCCAAAATGCTGCCTTGAGGAATTCCAAAACCACTGTTTTTGAGTTCGGAACTTGTATACTGATCAATTTTTACACATTGCTGACGATCGCTAAGATAATCAGAAAATAGTTGAAGTTGTGCTCCTCTTATCCCAAGTGTTTCGAGCTTGTGCAAAAGTAAAGTACATGAAATAGTGTCGAAGGCCTTGGCAAGGTCTAGAAAGATCCCAATTGTGTGCATACCATTATCTAGATTGGTAGTAACATGGTTAGTCAATTTGTGTACTGCTTGGCTAGTTGATCTTTTGGGCCTAAAACCAAATTGACTATCGGAAAGTAGTTTGTTAACTTCCAGATATTTTATCAATCTACTGTTTATTATTTTTTCTAAAATTTTTGAAAGGCCTGTTAACACTGAAATGGGTCTGTAGTTATTAACACAGTTTTTGTCTCCAGACTTGAATACAGGTGTGACCACAGCTTTTTTAAGCATTTTAGGGAATATACCTTTAGATAAAGATAGCTGAAAAATATGTGTTAGAGGAGGGGCAAGTAGGTTTTTAAATTGTTTAAGTATATTATTTGGTATGTCATCCCACCCAGTGGCACAAACATCCTTTAACCCGTTTATTATTCTTACTACTTCGTAAACGTCGGTATCTAATAAAACAAATGAATTTAGTGTAGAGGAAGTCGTAATAGGGTTAGGGCGGGAAAAATTACTCGAATTTAAAGATTTAGCAGCCAGGTTTTTACCAACGTCAGCAAAAAATTTGTTTACTTTATTCATTGCTTCGGATGGGTTTATCTCTGTTGATAGTAAATCAAGCGGAGGATCGGGATTTTTTGATCGAAATGTGTTTGTTTTTATAAATTTCCATACAAGTTTACTATTTGTTCCTGCCTTCTGTAATTCATTTTTATCATACAGATTTTTTTGTTTTTTCAAAAGATTATTGCAGAAGTTTCGATACCTTTTATATGTCAGAGAAAGTATTTCGTTATCAGGTGCGAGTTTCAGTTTAAGATGGAGTTTGTCTCTATGTCTTATACAACGAACGAGACCGGGTGTAATCCAAGGTTTAATACAACTATACTTTCTAGGCATTGTCTTAGTGAATGTGTTTTTCCTTATTGCATATTGTAGGGAATCTATGAAATACTTTAACGTAATATTTGCATCGGTTGAATTATAAACTGGGTCAAAATTAATACCGCGTAAGTCATTTTCCAGGTTTGACATATTGACTTTAGTGTAGCTACGCATGCAGTTATTTCTAGGTGAAGATATTTGTAATGTTAGTAAAACAGCTTGATGATCGGTAAGCGAAGAATTAGTAACCAATGTTTTGGATGGATTTTTTGATTTTAGAATGATATGGTCTAAGCATGAGCCACTCTGATGCGTGGGGTGATAGTGAGCTGGTAAAAGTCCATGAAATGAGCAGATATTCAGATAATTATGTGCATGGGTATCGGTTTTCCCGGAAACAATGTTAATGTTAATATCGCCCAAGAGTACTATGTTTTTAAAAGATGCTATATTTTTTAAGTTTCTGTCAAGCGACTCTAAAAATCCGTCCATACTTTGAGAAGGGGGCCTATAAATAGCCATGACTACCGTATCGGGAATAATTTTAATTATTAAGCAGTTACTATCTTGGGATATAGGTTCTTCTTTGATAGTTCGTATATTACTTTTTATATAAACTACTAATCCATCGTTTTGGTTTATGTTTCTGTCAGTTTTGTAGGAATAATATCCGTCAAGTGATGGTAAAGTGACTGACTGCTTAGACAACCAACACTCTGTCAGGACGATAATATCACAGCTTATGTCGAGATTCTGTAATAACACTTCAAATCCGTTCATGTTTCGATTTATGCTGCGAATATTCTGTGTGAGCAGGGTTAACGTTTTTTCACCAGAAAGAAGAAGGTGCTTACAGTCCTCAACATTACAGGTTTTAGATTCAGACACAGAGAAACTATCTAGATCACAAATAAGTTGATTTGTCATGTTAGTTACAAACTAACTGGAAATATAAATAGACGATAAGCTAACTGTTAGTGTGCTAACTGAATAAACTATTCGGTGGCGCTCTTAGACGCCGTCATAGTCTATTGAGTTGATGTAATTGATCTCTGCATATCTGCGCGCTGGGCAACTTACATCACCAGTTGGATGGTCACATTTCCTCTTGAACCGCTTGCACGTCGCACATTGAGCAGGAGAAGATTTGCTGCTACATTCCTTGAAGGAGTGTCCAGTCTCTCCACAGTGGTTGCAAGTAGGACTAGTTTCCCGGCAAAACTTGGCTGCATGTCCGAACTGCTGGCAATTGAAGCACCTGGTGACTATCGTGAAATCTCTCACAGGGCATGATGTCCAGTTTATAAAAAGTCGGCTTTGATTGATGATAATTTTTCTTATGCTAGCAGGTAGTTCCAGGATGTAGTTGCAAGTAGGGAGGTCTTTCTTACCCGATTTATGGCTCAATTTGATGCTCGCAAGGAAGGACTCACGAGTTATATTCGGCAACTTATCTGACAGGTTCTGCTCGTAAATACAATCAAATACCTCCTTCTCTGTAAGGGTTACGGGAACACCAATGACGGCGACCCTAGGGCGGCGTTTAGAAGGTTCTTCTATTGTAAGGCCTGATGATACTAATTTTTCCGAATTCTTTAGCTTCTCAATATCGCCTTTGTTTTCGGTGCTAATCAAAACGCCCCCATTTTTCACTTTTCTCAGGCCACGGACATGAAGCTTAAGTTGTTCGGGGGAGATAATCTTTTGAACAAGCGACTTGGTGTCGTCACTTGTTTGGGTCTTATTGCTGGGATAGATGGCGACTGATCTTAAATTAGCAGGACGGACGAAGTTATCGGAACCTTTCTTCACCATACTAGCATATGAAGTATTTTCCGAGGGATTTAGCTTTGCTTCTACGACCTCTTTGAATTGCTGGAGAGAGTTACTAACGTTCTGGGTAACCTGTAGGTGCTGAATTGTGGTATGGGCCTGGATTGTTTTCTGCTTCAATGATTGGTATAGGACAGCCATCTGAGAGGTCCCACTTGAGACCTTCCGGCAGAGAGTGGAGACACGAAGCTTCTGATCTGAGTTCATTTTCCCATCACCAACAATAGTGCAGACTTCGTTTAAAATTGTGTCAATAGATCCTAACCATTTCTGGATCTCCGGCGTACTGATGACTTCACTCGGCAATTTATTCTCTTCGGGTGCTGGTGGGTTTGGGTCACTCGGGGATAATGGTTCAGTAGGCGTCGGTGGAGGACTTCGCCGTAGTAATTGGGTACGACCAAACGGGCTCGATCCTAAATGGGACATCCTACTACTAAACACTTGATTTATTGTTTATAAAAATTATTTAGATCATTTTGCAACTTCGGTAAAAACACTGTTGAAAGTCGGTAAAAAACCTATAAGTCACACGCGACACACTTTACTTTTTACTGACGGCGCAAATTATTATATTTATTTGTCGTAAATTGTTTATTTCATTATACTTAATAAATACAAAACACACGTCCGCTTAGTCTCGCGTCTCGTAAAGCGATCAAGTTGTGTTGATCAAGTTGTATGTACTACGCTGAAATTTTACAGATATAAAACTGAACTAAGCAACTAATTATTGATATAAAATTCAGTTTATATAATTATCCACCTAAAGGTTTATCGGTGGCCAAATAACTCCGCGCGCATTGTGACCGTGAACATAGAGAACTGAATATCATCATGATTTGTAAGGTACTTACAGGATAGGATACTAATGAAACTTCAGATAAAAAGGGGGATTGGGGGGTGTCAAAGTTTTTATGGAAGAATTTTACCGTGCAGTCCGATTAACTCAAAACTCAGTATTTATACTAAGACCAAAAATAAAGAATAACCTGTATCAGGATTTTTGGAAAATCTGTCCTTGACGGGGTGAAAAGGGGTAGTCAATTTTACAGGGGAGGATTTTACTGGGAGCCTTGATTAACTCAAAAATATGTAAAAAAAAAAAAATGACTCAAAGTATGGAAATATCCCAAACGACTTTTCAAAATTCCACCCCTCTGAGGGTGAAAGAAAGGGATACAGTTTATAATATTATGAAAGATCTTATTCATTACTTTAGAAAACGTAGCATACCTAAACTTATCTAGGTAAATCTATCATATAAAAGAAGAAACTGACTGACTGACTGTCATATCATCGCACAGCCAAAACTACTGAGACTAGGAACGTGAATCTTTACATACGTGTTCCTTTTATAATGTACGGGAGCACTAAGAAGAGGTTTTTGGCAATGTTCGACCTAAGTTGAAAAGGGGGGGGTTTTGATTGTATGAAAAATCTTATTTCTTGAGTTTATAAACTTGAAACTTGGCACGATACTTATCTAAGTAAATTATTAAGTTTGTCCTTTTTGTTTTCTAAACTACCCCTTCAAGGGAGATTGGGGGAAGGGAGTTTATATCGAAAATTTTATCGCGCCGTCCGTATAACTCGAAACTCGGTATTTATACGTAAGACCAAAATAAAGAATAAAGTCTATCAGGGTTTTGAAAATATACCTCTAACGGGGTAAGCAATTTTACAGTGAAGAATTTTACTGCGGCGCTTGATGAACTCGAAAATTGTTATAAATAAATCTTTGAGTGAAGTTATGGAAACATCCCAAACGATTTATCATAATTCCACACACACAGGTACCAACGAGAAAAAGAGGGGATACAGTTTATATGAAAATCTTATTCATTTGGTTAAAAAACTTGAAACTTGGCACGAATACTTACTTGCTTAAGAATTATAACGCGTGGTCCGATTAAGTAACTTGAACCTGAGTAATAATATTTTTGACAGAAAAGAAACCATGATAACTTTTGGGTCTTTCTCACGGGTCAAAAAGGGGTACCTAATTATTTTTTTAAGGGCAGGATTTTACTATGTGGCTTGATTAACTAAAAAAAAATAGTACAAATATAATCTTTAAGTCAAGTTTTTGAAACATCCCAAACGATTTATCAAAATTCCACCCCCGTGGGGGTGAAAAGACGGGATACAGCTAATATGAAAAATCTTATTCCTTTGGTTATTAAATTTGAAATGTGCCAATATTTGCCTTAGTAAATAATAAAGATTGTCACTTTAAGTTTAAATAAACCCATCACCGAAAATTTGGGCGGGTGACAAAGTTAATACTTAGTAAGTAAGGAAAAAATTTAACGTGCTTTTGGATTAACTCGAAAGTCGGCACTATACTTAAAATAAAAAAGCATATGTATTAGGGTTTTTTTAAAAATCAACTCCTAACGGGGTGGAAAAGGGTAACAAAGTTTGAATTTTACTGCATGCTTCAAGTAAGTCGAAAATGGATATAAATAATGTTAAATCATACGAGTACAATGGAAACATACGAAACGCTTTTTTTAAACAAGCCTTATCGTGGTGAAAAGGGAGGATACTGTTTATTTGAAAAATCTTATAAGTTCTACTGATCTATTAACTTAACTATTACTTACTAATACACTCGAGAGCAATGAATCCGGGTCACTTAAAGAATCCTAAAAATCTCGGAAACTAAAAATGCTAGGTTAATGCAATAAATTGTATTTGATAGACAATGTAATACTCCTTAAATGAAGGTATTAAAACTTGTTAGTTATTGTAAAGTTATATCATAAAAAAATCAAATTTGAAAAAGGGCCACTTTCGAAGATGGAACTACGAAATTACAGCATTTGGTTTTGCTTTTGTTTGTAATCTGTCATTTATGTGGGTACATAAACCATGTTGATAGTGCTCTATATTCATTATTCAAGCTGAAATTATGTCGCTTACGCCTGAAGAATGCACCAGAATACTTACAATGCTGGAAACCGGCCGGAGTCAGCGCGATACAGCCAGGACTGTCGGTGTGTCGCTGTCAACAGTACAAAGAGTTCTCCGACGTTACGAAGAAACTGGTTCTAACCTACGCAGACCAGGAACGGGCAGAACCAGGTGTACCACAGCACGAGAAGACCGATACTTGGTGAACACCATGCTTCGAAATCGCTTTCTCACAGGAACTGAACTCACAAATCAGTTTCGACGCCTCGGAGGAAGTAACCCAAGTGCATGGACAGTAAGACGTCGGCTTGCTGAATCTAACTTAAAACCCCTTAGACCTGCAAACGGCCCTAAACTGGAGCGTGGGCATCGTATTTCAAGACTAAGATATGCCCAGAGCCACGTAAATTGGAGTATTGAAGATTGGTCAAAAGTTATGTTCTCCGACGAATCAAAATTTATGCTCTACAAGCACGATGGAAGACACAGAGTGTATCGAAGACCAGGGGAAAGATTCAAGCAAGCATGCATCGAAGAAAAAGTAGCCTACGGTGGTGGGTCTGTACTTGTGTGGGCCGGAATTTCTTCTGAAAGTCGCACAGAGCTGGTGATCATAGAAAACGGCTCTTTAACTAGCGTAAGATATGTGGAAGAAATCCTCAATGATCACGTTGGTCCATTTATGGTCAATTTAGGTGAGGATGCTATATTTATGCATGACAATGCCCGACCTCATACAGGTAGGATTGTGAATGACTACCTTCAAGAGATGAACATTACTCGTATGGAGTGGCCAGCGCGCAGCCCGGATATCAACCCGATCGAGCATGCTTGGGACGAGCTAGGCAGATGCGTAAAACAACGAAACCCTCCCCCAATCACGCTTCGTGAGCTCAAAATTGCTCTCACAGAGGAATGGGAGAATATTCCCCAAAATCGTATAAGGAACTTGGTGTACAGCATGCCAAACCGCGTAAACGCAGTAATGGAAGCACGAGGAGGCAATACGAAGTATTCAAATTCAAGAAAATCGTAATAAAGTTCAAAAATTTCATGTTTCCTATTTTTGTTTTAAGGAGAGATCAGCAGTTTTTTTCTTTATGTAATTTTGTGTTAATAAAATGTATGGTGACTCATATTTTTTTTACTTTCATTTAAGGAGTATTACATTGTCTATTAAATACAATTTATTGCATTAACCTATCATTTTTAGTTTCCGAGATTTTTAACATTCTTTAAGTGACCCGGATTCATTGCTCTCGAGTGTATATTAGAGCTAAAGAGTTGGTTTTTTTGTTTGAACGCGCTAATCTTTGGAACTACAAGTCGGATTTGAAGAATTATTTTTGCATTTGATAGCCAAATTCTTGAGGAAGGTTATACATGTTGGCTAGGTTATACGGTGGATTTTACTGCTTCATTCCAGTAACTTGAAAATGGAGATAAATAATAATCTTTCAGTACAATACAATAGAAACGAACCAAACGCTTAAAAATAAGGCCTGTCGTGGTGAAAACGGAGTACAGTTTATTTGAAAATTCTTATTCCTTTGATTTATAAACTGAAACATTGGCCCGAATACTTATTTTGGGTTGGATTTTAAAACGAGTCGCCTTAATTTGAGGGTATTGGTGGTGTAGGGGGCTTAAGGGAGTTAGTCTTAATCCCCCCAAAGTAATTTTGGCTGCATGAGTTGCGTCTAAATATTTTTAAACAATATCCAAAAATTCTTGCAATTATGCAAAACGGAACGTAATTTTTATGCTTTAGTACAGTGTTTCAAATGTAATTTTTAGGTTTTATGTGAAAACTGTGAAACGAAACGCAACCCGCCATCTTGGATAGATAATATTGACAGCTAATGTCAAATTTGTGCCTCATTCCTTTGCTTTCGAGTTTACGTGAATGTGTTCTTTCGTATCGTAAATTTGGAAAAAGACAATACAATCGAGGTAATTATATTTTATATATTATGTGTTATAGGGAATGTATAAGAACAGGATATAATTCTTAGGTAATTAATCCGAGTTGGCACAATCCGACTTCATTGGGTTAGGTTAGATGGCTAAGGCGGGAGCGCAGCGCAGCGAAACCACCCAGAAATAGGAGCCCCGCATAGCGGGGCTCCGTCGACTCATAATAATTGAAGCCAGTTTTTATATATAGATTTATTTTTGTTATATGTCGTCATATTGAGGGCCATTGGGTTCTCGGTATGATTGATTATTTTTGAATATTTGTGGCGGCGAAATAACGTAAAATACAGGAATGATCCATTCATGGAATTAATAAAAGCGATAAAATATGTTTATAAAGTGGAGTAAACAATTTTTGTACAAATTTCTGTTTTTTATTTTTTCTAAGGAAACCAAGTATTTCCAGCGGGTGACAATGGTGAGGGGGGGATCCGACCCCTCCCCCTCCTCCCCCCAACCACTCACAACTCCTTAAAATGGCGACGTATTTCGATTTTTTTACCCTTATTTTATCTAAATAACTGATAAAGATCGTAAACATACATTTTCGTAAACTACTTTTCAAGGAGAGTGGAGGGGGTATTATTTTTTTTAGAGGAAAGGACGAAATCCACGCAGACGAAGTCGGGGGCAAAGTGCTAGTTATCTATAAAATTTAAATGACAATTTTCGACATTATTTTGCTGGGGTAACGCACACCATGATAATTGGCTCTCAATTATTAATAAGTGCAACAATTGGGCAATTTTAGAAACATTGAAAACTCCGCAAATCGTGCCAAGGATACTTCCTTTCTAACACTCCATGGCGCGTCGTAGTTATAGATATGTATAAGGGTTATGTTGACGTGCTGGCGACTGTACAAAACATTGTAGGTCGCGTGGAAGTAAAAGAGATACATTATAATAACAGTAGATCGCTGACTGTTCACACCGCCGCGCGCCGGCGAGTAGGTACTCGTTTGTTGCGACAAGAGATAACAAAGAGAATTCTCGCTCAGCGACGTTTGCTTGGCGGACAGAACATTCGTCGAGAGGCTCACACTTGGTACATTAGGTACATATACGCATACCAGCTAGTAATCGCTCTTCGCCGTCGCGCACTCGCTGCTTGTTGCTCGCCAACTCGTTTTTAGTTGCTAGCTCTACTCGCTTCTCGTCAATCGCCGGCGGCGGTGGGACAGGTGCCTAAAACTCCACGTGTCATGTTGTAACGTCAAAACAGCAAAAATAATCGCTTACCTATCATCCGCTCTTGGAAATTGATGAAACCTCAATTCCTTATTACGATAAGACGCAGACAAACATCCATAGACAGAACACAACGCATGGACCATATTTACTATCTTTTATTTTAATCTTGCGTGACGTGACACGACTTAAGTTTACCAAACTGCGCTATTGTTTGGTTTGGTATGCAGTGGTGGCGCCCCCGTCCCTCAACCCGCGCCGCACGCCCCCCAACCCCACCCTAGTTATTGACCCGTCTGGATACCGAACGAAGGGAAACTCGCACACAGACGCGTAACCGACGCGGCAACGTACAACTACTACGATGAACTGTGCCAAACAGCGTTGCCGGACGCCCCAATTTTGGTAGGTCATCCCGATTTTTTGCCCTAACTAAATGTACCGCGTGGGCAGGCTCAATCCCGTTTTTCGGGTAAGTATACAAAAATAATTAAGTAATTCGTAAGTAATGTTATTAATATAATAAAGTAACGTGTTTTCATTAAAATACATTTTCTATGGCTATCTATCATCTTCGTAGACTTAACTTGAAACTTAATTAAAAGGATAAGTAATAAAATATAAAAAATGATTGTCTAAGTCGGTTTATGGACTATAATTTTACGTGATAACGTCTTATGAAAACATTGATGAAAAATTGCATACTTTTTTTATGAATTGAATACATTTTACCATCTCTTGTACTGGAACGTTGATCACTTGCCCTATACTTCTATAAGAGAAATCATGGCGCAGACGACGCACTTGCATAAATGGCAGCCGTGGCGATATCAATCGTTCCCTGTCCGACCCCGATGACCCCATAACCCTCCTCCAGGAGAGCAGTAGGGCCACCAGTACAGTACACAAGAACAGACCGTCATCGTTCCGACCTCGCCGCCGAGGTCCTACGCGACGCCCCCGACGTAATTGTCCCCCCCCCCGACCCTTGCTCGACGACGCGCCAGCCCGCGCCGTAGCTGAGCCTGTAGTTTTAAATTCCCCTGTTAATAATAATATAATCTCGATCCAGCCTGTCCCATCTTGCTGCCCTCCCCTCAGTGACGCCCTAAGCCGAGGTTCGTACCCCACAGGGGGTGCCCTTAGCGTGCGGTCACCTAGTTTTTAAGAATTTTCGCCCCTGGCTGGAGGCTTTAAGTTAGTAGCTTAAGGCACCCACAGGCTTGCCCGGTTAAGTAGCCAAGACCTTAGTGGTCAAAACTATGAGTTGCCCATTAGGAAAAAAATATATATATAGGGTGACTGGTAATTAGTGACCGATATTTAAACACATGATTGTACTCATCATAACAAACAACTTTCCCAAAGAAACTTTTTTTTTTTAAATATAACTAACGCATGTCCCTGTTCACCCCAATAGAATATTGAGTACCTACCTAACAAGAATAATACACCATCAGCTGTAATTTAATTTAGTTACCGACAAACAAAAAAAACACACTTTTACCATGCATTATTCGTTTTTCATAAATTTAACAGCTGAAAGCGCGCGCGCGGTCGGTGACCGCGCGCGCGCTTACAGCTGTGAGTCGCTTGACCCCGTTTTGTCTCATGAAATGATACATGTAGGTGCTAGCGTAGCGAGTTTGTAACAGTGCGAAGGGCAGAGCGAGTCACGTGCCCACGTCCGCCACCGCCCGCTGCAACACGGCGCGGAACCCAGCATCCGTGTACGTACCTAGGTAGTGTACAACTGTTCAGGATGTTGCTAAGTTAACAAAAAAAATGTTTTTAACAGTACTCCACTATTAATAAGCAACGCAAGGCTGCATACTACTAACAAGGCGCGGGCGTCTTACGCTATCAGCTGTTAGTGCTTGACCGGTAACCCCGTTACCGTGTAGGTAATTATGTACTACCACTACTGTCGGACCGAGACAGCACGTATTATAAATCTGTGACGTATTGTAAAATTTTAAGTTTAACTATTAGGTACTTTAGTATCGGTAGCGTATCCCCGCCACCGCCACGCGCCCCGCCACGCGCCCCGCCTTGCGCTCCTGTGACGCATACAGTAACCCCCGGAAGCGCGTCCCGTCGTATACGCATGTTGCAAATTGAATCGCTCGCGCACAATATGCCGTACAACTACACAGCGAGTGAGTACAATGATATGGTGATGTGTTACTACTCGGAAGGGGGTAACGGCGAAGCGGCAAGGCGATTGTACCAGCGATTGTACCCACTGAGAGTTGTTCCAACTCCAAGAACTTTTTTACGCGCTGCCCAACGGTTACGAGACTGGGAGATGCTAATCCCGCCCAACGTGAATGCAGGGAGACCACGTCACAATCGTGTCGAAGATGAAATTCTTCAGTTTTTTGATCTGGAGCCTGAGGCTAGCACGCGGCAAGCTGCTAGAATGTATGGCGTTTCGCAGTGGTACGTCTGGTCCGTGTTGCGGCGAGATAGCCGTCACCCTTTCCATTTTACTCCGGTTCAAGAGTTACGAGCGGGAGATAATGAAGCTCGGATACGATTTTGCGGCTGGATTTTAGAAAACCGGGAAATAGTGAGAGACATTTTATGGACTGACGAGTCGACATTTGTGAGAGAAGGTCTTTTTAATTGCCATAATTATCATCACTGGGCACACGAAAATCCGCGACTCGTCAAACCTAGTGACTTCCAGTATCGTTTTTCTTTTAATGTGTGGGCTGGTTTCATTGGAAACCACGTTGTGGGACCAATCTTCCTCCCACGATTAAACGGAGAGACCTACATCGAGCATGTGCTTAATCGCCTGCCAGAGCTCGAAGAAGAAATGCCACTGGGCGCTCTCAGACGTCCGCGTTATTTCCAGCATGACGGCGCCCCAGCGCACTTTGAGCGCCGAGTACGCGAGCGTTTAAGTGTCATTTATGGAGAACGGTGGATTGGTCGCGGTGGGCCAGTTGCATGGCCTCCACGGTCACCGGATTTAACCCCCTTGGACTTCTTTTTGTGGGGGCGTGTAAAAGACTTGGTGTACAAAGATGGGCCCGTCCATACTCCCGATGAGTTAAAAAGTAGAATTGAAAATAGTTTTGAAACAGTGAAAAGTGACACTAGGGCTCTGCAGCGCGTGCAGGCGCATATTATTAAACGTGCCACTAAGTGTGTTGAAGTGCAAGGTGGACACATGCAACAGTTAATGTGATTTATGTGAGTTTATTTAAATAATTAAAAAAAAACTTTAGTAAGTAAATAGTTGATTTAGTAATCGTTGTAAATAGCCAAGTTGATTCCAATTTTTTAACCACGCCAGTCTATTACGAAGTTTTAGTCGTACTCGTACCTAAACCTACAGATATTGCACTCCACGTACCTACTTGCGCGCGCTAAATGCCTACCGGCCGCTGTCGGACCTCGGACAATCCGTTTTGTATGGAAAGAGGCTACGCAACCTCTTGAACGTTTACGTACAATTTTCGCACGCAGCGGTCGGCGGCGACGCGGTGCGGCGTGAACGAGTAGGCAATTATAGCGGCATGGAAGATTTTAAAGGGAGTGCAGCAACTGTAGAGTAGTAATGTAACCTGTGCCTATACCAACGTAACTACCTAGCTACTTAAGTTATTATTTTTTATGCCAGATACTGTTGTGTTAAAATTCAAATATCGTAGTCAGACTGCTAGTCCAAAGCCTAGAAAAGTGTGATGGGAAACTTGGAATAATTTGAACAATGCGCGGTGTCGTGTCGCGGAGTAGTGGCGTCCAAGCCACCTATAAACATCGCGTACATAATAGAATAAACACTAGTCCTGAAAGTAGTTTGTTTAGAAATAAATAATGCATTTGTGGTAGCGCGCGCACGTAAAGTACCTACTACAATACCTACTAGTTAATTATTAATTAATTATTCGCTTCTCACCGTCCGTCCCGCAAACGGATAAACGTTCATTCACATCTACCAGCACGTAGTGTGTCCAGCACGCGCAAACGTAACGTGACAGCCACAGCAAATACACTCGTAGTGATCATGATGCCTACCGGCACACGGCCGACAGGCACTCACAGACGTGTGGATTATTAGTATTATTACTGTGTCTACGATCAGTTGATCAATCAAATCATAAGAAAACGAATTCGGGTGTAATTCGGTTATTTTTTCATTATTCATATTGCTAGTGCGTTTCGGATTCATGTGAAAGCAAAATGCATACTGTCGCCGGCGCGGCGGCTGTATTAAAGGAGTACCTCTTTGAGGCACGCCGCCATCCGCTCCGCACCACCGTCGTCATCGGCAGACTGAACGCCATTACCTACACTTTTTTGTGAGAGTTCTGACGAATCGTTTGTTCATTACTTTAGTAAAGGCTCCTACAAACCGGCGCGACAGGCGACGCGAATCGCGCGTGACACAAAGGGGCACCACTCTTCGCGTGACGAGTGGCGACTTTGTGTCGCGCCTGTCTGCGGTAGCCTTAATGCGGGTGCTGACGAGAAGGATAGACTATAGAACTCGCATTTATTGCAGTCAAAAATAACATACCTACACTGCGTACGTAAACGGCCACGCGACCGCCGCACCGCGGATTTGCAGCGGCGTTGCTTTGCGTTGTGTCGGTCGGCGGCACAGGCCTCCGCGGCTGACCAAGCGCGTTAGCGTGGGCGCTCCGCCCTACTGACTGTTACAGGACACGATAAATCGCGGGCGAGTGAGAAGTCACTGTTGTTTTAATAAATAAGTGCGTTCCCGTAGACAGTTTTTGTAATTTCGTTAATTGATTATTATTGGCGGACGTGGGCACGTGACTCGCTCTGCCCTTCGCACTGTTACAAACTCGCTACGCTAGCACCTACATGTATCATTTCATGAGACAAAACGGGGTCAAGCGACTCACAGCTGTAAGCGCGCGCGCGGTCACCGACCGCGCGCGCGCTTTCAGCTGTTAAATTTATGAAAAACGAATAATGCATGGTAAAAGTGTGGTTTTTTTGTTTGTCGGTAACTAAATTAAATTACAGCTGATGGTGTATTATTCTTGTTAGGTAGGTACTCAATATTCTATTGGGGTGAATAGGGACATGCGTTAGTTAATTTAAAAAAAAAAAAGTTTCTTTGGAAAAGTTGTTTGTTATGATGAGTACAATCATGTGTTTAAATATCGGTCACTAATTACCAGTCACCCTATATATATATATATCAATCGTTCACTGATGGGATCATCCAACGGTGGTAGGCCTGGTGGTTGGTCTGGATATGAGAAACCATTAACTTTTCCTAGGGGCGGCATCGAATTTTTGTTCAGTGTACGTTTGCAAGTGTTGCAAACCATTTCATATTCTTCTCTGCACAGTCGTCGATTTTCTTTGATGAACCACTCCGAGATCACCTCCAGCTGTGCCGCAGTGATGGGTTTGAGGTCGTTCTTGAACCACAGTCTGTCGCAAACGGAACAACCGTAGCGAAAATCGTTGTCCAGAAAAGTTGATTTGAATCTCACTGCGTTAACTTGTCATTAAAACATAAATATTTTATAAACTCTGGTTAAAAACATTACTTTTTAGTTTTCAAATATTATTTACAGTCTTGCAAATTTATTTTGAAAAAATTGTTTAAATATAATCACGAACAATTAGTTATAGAAATAAACTCAAATCAAATCAATGTCAATACTCGTAGATTGTTAATTTGAAATGACGAAATTGTTTTTTTATTTTTTATATTGCTGCTTTTAAAAAGCCCGCCGTAAGCTGTTTGATATTATAGAAGAGTTTCTCCCGCAGTGGTTGGCCGGTTCATCTTGTCATTTTAGACATATTGTTATGACATGTGTAAGGTTAAACATTAATTTTTAATCTTCGCATGATAATTTTTTTCATTGAATACCTACTAAATAAAAGCAGTTGACTTTTTATACGATCGTTTATATTTTTAACCGACTTCACAAAAAGGAGGAGGTTCTCAATTCGTCTGTATGTTTTTTTTTTTTTTTTTTTTTTTTTTTTTTTTTTTTTTTTTTTTTTATGTGTGTTAGCTCATAACTTTTTTCTGGGTGAACCGATTTGGATGATTCTTTTTTTATTTGATAGGTGTTGCTTCACATGTGGTCCCATTTAAATTTGATCAAGGTCTGACCAGTAGTTTTTGAGTTATCCTTAATACTGCATATTTTTTCCACTTAGTTTATATGGATGATGTGCTAATAATTTCCTATCACTGTTATTTACACACCAAGTAGTGGTATACGAATTTGTGTGGGGTAGGTACCGCAACTAAAAAGTGAAAAATAAAAACTTTTTTACAAAAAAACAACCGACTTCCAAAAAAAACACTAAAAGACGTGAAAAATAACTTTAATTTCGGAAGTCGGTGGCCAAACACGAAAATACAAAACCAAAGGCACCGACTTCCGAAATTAAAGTTATTTTTCACGTCTTTTAGTGTTTTTTTTGGAAGTCGGTTGTTTTTTTGTAAAAAAGTTTTTTATAACCTTACCTTGCCGACTGAGTATGTATTTTAAATAATGATATTTCTGTTTTCGATATTAATGAATTCAAACATACACAATACAGTCGATAACTTCATGGCATTTTTCACGTAAATAAAAGTGCGAGAGCGTCTCGCACCGTTCGCGTCCGTACGTAACTACGGCGCACTCGAGACTGTTGCGTACTGGTGTACACTGAGATTTCAAAGCACGTCGTTTCGGCCGTTTTGTATGAAGACGTAATACCACATGAATAAATAATCGAGCAGAATGAAAGCTTCGTAACAGAGTTCAAAATTCTTACCTACTGTCATAGGGTTGTCACCCGGATATTATCACTACATAATAATCTCTACATAAGTAGTATAAAACAAAGTCGCTTTTCGTGTCTGTACGCTTAGATCTTTTAAACTCCGCAACGGATTTTAATGCGGTTTTCATCAATAGACAGAGTTATCCAAGAGGAAAAATTATTGTATAATACATAATTTATAGCAGAGAAAAGCCGAAAATTTCAAGGATTTGTAATGATTTATTTATTAAGCTATTGCATAGCTTCTATCGCGGGCCTTGAGCGCGGGGACTAAATCCAGAAATTCCGTAACGAAAAAAAACCTCACGCTCCCCACTCCGACGGGCACAGAGGTGTGGCTTGAAGGCCGTGCATTGTCTAACGTCGTTTCTTTTCGGCAGTCTTCGACACGGTGTTTGTGTGCGTGCAACTAGACGTATTGTACGACTCTACGAAGCTCGCACGAATCCAGACGAGCTGCTCCGAAATCGGACGAATACATAAGCAGCTGTTTATGAGAAAGTATATAGGTGTATAGGTAAAAAAAACAAAAAAAAATGTTTTCTTATCGGTCACCACGCTCAAAAAGTGTAACTTGAATTAATATCAAAGAAAAAGAAATACTGCATAAATAAAATAAATAAATAATTATAATTGCATAAGTTGATACAAAATGCTATGCAATAGCTTTACCGCGGCAGTCCCCGAGTGCCACACGTCTTTTTTATGATATTTTGTGCGCTTACATTGCAAACGCTGGCTAAACCTTACGAGATAGATCAAAATAATGTACTACGGGATTGTATATCTTAAAAAGACCTACAAAAAAGTCCATGATGGTATATGTCTATCTCCTAAGAATAACCCACAGTAACCATTTTAAATCTTTTACAAATTACAAAAAAAATGATAGGTTATATAAGAACCTATTTTAACCGATACAGTATTAATCTGTGATGCCAACTTAGTGCTTTCGGTACTAGATCTGGTGCATTATTTGGTAACTCAGTGCTTAAAAATAGATTTTAGTGCCTACCGTGCTATCTAGTGCATTTTCAAGGATCATTCATTTTTATTGGAGAGACATCCACATAAAACTGGCCCAATATCAAACCACGTCATGGCCATAGAAACAAAAAAAAAACAAGCATTATGTTTTGTATATAACTTCATGGTACGCTGGTATTATGCCAACTATTTGAAAATCGCCGAATGTGTATGGATTATTTGGCAATAATGACCATTCACATTCGGTCTTATTATAACATTATTAAAAATTAGGTTTTGATACATTTTTATACATGCAGTTTCTTTTTTTCAATGATTTTCAAATATTTAGTGTTTTTTTTTTAAATAATCATAATCTAGTGCTTTTTCGCGGTTGATTTAGCGCATTTTCTGGAAAGCAGTTGGCAACACTGGTATTAATCCTTACCCTATTAAATATGTTAGATACGTTATGCATTTAATGTAGATCAAAATTGCTTTAGAACATATCATTAAAATGAATATCTTAGAAGATATCACAGATTTAAAAGAGTAACATCTAAAAATGGGGGTCGATACAGACCATTTTGAGTATCATTGGGTAGTCATATTTAAGGTTCAGACAGCGCAGCAGCAGCAGGTAAAAACAACAGCTGCTGTAAACATACACTGAGACCACCATTAATATCTACATAGCACCCGGGCGAAGCCGGGGCGGGTCGCTAGTATTATTATAAAACAAAGTCCCCCGCCGCGCTGTCTGTGTGTCTGCACGCAATAAACTCAAAAACTACCAAACGGATTCCCATACGGTTTCCACCAATGGACGGAGTGATTCAGGACGAAGGTTTAGGTGTATAATTCATTAAGATTTTGTGTTAATTGGCTGAAATATGACGATGATTGCTGAAGATGTCGGAAAAAATCATACCGACTTTACGTGCGCCGCGTAAACCAATAGATTTTTAAGAAAACAATTTATAAATGGGATATTTCCCGGCATCCACGCGTGCGAAGCAGCGGGAATAAGCTAGTACCTTATATATATTACCTTATGTACCGCTGTTGTTGATAAGAACAAATCTTCATTCTTGGAGATATCTATTTGTAGCAGTGGACTGTCATAAGTTAAAGATTGTGATGATAATGGTTGAGGTTCACTTGAACTTTTACCGACATAAGATGGAATGTTCAATGACGGAAACGCATCGGCACTTAAATATTTTTTTGTTCTGTACTTTGAAAATACGATAAACTTTTTTCGAAATGCTGTTCACAAATCCTAAAATCTCCAAGTCTCTCATTAGATCTTCTCGACCTACAGCTGTAAGCCAGTTGTGTCGCCTGGAATAAAACACAATATTTTGAACTTAACCATCAATATTTTAAGTTTTAAAATCGTTTGGAGAAATTTGACAGTTTCGTGACCTGCTGGTGACTTGACCTAATCATACTGCGAAATTATTATACATACAAGGTTATTTATACATGTTGAACAGAACTCTCTTTTTGAAGTTGGTTAATAAAACACAAAAAAGTAATTATTTGGTTTGCAATTATATTTAGAAAACCAGTAAAATCCGCAGTTAAATCCGTTCGAAAATAATGATAAATGATTTTATTTCTGTAAGCAGGTTTGTACAAACACTTTTACACGTCAATCATATTCTAAAAACAAGATGAGGTCGGAGTTTCCTATCTGACTACTCTGAGAAGAAAACAAAACTCAGAGGTCACGTCGGCGCTGCAAATGTAACTTAAATTATTTTCCACTGACACGTCGGCGCTGCATTTGTAACTTTAGTCGATTTGTTGCGTTCAAATCGATTTTGTACCGCGGGCACACTGTATTTGTTCCATAAATTTACACCAGGTGGCTCCGTATGAAATTCCGCGTACATACGTATGCTATACTCTGTGTCAACCATAAACAATTTTTGCAAAAAGAAATTTTAATGTCAGCGCTCCGTCACTTTGTTCAATTTTTTTTACGAACGACGGGCGCTCCCTAGATATTATGTTTTGATGACTTAATTAACAACCCAATGTATTAGTGTTATATACCATAAAAATCCTCATTACTCAAGGTTTACGAATATTTATATGTGTCATAGGTTTTGAATCAGTTTTATTGTGTTAAACTCGTCATGAAAAAATTAGGCCCTAGCGACAAGCTACGCGCCGGCATTTTCTTATTAAATTACTTACGTATTTTTTACTAAATAATCTATTAAGTAATGCTTGTAATATGGACATAAGTTCATCATTAGTATTTAAACACGCTCAGAACGTTATAATACTATGAAATTAGTTCAAGATCACCAGTAATCTAATTTCGTTCCGCAAGACATTTTGTATAGGCTTCTTTTGTTACCCCGACGTTAACGACATTGACGAATAAGGGTTCGGACAAATGTTAAACGCGCACACGCTTCGTTTTATTTCCAATTCATTTGGTATGCAGGTACTGAATTGTTGTAAAATATATATAATTATTACCTATCATTTCAAATATATTTCACACTAATCATCTAGAATAAATTAAATCCTATTCGTAAATCAAAGGTAGGAGGACCCTTATGTCAGCCCTCTGGAGCTCGCAGGAGGTATCAAATTGTTTAGGGAATGGGGTGTTTGTTTTGGTGTATTGTGCTACACTGAGCAAACCAAGTAAGGACATATGGGTATCAAAAAAAAGCTTAGATAGTCTGGTTTAATAATAAATAGGTTTTATTGGCACAAACTACAAATTAATGTACAAAAATTCAGTAAGAACAAATATTTTACAGAAATTCAACACATATTCTTAGTTTAACATTTTTTTACAGTTCTTTGGATTATGAAGTCGTAGTAAAGTTTTAACGCATATTGATTCTGTGTGGTTTCAGCTACACACGCGATTTTTTATTTAGGTATAGGTTCAGTAATTTTCTAGTTATTACGCTTTATGTTGGAAATGACGCGCGGAATTAGGTCAAAACTAGCAGGTGGACGTTTCTCAGGCCGACATGTGTCAAACTTGGACGTGACAGCGGGTAGTGTGATATTACGTCAATATTAGGTTGGGGAAAAAGTCTTTTCGCATTATAGTATGTATAACTTGTAATAAAATCTCTTTGGCTATTCTATTTGTATCTGGCTGGTTTTGGTATCATTAAAAGTTTAAATTTTAAAGAACATAATTCCAAATTCAAATTAGGAAAATGTGTGATTTTCATTTGTTTTTCGTACTGTCAAGATGAGTGAATCTAATGAAGAATATCGATACATTTTAAAATTTTACTACAAAAAAGGTAAAAATGCAAAGCAAGCCGCGAAAAAAAATTGCGATGTTTATGGACCTAGCGCAGTGTCTGTGAGAGTAGCACAAATTTGGTTTAAGCTTTTTCAATCCGGAAATTTTGATGTCAAAGATGCACGTCGCTCTGGTCGCCCTATTACGGATAAAATGGATGCCATTTTGCATTTTGCAAGCTCAATATTTGGGTACCTCACGAGCTCACTGAAAGAAACCTAATGAACCGTGTACTCATTTGTGATTCTTTATTACGACGTAATAAAACCGAACCATTTTTGAAGAAGCTGATAACTGTTGATGAAAAGTGGATCACGTACGACAAGAACGTGCGAAAAAGGTCGTGGTCAAAGGCCGGTCAGGCTTCACAGACTGTGGCGAAACCCGGGTTAACTCGCAACAAGGTGATGCTGTGTGTGTGGTGGGATTGGAAGGGCATTATTCATTATGAGCTGTTACCACCAGGCAGGACCATCGATTCTGAACTCTACTGCGAACAACTGATGAGATTAAAGCAAGAAGATGAGAGAAAGCGGCCGGAATTAATCAACAGAAGGGGTGTGGTTTTTCATCATGATAACGCTAAACCTCACACATCTTTAGCCACTCAGCAAAAATTAAGAGAGTTTGGTTGGGAGGTGTTAATGCATCCGCCGTATAGTCCTGACCTTGCACCTTCAGATTTCCACCTATTTCGGTCTCTTCAGAATTCTTTAGGCAGTGTCAGGTTAACATCACGAGAGGACTGCCAAAACCACTTGTCGCGGTATTTTGATCAGAAGTCCCAAAATTTCTATAGCAATGGGATCATGTCCCTACAAGATGGCAAAAAGTTATCGAACAAAATGGTACCTACATACTTTAGTTAAATGTAAATAAATTACATTAAAAAATGTTTTAAATTTTCTTAAAAAATGCCAAGTAACTTTTTCCCCAATAGTCTAGTCGACAAGTTAAAAATGGTGTTAATTCGACATACTACTGCTAAAATTATGTGGTTTAGCTCATTCGATTCGGAATAATGTCTAGACCATTGTGCTAAAAAATTGAATTAGCACATAAAAAATTCCAAAAGTTATTAACAATTAAACACCTTCAAAAAATAGCGTTTCGTTTATTGCTTATTGTCCGTAAACTATAAATATTTTCGAAATTTGAAAAAAAGATCCTTAAAGAGGAGGAAATTTAGTAAAAAAAAGTTCCAACTCCCGGAACTGTAGCTCCATTATTTATAATTTTAATTTAACGCTGAAAATAGCCCGCCGCGCACCATTGTTAGGTTGCGCGCACGGCCTCGAAAGCGAGTACGTCACTTAAAAAATTTTTTTTCAAGTACTTAAAGTTAATTGAAAAATCTAAAAAAATTATTGCATAATCTAAACACTTTAAAAAAATTATTCCCGTTGGATTTTTTTATAAAAACATATTTTTCAATATTCTAGACGATTGTTAATTAAGAAAATTTTGTCCAATTTCCATCATCCTTCTAAACTAAAAAAAATGTTTAAATAATTACCTTAAAATTATTTCGCTTCGTGGACCTCTTCTTATAAATATATTAAACAAGATTGCGTCGTCTAAGTTATGAAATTGTTAATATTTTGTTAAGTTAACAAAAAAAAGAAAAAGCACAATTATGTTGTAAAGATTTTTTTTTTCTTTATTTATTATTATATTTTCGTTTTTATGTCAATAAAAGACATCTTTTAATTGAAAAAAATATTTTTTTTATCCATTTGTTTATAAACATTTTGTTAACAAATGGACTATTTATATATTTTTGAAAAAAATTTTTTTACAATTTTTTAGAGAACTGTCAATTATGATTTTTAGAAAAAAAAAAATCTTAATAATTATTTTTAATTTTTTATAATCGTTTTTTTTTTATTTGTTGTTTAAATTATTAGTTAAGAAAATTTTTTTTTTCTAAAAATCATAATCGACCTTTCTCTACAAAATTACAGAAAAAATTTTTTTTTTCCTTAACAATAGCATTGTTTATTAACTTTACAATTTGTTATAAACAAATTCTCAACTTTGTTTTATTTTTTTCCTGTAAGTAATAATAATTACAAAAACGACCTCGTGCATTAAAATACCGAAAAAAAAATTATATTATTTTTTATGTAATTTTGAAAATACACGTGCTACAAAACTTGCAGCAGCTGATCCATTTGTTGACTTTAAAGTTAATATAACTTTTGAACTATGAAAAATACGACCATTAACATTCAGGTCATTTTTGTAGGCAATAAAATTATCTTTCAGATAATGTTAGTCGTATATTTTTTATTTATTATTTACTTGTTGTTTTGCGCATTTGTTTATAAAAATTGAAGATTTTTTCAGGTTTTTCGAACTTCTGCGGCTTCTAACTCTGTAAATAATGCGAATTCGGTTATTGAACTTCAAGGCAATACGTGCGAAAAAGGTCGTGGTCAAAGGCCGGTCAGGCTTCACAGACTGTGGCGAAACCCGGGTTAACTCGCAACAAGGTGATGCTGTGTGTGTGGTGGGATTGGAAGGGCATTATTCATTATGAGCTGTTACCACCAGGCAGGACCATCGATTCTGAACTCTACTGCGAACAACTGATGAGATTAAAGCAAGAAGATGAGAGAAAGCGGCCGGAATTAATCAACAGAAGGGGTGTGGTTTTTCATCATGATAACGCTAAACCTCACACATCTTTAGCCACTCAGCAAAAATTAAGAGAGTTTGGTTGGGAGGTGTTAATGCATCCGCCGTATAGTCCTGACCTTGCACCTTCAGATTTCCACCTATTTCGGTCTCTTCAGAATTCTTTAGGCAGTGTCAGGTTAACATCACGAGAGGACTGCCAAAACCACTTGTCGCGGTATTTTGATCAGAAGTCCCAAAATTTCTATAGCAATGGGATCATGTCCCTACAAGATGGCAAAAAGTTATCGAACAAAATGGTACCTACATACTTTAGTTAAATGTAAATAAATTACATTAAAAAATGTTTTAAATTTTCTTAAAAAATGCCAAGTAACTTTTTCCCCAATAGTCTAGTCGACAAGTTAAAAATGGTGTTAATTCGACATACTACTGCTAAAATTATGTGGTTTAGCTCATTCGATTCGGAATAATGTCTAGACCATTGTGCTAAAAAATTGAATTAGCACATAAAAAATTCCAAAAGTTATTAACAATTAAACACCTTCAAAAAATAGCGTTTCGTTTATTGCTTATTGTCCGTAAACTATAAATATTTTCGAAATTTGAAAAAAAGATCCTTAAAGAGGAGGAAATTTAGTAAAAAAAAGTTCCAACTCCCGGAACTGTAGCTCCATTATTTATAATTTTAATTTAACGCTGAAAATAGCCCGCCGCGCGCCATTGTTAGGTTGCGCGCACGGCCTCGAAAGCGAGTACGTCACTTAAAAAATTTTTTTTCAAGTACTTAAAGTTAATTGAAAAATCTAAAAAAATTATTGCATAATCTAAACACTTTAAAAAAATTATTCCCGTTGGATTTTTTTATAAAAACATATTTTTCAATATTCTAGACGATTGTTAATTAAGAAAATTTTGTCCAATTTCCATCATCCTTCTAAACTAAAAAAAATGTTTAAATAATTACCTTAAAATTATTTCGCTTCGTGGACCTCTTCTTATAAATATATTAAACAAGATTGCGTCGTCTAAGTTATGAAATTGTTAATATTTTGTTAATAATAATTTTTTTAAGTTAACAAAAAAAAGAAAAAGCACAATTATGTTGTAAAGATTTTTTTTTTCTTTATTTATTATTATATTTTCGTTTTTATGTCAATAAAAGACATCTTTTAATTGAAAAAAATATTTTTTTTATCCATTTGTTTATAAACATTTTGTTAACAAATGGACTATTTATATATTTTTGAAAAAATTTTTTTTACAATTTTTTAGAGAACTGTCAATTATGATTTTTAGAAAAAAAAAAATCTTAATAATTATTTTTAATTTTTTATAATCGTTTTTTTTTTATTTGTTGTTTAAATTATTAGTTAAGAAAATTTTTTTTTTCTAAAAATCATAATCGACCTTTCTCTACAAAATTACAGAAAAAATTTTTTTTTTCCTTAACAATAGCATTGTTTATTAACTTTACAATTTGTTATAAACAAATTCTCAACTTTGTTTTATTTTTTTCCTGTAAGTAATAATAATTACAAAAACGACCTCGTGCATTAAAATACCGAAAAAAAAATTATATTATTTTTTATGTAATTTTGAAAATACACGTGCTACAAAACTTGCAGCAGCTGATCCATTTGTTGACTTTAAAGTTAATATAACTTTTGAACTATGAAAAATACGACCATTAACATTTAGGTCAGTAGCATAATTTATAGCTGAACAAAATTGCCTTGAAGTTCAATAACCGAATTCGCATTATTTACAGAGTTAGAAGCCGCAGAAGTTCGAAAAACCTGAAAAAATCTTCAATTTTTATAAACAAATGCGCAAAACAACAAGTAAATAATAAATAAAAAATATACGACTAACATTATCTGAAAGATAATTTTATTGCCTACAAAAATGACCTGAATGTTAATGGTCGTATTTTTCATAGTTCAAAAGTTATATTAACTTTAAAGTCAACAAATGGATCAGCTGCTGCAAGTTTTGTAGCACGTGTATTTTCAAAATTACATAAAAAATAATATAATTTTTTTTTCGGTATTTTAATGCACGAGGTCGTTTTTGTAATTATTATTACTTACAGGAAAAAAATAAAACAAAGTTGAGAATTTGTTTATAACAAATTGTAAAGTTAATAAACAATGCTATTGTTAACGAAAAAATAATATTTTTCTGTAATTTTGTAGAGAAAGGTCAATTATGATTTTTAGAAAAAAATATTTTCTTAACTAATAATTTAAACAACAAATAAAAAAAAAACGATTATAAACAATTAAAAATAATTATTAAGAATTTTTTTTTCTTTCTAAAAATCATAATTGACAGTTCTCTAAAAAATTGTAAAAAAAAATTTTTCAAAAATATATAAATAGTCCATTTGTTAACAAAATGTTTATAAACAAATGGATAAAAAAAAAAATTTTTTCAATTAAAAGATGTCTTTTATTGACATAAAAACGAAAATATAATAATAAATAAAGAAAAAAAAATTCTTTACAACATAATTGTGCTTTTTCTTTTTTTTGTTAACTTAAAAAAATTATTATTAACAAAATATTAACAATTTCATAACTTAGACGACGCAATCTTGTTTAATATATTTATAAGAAGAGGTCCACGAAGCGAAATAATTTTAAGGTAATTATTTAAAAAAAAAAAAACTTCATTAACAATCGTCTAGAATATTGAAAAATATGTTTTTATAAAAAATTCCAACGGGAATAATTTTTTTAAAGTGTTTAGATTATGCAATAAGTTTTTTAGATTTTTCAATTAACTTTAAGTACTTGAAAAAAATTTTTTTAAGTGACGTACTCGCTTTCGAGGCCGTGCGCGCAACCTAACAATGGCGCGCGGCGGGCTATTTTCAGCGTTAAATTAAAATTATAAATAATGGAGCTACAGTTCCGGGAGTTGGAACTTTTTTTTACTAAATTTCCTCCTCTTTAAGGATCTTTTTTTCAAATTTCGAAAATATTTATAGTTTACGGACAATAAGCAATAAACGAAACGCTATTTTTTGAAGGTGTTTAATTGTTAATAACTTTTGGTATTTTTTATGTGCTAATTCAATTTTTTAGCACAATGGTCTAGACATTATTCCGAATCGAATGAGCTAAACCACATAATTTTAGCAGTAGTATGTCGAATTAACACCATTTTTAACTTGTCGACTAGACTACAACCTATTATTTTAAAGTTAACTAACTTTTAACTACTAACGTTACTATTTTTAACCTACTTCACAAAAAGGAGGAGGTTCTCAATTCGCCTGTATGTTTTTTTTTTTCTTATGTGTATTAGCTCAGAACTTTTTCTGGGTGAACCGATTTGGATGATTCCTTTTTTATTTGATAGCTGGTGCTTCACATGTGGTCCCATTTAAATTTGATCAAGGTCTCCATCCAGTAGTCCAGATCCAGTAGTTTTTGAGTTATCCTTAATACTACATATTTTTTCCACTTAGATTATATTGTTGTGTTAATCATTTTCTGTCACTGTTTACACACCAAGTAGTGGTATACGAATTTGTGTGGGGTAGGTACCGCAACTAAAAAGTGAAAAATAAAAACTTTTTTACAAAAAAACAACCGACTTCCAAAAAAACACTAAAAGACGTGAAAAATAACTTTAATTTCAGAAGTCGGTGGCAAAAACGAAAATACAAAACCAAAGACACCGACTTCCGAAATTAAAGTTATTTGTCACGTCTTTTAGTGTTTTTTTTTGGAAGTCGGTTGTTTTTTTGTAAAAAAGCTTTTAGTTCTACTTATGATTGATTTGGCACACAGAACTTTTGTCTATGTGTGTGTGCCTCTTATACGATGAGGTATTGGCGGTAACGACTCTTCGGTGATTTAGTGTGTTAATATAGGACCTATTTTCGAGATTTTTTATAGGGAGGTCCGAAAAATGGACGCGAATAGGGTGATGGACGCGAACTGGCGAAATTACCTACTTAGCTATAGATATTTTCCTTGTAATTCTTCTTGGGGAATAATTCCGAATATTACTCAATACTTCCGAATGTTTCGCGAATAATACGTCGGGAATACTTCGGAATGTTTCTCTCCGGCAACGCTAGGCCTGACCCATATATTGCAATTAAATGAAAGAAAATTTAAGTAAATCTCATATTAAAAGTACACTTTGTAAACAAGCATATTACAACTCATTCTTAAAAACAATACAGGGTGAAATTTTAACTAGTACGCAAACTGTGGCCGTGAATTCAGCGTAATTATGATTCTTGATCCCCTAGCGTAGAAATTTTTCTTTCTGTATAAAACTGTCCGCTTACTGAGTTGGCACAAACCGGTTTCAACCCGACCCGAGCCGCCGAGCACGTCACTCGCGCCTTGTCAGTGACAGCTCACGCACACATAGCTGTGCGTGTAGTAGTGTACCCGCGCACGGCGGCGGCGCGCGGCGGTACTATGCTATGAAGCTTCATTCATTCTGCTCGGTATTTTTATTCACGTGAATACTGCTTACTTTTTAATTGGGTGCTAATTAAGGCAGCTTCTTTAAAATGTCATTCTCGTCTTCAAATATATTTAGTTGTCTAAATAATTAATAGGTTAGCGACAAACTTTTAGCGTCTAATAAATGGTTTTCAAGCGAATATATATTGTAAAACGAGCTACTGTTAATATGACGCAGCATGGTGATAATTCTTAAGCAACGTTATGGACCAAGTAATAAATAGGGGCATTATTCATAATGCCCGCGCATTATGAATAATGACAAGCGTAGTCGACGGAGCCCCACTTAGCGGGGCTCCTACTTCTGGGTGGTTTAAAAAACATAACCACGAAGGAGATGGCGGGGTCTTTTAGACCCCGCCATTCCCTTCTAACCTAACCTGTCCGAGTCATGGTGCTAAGTCCCGAGCTCGCTTAGTAGCTCACTTACAACATTAGTCACTTGAGTTATCAATTCAGAAGTAAATATATTTATCGGTAGCTCTGAGTCATATTAATTTACGTTCGTAAATTGACGCTGGGTTTTTGATATTCTGTTGGAATAGTAAAGATGATGAATTAATATAATTAAAGCTGTTCTATTAACTCGTTGCCTACATATAAAAACAGACGTTAGGTTGTAGGTGCTAAAGAAAACTTTTGTTGCTGCACTCATAATTTCCCTTTTTAATTTACTAGCTTTTGCCCGCGGATTTCGGATATTATCCCACGGGAACGTAAGTTACCGGGATAAAAAGTATCCTACTTGTTAATCCAGGTTATAAACTATCTGTGTTCCAAATTTTATCCAAATCCGTTCAGTAGTTTTTGCGTGAAAGAGTAACAAATATCCATCCATCCATCCTCACAAACTTTAACATTTACTGCTTGAATGAATGAAGTGTAGGGGCTTGTCGAAGGCAACGACCTCCGCACACGTTCAAGGTCGCGTGATCGATAATAATGTCGACTGGATTCTATTTGTACACAACAAGCCGGGCGCCCCGCCGACACAGCCGGCTTTGTTGGTTCATTTATTTGTCAGAACATAATATTGTTACAGAGTTGATAAACGGTTTATAATATTCTGCCGTTTCTGGCGTAAAAATATTTTTTTAGGGTTTTGATTAATTAATTTATTATATCAGGTATTGAATTAAATTCATTAGGATCGATAACATTCAAATAGCCGGAGAAGGCAACACACAAGGAAGACTGGAGAGCTGCAGGGGTAGCTTTGCCCAGCTGTGGGACAATACATACAGGTAGAAAATAAACTTTCAAGTTGTAATTTGCACAAATATTAGGTACCTATAATAGTCTGCCTTTTCCGTTGGGGTAGGCTTCCAGTCTAACCAGATGCAGATGCAGCCATAGAATTATAGTCTAAGGATGCAGCTGGATATCAATATTTTACATGGAGCGCCTGGCTATCTGACCTTCACTAACCAGTTACTTGCGCCATCCCTTGGCAAGACTGTGGGGTAATTGGTACACTACTTACACTGTCAATTTCATTGTTATTTACGTTGTCGAGCAGACAATTTTTTTGAACATAATGTGAAGCTATGGGTTAGCAATTTCCTTCAAAATCCATCAGCATGTCACTGAAAGTGTGTTACCTACGCATTTGGGGTGCGGGTCGGAGAGACAGACGCAACATGTAACATACTGGTATTCAGCCTACAAATAATAAAAGTCAGGAAGCGTAATTATTGTGAACAAAATCAACAAAAAATACTGCTCCAAACATCACTACATTGACAAAATTATCTCAAGTATTCGCACGAAACAACACATGTGCAAACAAGCCAATGAGCTACGCTCGCGTAACGCGTTGTATTCCGGCAAGCGCGGTGATTGGTTCTCGGCAGGACAGACAGGACATATAATGGTAATTGGTTCGCGCGCCTGCTGCAGTGCGAGCTGCGTGGAAGATGATATGCATTAAGAGGTTGCACACGGGTCCACTAGCGCCACTCCTTTAAAAAAGTATTATCTCGTGACAGAAGGAATTTTGAAAAGCAGCTCAATAAGCGACCTCGATAAGTGTGTCAAGATTTTTCTAATACCTTTTATAAACTTTCATATTGAGACACGAAGCAACAAAATACGATCTAAATGAATGTGGCCGCTCTTGTTTAGATCGAATTTTGTTGCTTCACTATATGCTACACTATATGTATAGTATATGAGTTTCAACTCAATGACCCCCCGACCCTTGCTCGACGACGCGCCAGCCCGCGCCGTAGCTGAGCCTGTAGCTTTAAATTTCCCTTATAATAATAATAATATAATTTCGATCCAGCCTGTCCCACCTTGCTGCCCTCCCCTCAGTGACGCCCTAAGCCGAGGTTCGTACCCCACAGGGGGTGCCCTTAGCGTGCGGTCACCTAGTATTTAAGAATTTCGCCCCTGGCTGGAGGCTTTAAGTTAGTAGCTTAAGGCACCCACAGGCTTGCCCGGTTAAGTAGCCAAGACCTTAGTGGTCAAAACTAGGAGCTGCCAATTAGGAAAAAAAAAGAAGAAAATATCAACTCAATGACTTAGGTTCCGTACAATACCTGTACCTACATATTTACATGTTTCATGTTTGTTAGAGGATGATCCACATATATTACTAGATAGTTCTGCATATGATGTGACCATCTGTAAAAAAATATAAAATAAAAGTGTAATTAATAATTAAGTGAACACAGAATAACTTTTTTGATTAAAAATGGAAATTATAAAATTTAAGCAAAAACTTACTGTGCAAATAGGCAACGCAGTTTTTAATAAGCGTTTTTGCTTTCCTTTAGGACAAAGGTATACGTGATCACTTCTAAAGTGAATGCTGCATATTTTACTGCATTTGCTAGGCACCCAATAAGATTCGTTTGTTTCCAAACGAACCGCAGTTACCCATTTTTTCCGCTGTACTTCATTTTTCGGGAATCTGTGACATTAAATGTATCTGTGACATTAAATGTATCTGTGACATTAAATGTATCTGTGACATTAAATGTATCTGTGACATTAAATGTATCTGTGACATTAAATGTATCTGTGACATTAAATGTAATTTTGTACTAATGCATATTAACGTTTTTCCTTTTAACTAAAATCAAAAAACTCTAAATGCAAGTGAAATTTCAAAACATGTAAATAAGCTTCCATGTAGCGTTCGTATTGCATAACACTTTCCAGAGTCGTAAGTACCTAACTATAGGATTTCAAAATGTTCATTTACTCACGCATGAAAAGTGATCCCAGAACACTTCATATCCGTATGGCTTCTACACCACTTCACAGCACATGACGGCATATTTGCAGTATGTAAACAACGCCAAACACAATAATATTCACGATCGTAAATACCCCGCGACGCGAGCGTATCGACTCAATTATACCGGCGAACTGGCAGCGCAGCGCAGCGCTGCGCCATACAGTTTTCGCCCACGCCCACCGCGGTACAGTTTGCGTGGTGCGGTTTTTGAGCTTCATTTCTTATTCGTAGTATTCAGCTGTGTAAAATCCTGTTGATTCCATATTTAAGTTGAATATATCACTTCACTGGCTCACTACCACACCAAGCTCTATCGTGCAGGACATGCTTCACTTGTTTTTGTTTCTCGCCATAACTTGTGACTGACGTTAGTGACAGCAGCGACTCCTCGTGTGTGAATGAGACAGTGTTTACAAAACTATTAAATAGATACACTACTAGCTGCATCCGGTTAGACTGGGACCCAACTCCAACATAGTTGGGGACAGAAAAGGCTAGGAAGATTGATTGGAGAGCTGCAAGAGAATCTGTAAGGCTCCCACACAGGCGCGACTCGACAGCGCGACGCGAGTCTTGTAGAACAATTCCCATGAAGTTTTCATAGAAGCTGTTTTACTAGTCGCGTCGCGCCTGTTTGCCTTTATGGTTTGAGCATGACTGTTACTCACTGTATTATCTGTCTGAGTTCCTTTGTCTTTTTTCCGAGAACGTTCTCGAACTGTATCGTGCATCGTTTGTAAATCCGGCAAATTTAATGGTGGGACGGAATTCTTTTTTAAAATCTTGCGACATGTTGTAGGTAGTATGTTCTGGACATTAAAATGTTCTTCACAAATCCGATAGCTTGTGATGTTAGATTTGGTTGCTAAATCTTCTCGATACATCAGCCGAAGCCATTCGGATAGTCTGAAAATTTCTTAGAAATTAAACAAACGGGTGCGACACGCGACACACGCCTTTGTATCGTGCTGTCGCTTCACGCCTGTTTGTGGGAGCCTTTAATGTTAAATCCTTACCGAAATGCTTATCGTCAGGGTTTTATGTAAGTACCTATATGTTTAAATACATATTGCATTTTACTTGTGAATAGTTTAGATATCACGACTATTCACGACCGTGTTTATTTTTGTACGCGGGATGCGCGATAATAACTTTCTGTGACAGACCGAAATCTACGCGGGAGAAGCCGCGAGCAGAAATAGTTAGTTAAAAATAAAATTACATTTGTTTGTTGCATCATTCCAAGCGTGCTACGTGTCACTCTATTGAGTGACACGTAGCACGCTTGGAATAAAATAAAAAAATAAAAACATTTTTTTTTCATTTTGGAGCTTTTTGAATTCGTGACTCACTGTTGTGAGTCACGAATTCACGATTGCTCACGTCACTAAGAAACAATCCATGGTCTAAAAAAACAAGGTCTGGCATTCCGGGAGTGACACATGCTTACGTCACTATCCAGTTGCAGTGGCAACTCATAATTCGTGTTTTGTTGGAATAGGTACCTAAAGTGTTAAGTATTGCAACAAAACACGAAGTATGGAAACATTTTCAATCACCATTCTGTTAAAACATATAATATACTTAGTCAGGCCATAAATACTGTTACAGTTAAAAATAAGAAAGATATTACATTTGAATTTGGAATCTGTCATTTTTATACGATTGTTCATTGAGTTTTCTAATTTTGGCGCTAATACATTGTACAAGTATTGTATTTTGCGATATTAAAATGGAGTGGGGTGATAAAGAGAACCGAATCGCTGTGATTGCATTGCACAAAGTTGGTATGGAGCCAAATGAATTTTTAAAATTCTTCATACGCTTGGTATTAGTCAAATGTTTGTGTACCGGGCTAATAATAGGTACAATGAGACCTCCTCTGTTTGTGACAGAAAAAGATCTGGCCGTCCACGTAGTGTTCGTACGAAAAAGGTGGTCAAAGCAGTAAGGGAAAGAATTCATCATTTGTATTTTTTTTTGTAATGTGCGCTTTGTTTGTGCAGAATAAACTATTTTTCTTTCTTTTTTTCTTTTTAATTCGAAGAAATCCTGTCCGAAAGCAAAAGATTTTATCTCGGGAGATGAAGATAGCACCCAGAACTATGTCACGTATTTTAAAAGGTGACTTAGGACTTGCAGCCTATAAGAGACGCACTGGTCATTTTTTAACTGATAATTCAAAAAAGAATAGGGTGGTAAAATCGAAACCACTACTGAAGCGGTACGCAAAGGGAGGTCACAGAAAAATTTTGTTTACGGATGAGAAAATCTTTACAATTGAGCAACATTTTAACAAACAAAATGACCGTATTTATGCTCGAAGCTGTATGGAAGCTTCCCAATTAGTCGACAGAGTGCAACGTGGGCATTATCCGACTTCAGTGCAAGGGCGGATCCAGGGGGGGGGGTCATGGGGGTCATGACCCCCCCCCTGGGCTGGGTCCAGGACCTAGGTGGACCACAAATTAAAATTGTTTTATATATTTTTTGTCACAATATAGATTTTATGTAAGTACCTTCAATATTTAATTAATTTAATATAGTAGGTACTTACATTAATAAAATACCTAGGAACTTTTTACTTGTATCTATGATTATAAAAAAAAAATATAACTTCTTGTGACTTGACCACGACTATGTGACCCCCCCCTGGCACCAAAGCTGGATCCGCCCTTGCTTCAGTGTTGGTTTGGTGGGGTGTTAGCTATGAAGGAGTGACTGAGCCATATTTTTGTGAAAAAGGTATCAAAATATCAGCACAAGTGAATCATGATACCATTCTTGAGAAGGTAGTTAAGCCCCTTAACAACACCATGTTCAATAACCAAGTATGGTCCTTCCAACAAGACTCGGCGCCGGGTCATAAAGCTCGGTCCACGCAGCCTTGGTTGGAAGTGAACGATTCGGACTTCATCAGAGCTGAAGACTGGCCGTCGTCTAGTCCCGATCTTAATCCGTTGGATTATGATTTATGGTCAGTTTTAGAGAGTATGGCTTGCTCTAAACGCCATGATAATTTGGAGTCCCTAAAACAATCCATACGATTGGCAGTGAAGAATTTTCCCATGGAAAGAGTGCGTGCTTCTATTGATAACTGGCCTCAACGTTTAAAGAACTGTATTGCAGCCAATGGAGACCACTTCGAATAAGCTTTTTATATTTTAAATTGTTTTATATTTATGTATTAAACTAACACACTGTAAAAGTAATAAATATTATTTGCAATAAAAAAAAAATTTTTTTCTTCGTACTAACACACTGTAAAAGTAATAAATATTATTTGCAATAAAAAAAAATTTTTTTTCTTCGTGACAATGTTTATGGCAAGACTAGGTATAAACCATTTAAAGTGTTGTTTCATTTTTCTAATCAAACGAAACAATTTAATTTAAACATATACCTACCAACGTAATTGTTAGTTAAAACCTCTTTGTTTTATCGGGTTCTCACAGGTATTAAAGGCGATTTTGGAGTTATTATTACACGCTACTGGTAACACAGCGGTGATGACGTAGGCTTGTGTCACCCCCGTGACCGGTATGCTATACCTGGCGAAGTATATTATTATACCATGAAACAATCAATCATACCCGAGCGCACAAATCGATCCCCACTCTTAAATCGAGCGCTCACATTCGTGCCAATCACTGTACCATACCATTTAATGAAGTTATGCTCGCTACCAGGGTTGGAAAAAAAACAGTTTTTTTTACATTTTATAAAACAAACACTTCCAAATGTTTTAAACAGGTGTTTTTTATTTTTATTTTTTCCTATGTTAGTATCATCCATTTTTATTGATTAAGCCGGATATAATTCACTTTTATACTATTTTAAAAACTGCATGACAAAAATTTATCTTAATTCAATACATCCTGTATGTTCCGACGTTCATTTTAGTAGGGAAATCACCTAAACTTCTCTTAAAATAAGGGGAATACCCAAAACCAGTTTTTAAATACCTAAATAAAAAATAATAAATGTTGTCTAATCTAATCTGCGTATTAACGAACAAATATGATTGTACGTGGTCGCTTTATAATAAAAATTATTAACTATTGCTTGATTAAGTATTTTGAGTATTAAAAATTGTACATGTCAAGTTAAAAAGCCACTTTAATTATTTTATAAAAATTGTTTAAAGTTGATTAAATAAAAGAAATAAGGAAAAAAATAACTAGTATTCATTTACTTTTGCAATTATAATTTTGTTTTAAACCCTGTTTTTTTATAACGTTTTAATTTTCAAACACCTAATAAAAAACGATGTTTTATTTTAAACTGTTTTAAACACTGTATAAAACACATGTTTTAAACAACTTGTTTTAAACATGCCAACCCTGCTCGTTACGCTTCAATAAATACCTACTTAACACAAATAAATAAAAACTGAAAATAATGGGTTACCTTGCCGGGTGAGCTGGTAATTTAAAAAATGTTAAATCTGGTTTCGTTACAGATGAATTTAAACATCCATACACTGAGCAATACAGTCGATAACTTCGTGACATATTTCACGTTGTGCGGGGTCTCGCACCGTCCGCGTCCGGAGGTAACTGCGGCGCGCTCGCGCGAACTCGAAATCGCTCTGATTACCGAACTTTACCGAAGGCTACCGAGAATTCCACACGCGTCGTTTCGGCCGTTTGTATGATGCCGTAATACTGCTGACTTTCGTCACAGTATTACAAATACAAATGGTGGTTAATAAAACGTTAGCGCCAAAACATAACACAATAAGTTTACATAACATTTAGCGTTTGGTATATCGGCTCAGACTCTGCGCTATAACTATAACGCCTCAACCCTCAACAAACTAAACGCGCACAGTAGTGCCAGAACGGGACAGCGAAAGAGCGCGCCGCGCCTAGCGAACTCGGGCGACGCGACGCGGCGTTCGGCGAACACGTTGTTTGTAATCACGGCGCTCGCGGATCGCGATCTTTGTCGTTTTGTGATTTTGTTTTTGTTTCAATATAATACAGTAGAGTCTCATTAATCCGGCACTTAAAAACTAAGGGTTGCCGGAGTATTGGAATGCTCGGATACAAAAAACTTTTTTACAAAAAAACAACCGACTTCCAAAAAAAACACTAAAAGACGTGAAAAATAACTTTAATTTCGGAAGTCGGTGTCTGGTTTTGTATTTTCGTTTTTGGTCACCGACTTCCGAAATTAAAGTTATTTTTCACGTCTTTTAGTGTTTTTTTTGGAAGTCGGTTGTTTTTTTGTAAAAAAGTTTTTATTTTTCACTTTTTAGTTGCGGTACCTACCCCACACAAACTCGTATACCACTACTTGGTGTGTAAATAACAGTGACAGGAAATTATTAACACATCATCCATATAAACTAAGTGGAAAAAATATGCAATATTAAAGATAACTCAAAAACTACTGGTCAGACCTTGATCAAATTTAAATGGGACCACATGTGAAGCACCACCTATCAAATAAAAAAAGAATCATCCAAATCGGTTCACCCAGAAAAAAGTTATGAGCTAACACACATAAAAAAAAAAAAATAAAAAAAAAAATAAAAAAACATACAGACGAATTGAGAACCTCCTCCTTTTTGTGAAGTCGGTTAAAAATAAAGCTTTTTTGGGCAAGTTGGATCTTTTCATAAACTTCTTTACTTCTGAGTCAAACTCTATATGGAACAATTCACTACCGTTCCTAAATACTTTTCTCGTGACCCAACTTTAAATCGGTTCCTGTGGCAGATTCCAGACAAATATTCTTGAAGGCTCTATGGTGTTTAGCTACCAATCACCAATAAATCAAGTTTGTGCGTTCCACTAACATTTGAACATGGCATAAAGGTGACTAAGTATATCCTTACTTACTTTACGGCCTGGTGCGCTCACTTCTTCAGAGGATACGAATGTTTTATTGGGCAACGGTTTCCAGAACAGACCACTCTCGTTTGCATTGTAGTTTTGATCCGGAAGAAGACCCGGTTCCTCTACTTTGTCTTTATAACGCTGGATAAATGGCTGCACTGCAGACTCGTCGCTTGAGAGCTTTTCACCCGATACGGTTAACCAACAGATACCAAATCGCTTTTTAAATTTATCCAACCACCCGACACTGGCACGAAAATCATCTTTTTTGCTAATTTTTTGATATTAACTCGATAGCTTTTGCTTTCAACTGTTCTCCAGATATAGGAGCGTGTTTAGAACGCTCTTGCAGGAACCACATGTAGAGAGCTTTTTCCATCTTTGGACAGTTACCAACTCTTAATGTTTTACGCTTTCCTGGTCCGGATTCCATCGTCTTCACGTGTTCCACTATCTTTTGTCTATTGTTTTTAAGATCGTGTATAGCGTGTGGTAGCACGCACAACTCCATACTCTTTTGCCAATTTGCACATGTTTTCTCCACTATCTAACTTCTTTATAATATCCATTTTATCTTTCAAAGCTAGAGTCTTATGTTTCCGTTTACTTGACATTTTTAGGTACCTACACTATTTAATTAAACTTTTCACTTAAAAACAGCAGCGGATGGTATTGAACTGGAATGTGTACAGAGCGTCAATACATACGTGCTATTGTCATAAGTTTTTAGTTCACACTGATGCCTCAATGCCTGATTGCCACGGTTGCCGCCATTGCCGGAGAGCGAGCGCGGAGCGGGAGTAGGGAGCGGTGAGGGAGACGCGGGCCGCGCGGGCGGTGGGTGCCGGATTATTGAACGTGCCGAACTATTGAAGTGCCGGATTATTGAGTAAATACTGTCACGATCACACTAAAATTGACGCGCGGAGAGTGTAGGTAGGATAACAGACGCGAGGAAAAAATTATAAGATTAAACGCACTTATTCAATAGCATTTTCTTTTAATCTGTTTTGTTTTAAGTTGAAATAAGGGCTACCGGAGATAAAATTTCCAAATATGGTAACAGTACAATGGGATCGTATTTCGAATAACATGATATATTTTAAAACAGTTTCTATTTAAACGCTTAGCGCAAACTTAACGCTTAAATAGCGCTTGTTATCAGGAACTGGATAAGATGAAGACGATTTTTCATGTTATATGACATATTTTTACGGAAGGTAAAATTCAATTTGTTTTAAAATAAAAGGAAATAAATGAACCATTAATCGCATGAAGAATAGGATACCGTTCAATGCGGTTAGAATGTTTGATGTGTGATCTGAACTGATGTGTTCTAATAATACAATAGGCATGTATTAATTGTACATGTACATGTAAAAATATCGGGTTTTATATCAATTAATAGTAAGTGTACTACCTATATTAAATAGGAAAGTATGATTAGATAATTATAAAAATGAAAGACATGTTAATCAAATTAGTGATTAACATGTTATTCATTTTAATACTTTTACCACTCTTCGAACCAACAGGTTATGCTTATCATTTAAAAACCTTGCAGTTGCAACTGCTTCCTAATGAGATTCCGCTTTGACTCAAAGTCTCTTATACTATTTTTCTCTTTTTGAGATATAAAAAAAACCTAGTATTAACATATTTTTTCACAATAATACGTATTAAATTCGTGTTATCGATACGACCGCATTTAATTATGTACCTTGGCCGGCACAGCACCACGGCGTATTCTTCGAAAACCTTTTTTAGTTGAATACATATCCTCGTCGCGGAAATGCATTGAGCATATCTTTGTATTTTTTGTTGGTTTCCATGAATCCTCTTTGCGATTTCGTCTAATTATTTGTGTCCAACGATTGGCTATCACAGAATCGACAGGAAAGCTAAAAAAAAACAAATAAATGGAATGCTCATATTGCATTAAATACACTTAAGTGGCATGTATACATTCAGAATAGGCACACCAGGTAATTAATACAGCACTTGGTTTATGTACCTAATCAAAAAATTATAGGAAAATAATCACAAACTTAATTATTTGGTCCGGTTTTGTTTAACTACAGGAAATTACTAAACAACTTTTAGTTTAATAACACTGTAGGCAGCAGTGTTGATAACGGCCATAGTTTAGAGGCTGTAAATATATGTAGTTTAGTTTGACGCAAACTGAATTGCCACCAGTATCATAATTACAAAGACTAATATAAAATACCTAATGGCAAGTTAGTTTCTCGGCAAACTGGCAAAATGTTATATCGTATTCAATAGTAGTAGTAGGTACATCAAACTTTTTTTTTTGGTAAACAGAAATAAGAACAAAATTGAAAGCAATGTGGGTATTTTTTTCCCCACAAATAGCAACACTGTATATAAGTAAGTCAGGCTAATAGAATGTTTGTTTGATGATCGATTTACGTAAATATAATGTATAAAATGTACTTACTTGTGAAATGTAATTTGATCACATTTTTTTTGTTTTCCTGATGTGCTATGACATCCCTTCATGCTACAAACTGTCATTTTCAATTATTTTAAATTAGATACTCGCGAGCTGTGTTCGACGGAACGTGACCTTGAGTACTGACGGCTCCGCCGAGCAGAGAGAAGTTAGCCACTATGTACGGCTAAGTTTAAGTTGCCTCAATTTTTGCACTCGTGCTAGGTTTGTATGCGTTATTATTCTAAGGCTAAAAGTAACTGAGATAAGAACTTTAAAATACACCTTTTGAGTGTTTAACTAACAAAGCGGTAGGTGGGATTGTCATAGTTCCTAGACGCTATAAGTAAATGGATATTCTAAAACAAAAACTTGCTAAATTATGAATAAAACTATCATTTATCATTAAAAAAAAATTAAACAATTCAAACATTACACATGAGTTATGTTGGTATTTTAGGTTTATTGTAAAAGGGCTCTTAAAAAATGTTCACGATTCCATTAATCATAATCGTAATAGGTATTTTTTTATTTGTGCAACATAGGTAGTGAATACAAATTTAAATTGAAGTTTGTAGGTCGCCGTGTTAATAAAAGTAGGTAGGTAGGTACCTACTTAGTTTATTTAAATTTTATGCTTAAAACATTTTAAATAAAAATATGTTTTTTTGTTTTTTCAACCTCAAATAGCAGCCGAGGGGGTTAATTGTATACTTTCATTGTAATATTTAAAAAAAATTTGGAAAATCCAAAAGTGCACGACTCATAATGCTGATTTAATTATGAAATATAGAAAATAAAAAAAAAAACTTAAGTCGTTCAAAATTAATTGCCGAAAAAACAGCTGTAGTAGGAAGAAGGTACTGCACAAGCGCCCCTGGTGGAATAAATGTACATAATATCTATAGATATATCACCATCCATATGTTAATTTTCTATGGATATAAATAGATGTACAGTCTTGTAGTTTTCGTTTTTAATTAATTGTAATTAAACGACACTGAATTAATTAGCCATTTGCATTCAGTGACCTACAATTGTCGATTAGAATATTTAAAAAAAAAATTAACTCAAATAATGGATTTTTTCACAAGTTACAGTGTTTCCGGGTTTCACACATGACGGACAGGAATTTTTTTTGACCTATTTTGGTGTTTTTTTCCAATTCTATTGCAGTAAATCAATTTTTAAAAAGTATGAAATTAATCTCCATTAAATTATCTCGACAATAGTATGCAAAATATCTTGATTCCGTGAACTAACAAGGCTATAATAATAAAAATAGCCGCCAAAATGAGGCGAAAAAAATTTTTCGATCGTAAAGCACTCTCTGATGTTTCGCATCATGAGTCGTGCAAAAAAAACATAAGAAAATTGGATGTTATTTTTTTTGGGCTGGCATTAAAATTTTTGGGTACGAAACGAATGATGTCCCTTTCTACATTTATATCTGTAATTATTATGGTTTACGTAATAAAGAGCCGTTACCGTAGCTACCTTGCCTAAGTTTTCCGCAAAATAGGAAACTCACAGACCTCGCATCACGGGGAAATAGGTTTATGAAATCTTAGACTTAGTTCTTTTTAGTTGTTTTAGTAAGTACATCCGTGGGTGGTACAGCTTGCGATGGTAATTTAAACGGAAATGGCACAAAATAAAATTGTTTATCAACTGACATCAACCGCACACGGACTAGAAAAACAAAAGGACTCCGCGCCACGCATTGACGTATATTGAAAGTGAAGCACCGTACCGATCTATGTGTGCGTGATTTGAGGGATACCAGATGAATGAAAATTTCCCCATTTTTTATACTTATTTTGACAGTTTATTCATATATTTAAATAACTCTCAGACTCATTGAGCCCCCCCGCTCCCTCTTATCTTATGTCTCACTTTCAATATCTATGTTCTTCACACGCTAAGAATCTGCGTTCTTTCAACAATCTTCTCCTTCTCTGTCCTTCTCATACTTCTGATTTTATTCATTCTTCCTTTCATATTCAGTCCATTCTTCTATGGAATGCGCTTCCTCTTGAAATCAGGACGGCTACCAGTCGGTATGCATTTAAGCGGATATTGCGGAGTTATTTTCAAAATAAATAGCGTATCTCAATTACCTCCTTCCCTTTTTGTGTATATATATAGTATATGTATAATGTAGATATATATTATAGTAAATATGTATGTATGTGTATTATAAGTTTATATTCTGTTTAGGTACTTGTATACCTATTTTATTTATAAATACTTATGTTTTTTTTTTTTATTATTATTATTATTAGTAACGTCTGTTATACAGAGCACCTGCCATCTTATCTCTTCACCACCCTTGGTTGACTGGTAGAGAATGCCTAAGGAATTAAGTCCGCCTTTGTATACTATCGTGTGCGAGAAGTTTTAATAAATAAATAAATAAATTATTGCTAAATAATAACTGAAAGGTGCATGTATATACATACTTGTGATAAAGATAAGCCCAATCTTAAGGAAACGGAGGCTTCTGATGGTAATGGCGTCTGGGAATCAGTTGCTACTGTTTCAAGTATCAGTGGTAGCTATAACAAAAAGGATACATTAAAATAATTGAATAATAAATTACAGTTAAGTATTAATTGCACCATGCGTGTACACATCTACATACTTCAAATGAAGATAAGCCTAGGCTTAAGGAGGTAGAGGTTTTGGGTGACGACGGCTGCTGGAAATCATCTGCTACTATCGCTGATTGCTGGAAAAAAGGAAAAAACAATAACCATATAATATAGAAATATGTTTTTGCTATATTTTATTGCACTGACCACATATGCACATACTTGTGTTAATGATGAAGACGGTGAAGGAAGACAGATTGAAGTCTCATGTGATGACAACTGGTGTGCTCTTTGTAACGAAATAGTATGTCTTGGCTCTACAGGCTGTTCTTCCTTGTCTGGTAGCTCAAACAATAGCTGAAAGAAAGTACAAACAGTGTGAACATTATCACTGTACTACTACCCTCTTTAAACTCAGTAAATCAAATTACTGTGTGTACAATAATTACGATACTGTGTATGAATATGGACCTCATGCAGGTGAAATTTGGTACCTACAACATTCCTGATTCTCAACGAATGCATTTAGTAGAAAAATATTCCTTAAAATCTTATTCTTTTTGGAACTGCATAGGTTACGAGTCGACGGAGTCCATTTTTCGTGATATACAAATCGTGTGCATCAAAATGCTACATATACATATCATGCTTGTTTTCGACGGAATCCAATGTTCTTCATCTCTGCAGTTTCTTATTATTTCAATCCAATCATTTTTCCATGGTTGATTTGCTCTAGGAAATCTATAAGCATAATCATAATTATTCAATACTTGCAAAAAAAATACAAAAAACAAAAAAAATGGTTTACCTAATCTCTCGGGAAAATTACCCACTTATGTTCCGACAACACTTATACGTCTTTTGAGGTTTTGTGTTCCAATAGTACATTTTAAAATGTCAAAAATACAATAAATAAAAAGGTTAATTAGGGGTCGTACTTGTGATATGTTATTCCTTGACACTTTTTCTGGGATGTAGAATTATTTTTGCACCATTTGACAACACAAGAAGAAGGCATTCTTTTATTTTATTACTTGACGTAAAGAGTACCTACAATAACGCCGTAGTGCCGCGTAATGGCGGCCGGTCGGCACCTTATGTTGTAAATGTGTGCGTGAGGCATGTTTGTACAAACGGTCGACTTATAGTGCTTCACTTTCGATTCGCGTGTAGTGATGGGTAACTCATCAATTTTATTTGAGGTTGAGTGAGTACCTCACTTTTCCTCGTGAGGTCCTCACGAGGTACCCCTCATTTGAGGTGAGGATTCGTGCAACGGTATTCACCTCACGCCTCGTGCGCCCGAGCCGAACTCTGCCGATTACTGCCGAACGTCTGAGGGAACGAGGCGGGCGGGCGCGACGACAACTCACGAGTATTCACGAAATCACGACTCTCCGTTCGATTATTTACATCTCCCTCATCTTTCACACACATCATTTTCTTTCGCTCATAAATTTTAGACCGCCAAAATAAACGAATCATTATCACTTGATTACCAATCTAATGCTAATGCTAAATAAATTTGACAGATTGTAGTAGCCTGATGTGCTGGCGTCTGTACATACCAAAATCGTAATGTTATTTTTTACTGTGATAATGTGTTGTAAAAATTTCGAGACCAGACCTCACCTCAGTCACCTCACTCATTCTCTAATTCTGTAAACAACTAAACAATTGTAAGTCGGTTCATCTTTAATCATTCGCTCACTGAGCTCGCTCTGACACTCAATCACTCAATACTCACTCGCGACTCGTGAGTACTCGCGAGTCTCGAACTCGCTCGCCTCGCCCCTCGCCACGATTTCATATTGTCAATGTCAAATTTTGAGGACGCGTGAACGAGTGAGGTGTGGTGAGGTGCTTCATTGTTAAAATTCGAGTAACTCTTTCATTGTGCGATCACGAGTACCTCAAACGAGGGACCTCATGAGGGAGGGACACATCTCTATTCGCGTGGCGCGGAGTCCTTTTTATTTTTCTAGTCCGTGCAAACGCATCGCTGTTTTGAACCTTATTTGTTGCCGCGATGCTGTCAATTACTTAGGTAGGTACTTAACTAAAAATTTGCTTCATACCACGCTTTAATAATTTCGACTTTTAACTAAAAACCTCCTTCCTTTCCCCTTATCCCTACTCCGCGGCCGACCGTCACGCGACATGCAACACACAGACGAAAAAGTTTGAGACGATGTAATAAAAGTTTCACTTTAAAAAATAACAAATGGTACAGCGCGTGTAAACTGCTGTGATTGGTTGAATGGTTTGTCACGTCCAATCACAGCAGTTTACGCGGGTTTTACAATTTGTGAAATTGTACGATAATTTTCGTTCGAGAAACTGGCTCATAGATGGCTACTGTAGTGGCTTTGATTATTATTAGGCAGCGGTAAACTGGCGGGAAAAATACATCACCGGTGGAAAAATAAAACGAAATCGTCCAGAACAAAATTTATATTTTTATCAAGAAAATCTAGCAATGGTAGTTCAAATTGAAGCAAACAATCAATTCACAATAACATTGCAAACGACAGCTCTTTTTTTAAATTGCAAATTGTTATTACAATAATTGTACGGGGAAGTGTCACGTAGCCCGCGAAATTCAAACTTTCTAACGTTTTTTTTTGCAATTTGCAGGTCAGTGTCAGGCTGTATGTTGAACAACATATAATTCGCGACCGTACTAAGTAAGTTCATGTGTATTTACAGAAATATAACAAGAAATTAATTCAAATCATCAACACATTCATCTAATCCTATTTAATTACATTTTCATAAAGTATCAATCAATAGGATTAAGTATATGAACTTAGAGGGTTCTATTGACGATTTTAATGATTATAATTTTGTAAATATATACTTGTTACGGTCGCGAATCATATTTTGCTCTACATAATATAACCTGACATTGACCTGCAAATTGCAAAAAACATAAGAAAATATGAATTTCGCGGGCTACCCATTAACATAGCCTATAGTCAAAAATGCACTTACAAAAATATAGAAAAACAGTCACGAGGTGTCGCGGGACACCCGCATCCTAATTACGTAACACACTATCAATCACAATCTGAATCATTTGGAAGCCTATTATAAATTTTTCGAACATATGAAGCAAGGGAATAGTCCCTTGCTTCATATGCTCGAAAAATTTATCTGCTCAACAACGTAAATAACGCAATGAATGTTGTTGAACTGTCAAAATGAAAGCCATTCCTACTGTTAGGCCCGTATTAATAAACGTTCCTCAGCCCAAGAGGTCGCACTTGATGACAACCTTAAGATCATGACCGTATTAATAAACATAATAATTTGTGTACTTAAGTTACGGCTTGGGTTTACGTTATCAGCCGAGTGATGGACTGATTAATAAACGGAACTCTACACTTAAGTATACAATAGGTGTGTGTACTCGAGATGCGTAAACCTGAGTGTAGGCAGTACGTGACTTAAGGTCGTGATTAGTAGCGCGAAACACGGAGTTTAAAAATATTTTGGGTGAAATTAATTATTCCGATGAAATAGAGTACCTACTATGACGATATTTTATGACCGGATTTATGCTACAGCATCATTTCAGGTAGGTACCTCCGTCTACCTATGTAAATATTTTAAATACTTTTATCTTATGTATAATAAAATTTATTAAATTACTATTTATAGGTATAACACAAAGCCATTAAGTCCACAAATGTACTTCTTTAGTTGTATAAAGTTTATTAAATAAATAAACTTTAAAAGTAGTAGGTACCATATAAATCCAATTAATCTGATTTTAAAACCCAATATATTTATAAACACACACACACAACACATAACATCACGCCTGTATTCCCCGAAGGGTTAGGCAGAGGTGTACCTATAGTACACCCACATTTCGCCAGTTATGTTTAAGTCCCATGTAATAGGGGGCGAGCCTACTGCCATCAACCGGGCACAAATCCAGACTCCGGGCTCCGGGTTGCCGGGTGGCCAATATATTTATGTGACAATGTAATCTAATAAATTCATATTTCAGCTTGTTTATGGTGACCTATTACATTTATCACAACCTACAGCATCAAATATAAAAATTAAAAAAAAAAAACTTTTTAAATTATTTTTTTATTTTATTTATTGGGAAATAAAAACACTTTTTTTTTTACAATTTAAGGCTTTCTTGGGTAGAAAACAACTTTATAACGTGATACAGCGCTATCTATTAAAGTTTTAACTAAATACAAGTATTTCAATAAATCTTACAACATAAAATAATGAAATGTGATGCATGTCATTCTAAACTTCGGTCAATGTGACGTAATCGTTCACGAAATCAAGCCATCAAGTACAGCGCATTGAGGAGCTGATCTTGGTAACTGAGATACTGTATTCATGTGTTTAGATCTTGAGATGCTGATGTCGTAATAATGGCGTATCAAATTATTGCGCACTTGGGCACGTCATTGAGGAACGTTTATTAATACGGGCCTTAGTGTGCTACGCAATTACCCCGCTGATCGGGACGAAGTTTCTGTCGCTTTTGCACACTTGGCTACCTACTGAAAAAACTAACAATTCGAACCGTCGGTAGGACAAGAGCATAACTGCACTTTTAGTGACAGAAGCCATCTTAAGATGTTGTCGCGCCAAAGTGTACGACAGAGTAATTGAGCATGAGCCACTGAGCCACGACGACTGAGCTGAGCTCAGAGCTGAGAGCTCTGAAATTCCTACTCGGAGTGGGGCATGTATCGCATAAAATGCGTCGCCATGGTAATTCGTGTGGAGATTTCGGACATCAAAATTCAGATATTTTTACGATTTTTTTACAAAAAAAACAAAAGTAATGTTTTGGAAAACAGAAAAAATCTGCGGGTTCACTGTTCTTTGTTGTCTTTATTTATGTATAATATTAACTAAATGACTGGGAACTATTTAAAGATATTAGCATTATGACAGTACCTATAACAATAATATCTATGAAAATATCATGTAGGTACGTAAGGAAAAATTTAAATCTTTTCAATAAGAGATGAAAGACAATTATTTAAGGACTAGAAATAGGCCCCAATTAGTTCAACCAGAGGGCCTAGACAAATGGCATTCGGTTCGGAGCGATTCTATTTCTACACTCGTTATCGCTTTCGTTAATGTTTCTATCATACGAATCGAAAATTAGCGATAATCCTTGTCACAAAGTGCCACTTGGCTACGCATCTCTACATAAGTAATCGTTCGACGCTGTCGATTCGTTTCATAGAATCGAATGATGTTAACATTGCTTGCTAATATCTATTCGTTGACCTACGGTCACGTGACAATTCAATAGCTTATGTCAACCCACTAGATCTTTTGGCTTTTCTACTAGCGTCATCGCTAATCGAATGTTACTTTGTGTAGGCCCACAGGTAACAGACTGGGTAAAGTAGACTCATGGGGTACTGTGTAAAATGTTACAATAAAATACCTCCCCACATACTACAACTGAATGCAACGAAATTTAAATCTTGTATAAAACGCACACTATGCAGCCAAGCATATTACAAGGGGCTTTCAATGTAATCCCTCATTACCTCAATGCATTACTACATCTCGAAATTAACTTTTCGATACTTACCTTCTAAAAACTAACTTTCCTCTTTTTCTGAATAATGCGCATTTATTGCCGTCTTGAGCTCTTCATCGTTGGTAAATCATTTCCCACGAAGGTAATTTTTCACATTATTTATCTGTATACTAGCTCCGCCCCGCGGTTTCACCCGCAGCGGTATGAAATATGCTTTACTACCTATTCTTAGACCTACCAAATAAATACACAAAAAAAAACATAAAAATCGGTCCAGCCATTTCGGAAGAGTTCGATAACAAACACTGTGATATGAGATTTTTATATATTAGATTACTATTATCGAAACAAATACATTTTCCCATTAATACTCATGGTGACTAAATCCATGCTAAACATTACTAAAGAAGATGTCATAGATAACTCAAAAGAGATTTTTTTGCATTTAACTAAAGGCTTTACAAACCGAATTAGATAGTGCTGTTTGGAGTAAATTAGTTCTCACACATACTTATCAACTGGAATATTTTGTATAAAATCATGTTTTTAATCTTGTTGTTTTTAGTTTGCTATCGCCCAGCAATACTGAGATGGGTTGGAGCCATGCCAAGAACAAGAACCGAGCCAGCTTAGCAACCAGCAAGAGAACCAAAACCGCTCACTGCCAACGAGACATCTACCCAACGAACAACAGGCCAACCAACTATCACTACGGAACCACACATCACGTCGATTAGCTCGTTGCCTTCAGTCGGAGTATGTGGGGAGGTATCCCCATGAAGGATGAGTCTAGTAAGTAAAAGAAGTGAGAAAAGGTAGATAACGCGCGGCCTATAAGCCACAACACTCGGCTACTCCATGTAAACACGCGCTCACGCACACACATGCATCAAACTACGCTCATTTTCGTTAGTATCTCGCTCACGGGGCGTCCGCGTCGCCGCGTTGCAGTAAGTTTGCCTACAAAATGCCGTCCTGTGTGATTAAATGGTGCAAAAACAATACGAAAGTGAACAAAAAGTCTGAAGGAATATCGTATCACACGTAAGTACACACAAAACTATACATTTTTTTGGCATTCCAACACAAATTTGAGGTTATTCGGAACAGATAATATCGGGAGAGTGTTACCAGTAGTTCTTATTTCTAATAGCCCAAAATATGGGTAATTAAATTGTAGGCAAAGTCATAGAAAAATAATTAAGTAGAGATACTATAAGTTCTTTTTTAAATCACGTGATTTTATGTTACATAAATTGAAGTCAACGTAAATATTTATTTTTAACTCGCTTACCTTCTATTTTACTATGAAATATTATGGTTTTAGGTTTCCCACGAATTTTTTAATAAGAGATGATTGGGTAGCTGCTGTAAGACAGAGCCGAAATGAACCACAATGGCATCCATCCTCATCTAGTGTGGTTTGTTCAGAGCATTTTGATACGACTGACATGTACGATACAAAGCGTGGACTTCGCAGAGTTCATAGAACAGGATATCCAAAAAAGGTACTTCCAGCCAACTTCAAAGAACGTTCTCTTTTCGTCCCGTATAATTATGTTATATTAAAATTATTTATATACACACACACACCCCCCCACAATCACACACACACACACACACATACATACATATACTTTTTTTTGTTGTTGTATTGTTTTTTTTTTTTGTTGTTTGTGTGTGTTTGTTTGTTGTATTTAGATACTGTTTTTTTTTCTCTTACAGAAATTGTTTCCACCTTCCAATGCTGTTATCAGTGATATATTATCGCCAAATATATCATCTCTATTTGTTCCTGTGAGTACCTACTCGTTGCCAAGTACATCTTCTGCGGCCGTTCTCGTAAGTACTAGACAGTGCAGACTTCGTATACTTTTTATGTCAAATGTGATGTTGTTGTTCATCAATACGAATATTGTATTAATAAAGGACTTCGTGACTAACTACACTTATTAAGCTCAATTCAGTTTTTGTCCATAGAAAACACCAGTTTTGTATGGAAATGCGTACCTACGCATCTGTTCAGCTATCCGAATGCGTACGCATATCTCCATTCAAAACTGATGTTTTCTATGGACAAAAACTAAATTGAGCTAAATAAGTGTAGTTGGTCCCTTACCCGTCTCGGCTAGTGTGATCATCGACAGCAACTGCGTAGTATTGCCAAGTACATCTTCTGCGGCAATTCTCGTAAGTACTAGATAGACAGCACAGACTTACGTATATAGGTATACTTTTTTTATTCATTAGAAACACTTTTCAGTAGTATTTTTTGTTCTAGGACCTACTGGATAAGCCTAAAGCAGACGTTGACCAAGAGTCAATATTTGATACAACCAGAAAAATAAAATATGGGGTAGGTACTGTGATAAATGTTACAACAAAATACCGTGTGATATATTGCAATTAAATAAAAGAAAATTTTAAACTCATTAAAAGTAGGTACACTTTGTAAACAAGCATAATATTACAAATTAGAGGATTCATCCTAGATAAGAATGCTTGATAACAAGCTGGTCCTGCTCCATAGGACAATCTAGAGTCTAGACAAAATCAAACTGGTTGCTAATTTGATTGTATAATTTATAATTTTTATGACATTGATTTTTACATAACGCACACACAAAACCATTACCTACTTGTTAACATTTTGGAAAAATCATCTACTTTTCAATATTTGTAAATATGTGAGCACCATGTATCTATCACATAATTAATTTACCTTGCATTGTATTTAATTCTTTTTACCTATTGTAGTATAGTAATTTTATCTATCACAATAATATCACATCACAATAATATCACAAAAATAGGAATTTTAACATTTAAATAATATAATTTGTTGCCAACAGGGACACGTAATCGTTAATTGTAATACAGTATACACGTTAGAGTCCTTTTTGGCGACAGACTATAATATTTCAATGTTAAAATCCCTTTTAAAGTTTCGTTACGATTCACCCCTGCGTTCCTATTCACCCCGTTTTACGGTATTTCATACCGCTGCGGGTGAAACTGCGGGGCGCAGCTAGTAATGTTGATATATTGCAACTTCCAGTACCTATGTATAGACAGAAGATAGATATATTCCGCGTCCCTATACTACCTAAACCACAGCGGCCCCGACCGAACATTTCTTTTAAATAAAAACTCGCTAAACAGTGTGTTACGTTACGCTTCGATGTCAATAACTTACTCTCCAACTGTGTTTATAATAATGCTAGCTTCTGCCCGCAACTTCGTTCGCGTGGAAGACGTAATATGCATAATTTATTAAAATAACAGACTCAATTTTTATAAAACTCCTTCGGCCCGCCCATCGTGTCGCGTTGCATCGTCCGCCCGCGCTTTTAGAGCTTGTCCACTCTGAACTGAAATGTCGCGCCCCACTACCGTATTTACGCATACAACCAAGTTTCAAATATGGAAGCAATACACATAATTATAAACACACCATTGTAATTGGTCATTCGATTTCGATTCGAACCAAGTCGAAATTGTTCTGGCATTCTAAGTAAAACTGTAAACATTATTCGAATGTCATCAACTTTCAGTATAAACTAAATTCGCTACGAGTCTCCCTTTATAAAACGTCGCATCTGTACTTAGTTTGTTTTAAGGTAGCTCACGTTCGCTGCATTTTTTTTAGGTGCGCCATCTATGAATCTTGTTCTTTAAAAAGGCAAATGATTCACGTAAGACGTAATAGATGCCTCTACAAAACGACTTAGACTTATTAAGTTATTGAAAATTGCTATTTTAATTTATTTTCATTATTTTAATTAAATTTTTAAGACTTCAATTACGGGCTAATATTTATTTTGGGTTATTGATTTATTATACCGATTGCTTTAGATAACCACAAATGTCAAACTGTCAAAAGAAAATGGCCGATACGTTTTGCAATTTGCTTGTGCGCTGAATTGTTTTCGAGTTGATGCTGTTTTATTTGCTGCTAATACGTTGAGTAAAGCCTCTGCACCTCCGTAAAGGCTTGAAGAGTACATCATCAGATTCGTCAGTCCGCCTTTGCGTTGGGTGTTCCCGCGGGGTGAAGGTCGACTGCGACTGAATTCGGTATTGGGTGTCCGTTTGCGATATTGGAACGCTATTAGTTAAGTGTTGATACGGTAGTGAATGCTATCGTTCAGTGTTTTTACTATGCCTCCTACGAGACGATGTGTATTTGGTTTGGATGCGAGAGTAGGTACCTACTTATAGCAAACGGGAAAATAAATCTATCTGTTGAGTATTCAACAACAAGCTTGTTTTTATTAAAAACTAAATTAACCTTTACAAACTATTTAAATGAATAAATGTGCACATTTTCCATGCTTGTAGATTGATTACAATTCATGTTGAGCAGTTTTTATTATACAACTACTGTAAAATTAATTTCACGCTACCAAACATGGTTTTACATAAATAAATCTATAACTTTGGAAAATATATGCTTATGCAACCAAATTGAGGGTTTACTATTTATATATGAATAGTATGGTTAGTTATGGAACAAGAAATCCAGATGGCGTTACCTGTGATAGATTGGCATAAAAATCCTGAGAGGTGGTACTCTTTATCAGTAATAAAATGATGCTCTGTGTTCCAGATGTAGGATTTGTGACTTATGCTAGTTTTGGCTAACAGTTAAAACGACAAATCAAACGAACTGTTTATTTGTATGATTATCGGTTTGTTTCTGTGAGTTTAGCGACAACGGTTCACAAAGAGCAATTTTGTTGCACTACACTTTCACTGTCTTTTTCTGTTTACGTGATGTAAATAAAATAGGCAAAAATATATTATATAACAATAAAAACAAATAAGCTATACAACTCCATTACTACTGTGTTCGCGGAATTTTCTCTAGCAGATTTATAAGGTGAAAATAGTGCAGCCTCAAGTCGAAGTTGAATAGGCTGATAAATTGGCGCAAGTAAAATTAAGCTGTATACTAATTTCGATACAGTTTGAATTATGATGTTAAAGTTCTTTTTATATTTCTATACATGTACCTACCCTATGGGCTGACTCGGGACCGTAGACAGAATAACTAAGTAAGTATTAACTAACTAACTTAGTTACGCTGTCTACGCTCGGGACCTTTGATTATATACTTGTCTAGAGAACATATTGGTCGTACCGAACTGCTCCTATAAAGTTTTCTCTTGGAATAATAACGCATCGAAACCATCGATCACTACACTAACAAAGAACTAGTATACACAATCGGCGACAAAAAATGTCCTTACATAATAAGTGCCCACTGGAACATTTGGGTGCGCTTTTAATCTAGTAGTATTCGAACGCTCCGCCGGTAAACATGCCTCAGTGCTCGTTTAAAAACTGTAAAAATCACACATCTAGGACGCTAAAAAAGGAAGGAGTTTCATATTTTCGGTAAGTATCAATTTTATCATTATATAATTGTTATCACTCTATTGTAAATACTGGTATTTTGTCAAGAAATCATCGTATAGACATTGTTTCAAATTAAGTTGTAATGAACAGCAGGTGTTATAAAGCATCTCAATTGAAAAGACTCTTACAAAACGTATTATTCATAATAAGCCATGCCCACTTAAATTGTTTGGGTTAAGTGCGTTGATTCTGTTCCATTTGTTAAAGACGCTAGTTTCTTCTTTTTTATTAAAGTTTTTTTTTGTTTGACTTTTTTACTGTTTCTCATTTAATATTGACGAAGTGCATACAATACTTAAAATTAGAGACTTGAGTTTTTATTTTTGTTTTTTTTAGGTTTCCTCGAGATCCAGTGAGGCGTGGAGAATGGATATCAATTTTAGCACGTCAAAAATCCGAGGAATTCTTCAAGATGTCCCAAGGAAGCGTTGTATGTTCGAAGCATTTTTTAGAAAGTGATGAATATCCGCTGGGACGCTTTTGGTATGAAAAGCATACCAGACTTTTCTAACACTAAATTGTACTCACGCGCTTAGGTATTCCCACTACATTGTACACGTCATATGACGCGTCGGCTCGCGCGTCGAGTGTTTGTAAACAAACCCGATAAGCGGCGTCATTTCTTGGTATTCTGCGACCGTTGTATTTTTTTATGAATGCTAGTGAGTAGGGCTATATTAAAGTGTGCGTTGTATTTGAATATACGATGTTTCCGTTTGTAGACGACTGTTTAAGATGAACAAAGACACTTTTTTCACAGATTCCAACAAGATTTTTTTCTAATAAGAAAAACAGGGGTTGTCCTATATGTTTTATGGTTTAAAAAACATGGTGTGTTAGTTCTTCATACGAAACATGAATAAAACCACTTACCACAGTACAATATTAATTATTTAAAAGCATCCAAAGTTGAGACTCACGACGGGTCGCTCGTTCAATTACAGCGAAAATGATATTTTTTAATGTCATAGACTAATTCCTTCTAGGGTTGTCATATCTCAAACGGTTCGGAAACAGATAACGTATGAAACTAAATCCATGGAATTGGAAAGTACTGCTTAATAGTGGTGATACAAGGATAAACAAGGATGAAAATAAAACCAAAAAAAATGGTATGACTTTCACACCATGGGCGCAAAACTCTGAACACGTTTTGGTAGGAAATTCATACCATGGGCGCATTTCGGTGACCTCACAAACTGATCAAAAGCGTCCCAGCGGATATGTGAATACGAAAGGCATCAAAAGGCTACACAAAACAGCTGTACCTCGAATAGTATGTCACATTTTAATATACATATTGAGTTATAATTTATTATAAAGTATGATTGCATAGCAAAAAAATCTATCGAAAAGACGATTACTTTATAATACCTAAACTCATTTTATTTCAAGAAATTAATACCATAGTGATTCAGTTGTATTCGAATTTTTTTTAACACCTGTAAATATGAACATTACGTCATCAATTTGGAAAATAACATTCTTGGATTTTACAAGAACTTTCTGTAGGTACTTGCTTTTTATGTTTAGTAAGTAATTTAGCATTGAATTTTGATCGAAGTTGTTTGTCAAGCATTATTTTTAAATGTTTGTCACAAGATAAAAAATAAGTAAATAATGTATAAATTAGTTTAATTAATAAATTAATGTGTTGCCCTATGCAAAAACATATTTACATTCAGGTAAATTATAATCATTACACATATACATAGAATAGAACAAAATATGCTTTAATAATCACACCAAATTTTTTTATACATTAAGTTTCACAAAATTGATAAAGATTACCATTTATAATATTATTGTTAAAGTATAAACAAAAAAATATTGGGCAGTTCGACTCCACTCATTCCTTGTCCTAGCGGCGAGCCTCGGTCATAAAATTTTATTGATTCTACGTGTATTTGGCACTTTGTACTAATGACTTTAAAACATGCACGTAAGGTTGAATTTTAGATCTGTACCTGGACGGCCGCCCGTAAATCTTTTTGGTAATACAGCTTTCAAATTAGTTAGTTAGTATAGTTTATGTTTATGAAATTAAATGTTTTCTTATTATTTTTATATTTGTGTTGATTGAATGAAAGGTAAATTGCGGTTTACGATTTATGACGTATTAAAAAAAAAACTACTTACTTGATCTCCTTCAAACCAAATTTCGGTTGAAGTTTACATGGTAATGTACATCATATATTTTTTTTTTGCTCTAACATTCTCTTATTTTAGAAGTTACAGGGGGGGGACACATTTTACCACTTTGGAAGTGTCGCTCGCGCAAACCATTCAGTTTAGAAAAAAATGATATTAGAAACCTCAATATAATTTTTGAAGACCTATCCATAGATACCCCACACGTTACCCATGGGTTTATGAAGAAAAAAAAATTGAGTTTCAGTTGTAAGCAAGTATTGATATTAGAGTGACCGCACACTTGCCACGGTAACATTAAGCTCCGTAAAATCTTTACTTTAAAAATAAATAAACACAGTGAAACCATTCAGACTAGTGATAATAACAAAGCGTGCATTGTGTAATACCGGTAAAAGTGTTATCCAAGCCTAAAAATAATATCCAACGAAGTTCTAAAGTGAAAGAGAATCTGGACTCACAACAACAACTCAGTATCAAATAGTGCATCAATTATGTGTTTTCTGTGCTCATTAATATTAACATACATGTGAAAACTTTATATAATCAGATTCTGTAAACTAACATCTTGGAAAAACTTAAAATAAACAAATAAAACGATCAAAAGTGAAATTAACAGCAACGTTCAAAAATTCAAAATTACTTCCACCCACATTAAAGAATAACGAACTCTTGAAAGACGAATACATATCTGCATTTCGCTGAGAACATTAACTGCTCAAATAGCTAATTAGTTTGGGTACTGACTCAAGTGCATCGTGTCTCGAGTTCGTATCTCGCAAGTAGCGATCTCTTTTTGTGTTTTCATAATAGTGGTATTCCATTGTTGAACACAAATTATAAAGACAACAGAAATTAGTAACAGAAAATAAACTCAGAATTAAATAATTTGAGTCTTGTACTATGAACTTTCTGGAGAACATTACGTTTCGTGTACGAGGCACTCGGCGTACTCGTTCAATGTCAGACTCACAAAGTAATACCAGTCACATTGAAAACGAAACACTGGATGACACCGCTACCAGTCTCCCTGAGAGGTGCAACGACGACACTTACGACCACGAATTAATATCTAAACTAAAGGAACAAGTTGAAAAACTAACTCTTCAATTAAGTAGTGCAGAAGAAGAAATTGAGATACTTACATATGAAAATAGTAATCTTAAACAGTCAAACCAGGAGTTGGAAAAGAAAAATGAACTTTACAAAAAAATCAACTACACGCCTGCTAAGAAAACCAGACAAAAATCGTCTACTCCAAAAAAAAGGGAAGCATTACTTACGAGTAGCAAAACCACTCAAACGGATCAAGTAAATACGTCTGATAAGAAGAAAAATAGTAAGGGCAGTCAAACAATTGCAATGCAATTGGATACCAAGGGGTTATCTAAGGAAGAATCTGCGGTATCACCAGCAATCGTTCAAACAAAACGCCATAATGAAGACCCGGTGAAAAAAGTTAGTAAAATCTGTATTATAAGCGAAAATAAATATAATAAAATACGTACAATTGCAGAAAATAAGTTTGAAAGTTATGAATTATGTCACTACCTAACACCATACTCAGGAATAAATAATATGTTTCGCGACTTGGAACCAAAGGTAAAGAATTTTACTATGAATGACTTCTGTATTATCTTAATTGGTGAAACAGACTTCAAATCTACTAAAGAATATTCTAGTATCATTCTCCACATAAGAACTGTTCTCGAAAAAATTCAACACACAAATGTTGTTCTCTGCATGCCGACCTATAGTCATTGTATCAGTAATGTTACTTTGTATAACATGAGAGTAGAAAATTTTAATAATCTGCTTTATCAAGACATTTTAGCACACGAACATGCCTACTTTATTGACTCTAATAAGAACCTTACGTGGGACTACAAAATGTACAGACAAAATACAGGATCAGTAAATAATTACGGCATGCAAATAATTTTCCAAGATATCACCGCACTTGTGAACTATATACGTGAAAATATTTCCGCAAATACAGAAGGCAAGAAAACTAACAATATGGATGAACGTCAAACGACGGAGCAGTTTTTTCGATTATAAGCACCTTAACGTGATCCATCAAAACATTGCGGGTTTACTGAATAAGAGTAGTGAGCTTATTGTTTGTCTTGAAGAGATGTCAGAGAAAAATACCGAAGTCGACATAATCTGTTTATCTGAACACTTCATGATAGCTGGCCATGAACAATTATTGTGCATTCCTAATTACACTTTGGCGGCATGCTACTCCAGAAAGGACAGTAAGAGAGGTGGTACGTGTATCCTTGCTAAGAAAGGTCACCAGTTTAAAGAGCTTCAAGATATAGCGAAATTCTCCATAAATGGAATATTCGAATGTTGCGCTATCGATCTGGCAATGTATAATACGATTATTGTTTGTGTGTATAGAGTACCAAAGTCCAATAACTTACCTATATTTTTTGAGCAATTAGAGAAAGTGTTATGTACCATTTGTAACAAAAATTTAAAACGAAATGTCGTAATTGCAGGTGACTATAATATTGACTGTCTTAAGCGTAATAATACTTTGATAGATCTAGAATGTTTACTATTAAGTTATAATTTAAAGCTAGAAATAAATCAGCCAACTCGACTCGCGAGCGGCACTTGTATAGACAATTTTGCACATAATGTGGGGAAGAAGTGTAAATCTGATGTAATTGACTTCGGCCTGTCAGACCACACAGCACAAGTACTTAAATTACCGGTTAGTAAAAAAATCTTAATAAACTATTGGCGAACAAATAGACGAGATTATAATAAAGAAAATATGGAGAGATTCAAAAATTATATAAAAACTTTTTCTTTTTCTGAAATCTATAATACAAATGATCCTAGTGCAGCATATAATGCATTTTTGGAAGCTTTCATGATGCTGTATAATTTATGCTTTCGTTTCCATGACATTACAATAAGAACCAAAGTCAAACCTCAGTGGGTATCGCGTGGCATAAAAGTCTGTAGCAAAAAAAAGAGAGAGCTTATGTGGAACTATAGGCTAAATCGTAATGATGTAAATAAAACTAAATTTAAAAAATACTCTAAAGTATATAAAAATATAATTAATTTAACGCAACGAGCACAAAACAATCATAAAATAAAATCATCTGCTAACAAATCCAAAGCTACATGGGCGATTATAAATAGGTCTAAACTGAATTTGCCAAAGGGTAGTATCACTTCCATAGAAAAAAACCATAAACTTGTAACCAGGCCACGAGAGATTGCGAATGCCTTTAACAATTTCTTTATAGATAAGATAGAACCAATGCCAGACGCTGGTAAGGACGTAACCGTTAATTTTTCTAAATCAAGTCAATCTATGTTCATGGCGCCATGTACTCCATATGACATACTTCAAATTATAAGATCGCTTAAAAATACTACAAGTGTTGGATACGATGGGATCTCTACTAGAATCCTAAAATATATCGCTTATCATATCTGTGACCACCTAAGCCATATTATTAATATGTGTATAACTACTGGATCATACCCGGAAAGTCTAAAAACGACTATTGTTAAACCCATGTTCAAAAAAGATAATAAGCAGAGCATGAACTGTTACAGACCTATTGCACTTATTCCTGTAATTTCGAAAGTTTTTGAAAAATACATATCTAATCAAATTTATAACTATTTAGAAACATTCAACATTCTTACAGAGGATCAGAAGGGTTTCCGCAAGAATAAAACAATAAACATGGCTATTTTTGACTTTATAAATAACGTCATGGGTAATGTGGATAAAAGGACGCCGGTATGTTCCATTTACTGCGAAATGACCCAGGCTTTCGATTATGTTGATCATGACATTCTCCTCCGTAAACTGGAAGCTTATGGCATTAGAGGCAATATACAAAATCTCATAGAATCTTATCTAAAAAATCGTAAACAATATACAGAAATTTCTAAAATAAACATTAATACCAAAAAAGAAGAAACATATTCATCAACAAAACGTATAGTCAAATATGGAGTCCCGCAAGGGAGCGTATTGGGTCCTTTGTTATTCATAATATATATAAATGACTTGCTATTAGTAACTAGTTATCCAGTATCACTTTTTGCCGATGACAGTACAGTTACTATTAATTCTATAAATAAAGATAGGTATGAACATGAAATTAATAATACATTCAATTCAATAATTAACTGGTTAAATAACAATAATTTAAAAATCAATCTTGCTAAAACAAAAATTATGTTCTTCAGTCAACGTTTAGAAGCACCAAATATTAATGTTCAACATAAATTAACTGTTATAAAAAAGGTAGATACAGCAAAATTTTTAGGCTTAACCGTTGACAAACGTCTGAACTGGAAAGCGCACACAGAAGAATTAAATAAAAAAGTATGTTCTTCTGCCTATGCCCTATTTAAACTAAAACCTATTATAAGTACCAATGCGCTTTTAACTGCCTACCACGGTATTGTCGGCTCGATATTGAGGTTTGGAGTTATATTTTGGGGAAACTCTACTAATAAAGAAACAATTTTTAGGTCACAAAAAAGGTGTGTTAGGGCTATGTTTGGTTTGGAAAAAACTGATAGTTGCAAACAGTATTTTATTAAATACAACATTTTAAGTCTGCCCTCCTTATTTATTTATGAAATAGCTAATTTTGTACAAACCAATCCCAACCTATTTAAGAAATTATTAGACGTCTGTATTCGTAATCGGCGGGATAATAATAAATTATGCGTACCAAGATCAACCACGGCATTGATGCGTAAAAGTATTTTTTGTTTAGCACCAATAATTTATAATAAAATCCCAAAATCTATTAGACAAATGCCTACTGCTCTGTTTAAAATACATTTAAAAAAATATCTCATAGCCAAATGCTATTATACCCTATCAGAATTTTTAAATGACCGAAATTAATTTAAATAGATTCCTATAATTACGACATTTTTGCAATTTTCACATTTTAACCTTTGAATTTGCAAAACCAATACTTTCTTTTTTTTTTTACTTAAGTTAATAGTTATTTTTTTGTGTAGACTCAAATTTTTTATGGTTTATTCTAAACCAAAAATATTTTATTTTGTACGCCAGAAATGGCAAAACATGTAGATCTACCTGCTATTTTAAGACCTTGCACATATTATTTGATGTATACTCATGTTTTACAATAAATAAATATTCTATTCTATTCTATTCTATTCTATTTATAGAACCCCCAAAATTTATTGTTTTTTTTTCTATTTTTGTGTGAAAATCTTAATGCCGTTCACAGAATACAGATGTATTCTTGATGAAACTTGGTAAACTCAAACTCAAAGAATTTATTTCAAATAAACCAATTACAGGCACTTTTGAATTGTCAAAGGGTCAGTCAGTCAGAAAAATGAAGCTAGTTGCCCATTCCAAAGCGTAGTAGGTACCTATGGAGAAGAACGGGCAAGAAACTCCGTGGACACTCTTTTAAATCAACATAATATAGTTACAAAAAACAAATTGTTTACATCATTCATGTTCAAATTAAAAATGTGAGAACGATGTAGAAAGACGTGCACGTTTAAAGTACCTATCGGTAAAAAAAAAGATAAAAAAACAATTCAAAAATTTAAATTAAAATAAGCCGTGGCAGCCAAGAGTTGTAAGAGTTGTTGTTGTTGTCTGCAAGTAGATACTTACCAAGTTTCAACAGTATAGTTCATATAGTTTCGGAAAAAAGTGCCTGTGACATATGGACGGACAGACAGACAGACAGACATGACGAATCCATAAGAGTTCCGTTTTTTGCCATTTGGCTACGGGACCCTAAAAATCATAACCTGATTTATCACAATGCAGTGTTGCCAGTTGTGAAGGAAAATTACCCATAATACAGTAGGATTAACACTGTTGGAGTCTACTGTATTAGCTCACGTTCGCACGGACGTAAACATATTGCGGCGGGACTTTATCAGTATCACACACTGGATTTTCAACGCTCTGCTTAGCGCCGAGAGTTGAAAATTCGGTGCGCAATAAAATCCTGCCGCGATGGGAATATGCATATATTTTTTTATTCGATAGTTAACATCACCTTGTCAAAACATTCAATGCCAAAAAATGAATTCAAAGTACGTACTTTAAAAAAAAAGTTTAATTAGCCAACCGACGCGGGCACCTTAAATGCCCTCAATTTTAGCGCTTGGCGCGCTTGGCCTTGGTGTGACGTCATAGTCTATGACGAATGACAACGTAACAAACAAGCGGTGAGGTTAGTTTGAAGGAGTATTGTGCTCTGTTACAGTGTTTTCTATTTTCGCATAATTCATTACCATGGAACAACCTTCTCCCTCAATAGAACAATCCAAAAAACCGACATACAAGTACTGCATTGTGCCTAAGTGCAGAAATACAATTAGAAATGCACCCGATAAAGTGTTTTTTCTCGTTCCGAGAGGTGCGGACATTAGGAGAAAGTGGTGTAAAATTATGAGAAGAGACATGGTATCTCCATCAACTTGTTTATATTGTTGTGAAGATCACTTTGACGTAAGTATTTTAGTCGTTTCTTAATCATTTTCTTTTGTCTTTGTGCTGCACAAACAAGGTTTATGATGTCGACAGTGTAACCTAGTTTGTAAAACGATTTTATGAGGATCTCTCGGTGGAAATATTTAGTGTTCCGTGGTGAGGATTTTGCTTTGATCATGCATAGATAACAAACAACCTATAATTTTATTATCTACACAGTTTTGGCGATTCAAAACGAAAATATTTGTATTACCCATGTCATGTGTTACACTGCTTTTTAGCACATTCTATTTCCAATTAATTACACAATTTAATTTATTATGTTTGTGTTTTCAGGTAGAAGAAGATACAGATAATTATATGAAGTACAAAATTATGAATTTGCAAGAAAAACATAAAACCACATTAAGATTAAAGAAGGGTGTCCTTCCTCACAAATTTCGATGTCAAAAGGATACTGAGTCGCAGTCACCAGTAGTGAGTAAAGGTTTCCTAAAGGGAGAACATTTAGAAATAATAGATGGCGCTCTATCTGCGCTTCTTGCTAAACAAAGTAGCAGTGTTAGTGACTCTTCATCAGAGAATTATTTAGAAGCAGGTACCAGTCCGTCTTCATCTCATATATATACATTGAAAATACTGAAAACAAAAACAATTGTGAAGCTTGTTGCGGCACGAGCCTCGCGATGCGGCGAGTTAATTGCTAATACATTGCGTGTTTTCTGACACATACTTACAAATCCTTTAGGGGCGAACACGCATTGAAAGTATAATTATTGTTTATCCGTTGCGCCGTATGGTTTGTTGTTTGTTTCTAGTTACGAGTAGGTGTAAACCATACGATTTTTCCACTTACACAGCAAAAAATTAATATATTGGTCCTTACATATGAAATTGATGTTTTATATGGAAAAAGCAAAACTATATTTTTTTTTACATTTTTTTTATTTAATCAATCAAAGTAGGTACCGTTGTGATCTATGCACTTTTGCCATTTTATAAGGAGTTCATTGATTCCTTTGCTGAAAAAAATGCGGGAGCGAGAATCAACAAAATCTTTGAAGGTGTTTTGGACTGCGTCATCTGAATTGTTTTTTTTTTCCAATTAAGAAATTATCCAAATTACGAAAAAAGTGGTAATCGGTTGGGGCAAGGTCCGGGGAGTATGGTGGGTGACGGAGACATTCAAATCCTAGTTTCGCCACCGTCTGTTGTGCAGTGTGTGGTCTAGCGTTGTCCTGAAGCAGCAGTGGGCTAGAGCGGTTGACCAATCTCGGCTGTTTAACGGCTAGATTTTCCATCATGGTTTCCAATTGTTGGCAATACAGATCTGCCGTAATCGTCTGACCAGATCTTAAGAAGCTGTAGTGGATGACACCAACGCTGATTAACCAGACACTAACCAGTACCTTTTTTTGAGTCAACTTTCGCTTGGGGCAGGATTTAGCCGGTTCTCCTGGATTTAACCACTGTGATGAGCGTTTCCGATAATCGTATATGATCCATTTTTCATCACAAGTAATGATATGATTCAAAATCCCCTCGTTATTGTGAAGGTTGAGTAACGTGACGCAGCAATCGATTCGTGTTTGTTAGTTTGCTTCACTTAGTTCACGCGGTACCCATTTTTCAAGCTTTTTCACTTTTCCAATTTGTTTCAAATGATTCAAAATGGTTTTATCACTCACACCGAAGCCTGCAGCTAACTCTGACGTGGTTTGAGATGGATCCGCTTCCACGATCACTTTCAGTTCCTCATTGACAACTAGGGTTTCCGGCCGTCTACGAGGTTTGTTCTGGAGGTCAAAATTTCCAGAACGAAAGCGTTGGACCCAAAAACGTACCGTGTTTTCTCTTACAATGGCTTCTCCGTACACATTAGTAATCCTTCGAGCTGTTTCTGCAGCGCTAGAGCCACGATGGAATTCGTATATTCGAAAATAATGCGATATTTTATGTTTTCCATATTGAGCACAGAACGATGTCAAAGCAAAATTAAATGGCGCGAAAACGAATGAATTATTACATTCGAAACACAAATAGACAAGCTTTAAATTGAAATAAATTTGAATTTGGAATTCTTAACCAAACGCCGGCTTTTTGTGATCAAAGTGGCCAGTTCTATAAAACATCAATTTCATATGTAAGGACCTAATAATAAATTTTATACCGCCGCAACAAAATTTTTGTTCTATTAATTTTTATTTAAATAAAAGGGGAAAAATGGCATCACACCAAAATAAGGTACATTTTTCTATAAGATTTTCACAATTTTCCTTGTAGTCTACTTCAACAATGTTGATATTTTTTGACTCTTCAAAATCGCTGTGAGCTACCGAGACACAAAAGAAAAGTACCGAAAAGTACCTTCTTTTTGTTAGGGTTCCGTAGCCAAATGGCAAAAAACGGAACCCTTATGGATTCGTTGTCTGTCTGTCTGTATGTCCGTCGGTATGTCACAGCCACTTTTTTCCGAAATTATAAGAACTATACTGTTGAAACTTGGTATGTAGATTTATTCTGTGAACCACATTAAGATTTTTACACAAAAATATTAAAAAAAAACAATACATTTTGGGGGTTCCCCATACTTAGAACTGAAAATCAAATTTATTTTTTCATCAAACTCATACTTGTGGGGTATATAAAGATCGTCTTCAAAAATGATATTGAGGTTTCTAATATTATTTTTTCTAAACTGAATAGTTTGCGCGACAGACACTTCCAAAGTGATAAAATGTGTGTCCGCCCCCCCTGTAACTTCTAAAATAATAGAATGATAAAACTGAAAAAAAATATGATGTATACATTACTATGTAAACTTCCACCGAAAATTGGTTTGAACGAGATCTAGTAAGTTGTTTTTTTTAATACGTCATAAATTGTAAACTGCTACGGAACCCTTCATGAGTCCGACTCGCACTTGGCCGCTTTTTTGGAGAATTGCATCTGTATGTGCACTTGTGCCAAGCATTTAGCATATTATAGCATTATTCTTTTTTTCAACTTACTCAAAGATTTTTCCGAAGAAGGGCATTTCATTTCAATGCTTTATACATACATCATTTCCCCCAGCAGGTGATGTTCCCGTAGTAGGATATAATGGATTCAATATTATTCCACATTTAGTTATCTTTATTTTTTCCACTATCCTAATTACTTCACTCTTCGTCCTGGAAGGAATACGTCAAATTACAAGTCACTCTGTATAATCAAAAATATTGATGGAGGCATAATTTTGAAATAAAAGTTTATTAAAAAAAAAATACTGTTATTTGAATCACAGGCATATTGTAAAAAAAAATACTTTTCATACATGCATCGCAATAGTCTGTCTACTGTTGTAATAGGAATTGGTATTTTTTTTTTCACGAATCCGTTATGACTGAGTTTCGTAGCGAAATTATAATGACGGGTAGAATCACCCCCTTGACGGATACAGGTAACTAAATCGCCACTCTGGATAATAGGAGAATTTAATCCGTTGAAGGACACTGAACGAGTCACAATACAAGTTTAAATTGCTAGTCTGTGGTCGTGTGTCCCTCGATTCGATAGTGTTTAAGCATAGACAAGGAGAATAGACTCAGCGTTCCATATTCAGTTGTGCAGTGAATACAGACCGAAAAGTACGAGAGAGACAAAGCAAATGTGCGGTCAGTAGTTGTCTCTTTCTAGAATTCTCATTGGTCCACGTCACTGGCGGTCTGTGTATCCTTCTGCGCTGCATGTACAACTCAACTCACAACTGTAAGCCCAGTGCTATGCGTCGTGTTGTAAAGTGTCTACTGTTGTACCTATACATATTTCTCATAGAAATTAATTGACGTACCTACAGAGTACAGTTCATAGAAAGTATTACATTATTGTATCAAACTTTGTGTCAAAAATGGTGAATACGTGTTTTTTGTGCAAGTGGAGAAGTGATAAACTCCCTCGAAGATCTTATCATATGTAAGTTTGTCAAATAAATAAGGTTATGAATTAATATCAAGTGTAGGTATTTTAAACTAGCTGCTGCACGCGACTTCGCCCGCGTGGACGTTGGAAATTATCCTACAGGAATGTGCTACTGGGATAAAAATAATGCCCATGTTACTCCTTATAACATCAGCTATATGCCAGTTTAAGTCCCGTCAAAATCGGTCCAGCCGTTTCAGAGATTAGCTGGAACAAACAGACAGACAGACAAAAATTGTAAAATATGTTATTTTGGTAATGTACCGTGTATACACCCATATGCATTTAGTAAAAAGCGGTTATTTTAATATTACAAACAGACACTCCAATTTTATTTATAATTATATATATAGATAAATACAAATTGGACAGACCTTGTGCTTTCCAATTTTCAATAGTTCATACAATAATCCCTTAGAAAAAAGGACGTTCAGTTTTTCTCGAATTTGAATATTTTCCGGGAAACATTTTAATTCGGATTATTACGAACATTTTAGAACAAATATAGCCAAATCGGTCCAGCCGTTCTCAAGTGATGCACTTACCAACGAGCAGCATTTCATTTTTATATAGATTGTTTAAGTTGAAAAAGAAGCTAAACATGTTCAACTAAAAACAAAAAAATATATACGGGGTGGATTTTTGAGATGATTCAATAGAGGTTTTTGTTCCTTATAAGAAACATGATCGATTGGCATTAAAAAAAGGTTTTGTGAAAACTGTCCATTTTCCTGCTGACTGTAATTTTTTTTCAAAATTGGTGATTGCAAATCAAAACTTCTCAAAAGTTAAGGAAACTCTCATAGGACCGTTTTCCTATAGCTACAAAGTTTAAGGTAGCTGCCATAGATATAAGTTTTATACTTCTATGGTCTTAAAAAAGCAGGAGGTTCTCAATTCGTCTGTTTATACATACATATATATTTACTATATATATTACTAGCTTTTTCCCGCGGCTTCGCCCGCTTGGATGTCGGAAATTATCCCACGGGAACGCACTACCGGGATAAAAAGTATCCTACGTGTTAATGCAGGTTATAAACTATTTGTGTTCCAAATTCCATCCAAATCCGTTCAGCAGTTTTTGCGTGAAAGAGTAACAAACATCCATCCATCCATTCATCGTGCATCGTCACAAACTTTCACATATTATTAGTAGGATGTTCATCGATATTTTCGTCAATTGTGAACCCTTTTTTGAAAATTCTTTTTCATTTGTAGAGGAAGCTTGCACGGCGGTCCCATGGGTATAGATTTTATTAACTTTGCTTGGGTAGTTTTTGAGTTAAATTCACGTATTTTGTCCATTTTTGTAGGTCTGTTGATGTTGTAATTATAACTTCCTGTCACTGATATTTACATAGCAAGTAGTGGTATAGGAATTCGAGTGAGATAGGTACCACAGCTAAAAAGTAAATCACCAATTTACAAAAAAAAAAACCGACTTCCAAAAAAAAAACATTACAAAGTGTAAAATTATTTTAATTTCTGAAGTCGGTGGCAAAAAACGAAAATACATAGCCAGAGACACCCAAGACTAACTTTAACTTTAAAAAGTTTTTTATAAGTAGTATCGTTGTTCCATATTTGATATTATTCTTCATGATCGACCTCCTTACAAGGGATGTATTTTAATTACATTGATATTACAATAAAATGTATCCTAATTACTAATATTATAAACTAACTTTTGTCCGCGGCTTCGCTCGCGTTAATTTGACTTTGACAATCAATTCGGGTTATAATGCAATTATGATTCGAAAGCCACGTGGCGCCATCTATTATCATAAGAAAGTTATTGTTGTTTTCCTCGGGAACAGTATATTTTTTTCGGGATGAAAGGTACCCTATGTCCGTTTCTGTACACCTGACAACGTATATGCATAATTTCAGGATGATCGGTTCAGTGGTTTACGCGTAAAAAGGTAACAAAAAAACTTACTTAAATTAAGTTCGGAAGTTAGGATATGAAAGTTTGCATCTTTGCATGTTTGTTACTCAATCACGTGAAAATGGCTGAACGGATATGGATAAAATTTGGCACACAGATAGTTTAAAACCTGGATTAACACATAAGATACTTTTTACCCCGGTAGTACGTTCCCGTGGGATAATTTCTGAGACCCACGCGGGTGAAGGCGCTGGCAAAGGCTACCAGTGTAATTAATTAATTATTTCTCACAACTTTACAGATTCCCTTCCGATAATGAATTGAAGCAGAAGTGGCTAAATATTCTGGGTAGAAGCAATGTCTGTATAGGAAAACGCACATCTTTGTGCTCCCTGCATTTTGACGAAAACTGCTTCCGTTTTGGATTAGTCTATGGGAGAAAAATATTGAAGGAAGGGAGTCTGCCAACGTTACATCTAACGAAAGGCGACGTAGAAAGTCAGGCCATCTGCTTGGTTGACAAGATTGAACTCCCGTCATCTTCAGCGAGCAATTTATTTTTGGTGGGTAGGAGGTATTTTTTTGTGATACTATATTTATAGTTACAGTCACTATGGCCCGTATTAATAAACGTTCCTCAGCCCAAGAGGTCGCACTTGATGACAACCTTGAGATCATGACCGTATTAATAAACATAATAATTTGTGTACTTAAGTTACGGCTTGGGTTTACGTTATCAGCCGAGTGATGGACTGATTAATAAACGGAACTCTACATTTAAGTATACAATAGGTGTGTGTACTCGAGATGCGTAAACCTGAGTGTAGGCAGTCCGTGACTTAAGGTCGTGATTAGTAGCGCGAAACATGGAGTTTAAAAATATTTTGGGTGAAATTAATTATTACGATGCAATAGAGTACCTACTATGACGATATTTTATGACCGGTTTTATGCTACAGCATCATTTCAGGTAGGTACCTATTTACCTATGTAAATATTTTAAATACATTTATCATAAGTATAATAAAATTTATTTAATTACTATTTATAGGTACCTATAACACAAAGCCATTAAGTCCACAAATGTACTTCTGTAGTTGTATAAAATTTAATAAATAAATAAACTTTAAAAGTAGTAGGTACCATATAAATCCAATTAATCTAATTTTAAAACCCAATATAATTATGTGAAAATGTAATCTAATAAATTCATATTTCAGCTTGTTTATGGTGACCTAATACATTTTTCACAACCTACAGCACCAAAAATAAAAAATAACAAAAAAAAAACTTTCGTTTAATTAAATTTTATTTTATTTATTGGGAAAGAAAAACACTTTTTTTTACAATTTAAGGCTTTCTTGGATAGAAAACAACTTTATAACGTGATACAGCGCTATCCATTAAAGTTTTAACAAAATACAAGTATTTCAATAAATCTTACAACATAAAATAATGAAATGTGATGCATGTCATTCTAAACTTCGGTCATTGTGACGTAATCGTTCACGAAATCAAGCCATCAAGTACAGCGCATTGAGGAGCTGATCTCGGTAACTGAGATACTGTATTCATGTGTTTATTAATTAGCAATGATCTTGAGATGCTGATATCATAATAATGGCGTATCAAATGATTGCACACTTGGGCACGTCATTGAGGAACGTTTATTAATACGGGCCTTAGAGTTAGCGATAAGTGATTATTAAATCACCACACAGTAGGTACCACCTATGTGCACCTTAAAAAAAAAAGAGAAATAAAACAAAAAAGAAAAGAAAGAAAATAAGAAAGGTTCAAGAAAGAAATAAATAAAGTCATACGCATGACTTAATTTACCAACTATGTTGGGATCGACTTCCAGTCTTAACTGGATGCAGCTGAATACCAGTATTTAACATGGAGCGACTGCCTATCTTACCTCCACAACCCAGTTACTGGGTAACACGATACTCCTTGGCAAGACTGGTTGACAGACTTTTGGGGTTCTGACTATCCGTAACGACTGTCAGAGCTCTACAAATGACAGCCGGGACCAATAGCTTAACGTGCTGCTAGATCATTTAGGTACTAACCACTAGAATGCCCGAAACTACAAAGTCAAAATTATAACTGAACTACCTACTTAATATTATGAAGTGAAAATATTTGATATTTTGTATGTTTGTTTGTTACGCTTTCACTCTTAAATGGCTGAACGGATTTAGATGAAATTTGGCACATGGATAGACTATGACCTGGATTAGGACATAGGATACTTTCTATCCCGATATTTCCACGGGATCGAGACTTATCGAGGGTGAAACCGCGTGTCGTCATGTCGTGGCCTTGGTAAGAATATTAGCCAGGCAGCTTTTGTTTCCTAAGAAATCGGTGAACAGTCAAACGATCACGCTGTCCACATACAAAGCGTTTTTTGAGACCTTAATCTCAAATACTGGTGAAAATTATAGATTTTCATGATGGCCGATGCGCTCCCCTCGCTTTCCCGCCCGCCCGCTCGCTCGCTCTTCCGTCCGTAGTTTTCAGTGTGAAACATAGTTTCCCTCGCCTCGCTTCGTCCACCAGGTCGCTCGCTAGTTGGCGGTGTGGCCTGCGCTTTACGCGGGTTTCAGACCAAAAACTACGCTACGCTGAAGCTAAATTAAGACAAAAAGCTAAGCCAGCTAGAAATTTGTCGCGTGCACACCAACAACTAAGTACATAAGCGAAAGCTAAGTCAGTGTTGTGTAAGCAGTTCAGTTCGACAGACGTGTCGCCACGGAAAGTATCAATAAAAAGGTATGATAGATGAAGAAAGTTCTGATGACGAATTCATTAGTCATAGGAAAAGAAGAGTACTTAATACTGACTCACAATATGAACGTCAGCTGTCAGATGACAATGACATTGACGGATGGAAACGTTCCATTTCAACTATATTTTATTAAACGTAATTTTTTTTTTTTTTTTAAAGAAATATCTTAATTTAAAATATATGATAATAACATTTATTTGATTGATATTTCATAGACAATTATTTAATGTAAATGGTATTTATTCTGACTTAAAAGGCCGCTACACAAACAACGATTCTAGAGATTTCGAACAAGTCATGTTTGGTGGTTTTACATACTTAATCAAAACAAATGTTTATTATCTTAGCATTACAATAAATGATTAAGTAATAATTAATATGATACTAGTAATATTTCTGATGATTTAATATTGCAATTTTAAAGTAACAAGTTGTTTTAGACGATTCTCACATCTCTATGATGATGTTATTATATTATAAGATTTTACTTAAAGATTACAAATAAATACATACTAAATTGCAAAATAATCTTATGAAGTTTTAAAATAGTTCCACTTTACTAGATTTGTTAATTAATACCTATATTAGAAGTTATATATCAATTATGTGCAACAATTTCTGATTGGTCTAAAATGGCGGCAGAATGGGCGGCAATGTTTGAGGTACTTACGGGTAATTTATGAGACTTTATGGAGTTACCGCCAATTTTGAAGGGGATCTTGGTTCGAGTGGTTTTGACGAGATAGGACAGACTCACAGATCCTGAGTGTTATCCAATGTCCATAATATTAATTTGCTAAAAGCCAATGTACCTAAGGAAATCACGCAGCGTAGCGAAGTTCTTCCTATATTGTAAAATGGATTGAATTATGATCATCACATCATATAAAGTGAAAGATAGACTGACTATGTTCATGTAAGTTAATTGATATTATACCTAATATTGATTAGTATCGCTGATCTATGTTGTTCTGTATGTGTTATCTAATATTGCTTGTGTGTTAAATCGTATCTAGGGATTATTCATGTTCTTTCTTTACATTGACAAAGTTGCTAACTTTGAGAAACGGTCCTTGTGTTAACAATAATAATATGCTAATGTAAAAATGTGTTGATACAATATTTTATAAAAAGCTGCCATGGAGTTCCTTATCCTTCATCTCCATGAATACCTAGTTTTGGAACGGATAATAGTTTTCTCATTAACGTTACCTAGCTATATTTATTGACAAGCCTAATTGAAATAAATTCCTGGTCTTGTCTTTCTGTGCTTTTCTTCATAAAATCCTTTCCCTGCACACCATAATGATACATAATTTCTTACATATACTAGCCATTCTGACACTCAAAGCTTACTAATTAAGTCGATGCCTATATCTATAAATGTAGTCTTTCATCCACTTTCTAACACGCGCAAACGTGTCAAAAAATATCAGCCATCTGCTGGCTTATACGTTCTTACCCGCCGCGATTAGTGCCGATCGTGCCGCTTTGGTGTCACTACGTATTACGCGCGCTAAGTAATAAACAAATAACAGCGATAAAATGACGGTATGTGCTATTAAACTGTGCCGGAATTATAAAGGAAAGGTTAAAAATACCAAACACATCACTTATCATCGGTAAGTAACCAAAAGCCATATATTTATTTTTTGTTTTTATGATTACCAAATTACGCCATATTTTATCAGTGTTGCCAGTTTCTTTTTTTCATTCTCCCAACTTAACGTGTTTTTTTGTGGGTATATTATCTAGTTGGTGTATGGTTACGTTTATATTATAAAGTTGGTGTACTTTTATTAATCGATTTAAAAAAGGTGGAGTTTTTCAATTCGTCTGTACTTCTTTATAATAATATAATGTTCGCGTATACCTTTTTTGTTTATGAGCCCATTTTAATGATTATGTTTGCATTGGGTCCAATAAACCAATTTCAAAGGTGCCAAGAGTAATTTAATTCATGATTTTAATTCATGATTCATGTATTAAGTGTTTCTTTACATGATTTTGAAGTCGATGCCTAGTAAAAATTGTTATTATATTAGCTAGGTAAATTATTTACTTGGTACCGACTTCATGTTCACATTTTAGTAATTATTAATAACTGGCACTGATTAATAGTATTAAATCATAGATTTAACCACTATTTTTATTCCTCAGATAAAAGTTAACTGACTATTGAATAATCAGCCCTTATCAAACATAATTATTAGATGAGTAAAATATGGTGATCAACATAACATCTTATTTTTTTAGAATACCCAATAATCCTATTATCAGGAATCTATGGATAGATCGCATTCAAAAAAGCCGCGGAGTTGACACGTGGAAACCAACAAAAACTACTGTAGTTTGTTCCGATCACTTCCGCAGCAAGGATATGTACACTGTCAACAAAACAGGGCGCCGTAGACTTAAAAAGGAAGCAGTGCCAAGCAAGGTGAATTTTCCTATAAACTTATGAAATTGTTCGAGTTTTCTTTTAATTATTGTTTGTCTAATATATATTTTTTCTTACATGCATTATTTTTATCATTAATAACGTCCAGCGAAAGTGAGGATTCTGATGATATTGAGATAGCAGAGGTAATTTTAAAATGAAATTGAATAAATTGTGTTAACTTGTGTGGTTTAAAACTATGCTAATCAGTACCTAAACTTTCTTAGTCTTCATGTTTCGATTTTCGCGTTAAAGCTGAAATCGTGGTATTCACAAAAACTATGTACAGACGCCAGCACATCAACCTAGTGGGCGCGTTCATTGAGGCTCCGACCAGCACGCCGGTTGAACGCGTCCCAAAGGGTCATGGCCATCCGGCTGGTCCGGGGATACCGCACGGTCTCCTGCGAGGCGGCGAGCCTCCTTGCCGGATTGTCGCCATGGGATCTGGAGGCAAAAGTCCTCGCGCAAATTTGGGAAAGGCGCGAGGAGGCGAAACGCCGGGGCGTTACTCCGCTGCCGCGAGAAATCGCGGCACAGCGGACAGAGCTCCGGCGGGATCTCATGGCGGCATGGAGAGTGCGACTGTCGCAACCCAGCGCTGGGCACGCCACAATTGCGGCGGTAAGTCCCCTCTTTGAGGAGTGGATTGAGAGGCGCCACGGCGTTCTCACCTTCCGCCTGACGCAGGTCCTCATCGGACATGGCTGTTTCGGGAGGTTCCTGTTTCGGATAAGGCGGGAGGAAACGCCCGGGTGTTGGCATTGTGTGGATCGACCGGAGGACACGGTGGAGGTCTGCCCAGCTTGAGCGGAGCACCGCCGTGTTCTCGTGGCGGCGATCGGCGGCGGCGATCTGTCGCGTCGGGCCCTGGTTCAGGCCATGGTACGGAGCGAGAGGGAATGGGAAGCAGTCACCTCCTTCTGCGAAACAGTAATGCTCGCGAAGGAGGAGGCGGAGTGCGTGAGGGAGAGGCAATCATTGCGCCCTCACGCCCCTAGTCGCTGCAGGAGGAGACACCCTGGGCGTCGGGAGTTGATAGCCGACTCCCGGCCACCGTAGGCGCGGGCCTGCGGACGGCGAGCAATGGGCAGCTCGCCGTCCGGTAAGGACCAGGCCCGGGTCGACGGCGCGTTGTGTTCCACGCGCGCCTCAAAGAGATGTCAGCATAATTGACGGGGTCCGATAGGGCCGGCGCCTGCCGGGGTTGCGGATTGTTCGAAAGAGTTACCGTGGCCCTGGCGCACAGGCAACTGAAGGAACACGGGTGGGTTTTAGTCAGTAAGAGTCTGACACGCCCTACCGCTCCGCCCAGTGCGGGAGAGGTCATGTGATGACTTCACAACAAAAAAAAAAATACATGCATGGTGGCTATAACGACAATTCGAATGCCCGACAGCTGAAAGGTATAAGAAGCTACTTTGCCCTAAGGAGCTGAAATCGGTCCAATCGGGAAACTGTGAGCCCCTTGAAAACATAAGTGTTCTTATGTGTTCTTCGTCCCTTAAATGCATAAACGAAACTGTACTTTTGTCACGCAGAGATGATGAGGATGAAATTGAAAATGACGAAGAACACTTGTCCTTGGACGAAAATGAGGGTACATCACAGATATTAGATAGTTCACGATTATGTGAATTTACTATCCAAATAGTTAGCTATATAGCAGGTTGTGTTGTGCGGATATTACCTAAGCAGATAAAATGTAATGCTTGCATTGAATCTTTAATAACAAGGAAAGATTACAGTATCACAAATTAGTGTGTATACAAGATAAAGGTGGCCTGGTTTATGCGTCGCAGGATGTGTATGACATATGCAAAGGAACTGAAACAGTAATTCGCCAGTTTATTAAACAAGATTTTTTAATGACGTGATAATTATTCCAAAATAGTAGGTATCTACTGTAATGAAAAACTTTGTAGGTGGCGTAAAGTTATTTTGCAGTAGAAACGGCTCATTTTTGCGGTGTTCTACATCTAAACTTAATGAATCTAGGTGTTTAATGTAAATTTAATGTATTTTTTATTATTTTTATTTAATTTAAATTTAAGTAAATTTAATGAGGCTGGTAGTAGAAAGGTATTTTGCGATAAGATACTACCACAAATTAAAATTAGACAATGTGAATAGTAACGTAGCTTCTACGCGAAAACTTTTCAAAAAACAAATATAAAGAGATGGTCACGGACTTCAGTTTTGTTTTATTTTACACTAACGATCGCCCATGTCTTTGTTAAACGCGTTTATTTGTAATTAAAAACTAATTCCTAATATCTGTGATCTTTCATTTCAAATTTCCAAATACAAACTGCCTATAAAGTTAAATATTGTAATACTTATTTAATTAACTTAGCTGATTTAATACAACATTCACACACAACTCTAATTACATTAAATAGTGCATTTTATTTATTTAGGAAAGTAACTACTTAATAAAAAAACACTACTAAAACTGAATAATACTACATACATACACCTTAAACTTATCTTATTTAATAGGTTTTTTTTTTATATGTGATTTATGGGAGATTTGTAGTAGCTGGTATCATTATTCACGCACACAGAGACAAATACTCACAGTGAAAAACACCGCCTGCACGCAAACATGCTTGAAATTGTTGGCTCGTTTTCTTTGTTTTGATTGTAGCGCGACGCGCCATCTAGACATTAATAAATAATCAAAGACTTGGACTAATCTTGTTTTGTGTGGTGGTATTTGTGACGCGAAGGAGCCTTTACGATAAAATTCCATTGATTTTAAGTGGGGATTTTGATGTGAATTCCGCATCAGATGCAGCGCTCCCTTTAATTAATTTATTTGACACAAAATTAAATTTAAAATGTGCTGCAGTCGCACTCAAATCATTAGCCAGATCGGAAACAGTAATTAACGCTGTATTTCAAAAATATTATATAAATAGTTAGATCAAATTGAAACTAAAACATTTGTTTCCTATTTTGGTTACCCTAAGCCTCTCGTGTAATTTTGTTCAAAGTGAAAACATTGAGACTGAATAATGTTTAGGTAATGTAATATAATGTTAAATAAACTTGGTATAAATAATATTTAAAAAAAAATACCTTACAATAATTATTCTACTCCTGATACTAATTCATCTCATTCTCTCGTAGGTTACTTCTCTGAAAGTCCACTTCTACCTGTGAATTGCACACACACACACACACCTTTTCTTTTTTTTAATTTGCATAGAGAGAATTATTTGAATTAGGTAAATGCTTTGAGTTTTGAGTTTGAATTTGGCGTTGATTAAAAGAAAATATTGTTTCAGAAGCTGGACCATGTCGACGGGAACTCCGACGTCGAGGACAGACCTGGATTATCTTCTCAAAATGTGGTAAGTCAATACCCTGTAACATAATTATGCCTATTTATGCTGTATAAAATCTCACCGTAATAAACTTAAGTGAAGCGAGCTGTCATTCCACCTGTCATTGACCCTAGCGGGATTGACACTAATGACAGCTCACGTCAAGTTCACTTCATGTTTTCACGGTGAGATTTTTACAGAATAGACGGGCAGGTCTGTTCCAAAGGTATCTCATTAAAATGTTAACAAGAGCGGGGTAATTGCGTAACACACTATCAGTAGCAATCGGTTTCATTTTGACAGTTGAACAATATTCATTGCGTTTTTTTACCTTGCTGAGCAGACAAATTTTTCGAACATAAGAAGGGTATTGGCAATATCCTTCAAAATGATGCAGATTGTGATTGATAGTCTGTTACGCAATTAGGGTACTGGTTCAGAATACGTACCTGTGGATGGCAATATGTAGCGCCACTTACAGATTGAGTGCTTTGATTGATTATTTGAATATTTAAACCCGAAATTCGAATTATTTTAAATCACCTGAAAGGCGTTTTCTTTTGAAAATTGAGGTTAATTTTATAACCTCAAATTTCGTCGATGATTTTTCAATTACAATTTAATAATGTTATGTAAACAATAATTGTTGATAAAAGTGATTGGATATAAAGTTGAAACTTTCTACCCCTAAATACAGATGAATGTGTCATTATAGGCTGCTACAAAGAGGCGCGACACGCGACTCGAATCGCACGCGACACAAAGGCACCGCTCGTCGCGCGACAGGCGGTGCTTTTGTGTCGCATCGCGTGTCGCGCCTGTTTTTTATGAGCCTTCATTCCGATTAGTGAATGATTTTGTATTGACGATTATATTTCTGTTAATACCTAGTTGAGACAGTCGTGGATTATATTTTGATCTACGCCCAACCCTGACTCTGACCTGCAAATTGCAATAAAATGTAAGCAAATTTGAATTTCGCGAGCTGGCATAAACGCATGAAACATGGGTATACCTCTTTTTAGCTATAATATCTTTGGGTATACAAGGTGGGGACGGCAAAACTACATTAAATTAAACTCAAGGCATTTATTTCAAATAAACCAGTTACAGACACTTTTGAATTGTCAAAGGATCGGTGAGTCAGAAAGATGATGCTAGTTGCCCAATCCAAAGCGTAGTATGTACCTATGGAGTAGAACGGGCAAGAAACTCCACGGAAATATTGTTACAAAAAATTGGTTGAAATTATACACATGTGAGAACGATGTAGAAAGACGTGCACGCTAAAAGCGTCCGTAATAAAAAGATAAAAACAGTGACCGATATAGAGATAAAAAGATGACCGGATGGCGGATGATATACGTCGTTTATCTAATGAATGACGTTCTCAGTCGGCATACGATCCAATAGTTTAGTCACTATATAGCTGGTCGGCTGATCGCCAAACTTATAGCCGGGCCCATCCCAACCCTTATTTAGATAGTTGAAAAAAAAACACCTTTTTTAATACGCTTTTTAATTTAAATGTTAGGATTTATTTGATAGTTTCAAAATACTTACAATACTCCTTTATTTTTTTGTTAAGGTCCATAGATTTAAGTGTTTCAGTCGGATACATAGATGGGGCAAAATAGCCCTATACATTTGTATTGCTAGTGTTTTCATTTATTGTAGAATTGTCGTCTCCACACATGCGCGGCCGCCAAAATATTTTGCGTTGAATAACCCAGTCCCAGTCAAATACACTCAACGGTATTTTACTACTTCCTATGACGCGGACGTTTTGGCAATATCGAGCAATTTAATTCCTAAATTGTATATCATTTGCAAAATTAGCTGCCGTGTAACCGCAGCTTTATGGATTCAAGTGACAGCTGACACTTTATAAAGTGACAGCTGCAGTCGATAACTCTATCTGACGCCAGACGTCAGTTAACTAAAAGTAAGCTGTCAGTCTTCTCGCGAATTGTGTCACGAACGATTGTGTTGTGCTAGCTCTTCGTACGTAATGTCGGATAAATTAACCAAAATTATACAAATGTTGATGATGGAAGAAGAAGACAACGACGACTTACTCGTTTTGCTGGCTCTGCTTTTGGATAATAGGAGGAAGGAAAGAACGGTATGTGTTGATGTTGACTATTTCATGGACCTTGTCCAATAAAACAGTACTTAATATGTTTTAACTTGTTCTTAACTTAATAATATTATCAACCAAATAACATTCTACCTAGTGTATCGTAACGTCGGTCGTTCCATGTCTAGCTTAGCTTGACAGTCGCGCCGTGGCTAGGACAACAGACTGTCTTTGAAGCAGCGTATGTAAAACTGTCCGCACGCCTGTGAACTTCTTGCAGCGGCACCAGTATGTTTTCTATTCTATTTTTTTTATGGCAAGCAAATCCAAATGTCGACTATTCTGCCAATGTATAAAGTGAGTTGGAAAAACGAAGTGTGCATGATCAAAAAATAAAATAATCAGCAACTGAAGACACAAGTAAAATTCTTCGATTGAATTGAATACAATGAAGATCTTGTTGGCTTAGTGCGCGAACAGTATGTCTTACGACGGTTAATCCACGAATAATCTGTCAATAACCTCAGAAATATGCCTGTTTAGGGCGCCAATTACCTACCTGGCTGCTAGTTCTTTTTTTCCGTCATTCATGCCGGCACGCTCGGCAAGCGGCAGGTGTGTGTAAGTATATTCCGTTCACAATTATTTTACCACGTCCTGATCTTCGTTACTGGCAAAATCATAGTGATCTTTATTTTCGTTACAATAAGGTTGCTGTTGGGTCCTGCTAACAGAGGTATGATAACGGAAAAAGGACTGTACAGGTACTTATCAGCGTTCGCTTGCGAGCGAGAGATGAATAGAGGCGACCCCTAATACCTATTCCCATTTTTTTAGTAGTTGTTATGTTTATGTTTTTAAGGCGTGTGCAGGCCTTCCTAGATTGTATAATTGGATACAAAATCTGTATAATTTGGTTATTTTTGTTGGCTCTTTGTATAGCAGACTGTCTTGTGTAATTGGAATCAAGAATAGGAATTCGTACCTTAGTAAACTTTACGTTATTAACTGGCATCTGGAACTAGCAAATGGGGAATAGTCTGCACCCTAATCGCGAAACACTCTTTAAATCACAATCTAAATCATTTTGAAGGATACTGCTAATCCATTGCTTCATATGTTCGAAAAATTTGTCTGCCCCAATGATGGTAACCTTTACCCCGGTCACTCACATGCGCGCAAACATTAGTTCTAGGTTCGCGCACTTTGATGTGCGTCAAAACCGACACGGCTTAGAAAACCGGGAATGTGGTAAAAACTGTGCATTATTCACTTGCGAATGTCGTCCTACACTTGCGGGTTCGCGTCAATGATTCGCGTATTCGTGCGAATGTGAGTGACCGGCATTAGATGCATAACCCGCGCTCGATTTTGGCAAGATAAAAGCAAGCAAGGCAAATTGCCCGAATTCAAGTTAGTCACGCACCATCCAGCGTCGCGGCTTCACGTCACTATCACTCGCAATTCTCAGCAATTATTTGTAAAGAAAATGCCTTCCTGTGTCTATAGACGATGTACCAATTACACTACTACTGTGAGAGAAAAGATAAAGGTCTCATTTCATGCGTAAGTACTGTGTTTTTTTTATAATAATATTTATAACATAAAATGTTTTTTGTTTTGTAATTTACCGCCACTTTTGCACGAGCGGACTCGCGACTATGGGAGGTTGGGACAGGTATGCCAGCAGTCTTTCTGATACAAACTTTTTGGGTACTTTTTTAATATTCTGGTATGGTTTGATATAAAATCAGGTAATATAATACTTTATATTAATTACTTGTGTTATGAATATTACTTATAGTTTTTCTTACAATTTAGATTGCCCAAAGGCAGACTGATGAGGGAAAAATGGCTTACGATAATTAGGACTCAAAGGAGCGAATATGATTGGATGCCAACTTCATATTCTACGGTCTGTTCGGATCATTTTTTGGCAAGTGATATATATATATATCAAGAAAAAGAAATTAAAAAGATTGAAAAAAACAGCAGTTCCTGTAATTAAGGTAAAATAATAGTTCATTATTTTTATACGTCTTAGTTTCAGTACTTTTATTACGGTTCAGTACTTACGCAGGCAAAATATTATTGTATGTTCAGAGTATGACTTCAATTTTAATATTCTATTTTACTTTTTTTTACCTGTTACTTGTTGATAGGCCCACACTGTCCTCCCATACCTATCAACACTGTAATTTGAAACATTGTAAAAGACCCTTATTTTTAAAAGAGTAACCGTGGAGTTTCTTTCCGGCTCTTCTCCATAGGATAAACAGTTTTTTTTTTTTTTTAATAAATTCTCTTCAACTACCAATTGAACAACGTTTGCAATATATTGCAACATACAGGATAACCTGTATGTTGCAATATATTGCAAACGTTGCAAACATTTCAATGTGATCTTGTGATAACACAAGATCACATTGAAATGTTATTCAGCGTGATCAAGCGATATGGGGGTTCCAATAATAATCCTGGGAAATTGTGTACCGCTGGAAGACATTCCTTAACATGTTCGTCTGCAGCCGAGAATATTAATTCCATAGTAAGCGGAAGAGTTGCCGATGAAGAATGCGACCCACTCAACAGTAATTCTATAGAAGATGATCACATTATAAACGGAAATGTTGAAGTGCTTTCGACAATGCTGAATCGCGAAAGCGTCCAAAAGACCACCGAACAGATTATAGGTTATATTTCAGGAAGGGTATCTATGTAAATGGGTACTTATTTAAAGCCCTTTGAAGTCTATTTTCCAGCAACAAGGTTTGGTTTCACAAAATGATCATTTTGTAAAATATGAGAGGACTATCTTTCCAAGTGAGGATGTCTTTAAAATTAGCTTGAGGTCGGAATTTAGTATTATGAATCATATAAAAGACAAGGGTCACATAATACTTCCCGATCCCAAAGAGATCGAAACTATAAAAGACCGAATTTTAAAATCGTTTAATAGTCGTAATGACGTATTTGTATATTTACATTCACATTCTTTAGAGCAACATCCAACATTCAATCATAGGCTACACCTTATCCGCGCTGTCATATTGAAGTTTCTTAAAGTTCGCATACATTTCGCACATAAAAGTACTCGGATTTTAAAACTGATTTTAGGGGACAAAAAATAATAAATTAAATTTGTTTGAAGGTGTATAAAATATTCTAACTCTTGCTCGCGACTCTCTCCACGTGGTTTTTTCTTGTTGTCAAGTTCTATCTTGTCTTGTCAGACATTTTTAATTTTAGATTCTCTCTTTTATTATAAAACAAAAACTCATGAAATAGAGGACTTCATTATCATTACAGTGTCCAAAACGAACGGCTAAACGTAACTTACGAGGGGAATACAATTAAAAATAAGAATTTATTTAGCTTTTGTTTCGATTTTGAAAGCGTATTTTAGTAAACCTTCAAATATTCAGCAAAATACTTTCACACGTTTTTTTATGTAGGTACATATGTGTACATAATACTTGTATACTAACAATTCGCCGTGGGTTATGATCACATTTTTTTTTTTTTAAGTAATTGATTTTAATTCACATCATGTCTTGTTGCATTATTTTAATTAGGTACATTACATAGTTCCGCAATATTAATTATTTTTTTATTGCTTCAAAAACTAATGTTTAAACTTTGTCAACATGAGTAAAATTGAGTGTTCACTTTTCCTCCAAAATCCTCTGACTGCTTCGACCCACGCGCACGCTCCACTGAACATGCAGCAGCTAGTGACGTAACATGTATATTCATCTCTTTCTAACAACCGGTATCGGTATCGGTCTTTCCTTTTCTTCGCGCACTGTATGATTGTATGTACGTAGCTACATTGCTTACGTACGACGTTGTTTACGTTTTAGTACGGAAAGCAAGTGAGGTTTAATTATTGGTATACACGGCTACAACCCGGGCGCGATAACTAGACACCTGGCTCGAAACTCAACCCCCCTCCCGCTGCCCCGCGCGCGGCTCCGCTCTCGTCTTTCAGTAACGTTAGCATAGCTGTTACCGTTGCACGTACCCTTTCTTGAGTTTCGGAGTCATTTGTTTGTTTGCTGTTATAATTATTTTGTTGAGTTTTTGTTTATCGTTACGTTTGGACGTTTTCTTGTTACCGTTGTTAAAATTATACGATGGGTAAAACCGTACACAGTAAAGAGAGGGCCTTAATACTCAAGGTGTTGGCTTTTTTTGAACGTGAGAAGGAAGTTAGCAAATTCCTGATTCCTGTGGACCCTAAAAAAAGTTATGAGCATGAAAAAGTGAATAAAAAGTTTATGATTCCGGTGGATCAACCGATAAATAGAACTTGCGCGGCTACTGGTATATCTAAAAGTACATTAATGAGAATAAAAAAGCAAGTAAAACCAGTGAAACCATCAATTCTACCGGTGCCGAGTACTTCGACGTCTGCCCAATTACCCGGACCATCAACTGAACCGTCAACACCTGGCAAGAAGAGAAAATCACGGAAAAGAATAAATTTGGACAATTTCGACTTAGTTGCCCTGAGAAACTTAATCAACAGTTTCTACACTGTCAAAAAGGAAGTCCCTACGCTGAAGAAAATATTGGCCGCTGCAAAAAAGGATTTGAATTTTCCGGGTAAGTGTGTTTCTCTAATATATTTTTTATCCAACAAGTACCTATGCCAGTGACATCGTATATGTGTCAAGTACTGTCAAGGTGTTTTTTTTTTGTTTTCTAAAGAATGTTTACGGTTCCGTACGCTATGCAGTTCTCGAAAATATTATACCTACAAAAGAATTCCCGAAACTGCGAGCCGGGCAGCGCGGCGGCGGCAGCCCGGTGGCTTGTGTTCTATTGTGTTTCGCATTCACTCTGTCTCGATCGCTCGAATACTTTTTTGCATAAAGCGTACTCACGATTTTGTTGTTTTTTTAATACTATTTTATATTATACCTGGTCTAAAATTTTGGTAATAGAATATTTTTACGACGAGGAAATGAACTTAAATTATAAAAAATACTCTTTTTTTACAGGTGAGAGGACTACTTTGCGGCTCATCCTAAAGGATCATTTGGGATACAAATTTAAGAAATGCAAGAATGCCCGATTGGTTTTGATACAAAAGCCTGATATCGCTGCCTGGAGGGCTCGCTACCTGCGACGAATGAAAGAGAATAACGACCTCGGATCGGACAAAAAACCGGTGACGTATATAGATGAAACCTGGATACATTCTCACTACACAGTGAGAAAATGCTGGCAGAATAGTAGCGACGCTAGTATAAAGAAAAATAGCAATCCCGGCCAACGTTGGATTCTCGTTCATGCGGGTGGCGAATATGGTTTCATCCCCGGGGCCGAGTTATTATATAAATGTAAAAGCAAGACAGGCGATTACCACGACGAGATGGACACAAAAAATTTTGTTAAGTGGCTCAACGAAAAGTTGTTGCCAAACTTGCCTCCAAACGGCATAGTTGTAATAGATAACGCGCCGTATCACTCAACACAAGCCGAAAAAATACCTTGCCAGTCATCACTCAAAAGTGAGATGCAAAGCTGGCTTACCAAAAATAATATAAGTTTTGATGAAAAGATGACGAAGCCAGAATTATACCACATCATAAAATTAAATAAGCCAGAAAAAAGATATGTGGTAGACGAACTGTTGAGGGAGCATGGCCACGAGGTTGTACGTCTGCCACCCTACCACTGTGATCTAAATCCAATAGAATACATCTGGAATTTAGTTAAACAAAGGGTGGCAGACAAAAATATAGATCAGTCTGAAAGACTTATTGAAAAGTTGACTAGAGAAGCAATCCAATCAATTTCAGTTGCGGACTGGAAAAAAGAAGTTAATCATGTCCAGAGACTGGAGGAAGAATACTGGGTGAAAGATCGACTGCAAGAACACCGAGAAAGGGAATTCATTATTTCTCTTGGAGGAGAAGAGACTTCTTCTGAAAGCGAAAGCGAGGACACGGAAAATGACAGCGATAATAATATGTCTGGTATAGAAGAATTGAGTGACGATTCGTTATAATTTTAATAATAAATGAATATAACATCCTATTTTGTTTTATTTCTGTAAGAAATTAATTGTTCTACCTACTTCTTACTTTAACAAGAATGAACTTAATTTTATTAAAAAAAAATATTAATACGAATATTGGTAAGTTACTGCTCCAAATTATAATGATAATGAAGCCAAAAATACTACATTCGTCATTAGTACTTGTTTTATCTCAGTAGGTAATAAATTATAAATCAGTACGTACAAAAAGTACAGCACGCACAATCATTTTTTTGCACTCAGTACTATAGACAAATGTCATTTGAGCCAGGTGTCTAGTTATCGCGCCCGGGTTGTACATATCATGCTATACATTTCCAGTATAAGCTGTCCTCTCATTGTACGGATATATATATACTGTCCTATACATTACGAGATCAGGCTATACTGGAATTGTATAGGTTAATATGAAGCTGTGTGTACTATATATATAGTAGTATATGATAGACAACAGCAAGTTCAAATAAATGGTGTCAATTCACTCGGTTTAAAAGTAAAAATGGGTGTACCACAAGGCTCGATATTGGGTCCTTTCCTCTTTTTAGTATATTAATGACCTACCCCATTTGTTAAAAACCCAACCACAAATGGTGTTATTTGCTGACGATACTTCTTTATTTTTTTAAATTAATAGACGTTCATCAAATCTTGACGACGTAAATAACGCCCTACTGCAGATCCAAAATTGGTTCACTGCTAATAATTTAGTATTAAATGGGAATAAAACTAAGTGTATTAAATTTTCCTTACCAAATGCCAAAAGTACAAATTGTGAGATAGTATTAAATCAAGAGAAACTAGAATTCGTCGATAAAACTGTTTTCCTGGGGATCACGCTTGACTCAAGGCTTCAATGGGGTCCTCATTTAACATCCCTTGCAGGACGGCTAAGTTCAGCAGCATATACAGCTTTTTTATAAATGTGGGTAGCTCACTTTCGGATAAAATCAGACAACAAAATATTAATTTCCGGAATTTACCATCACTAAGTAATACCCACGACAAAGTACTAAATATCCCCAATTCTTTCGTCTTAATTGAGACAGATAAATATGAGATTGGACATCTTATCATGGGTTTAAAAACAGATAGTGCACCAGGATGTGATAATATCAGCAGTAGATTCTTAAAACAACATAAAAATATTCTCGTACATCCCCTGGAAAAAGTTTTCAACGATTGTTTAAAAACTGGAGTGTTCCCATATTCCCTAAAACGATCAGAAGTGTGCCCAATCTATAAGAACGGAGACAGAAGTCGTATAAACAACTATAGACCGATATCTATACTACCCGCAATTTCCAAAATTCTGGAAAAAATAATAAACATCCGTCTCGTAAAACATCTCGAAAAAAATAATCTGCTTTCTGTAAATCAATACGGGTTTAGGCACGGAAAATCTACAGAACAGGCAGTGAATAAACTTATTGAATTTATTAGTTCTAACTTGGACAAAGGGAAAAAATGCCTTTCTATTTTTCTTGACCTGGCAAAGGCATTTGATACGATTTCTGTCTCTCTCTTACTCAACAAATTAGAGACACTGGGTATCAGGGGCACCCAGCTTGAACTTTTCAAAAGCTACCTCTCTGGGCGAACCCAGTGTGTCCGAGTGGATAAACACAAAAGTACACACCTTCCAGTTACACACGGCGTGCCTCAGGGAAGTATACTGGGGCCCACCCTTTTCCTCGTGTACATAAATGAGCTTACTCGTCTTAAACTTACCAAAGGTGAAATTGTCTCTTTCGCGGATGACACCGCGTTGGTGTTTGCGGGTGATAGTTGGGAGGAGGTTTTCGCTACCGCACAAAATGGCTTTGATATGACTAAGGGATGGCTGCAGAAAAACATACTTACACTAAACGTAGACAAAACTAAATATATTTGTTTCAGCATTAGACAGGCGGTGGGTGTTCGCGGTGACCTGAGAGTTATTTCACATGAATGCAACTCTGAGGATAGTTGCGCTTGTTCACCTCTGGAACGCGTTAATACTCTAAAGTACCTTGGTATTACTTTGGACAATAACCTCAACTTTAAAGAACATGTCAAAATTCTTTGTAATAGAATACGCAAATTAATTTATGTTTTTAAAAACCTACGTCATGTCGCGGACCCTGCACTGCTGAAGCGAATATATCAGGCCCTGTGTCAGTCGCTGCTTACCTACTGCCTTACATCCTGGGGAGGTATCTGCAAAACCACGCTAAAGGCAGTTGAGGTCGCCCAGAGAGCTATACTGAAGGTTAGCACGTTTAAACCGATACGATTTCCTACTACAACGCTGTTCGAGTTGTGCGAGGTTTTAACAGTAAGGCAGCTATTTATACTTAAAACTATTCTACAAGAACACAAAAAACAACCCTACAACCCAATGTTACTACAGAGACGTCGTAAACATCATGTATGTGACTATTTAACTACATTTAAAACAACTTTTGGTAAAAGATTTGTAAGTTTTCTAGGCCCTTACCTTTATAATAGGCTTAACAAATCAATAAACATATACACCTTGACTAGAAAACACTGCAAACTAAAAGTATGCCAATATTTGCAGAAATTAAGCTACGAGGAAACGGAAAACCTAATTTACTTACCACTCTAAGATTCGGCTAAGAGCACAGAAAAACAAAGTTACATTCACTAAATAGGTCACCTACAAACTTAGACACTCATGCATACTCACACCCACCCTTTCACCGCTTAATTATTGTCACACACACACCTACATATATATTCACAGCACACACACCCCCACACATTCTCATATACATACAACACTCACGCACACGTACCACGAACTCACACACGCACGAACACACATACACTCAATCCATTTAATAAATTAGATTAAAAATATGTATGTACTTACTTATTTACCTAGATTACTTATCAACTTTTATTCTGTATTTCTGTAGTACTGATTTAATTATATATGTCATTATTGCTTGGCACCTATTCTTGTATTAAAATACTCGAGGGAAATGGTGCTGATAGCCGAAATACAGGCTATGCCTAGTTCGGCTACAGACGCTAATTTCTTTACCCTAACTGAATTTGTTGCCACATTGCCATTGTAAAGTAGTACTAAGTTTTTGGAAAATAAACTATTATTATTATTATTATTATTATATGCTGTGAGAAAAATCAGTCAATTTACTGATGTAGGTACCGCGAGGCTAGTCTATTTTAGTTACTTTCATAGTATTATGTCGTACGGTATTTTACTATGGGGATGGGCTGCAGACGTCGAGTCTATTTTTATTCTGCAGAAAAGAGCCATCCGAGCCATATATGGCCTCCGCAGGCGCGACTCTCTAAAGGAACGGTTTAAAGATATTAACATCATGACGGTACCTTGTGAATATATCTATGAAAACATCATGTACGTAAGGAAAAATCTACATCTTTTTAGTAAAAGAGGTGAAAGACTTATATCACTAGAAATAGGGATCAATTAGTTCAACCAGGTTTCAGGCTGGCTAAAGTAGACTCATCTTTCATGGGGTACTGTTTAAAATGTTACAATAAAATACCTCCCCATATTCTTCAACTGAATGAAACTAAATTCAAATCTTGTCTAGAACGCACACTATGCAGCCAAGCATACGAGTATTATAAGTTGGGGGATTACATCGCTGATAAAAATGCTTGGCTCAACGCTGGTCCTGCTTCACAAGGGCGCTTATACTAATTGATTAGCATTTGAAACTACTGTTGGAGCTGCTGAAGATTTAAAAAACTATCTTTGCATTGTATAAATTCAATGTTTTAGTATTGTATAATTGCATAGCACATGTGTGAGTACTATAAAGCTACGTGTTTAATACGTTTTTCTTTCATTGACTTGAATGTGCCCTGGCGGCTGAGAGTATGTTATGCTCACTCTAATGGCTCGCTGGTGGTGGCGTGTGTGTTGGATCATTAAGTTCTCTTCAAAATGGTTGAGCTGAATGACGCATGGATCAGCACTGATCCATGCGTCATGTTCGTGAACGGGCGCCGCGATCAGTGGGGACTGGTCATTTATTAGCTGCCACGGCGTATTTTAATTTAATTTAATATTTGAATTTCTTTTGTCTTTTTATTACGGACGCTATTAACGTTCTGCACCGTTCCCACATGCATAATTTCAACATGAACGATGTAATCAATATTTTGTAACCATATTTTGATTTAGAAGAGTGTCCGTGGAGTTTCATGCCCGTTCTTCTCCATAGTTACCTACTACGCTTTGGAATGGGTAACTAGCTTCATCTTTCTGACTGACCGACCCCTTGACAATTCAAAAGTGCCTGTAATTGGTTTATTTGAAATAAATGCTTTGAGTTTGAGTTTGAGTTTATAGTTGACAAAATAAAGGGACGCTCTGAACTAGCGCTAACATCACGGCAGTATGGCGGCCGGGAGCGCGGCGGGCGACGCCCGTGACGTAATTGCGAAAATACGAATTGAGACCGCGCCGCGCGCCGCCGTCAACACGCCTATTTAATTTCTGTACTTTTTAACATGACTTAAGGTGGTACCCCGACCAAAACCTTGTCATAGTGCGTTATTCAGAGGCTATTAACTCATTCACTATGGGTAATAAACTACATCTAAAAGCACATTATTAATGTTCGATATCCTATCATCACATTGCACGTTCTTATTTGTTTTTATGTGTTATAAATACATTTAAAATCTCCTTGTAAAAAAGTGACTAAAATTATTGATTGCATGCATCTTTTGCTAAAGGTGACGTTCTATTCATTTGGGGATTACACTAATGGATAGATAATTCAAAAATCTAAATAATACACGTTTTATTTTATTTTTAAACCTAACTTGTCTGTTTTTATTTAAATAATTTCATTATTTTTGTGAATTTTATGATAAATGAGCGTGCGGAGGGTGCGAGACAGAGCGAGACTCAGCGACGGGACAGAGAAGGACCGAACGCTCAAGGTCCTTTGGTCAGGGAAAAGTCTTAAGTTCAAGTTTTGTTCTCCTACATCGCATTTTTAATGTGCATTCTAAAATTATTCGCAGGCATCACCGTGCGTGCTAAGATTAGTAGCAGTAGGTAATACGAGATGTCAAGATTTTTTCTAGTTGCTAGTTCTGTTACAAACAATTGCACAAAAATGTTTACCGACAGGGTCCTCCCGTCAACGTCATTCGGGCGCCAAAATATCTTTGTAGATATACAAAAACATCGTCACCCGTCGAGGCTATTTTAATTCACCCCTGCTCGGCTCGAGATATACGAAAATAGCTATATATTTTATGTAGGGTGGCTGGTATTGATTCACTATTCTGTCATGTTGGTAGCGAGGCCCAGACGCGGCCGACGTCACACCTACTTTAGGCCTCGTAACCACTGGCGATTTTTTTTCGCACACTGCATTTTGAACGTCACTGCTTAGCGCCGAAAGTTGAAATTCCAGCTGTTGGATTCTGAATGCTAGGCTCAACAAAGAGTTGAAATCCAAGTGCGCAATAAAAAAGTCGCCTGCGCGAACCTGAGCTTACTATCGTTGCGTGTTACAAAGAAATACAAAGAAGTGTAAAATATTACTTATTAAATATCTACATAGTTGGCTCCCTAGGTTGGCAGTATACGCAAAATGGCCATATTCACATCGTAAGAATTCGCCAGTCGCCTTCGGTTCGCGGACGCTCGCGGTCGAACCATTTTCTTCAAAATGCCGAACTGTTCAGTTATTGTTTGCAAGAATCGAAGCAGACATGTAAACTACAGAGGCCATGGGGTCACCTTTCATATGTAAGTTCTAACTTCTCCAAAAATAATTTCCGTTGACTGCTAATTATTATAATATTTAAATATCAGTATTATCACATACATTGTTGACTACTGAGGTACACGGTGAGCTGGTTTCTTTCCCAACAAGCAATGGTTAACGTGCTAAGCGATTTGTACAAGTTATTTACTGGTTCTATCCAGCTTCTCCCTCACTCGCTCGCGTGAGTATTTAGGTTTGTGACCGTTACTTCTTCCATGTCGATAATTATCGCTTTGGATTCAGGGTGTGAGAGAGACGACAGGGTGTGAGAGAGACGACACTACAAAGCCAAACTTTTTGTCATCTTTTGACGCGGCAAAGCGAATCTACGATTTGAACTTATTTTTTCTTATTTTATTGACATCAACACCGTTTATTGTAATTCTAGATGCAGAGAATGGGCCAAAGCATGCCTAAGACCGGAATTGATGAACAAAAGCCCGGATGACTTACAATATAGATTCGTATGTAGCTTGCATTTCCAAAAAAATATGTATGGCAAGAAGAATTTGAAGAAAATTGCTGCGCCTACTTTGAACCTACCAATCTCGAAAAGGGTAGTGACAGCGGCTGTCAGAAATAAAATTCTAAAATAATGCCCTTGTCAGGGCGGCGGTAAACAAAGTACTGTACAACAATCTGTACGTATACTAAATGATCAAGTATTTTTCAGTTGTATATTAACTGACCACACAATGTTTTGTACCAATAAAATATTTCGTTTCGTAAAAAATAGTTTTTATTTAAGTATTGTAAAAGGTCTGCTAACGACATTACTTCAGTAGTACATCCGGTGTAACCTGTACAGTCAACCCTTTTTTTTTTTTTTGATCCGGGATGGAAAATCCTTGTGGATGTCCTCCGCCCTGGGGGGGCGGAGGGGTCTGTCAGACTTACTGACTAAAAACCACCACGGTGTTCCATCTCACACCTGCGCCGGGGGTCGCGGGAACGTACGAATTTTCCGCAACCCCCGACGGGTGCCGGCCCGCCTCTGCGGGCCCCGTCCGGTCGAGTGGGGGGAGTGAGGTGTTTGACTCCCCCCGCGACGTCTATGAGGGGCGCGCGGGGAACACTACGCGCCACCGCCTCGGGTCCTGATGTATGGGGGGCGACGGACGTCCCCAAGTCCGTCGTCCCTGGACCCATTTAGGGGGGCTGGATGAGGGCGTTGTTCGCCCCCCGACGCCCGGTGCGCCCGCTGCGGGCCGGGTGAGAGGATGAGATCTCTCGCTCCCTTTCCGCAGCCTCCTGCGAGTACAGTCAACCCTGTTCCAACCGACGCGTTAAATATTTTAAGGGCTCCTACAAACAAACGCAACACGTGTCGCGAATCGCAAGGGACACTTAGGCACCGCTTGTCGCGCGACAGGCGGTGCGATTGGGCCGCGTGCGATTCGCGTCGCGTGTCGCGCCTGTTTGAAGGAGTTTTAACACAGGATTATACAGGCTGTCACGCTATGCTCTAATTACAATGAACTTCAACTGTGTTTAAAATAATATCTTCACGACATTCTAGAAAGGTATGAAGTTTGATAATAACGATTGTTTTTTTTTTTTTAGAATCGTGGCTCCCCTTCGAGTGACAATGAAATCAAAGTATTTTGTCCAAAATGCAACACGGAAGTACAGCACACTGCAGAAGGAATACAAGAGGTACATACCAACGTAGTACATAAAATTATTACGAGTATAATACAATGTACAAGGTCATATCATTCGTAGATATTTGACAGTCGTTACGGGTAGTCAGAAGGCTGAAAGTCTGACAGCTAGTCTTACCAAGGGATATCGTGTTGCTCAGTACCTAACTGGTTTGTGAAGGTCAGATAGGCAGGTCGCAACAAGTAGGTAAAGTATTGGTAGTCAGACTGTAAGCTGAACCCAACATAGTTGGGAAAGGCAGCCAGATGATGATGTACGGTCACCAAAAGAGATAAGTAACCAGGTCGTCGGATATAGTTGAAGTTTAAAATTTTATTTAATTAGGTAATAGAAAAGAAAAGTTCATTTATAAAATTAAATTTCATTCGAAAAAATCCATCAGTTTCATACTAAACTTCAACTATATCCGACGACCCTGGTTACTTATCTCTTTTGGTGACTGTACTTGGTCATATCAATTCCTATAATATATTTTAATTATGTAAGTATTCTTCAAAGAGGTATGCAGTAACGTATAGAGTACTCCCATTTCACCATTTCTGTAGAACTAGCGATAGAGTGCCCCTGCTTCGCTCGGGTGCTATCTACTGCTGAAGATATATATGCTATATCCAAGTTAAATATTAGGTCTTTACCTATGAAATTGCCGTTCTGCAGTACTGGCCATTTCAAATCAAAATAATTTTTGTTTGGCTAAGAATTCTAATTTCAAATTAATTTTATTTTAAAAACATGGATTTTTTTTTCTAAAAGTAGTCATTTCTTTATTGATTAGTGTTACATTTTCATCGCATTTCAATCTTTTTCGTCATCATGGATACGTTAAAAATTCGAGTAATTATGGAATATGAGTACCGTCGTGGCAGCAACGCGGCACAAGCGGCACGCAACATCAACGACGTTTACGGAGCTAACACTACAAACCAACGCACCACCTGTTATTGGTTTGCTCGCTTCCGTTCTGGAAATTTCGACCTGAAAAATGAACCTCGCGGTCGTCCGAAGACTTTGGTCGACAATGACGAATTAAAGGCGATTGTGGAAGCTGATGATACACAATCTACGGCTGAATTAGCAGCAGCTTTCGACGTTAGCGTCAAAACAATATTGGTCCATTTGCGTCAAATTGGCAAGGTAAAAAAGCTTGACAAATGGGTGCCCCACGAACTCAATGATCGCCAGCGCGAAGTACGCGTCGAGACGTGCCTTGCACTGCTCAACAGACACACAAATGAAGGAATTTTGAACCGCATTGTTACCTGCGATGAAAAATGGATTCTGTTTGATAAGCGTAAGCGCTCAGCAAGTTGGTTGGATCCTGGTTCAGCACCTAAACAATGCCCTAAACGAAAACTTACCCCTAGAAAAGTGATGGTCACTGTTTGGTGGTCTAGCGCCGGTGTGATTCATCACAGCTTCTTACCAAACGGGGTGAGCATTACTGCAGATGTGTACTGTGAAGAACTGAACACAATGATGGAGAAGCTGGCGCATCTCCAACCAGCATTGGTCAATCGCTCGTCTCCGCTGCTCCTGCACGACAACGCGCGACCTCATACTGCATAGCAGACGGTCTCCAAGTTGCAAGAACTGGGGTTGGAAGCTCTCCGTCATCCGCCCTACTCACCAGACCTTGCGCCTACAGACTACTACTTTTTCCAGAATTTGGATAACTTCTTGGCGGGAAAAAAATTTAATACCCGAGAGGCAGTACAAAATGCCTTTGAAGAATTTGTTGCCTCCCGTCCAGCTGATTTCTTTAAGAAGGGCATCAATAAACTGCCACTGCGATGGCAAAGATGCATTGATTGCATGGGTGATTACTTCGATTAATACAAATAAAAAATTCATGAAAAAAATTCGTTTAAATTTTTTCATACAAAACGGCAATTTCATAGGTAAAGACCTATTATTAATGCATGATCCTCTTATACCTTCCGGAATAAATTATTTTAATGATGCTAAAAACCGCATCCAAATCCATAGGTATGTTTAGAAGAACTAAGGACACATGAAGACACGAAAATCGTCTATGTTTTAGTAAACTGTTTATATTATAGATTCCCATTCACAATAATGTAATTGTTAATATTTTCTCAGGATCAAACAAAAATAATCATCGCAAAAGTGTACCATTACTTTGAGCACGAGTATGAAGAGTTAACGAAGATGTACGGAGACTTGGACCTGACTCCTCTGTCGAAGTTCCGTCAACGGACTGCGCTGGCCACCGGAGTCACTGAGACGACAGTACTTGAGATATTGAAGGAAGAAGAAGAACGGAATGCAGACAGGCTACAGGAACCGCCTGAGGAACGACGCAGAGCTCGCAAAAGGTCTAGACAAACGGATAGGTATGTGTTAACACTGTATAATTGTATTGTGTAACAGAACACAGTAGCGACATCTATGTCACAACTCAGGAAACTCTAAAATAAACGACGTGTGAAGTTGGCGTCGTTGACAGATGGAGCCACTTTATCCTGCATCGCGCAAGCACAGTTTGACGCCAAAGTTAGCTTAGAGGAAAATTCAATCTAAACAAAAGCGGCCACGTTCATTTAGATCGTATTTTGTTACTTCGTGTCTCAATATGAATGTTTGTAAAAAGGTTTTTAGAAAATTCTAGACACACTTACCGAGGTCGCTTATTGAGCCGTTTTTCAAAATTCCTTCTCAGTCACGAGATAATATTTTTTTAAAGCAGTGGCGCTAGTGGACCCGTGTATGCGCTCTTAAATGTCTTAAAAAGACGTCGGTGTCCTCGCGATTGTGTGGCCGGTCACTCGCGCTCGTATTGCCGGTCCTTTGACTTGCGCCAAAACCGACGACGAGGAGCATGACGTGCGGCATGACGAGTAACGTGGCCACACTACGTCTCTTCCTCCTTCCTTCGCTACTTCCCATGCCACTCGACGAGTGTGTGGCAGCGATATATCAGGTGCCAAAAGAGTGTGCTGTGTTCCGTGTTTTCCAAAGTAAATATTCGCTAACATTATGCCGCAATTGAATAAAGGTGCTGGCAGGGATATGGTCTTGAATGTCAAACGCGCACAATTGAATAAAGGTGCTGGCAGGGATATGGTCTTGATTGGCATTTTTTCACAAATAATTTCCCCTTTATCTTTGTTGCTGTAACGGCTATAGTACACATCAATCTATATTATATCAAACAGTCCCAAGAAAAGCATAATTAATAATAATAATTTTATTATTAATTCTTTCTTTCTTTTTTTCTTTTTTTTATACGTTGCCCCACACTAGGAATTTCTCCTGTATTGTGGGTGCGATTACAAACATTCAAACTCACATACACAAACAGCCAGACCCGGAACAAGTACTTGTAGGTTATACAAATATTTGTTCCGTGCGGGAATCGAACCCGCGACACGCAGCGCAGCAGTCAATCGCTCAACCACTGCGCCAACCGTGCCGTCCGCGAATTAATTGTTTTATGTATGTATGTATTTTTTGTATATGTAAATGGTACACCACTGACTACCTGCATTATTGTCTCTCCTTCTCCCTTGAATCCATCCAAAGGTTGTCTGTAAAAGATCGCTTGTAGCGATAAGACCGCCCATTGTGTCACCCTATGTAAAAATTCTACTTTTATATCTGTAATTTTTATGGTGTACATAATAAAGAGTATTCTATTCTATTCTATAATTTGTCGTAAATTTTTACATTTCTAAAACTTTCCGTTGGTCAGCGGTCGCAAGCGCTTCTGCTGAGCATGATGTCCTGGGTTATATTCCCGGGTCGGGTATAGTGTTATTAGGTTTTTCCTTCGAGATTTGTCAGTAACAGCCCGGAATCTTGCTGGTGCCCGGTTGATGGTAACAGACTCGCCCCAAGCCCCTATTACATGGGACCTAAGGCAATGCGCTAAGGACTTACGTTTTTTGCAATTTGCAGGTCAGTGTTTGGTTGTGTATTGATTAAAATATGATTCGCGGCCGTAACAAATATGACTTTACAGAATTATAATCATTAGAATCAGCAATACAACTCCTTAAGTTAGAATTGGCCTCAAATGTCAAGATTTCATGAAATGGTCGTTCAATAGGGTAATATGAACATAAAGAGATGTATTGATAATTATTGTAATTATAATTGTACAAATACATGTCTGTTACGGCCGCGAATCATATTTAGATCAATATACAACCTGGTACTGACCTGCAAATTGCAAAAAACGTAAGAAAATATTAATTTCGCGGCTACTCGGGCGCTTCCCCCTTAAACATAACTGGCGAAATGTAGATGCAGGTGCTGTAGCTACATATCTGCCTTACCTATCTAAAATTACAGGAGTGATGTAATGTTATTTTCCAAAAAAAAAAACCTTTTATATTTTCTAATCATATTGTTTTTTTTTTTTCAGTTCAAGCGAAGAAGGCAGTTCGGATGATAATGTCGACGATGGCGAACAGTCAAGCCACCATCAACAGTGAGTTTGATTTATTTTGAACATTCATCATCATTTCAGCCGAAACACGTCCACTGCTGCACGTAGGCCTCCCCCAAGCACCGCCACTTCGACCGGTTCTGTGGTTCCCGCATCCACGGGATTCCTGCGGCCTCCACAAGCTCCACAACATCCATACTAATATTATTAAAAATGCAAAAGTAACTCCTGTGTATCAGTGTAGCCTTTTAACGTCTAAACCACAGAACTGTTCGTTGTGTTTGTCACATAGGTAGCCTGGGACCTGGAGGAGGATATATGCTGCTTTTCATCCTGGATATTTGGAAAACACCTAGTGTTTAAAAGAATTTCATCGAGTTATTATCATATATTCACTTACAATATTGGTCGTTAAGGGTAGTCAGAAGCCCGAAAGTCTGACAATCAGTCTTACCAAGGGGTATCGTGTTAGTCAGTAACTGGGTTTTGGAGGTCAGATAAACAGTCGCTCCATGTAAAATACCGGTATTCAGCTTCAACTTGTTAGGCTGGAAGCCGACCCCAACAGGAAAAGGCTACGTAGATGATGATTCACACAAAATAGTGTGGGGTCTGTGTTCAGTGGCAGCACAAAAGAGTCGCGAATACACAAGTTTATAATGTTTTTTTTTTTTCAGAGCACAAAATGAGTCTGAAATTGAGACTTTAGTAGTGAAGTTAGAACCTCCCGAATACAGCAAGTAAGTAATAATTATCATCATCAAGTTTTCCTTATCATCACTCTCCTAACCTAACCTTATTCCAGTTCATTTGTGGTCGGCGCAACATGTCTGTTTCTTCCACACTTCTCCATCAGCCATCATCTCGGTAGTCACTCCCTGTCTATCCATATCATCTTCCACACAGTCCATCCATCGATTCTTAGCTCTTCCCGTACTCTTATAGCCATCCACATTCATACACAAAACTCTCCTCACGACATGTTCCTCATCCCCCCGCATCACATGCCCACACCATGACTTTTTAGTCACCGGTGCCACTATCAGACTCCTCTTGTGTACTAGTTTCTTACTCTATCCATTCGCAGAACACCACACATCCCTCTTATCATTATCATGTCAGCTGCATGCAATTGCCTTTCATTCAGAACTTTTGTGGCCCAACATTCTGACCCATACAGAGGATAAAGTTTTACTTAAAACTCTCTTTGAAATTGAATAGTCCTATTGGCGCTTGGTAGGTCAGAACCGAAAGGTTAGGTTGGAACTGTGACCACCCACGCGCGAGCCGAATTGGTTGCAGTAACTATGCCATGGCACCCCGACCAAATGGGTTAGGTTAGATGTGTGACCAACCGCGCGCGAGCCGAGCGAGCGCTATTTTCAAAGGCTAGGCTGTTAACTGAAAGGCTAATTAAGCTAGTTGGCTGCGACGTAAACATTTTCTAATAAAGTTTTTTAATGTGAAACATGGCGGGTCAGACCAGCTGTTGTCTTTTTCCTTTGGCTTGGCGTCCCCCTCTTACCGCGTTGAGCTCGAAATCTCGTATATCTATAGCGTATGCAGTGTTGTTGTTCCCTTCGGAACACGTTGCCTGTGTTTTACTTCAAAGTAATAACTGTAACAATAAAATATGAGTGACAGTTATAGTTTAGAACATGATAGTGAGCAGCCTCTTGCAAAGAAAGTAAAAAATTCACTTTGACACATAATCAAGTGATTCAAGCCAAGAGTAAGTTAATAATATTTAGATGTGAAACATCTAATACGGCGGGCCAGACCGGCTGTTGGTGTGGCGACGCGGCCAACAGCCAACATCCAAACGAAATTTAAATAAAGATTTTTATTTTTCTTTAAGTTAGTTGAATAATTTGTTTTAATAAACCATCCTTTGATGCATATATCTACACTAAATAGTTTAGGTGTTTCACATCTGCCAGCCGTCAAACTCAAACTCAAAGCATTTATTTCAAATAAACCAATTAAAGGTACTTTTGAATTGTCAAGGGGTCAGTCAGTCAGAAAAATGAAGCTAGTTGCCCATTCCAAAGCGTAGTAGGTACATATGGAGAAGAACGGGCAAGAAACTCCGTGGACACTTTTTTAAATCAACAGATAGTTACAAAAAAATTGGTTACATCAGTGATGTTGAAATTATACATGTGAGAACGACGTAGAAAGACGTGCATGTTAAAACCGTCCGTAATAAAAAAAAACAATTCAAAAATTTAAATTAAAATAAGCCGTAGCAGCCAAGAGATGACCAGTCCCTACTGACGGCGCCCGTTCACGAACATGATGTATGGATCAGCACCCGTTCCGCGACGGCTTAATTTATTTTATAATTAAGATTTGTATTTATGTGTGTAGGTACATGAGTGTTAAGCAAGCGTCGTTAAATGTGAAATCTGGTAGGTCATACTCATGACACACCATTAATGTTATGTAATATAACTTATACTATTATAGATCTAATTATTATACATACATACATACATAAACTCATGCCTTCTTCCCATGGGGGTAGGCAGAAATTACAGAACGCCACCTGCTACGATCCTTACATACTGCTTTTGCCTCGTTTACGTTCATACATCTGTACCCTAATTACGTAACTCACTATCTATCACAATCTGAATAATTTTGAAGCATATTGCTAATCCATTGCTTCATATGTTCGAAAAAATTGTCCCCTCAACAACGTGAATAACGCAATGGATGTTGTTGAACTGTCCAAATGAAACCCATTCCTACTGTTAGTGTGTTACGTAATTACCCTGCTGGTCATACACGCCCGCCGGTTGCGAGTACTATGCACCTGACCTATCTGAAGAACATCACCAATAAGGTCACTGTATGGCTTCCTAGGACGTCCCCTCCCTGCATTTCCACTCACATCTGCCTTGTAAATCTCTTTTGTTAGTCGCCCTTCATTCATCTTCTCAACATGACCAAACCACCCATCTACTTATTACTTAATATTTATTTTAGTTTTCATCGAGACTTTAAATTTTAAGAGTAAATGATAAAAAAAGAACACCAGCAAAGGAGCAAAACAGACAAACAACTTTTTTACAAAAAAATCAACCGACTTCCAAAAAAAACACTAAAAAAGTGCAAAATTACTCTAATTTCGGAAATCGGTGTCTTTGCTTTTGTATTTTCGTTTTTTGCCACCGACTTCCGAAATTAAAGATATTTTTCACTTTTTTTGTGTTTTTTTAGAAGTCGATTGTTTTATTTTGTAAAAACGTTTTATTTTTAACTTTTTAGTTGTGGTACCTACCCCACACAAAATCGTATACCACTACTTGATATGTAAATAACAGTGATAGGTAATTATTAAAACATCATCAATATAAACTAAGTGGAAACACGGGACGCCTGTCAGATGTGAAACATCGTGGCGACGCGTCGCCACGCCAACAATCGGTTTTACCCCCGGCTATAGATGTTTCACATCAATAGAATTAAATAATGAAGAAATAACACATGCTTATTCTCAAAGTTTATCTGGTTTGGAAGAAATACGAACATCACCAGAAAAACGATTGCAGCCGTGGCGACGCGTCGCCTAAATAATTTCGATGTTTCACTTCTGCCAGGCGTCCCGTGATGGCTAACGATTTTTTTTACTTTTTGTTCACCTACATTATTACAATTTTAGAGCTGAAGAAAAGAGTGCTCTTCAAAAAAAAAGAGAACGTCAACAAAGATACAGGGACCAGCACAGAGAGAAACTGAGGCAGCGTCAAGAGGAAAGAAGAAGACGCCAACAAAATTCAGAAATTATTGCAGAACCATCTACCTCGTCGAATTTAAACCGTATAGACATAAAAAGGTGTGCAATTGTGTGTGTCTGTAATTGTTACGCACATTTTAAAATTTGTATCGCTCATAGTATTTTAGTCATTTCACAAAAAAAAACCAGCAAGGGGTAACGTTTATAACGTTACCGCAGCCAGACATTTTTATAATGGGAATATTGAAACAAATATTAGCTATATAATTAGTTGTCTAGACGAGGAAAATGTTGCTCCTTATTTTGTAGTTGTTCTTTCTCCGGCTGCGAAGTTATTCGAGATCCTGCTGGAGTAACATTTGTAATTTTGCTGGATCTCTGAAACGGTTAAGCGGATTCTTATCATGTTTTGTACATAACTTCTTAGGAATTAGTTGTGCAATAAAAAAACCAAAAGAATGCATTGTTTAAAGGTTATTTAATATAATATAAAACACTTCAATAGGTCCTAACACTCTAAATAAGTGCTCTAAAGACTTACTTTAAACGTTATTTTGTAGCTTGTAACTGCCTTCAAATGTATGTGAAGTTTCATTAGTATCCAGTAAGTAACTTACAAATCATGATGATATTCAGTTCTCCACGTTCACGGTCACAATGCGCGCGGAGTTATTTGGCCACCGATAAACCTGTATGTGGATATATAAACTGAATTTTATATCACTAATTAGTTGCTTAGTTCAGTTTTATACCTGTAAAATTTCAGCGTAGTACATACAATAATTAACGAGATAATAAAACATAACTCATTAGGAAGCGTAAGACCGTGGTATCCCGACCAAGTTTAGGTGGTTACAAAAAAGGGACCGCGTAGTACATTATGCTATCTTCTAAAATGTTTAGTATAATACACCTTACAAGTTCGTAATTTTTATTCCCATTTGCCTCCGGTGGCAATACCCGCGGGGGCGACTGGGAATGAAGCCTAAAAAACTATAAGTGATACAAATTTAAAAATGTGCGTAACGATTACAGAAGCTGGGCAACTAATTATCTATAAGATTTAAATGACTGTTTTCGACATTATTTTGCTGGGGTAACGCACACCATAAAAAGTGAAGCAATAATAGATGATGAAAGAATTACAAATTCTCGTAAGTGTAGCTGGTTTGGAAGAAACACGAACATCACCAGTTCAAGAGAATGAGCAGTACATATTTCAGTTAACATCATACAAATAATGTATTTTTTACTTTTTGTTCACCTACATTATTACAATTTTAGAGCTAAAGAACAGAATGTTCTTCTAAAAACAAGAGAACGTCAACAAAGATACAGGGACCGGCACAGAGAAAAACTGAGGCAGCGTGAAGCGGCAAGAAGAAGACGCCAACAAAATTCAGAAATTATTGCAGAACCATCTACCTCGTCGAATTTAAACTATATATACGTAATAAGTGATCCAATAATAGACGATGAAAAAAGTACAAATTCTCTAAGTGAAGCTGGTCTGGAAGAAACACAGAATCTATTCTTTGAAATAACTGAGCGGTACAAATTTTATTTTGATGTGAAACATTTAATGTGGCGGGTCAGACCGGCTAATGGCGTGGCGACGCGTCGCCACGCGCTCGTAGCTCAGCGACTCTCGTAGAGTAACGAAATTAATTTTGATATCAAATTATATGTATTTTTTAAATAAAATAAAGTGTAGCCATAACGGGACGCCTGGCAGATGTGGAACATACCATCGTATAGCGTGGTGACGCGTTTTACCCGAGGCAATAGATGTTTAACATCAAAAATAAAATATCAAACAAATTTTTTCTTTACAAAAATCTGAATATTTTGTTGATGTGAAACATTTATATCTGCGGTTAAAACCGATAGTTGGTGTGGCGACGCTTGCCGTGGCGACACTTTCCGTGGCGACGCGTCGCTACGCCATGCGATGGTATGTTTCACATCTGCCAGGCGTCCCGTGACGGCTCAATTTTTGTTTTATTATGCCATATTTATTTCCTTTCATAAACCATCCTTTCATGCATATTTTCAATACAAAATAGTGGCGATGTTTCACATCTGCCAGGCATCTCGCGACGGTTTAATTTTGTTCTTTTTTTTCACCAATAATTTTTTATTTTTCCTGCATTAAAAACTATACTATATATATATACTATTTTTATTTTTAGGGAGCAAACTCAAACTTGTCCAATGTCGGCAGAAGTAAAGGCAGAACCACCTGATGATGACGTGAACAAGTAAGTAATCTCTGTTCACTATTTTAGAAGTTGGTTCAGTCAGACCAGCTGATCTATTCTATAAAAATCGCACAATGAAGACTGATGAAGTGAGTTGTCAATAATGTCAATCTCTAGAATCCGGTGAAATGACAGCTCACTTCACCAATGTTTTCACTGTGAGATTTTTACAAAATAGATCGCTAGAAGCGACGCTCTTATATAAGTACAAGTGTTCTGAAAGCTCGATTAACACTGATTAGATGGTCGATTCCCTCATGAATGTATGTTTTGCTATTCAAATATTTTATCTTTTGGCCTCTTTTTCCAAAGGTTCGATGTTAGCCAAACACATTCTCTGTTTATACTGCAGTGTTTATATTTATAGTGCGAATGAAAATATTATCATTTTAATTTACACTAAAAATATAGTCGTAATTCTCTATATTTCCTGTTATGACTCTAACGTACTCCCTGTATATTTTTCCACTAGCACTGAAAATGTCACCCTGTAATTTTTTCCAATGTCCCTGAAATACCTACTCACCGAAAAGTCCGTATTTTTTTTCCATAAGCTCTAAAAGTCACCCTGTTTAAATCACTTGCCCCACCGCCGACGAGGAAGCGACTCGAGAAAGCTACAAAAGACTAAGGGCCCGTTGTTTGATACATAGTTAAAACTTACTAATAGTCAATTTAACAATTAGTCACTTGACAATAGTTAAAGTTTACGTACTCTGTCTACGCATGATCAACTTTCATTGCAAATTGTCAATTTTTTAACTATAGTTAGTTTAACCATTTGTCAAGCAATATACTTATGTTACTTTTAACAAATTGTTAGTTTAACTAACGCATTTTAACTATTAGTATGTTTGACTACTGATCAAACAACGGGCTTTTAGTCCCGTGTACGTAAAAGAGATAATATTAATAGTTGATCGCTGACTGTTCACTACCGCCGGCGAGTACTCGTTTGTCGCAGCGACAAGAGCTATCAAAGACAGTACTCGCTCAGCAACGCTCGCATGGCGGACAGAACACTCGCTGAGAGACTCACGCTAGGTATTCAAACTTATGGGCGGCTCGGAACATGAGGCGAGTCGCTGCGCAGTAACCAATTGACGTGTTAGCAGGGGTGAGGGGTGCGGTACTGCGCAGCGAGTAGCGCACTTCAGAGCCGCCATAAAGTTTGAATCGGGCTGTCCATACATACGCATACCAGCAAGTAATCGCTCGTCGTCACTCTTGATACGTTTCTAGTCGCTAGCTCTACTCTCTTCTCGTTACTCGTCGGCGCGGGGGGACAGATGCCAAATAATTTAACTTAAACTGTCACTAATAATCTCATTCTCTATTATTTTTAATTGCAGTGCAAACGAGACACCCGCACTAATTGAACCTGCTGGTACTATACGTAAAGCGAGGAAAATACCAAGAAGTGACGTCACATCAACACGGTGGGTACTTCATTTGCGCAGGTACTTTTCTTACAACATCACGCCTGTAATCCGCGAAAGGTTAGGCAGGGTTGTACCTACCTATAGTACACCCACATTTCGCCAGTTATGTTTAAGTCTCACGTAATAGGGGGCGAGCCTATTGCCATCAACTGGACACAAATCCAGACTCCAGGCTGGACTTTTCTTTTTAAACTCCACTTTATTACAAAACCAAGTTTATGTTTAGAGCCATGTTTAAACCGTCGAGCCATTTTTGATATTCGAACTCGATTCAACAACGTTGAAAGTTCTAATTAAACTCAAAGCATTTATTTCAATTAAACTAATTACAGGCACTATTGAATTGTCAAGGAGTCGGTCAGTCAGAAATATGAAGCTAGTTGCCCAAACAAAATGTATATATTTGTGGTCGGCGCAACATGTCTGTTTCTTCCACACTTCTCCATCAGCCATCATCTCGGTAGTCACTCCCTGTCTATCCATATCTTCTTCCACACAGTCCATCCATCGTTTCTTACGTCTTCCCGTACTCTTATATCCATCCACATTCATACACAAAACTCTCCTCACGACATGTTCCTCATCCCCCGCATCACATGCCCACACCATGACAACCGATTTCCACACAACTTTTCAGTCACCGGAGCCACTTTTAGACTTCCTCTTATATCTTCTACACCAGGGATTCCCAAAGTGGTCAATATCGACCACTTGAGGTCGATATCGGTTTCCCAGGGGTCTATATAAACGAAAACTGATTTTGGGGTCAACGAGGTCTAAAAATCGACCCCTATTAATTAACACAAGTTCTTATTGAAAACTTTCAAGATACTGTATAAGTTGTGTTACGTGTTACATCCATCACCCTGATTTATTTATCTTTACTTTGCGATTTTAATGTCTTTTTTTTTCAAAAAATAATTACGTACGTAAGTATTTTTATGTAATTTGTATTAATAATTATTAATTACACTTAATATTTACTGATTTTATGTCTATTTATTTTGTTAAATTTTGATGAGAAAATGATGTCAAGTTTACTCACTTAACCAACAGCAATTTTTTAAATTGGTAAGTTATTTTGTATCTATAGGAAAAATAACTAGAGATAGGATGTTGAAAGTAAATTGGCTATGGGGGTCTGAGGTACCAGTTCGTTTTGGAAAAGGGGTCTTTTGCTCAAAACAGTTTAAGAATCCCTGTTCTACACTGTCCTCCCATATCTATCAACACTGTAATTTGAAACATTATAAAAGCCCCTTATTTTTAAAGAGTAACCGTGGAGTTTCTCGCCTGCTCTTCTCCATAGGAAACAACCAATTGGAACCGTGCACCTAGCTTCTGACGTTTCATAAGTGCCCATGTTGGTTTATGTAGAATAAAATATTTTGATTTTGACTTATTCTATCATTCCAAAAAATTTCAAAGAATTAATGGATATATTATAATGCATGTTTTCAATAAAAGAGAGGCCTGAGCTCCAGCAGTGGAAACTTGATACGCGGCTTATGTAATGTATGAATATTTTCTTGCGAAGGGGCTCGTGGCTTAGTAATTACAGCCGCATGTTCAAGGTTAAGCAGTGCTAGCCGAGGTCGGTCCGTGGATTGGTGTCCATCTATTACATACTGAGCTCTCTCCGTGCCTCGACAAGCATGTTATGTCATTGGATCCTGCTGTCATTCGTAGATCATTGACAGTCGTTACGGGTAGCCAGAAGCCCAAAAGTCTGTTAAAGGGGTTGCGTCAGAGTAGCCCGCGAAATTCAAATTTTCTTAAGTTTTTTGCAATTTACAGGTCAGTATCAGGTTATATGTTGATCTAAATATGATTCGCGGCTGTATCAAATATTTATTTATAGAATTATTATCATAAAAATCATCAATACATCTCACTAAGTTCATATTACCATATTGAATGACTATTTCATGAAATCATGGCATTTGAGGCCAATTCTTCAATTCTAATGATTATAATTTTGTAAAGCCATATTTGTTACGGCCGCAGATCATATTTCAACATACAACCTGACATTGACCTGCAAATTGCAAAAAACGTAAGTATTTTTGAATTTCGCGGGCTACCTGAGCGCATCCCCTTAACCAGGCTTACCAAGGGGTAGGTATCGTGTTACCCAGTAACATATAGGCCGTCGCTCCAGGTAAAATACTAGTATCTCAGCTGCATCTGGTTAGACAGGAAGCCGACCCCAGCATAGTTGAGGAAAGGCAAATGATGATGTATATGTTTGTGCAGGCAACACACACAAGGCGAATCCTCGACCACGGCGGCCTCGAGTAGCGTTCGACTCACGGCAGAACTGGATGAGTAAGTACATAGTATATTACGTCATTGTATTACGGATAGATTTTATGTTTATCTGGCGAGCACTTCATGCCGCCAAATGTCCTTAATTTGGTATTTTTCGTCGGATTGTTGAGCTCCTTCAGTTCCGAGTTGAGCTACACGATAACTGACACGTGTTGACTGGACAGGTCCATTCAAACCGTTGTGGTGCTTTGTTCAAGAGACCACCTCAGACATAAACCTACATGGGCCTCATATGACCTGACCATCACAATGTATTTGTTTGGACTTGAAAAGAGACTGTGACCTCAGAGGTCGTGTAAGAAACACCGACTAAACTAGTTAGAAGTTTTATTTTTCACCAATTTACATAATAAATGTCATTAGGTATCATAATGGATTACGGCCCACTCTCACAGAGAGGCCTGTGTCCCAGCAGTGGGAACATTATAGGCTGGTCATGCTAGGCATCATAATTATAATAAAGTACAAGTTCTAGTGATCGCCAGCACTACTGCTGAGCATGAGGTCCTGTGTTCGATTCCCAGGTCGGGCAAAGTGTTATTGGGTTTTTCCTTCAGGAATGTCTCAGTAGCAGCCCGGAGTTTGGATTTCTGTTCGCGTGATGGCAATAGGCTCGCCCCCTATTACATTGGACTTAAACATAACTGGTGAAACGTGGATGTAGGTAGGTACACCTCTGCCTAACCCTTCTTGGATTACTTACAGGCGTTATGTTATCTTCTTTGTTTCAGAAGCGGTCAGTTAGGAGAGACTGAAATTAAATTGGAGAAAATAGAAATAGGAGAAGAAGGATTTAGTTAATTATAAGATTGTCAAGTAGTTGTAGTTTTATGTGATCAAAATTAGCCATTATTTTTCGTCATTTATTTATCAACAATACGGCCGATGAATCATGGCCGGTCCGAACATGGCGCAGAAGGCTGCGCAGTAATGGCACCTGGTGGCCAAATGGTGACCTGAAGCGAGTGTGAGTAAGACAACATGCGCGAAAATTCCGAGAGCCAGCCTATGTTCAGACCGGCCATGATTCATTGGCCGTATAGTAATTGTATGATTTTTTGATTCTGATGTTAAGAATGAGCATTTTCATCAACGTTAGTTTGTTTCAAGGATAGTTACGGTCATTAATGAAAGTCGGACAACACTTGTTTTTTATTTACGTTAAATATTGTTCCCGTCTGTCATTCGTAGATCTTTGACAGTCGTTACGGGTAGTCAGAAGCCCACGTCTGACAACCTGTCTTACCAAGGGGTATCGTGTTAAACCATGGTCTAAAACAACAAGGTCTGGCATTCCGGGAGTGTCACATGCTTAAATCACTATCCAGTTGCCACTTTATTGCAACAAAACACGAGTTATGGAAATATTTTCAGTGAGCATTCTGTTAAAAAATAGAACATTATTGTTTTATCGGATTTCGCACAGGTAATAAAGGCGATTGGGAGTTATTATTACTCACTACTGGTAACACAGCGGTGATGACGTAGGCTTGTGTCACCCACGTGACCGGAATGCTATACCTGGCGAAGTATATTATTATACGATGGTGTTACTGGCGAAATGTGGGTGTGCTATAGGTACACCTCTGCCTAACCCTTCCGGGAATACAGGCGTGATGTTATGTTATGTTATGGTGTTACCCAGTAACCGAGTTGTGGAGGTCTGATAGACGATTGCTCCATGTTCAATACTTGTATTCAGCTGCATCCGGTCCGACTCTAACATAGTTAGAAAACAGCAATTGATTTAAAAAACTATTGATTTTATTAGTCAAGAATTTGAGTTAATTTAATATTTAGCAGATCATTTTTAGTTTTTTTTAAGTTGATAATGGATGGTCAGTATGTTTATTTACAAAACTGAAGTTTCAACTGTTTTTGTGGCTGACTGTACTATTCTAATTTTGATCGCATGTTTTCTTATATTTCTTTTTTGTTTTTAATCATTTGCTTTTGTGCGGCGTTTGGCCAAATACCTACGACTTATTATTCTATTGTCAACTTCATTCCTATGGAAATGGATATTTTATAGTTTTCTACTTTAAATAATAATTAAAACATACATAAACTCACGACTTCTTCCCATGGGGGTAGGCAGAAACTATAGAACGCCACCTGCTACGATTCTTACATACTCCTTTGGCCTCGTTTACGTTCATATACCTGCACCCTAATTACGTAACTCACTATCTATCACAATCTGAACCATTTTGAAGCTTATTGCTAATCCATTGCTTCATATGTTCGAAAAAATTGTCTGCTGAACAACGTAAATAACGTAATGAATGTTGTTGAACTGTCAAAATGGAAGCCATTCTACTGCGAGTGTGTTACGCAAGTACTTAAATATTGTTTTATCGACTTTTCTAAATGTATTTGATGAATTTTATTTTAATTGCAATTGTATAATGTTATTTTCTAATTTAAATTTTTCAACACAATGTATCTATATTGTTATGAAATAAATTACTTATGACTTATGACTTACCCCGCTGGTCATCCACGCACGCCGGTTGCGAGTACTACGGAAGTAAAAATAAAAATAAAGTTATGTAAATAAACATAACCGGCGAAATGTGGGTGTACATTAGGGTACAACTCTGCCTAACCCTTCGGGAGTCACAGGCGTGATGCCATATTAAGTTTAATTCTGCTGTGAATAGGTAGATACCGTAGATACCTACAGTCAAAATTTTGTAATTAAGTACTTAATTGTTTAGAAGCTAAGGATTATTTTTCTTTACTTTTATACCTTTTTGACTAATATGCTCTGATTATAGACGTATTACAATTTTCAATTTAAAATATTAATTGTCAATTTCATTTTGAATTGATTGATTGCTTCAATTTGACTTACTCATGTTATATTTTCTTGATAAAAATAAAAGAAAATTGCTAAGAACGATTTCGTTTTATTTCACTACCGGTGATATATTTTTTCCCCGCCAGTTTACCGCTGCTTTATTGCTGATTCTAATGATTATAATTCTATAAAGCCATTATTGATACGGTCGGGAATCATATTTAGATCACCATACAACCTGATACTGACCTGCAAATTGCAAAAAACGTAAGAAAATTTTAATTTCGCGGGCTACCTGGGCGCATCCCCCTTAACGCACACCACCAAACACCCCAATTAGAATATTAAGTACCTATCTATGTTATAATCATAATACGTCCCTGCACTGAATTTATACTAACTATCTATATCTAACAGGAAATTACAGTATTTACAATAAAAATAAAAATAAAATAACCTAACCTGACTAAAAGTATTACCAAACTAAAACATGGCGTCGAAAAATTCCTCCGCATCGCTGTCGACTGGTAATGTACCCACGAGACTGGCGGCATTGCCACGTCGCAGGTATGGCAATGCTTAGCGTGTGGCCAAGGTATAAGCCAGCCCTTGGGTCGCGGGAAGTGTCAACTGTCAACCAGAGTTAGTTTTCAAAGAACTGCCAAATTGTCATAGATGAATCAGAATCGGTACTTATGTACCAAATATTTTGAATTTATATTTTTTTTGTATTTTACAACAATTACTACAATGTTTTGTTTGTAAGTGTTAAATTAATAGGTAAGAAAAACCAGATAGGTATCAGAATGCGCATTAAAAGAAAGGGGGATATCTAAGAATTTGACCTGAGATCTCAGGATTTTTAGGATTGCGGCCGGGTTGAGGGAAATCCCGGGAATCTAAGGATTTTGCATTTTTTTTTTATAAAATTAGGTACCTAAGTATATCTAGATTTTTCAGTTATTTTTTTTTATTGGTAAGTTACAATCAACTTACTTAAACAAAAAAAAAAAAAAAAACTTTGGATAGTATCACAGCACAAATCCACATAGTTAGATAAGTAACATCATCATAGTAAAAAAAAAAACGTGTCAAAAAATATGCGTCGTCGTTAATTACGTTTCCGACAAAATGTCAGGACTTTTCTATAGAAATCAGGCCTTTTCAACTTTTCCATATGGTAACCCTGGGTTCGGGCGACGACCTGACAAGTAGGGATGGGTAATTGCGTAGACGACCCGCGTGCCGGCCGACGGCGACGGACGGGAACTAATACGATAACACAATATCACTGACACAGACGCGCGCATTGACATAACTGCAAAGCGTTAGTCGCGGTGCTCTCAGTCACAATATAAATGTGGACAATACAGAAACTACGTACAAACGTTGGAAACGGCACACTCACATAGACGCGCACAAAGACTGCAATAGTATGGACGCGCGCGTCGACGAGACACCAACCAAAGCGAACTTCGTGGTGCTCTCACTTTCAGTCGCGGGTGCCGTGTCGAAACGAGTGGTCGCGTTAAAGTTAATCTCTTGCGCTACGACCCGTCCGCGATCGTTTTAAAATGCCACGAGTGTATTGCGTAGTATACGGCTGTTTGAACTCGGCTTCTTCAAAACCGGGGCTTTCATTTTTTAAACTCCCTGCTGATTATGAAAGGTGAGCATGATTTATTGTTAAAATCGATATCGAATTAGAGTAGGTGCGATCGATCATAAGAAATTTGTGAATTTATTTGTAAATCCAAGATGGCGGCTGCGAAATATTTGTTTCGTTATTGTAAAGGCCGCCATGTTGAATTTTTTGGTTATTGAACCGATTGCTTTCAAAATCGATATTCGTGGTTCCGCCTGGTCTCGCATTGTTTACTCTTGAAAATAAGACTAATACGAGTTTCTTTAAATGAAAAAATTCATTGTTCGCACATTTTTACACCTCCTCTCATTAACATGACAGTAGGTACCTACTGTATGGAAGATATTTTTTTATCTTTTTCAGACGTACCCAATGGCTTCGCTTAATATGTCGAGAAGATTTGATGAACAAACCGCCATATAACTATTCAGTTTGTGAAGAACATTTTAACGTTATGGATATTCTAGCGGGCACGTATCGCAAGAAGCTTAAAAACAATTCATTACCATCACTTCATCTACCAGTTTTACATAAAAAAGATGTAAGTACAAACGTTTTAACCGAAGCTCCGAAGTTGGTTGCTCCATATTTATACTCTTACAATAAAAGCTCCTTCAACCAGGCGCGACACAAAGGCACCGCTCGTCACGCGACGAGCGGTGCCGCTTCGCGCCTGTCTGTGGAAGCCTTAATGCGGATTCGTATTTCTGTGTGAGCGTTGACGAATTATGTTACAAGTACTTATAAGCGCGTGCGGTCTAGGTTGTTGAACTGTCTGAACTGAATTGATTTCCACATGTTCTGTTTTAGAAGCGGACAGAATTTAAAATGATGTAAAAAACAATATAAGTATGTTTTTGCAGTGAAAACTTCTTCAGCCCCGGCTCCGTTGTGATTTGAAACTCGATGAAACGAAGAACCGACATTAAAAAGAGACAAACATACATCTATAGGATTTAACGTGCGATTGAATGAGATAGAATAATAATACAGTGTTTCTTATATTCGCGGCCTCTTTGTGCGAGCCTTGCGAGGTGCTACGTAGCCTCCCCACTCTTGTCTACCAAGAGAAAAGGCGTCGATAGATCTGAGTCGATAGTGAGTACTCTACAGTGGACACTCTGGTCCGTACGTTGTACGTGCGTGTGCACTTGCGTATCACGAAGCCGCCATAACCAGCGTGGTGTTCTTGTGTATTGTTCACGTGTATCGATCCTATGAATATTTTTACATTTTAATAAAAACATTTTACAAATATGCCGAAAACTAATGCTGAAAGGTGTCGTGATAATCGGCAAAAAAGAAAAGAAAACAAGATAAAAAGACCGCAAAAAGTTCAACGGAACGTGTTCAAGAATTTCGTGCACGCCGGAAGGCGTCATTAAATGTGCAAAATTTTAAAGTTTCATTTCTATAGGGTCCCCGAAACGACCAATTGCAATTGTCAATGTGACGTTGTTGTTGTTGTTGTTGTTGCTGTTACGTGAATGAAGATTTCAAATGATAGACGAATGAAGCTCCAATTGAAAATATATCATTTGCGCTGCCTCATTCGATTTCTGAACAGTGTTGAGTAAAGTCGCGTCACTCATAAACAGTATGATTTCAAACGCAAATAAGACACTTACAATAAGTCTTGCGGTTTCAATTCAGAAAACGAAAAATAGACGTTTGGTATGAAAAATAGTAGTTACCTATAAACTGACATGAGACAGAAAATTACGTCCGTCATGTATGCTGGCGCGGTAAATTTTAAAATAACGATTGTCATTTGCTGTCATTGAACATCAATACACGGTGCATCAATTGCCATCAATCATTTTTTTTGTCTTTTGCTGTCAAATTCGTAGTAATATTGTCAATCGCTTCAGTTGCATTTTACGAGTATAGACGATAATTTCCGTATCACCTAAACATTGGCATTGCAATTGATCGTTTCGGGGACCCTTATCGCGTGTGAACTGCACACATGTTTTTATAATCCACAAACTGAAAATATTGATTCTGAATCATCTCTGAAAAGTGCAGGTCTTTGAAAACTTACTCTGTAAATCCTGTGTATATAGATGTTTACATAATATACAGGGTGATTGGTAAAGCACTAACAACCTCTTAAGGGGTCATCGTACTCATCGTTATGAACAAATTTCCCTAGTGCCCTACATTTATGTTTGCCTATCTCGTCAAAATGTAGGGAACAGATGTTTTTTTTTTCGGATTTATTATTTGTTCCCATAACCAACCAAACCTCGGGGTGCCCCTGACGTCGGCCGGCTAGGGTTAGAGTTAATAAGCAGGTCGACGGAGCCCTATTTCTGTCTAAAGGCAATTTAATATCACGCTAGGACCCTTAGGACCCAAAGAAAAAGAAATAAAAGTCAGAAAGAACTAAGCGAAAACAAATTAATAGCGCGGGCAGGCGACGCGATGCGATGCAACGGGGTGATGTGAGTCGGGGGACCAGAAATTTCACGCGGACTAAGTCGCGGGCAGAAGCTAGTAGGTACTAAATATTACGTGAGCTTGTGAATGGGCGTTGTCAATTTAGCGACTTTGTCGCTAGAAATGACGACTATTGCTTAAAGGCTCGTGCACACTGGCGCGACGCGACAGCGTGAAACAAAGGCGCCACGTGCCGCGCGACGGGCGGCGCCTTTGTGTCGAGCTGTCGCGTCGTGGCTGTTTAACGAGCCTTAGCAACAAAAAAAAAGTTATGGTGCCAAAAAATAATTAGCGACTTATCTGACGATGCTTCACTTTTGGAGTAAAAGTCTTAGACAATGAATACGTTTTGTCAACTTTGTAATGAATGCAAAATTTTCTTGCATATTTCTATTATTTTTGATAACCGTGATTTATACAACAATTTAATTATGTGACTTGGTGTACTAAACGTTAGAGTTTTTTTATATGTAAGTATGTTGTTGCACACGATGCGTTAGTTATTTATACTTAATTTAATTACTAACAAACTTTTTTTTTTCATTGGTCTTCCCTTTCTTAATGGCCTTTAGTGCCCCACTCAGAACGCAATCCTGGATCCGCCGGTAAAATCAGTTAGGTATAGAGTGCGCGCAAGATAAGTCTGTGCGCGACGTTTGACCTTCAAGATACTACCTAGTGACTTTTGATATTGAGCCTAGCGACTGGCATTTATTGGAGTTGGCAACAATAAGGAGAATACAGACATCATGGATTTCAGTCACGTCATAAGGGCGGGCCGGTATAGTAAAAAAATAATTTAGTTAGAATGAGAAAGACTATGGTGTTGAAGTAGGATCTATTTGTTTTTGCTATACTCCAACGCTGCCCACAACATCAAGCGGCGCTGTGACGTCATAAGTACACAATATGCTATCCTATACCGCTCCGCTCGCTACGGTTATTGAACGAGTGAAGGCACGCACGACCGAGTGGCACAAGGCGAGCGTGCCGCGCGCCGCCGCCGGCAAGCGGCAGAAGGAAGCATTGCGGGTTGGCAACGCCGCGCCGCGCCGCGCGTTTCTCTTGGTGCGATCACAGATTAGGACAGATGCTTAACTAGTTCAAGGTCACGCGCTAACGTACCTACGGCTTGCGTCCACCCGGGCAGACAAAATCCTTAACGGTTTCACGCGCTTGTTCGAGAGTACGTACCGCACCTGCGCTTATAATAATGGCTAAATCTCGTGCATATTGCAGTAGGTACTAAAAGTTTCACCAGAATCGTTTACGTTATATAAAACAATTAGAAAGAAACATTGTTTTTAAATAATTTTGAAAAAACATTAACATGACATTATATACATTACATACATAACATGATATTATTATATTATAGCTGAACTTCACTCAAACAAGAAATTCGGTCAGTCCTGGAAAAACACCAATAAAATGTATCATAAGCCGGGCCTCCCCGTCAGCGTGGCGGGAGTGCACGAGCCTAGTGAGATCGTCACTATGTTCTCCCACCATTTCAGGGCGGACTCGCTTCTGGGGCATGCGGGGCAGGTGCCCGATGCTGAGAAAGGTAGTGAGCGTAGTGTTCAGTTTACTACGAAGGAAGTGCGTGCGGTGATTAAGGGCATGGTGAGGGGTAAATCCCCGGGTCACGACAGCCCTAGCATCGCCCACCCACCCAGAGCCACCTACCCAGAGTGCTAGCTATGTTTTTTACCCTGCGTTTAGGCCACTCCCATCTGCCCGATAATCTGATGTGTACTATAGTTGTACCAATTATCAAAAATAATACTGGTGATACGTCAGATGTAAACAACTATAGACCGATCACCCTAGCCACAGTGGTCGCCAAAGTGCTGGACAGTCTACTTGGTCAGCACCTGGATAAACACGTCTCGCTAAACGACGCGCAGTTCGGTTTCAGACCCGGGCTTTCCACCGAGAGTGGTATCCTGTGCTTCAAGCAGACTTTTCAGTATTACACGAGTAGAAAGACCCCAGTCTATGCATGCTACCTCGATTTATCGAAAGCGTTCGATCTTGTATCGTACGATATTCCATGGGGTAAATTAAGGGATGAAACTTGTCTACCTAGGGAATTTGTGCTATTATTTATGCATTGGTATAACAATCAAAAGAATTTTGTAAGATGGGCAGGCGCTCTATCGGGGGAGTATAGGCTGGAATGCGGGGTGAGGCAGGGGGGGCTGACCTCTCCTACGCTTTTCAGCTTGTACGTCAACCGACTGATCGATGAGCTCTGCAGCACCGGGATAGGGTGTCTTAGAGATGGAGTGTGCGTGAATAACATCAGCTACGCAGACGATATGGTGCTGCTGAGCCCGTCGATTGGTGCCTTACGAAAGCTCCTGAAAATTTGTGAGTCCTACGCGGTGGCTCATGGGCTCAAATACAACGCAAAAAAGAGTAAAATAATGATTTTCAGGCCGGACAACAAGCGATACACATTCGTTCCGAATTTCACTCTAAGTGGTACAGCTCTAAACAAAGTCGAGCAATTTAAGTATTTGGGCCACTGGGTCACCGAGGACCTTAAGGACAGTGTGGATATCGTAAGGGAGCGCAGAGCGCTGTCTGTCCGATGCAACATGTTAGCCCGCAGGTTTTCACGGTGCACGGGGACTGTCAAAGTTTCGCTTTTTAAAGCGTACTGTCAGTCCTTTTACTCCTGCAGCCTGTGGGTTAACTATACACAGCGGACATACAGCGATCTGCGCGTTCAATACAATAACGCGTTCCGGGTGCTAATGGGGTTGCCGCGCTACTGCAGCGCCTCCGCGATGTTCGCGGCGGCTGACACAGGCGGCTGTGCGGCCATCATGCGCAAACGGTGCACATCTATCATGCGCCGCACGCGCGACAGTCCCAACACCATCCTGCGCGCGCTGGCGGACCGGTGGTGGATGGGACTCTCCGATACTGTCTCGCTGGATACGGCTTCACGCAGTCGTTTAGTGATTTGCCACTATCATCGGGAAGTCCACCCGGACCTGCCACTAGTGTTTAGTTGAATGACATATAATAAAATTGTTATTGTATGTCATTTAATAATAATAAAAATGTGCCATTATTTTATTACTAACATTAGTTTGTAAGCTCACAATGTTACTAACAAATATGGATGTAATCTTAGTTAGGATGAATCTGAAATAAATTATTTATTATTATTTGTTAACATAGCTCGGGACCATGGGATCCCGGTCCTTTGGAAGGCGTACGAGGGGCCGAAGCCAGCTCGCAGAGGCCCCTTACACAATTTTAAGTGGAATGAGGCACCAACCGACGATTATCCGTGTGTGCACTGGTTGGTGTTGGACTAGCTATTGCAGGAGGCAGCGGAACGGTTGAGAGAGGTCGAGGCCACTCTCCCGATCCGCAGCAGACGTACCGGGCGGCGGCGGAGGGTGGACAACGCCCTCTTCCAGCCCCCATGGGTCCAGAGGGACGGCGGACCTGGGGACGTCCGCCGCCCCTCATATAACAGGACCCGAGGCGGCGGCGCGTAGTGTTCCACGCGCGCCCCTATTGGACGTCGCGGGGGGAGTTTTACACCTCACTCCCCCCGCGGACTTGAGGAGGCCCGCAGAGGCGGGCCGGCACTAGCCGGGGATCGTGGAAGGCGCACAAGTTCCCATGATCCCCGGTGCAAGTGTGGGAAGGGAACACCGGGGTGGTTTTTAGTCAGTAAGAGTCTGACAGACCCCTCCGCCTCCCCAGGACGGAGGACATCCAAGAGGATTTTCCACCCCATAACAAAAAGAAAAAAAAAAAGCTATTGCAGGATATGGAAACAAAAATAATTATTGAACTATGGGTTTCAGTGGCTAAGATGGCCTGGTTACCAAGAACTATGGAACGGCTATGGCCCCTGCCTGACCAATGTTTTATATATAAAATACACGGATAGAATGGCAGGGGGTGACTTGCACACTCAATAATGGACACCCGAAAGCGGTCGCTAGCGTCGCGTGCGTCGTTTCGTAGCGACAAGGGGGCAACATGTCCTGAGGTGCTTATGAGGAGTGGAGAGGTATTCCACGGCTATCAGGACAATCCCGGAAGTACGGTCAAGATCCCTACCAGCATCTTACCGGAATACTTCCTTCCTCCGAGCACGTTTGCTATTGCGAATCTCCACTCAAGCCGGCCAATAAAGACAAGAAAGAGGTGGGAGCTCTGTTCCTCGTCATTGTTCACTCCAACCGGCCAATAAAGGCAAACCAGAGGTGAGGAACAATACTTCTCCCAGGATATAGAGTCCGTGGGGTCGCTACTGCCCAACAGCGCGCCACATGCTGCCCTGCGGGTTTCTGTATCTCTCTTGGTCTGGCTCCTCATCCTAGACATGTGTCGGCAAAGTAAACTCTACCGGTACAGACCCAGAGTTCAGGAGCACGCAAGCCCCACCACGACGTCAACATAGAGAAACGGCAGTGGGGTTATTATTATTATTATCGGGAGCGGTCTTTTTTCTCAGCTTTTAGGCTGGTTTTCGCTACATTTACGGGCCAAAGACAAGTAAATGAAGCGTGTGGAGAATTTTATGGTGAGAGTGTACTTTCGTCTAACTGCATGAACTTCCTAACGATTCTGCATGTGTTTATGATGGCTGCTTTCTGCAGATTAATGTAAAAGGATTCTTCTAGGTCTATTAATTTTAGACTACGGAGGAGATGGTTGGGAATAACACCTGTCGTAGAGAGAACGACAGGAACAACATAAACTTTATCTTGTCTCCATATTCTTGTAACTTCTTCTTTGAGGTCAACGTATTTGCTTATTTTTTCAGCGATTGTTTTTTGTAGGTTATGGGTGTTGGGAAGTGCAATGTCTATGAGGTAATTTATAGAGAATCGTGGTAAGTGAATCCTTGAGGTCCTGAACACTGTCGTATTTCTTTTTTAAAGTATTTTTTTTTAATAGCCCCACAAAAAAATCAAGAGGCGTGAGATCAGGACTGCGAGGTGGCCTCGGTATAGGACCAATTATGTTCCTATCCACTGCCTCCCGAATTGCCGGTTCAAATTAGAACGGGTTTGGTGGCTGCTGTCTGGCGGAGCGCTATCTTTATCTTCAGAGTTTCAGAGGTCATCTTTGTCACTGAATTTCGAAAATCATAAGCAATCAAGCAACAAACTATCTTGCATCTGTTTGCAAAGCAAATTAAATTAAGACCCTTATCCGTTCTAAATTCGAAGTTTAATTCTTTTTTGTTTATTTTCGGCCAGTCTTCATTGCAGCGCACAGAGTTTTTATTGACCCAAAAAAGTGACATCAGTTGTTTATTGAATATTTCTACTCAATAGTTTATAAAAAATGCACGAGTAAAACTCCCAGGTTTTTAATCTTGCAGTTTTCGTGACCTTAAAGGTAAAATACTGAAAATAATTCGTACAAAAAAAAACTGTATATAATTGAGTGTTGTTTGTATTGCATATTTATTAAGCTATTCTAGGCGCATATTTTCCCATTTATATTTAATCAAAAATGACAATATAACCCACAAAAAAAATGTTGAACCGAAATCAGTATTTATTTATTTTTATTTTTTCTAAGTCGAAGTAGACCTCTGTCTGGTACAAATAGATTCTAAGGTTGATAAGGTAAGGATTCTTATACTAAGGTTTATCACCCATAAAAATATTACTTTCAACTTGGGCCTAGGTTTCGTGTAAATGATTTTCAAAAATATGTGTTAGGGTTGACACAATTATGACCTTTTGATACATATAGTTTTTATTACATAAATCAGCACCTTTTTTATCTTAAATACATACACATAAACATAACATAACATCACGCCTGTATTCCCCGAAGGGTTAGGCAGAGGTGTACCTATAGGTAGTACACCCACATTTCGCCAGTTATGTTTAAGTCCCATGTAATAGGGGGCGAGCCTATTGCCATCAACCGGGCACAAATCCAGACTCCGGGCTGCTACTGAGAAAGTCCAGATGGAAAAACCCAATAACACTTTGCCCGACCCGGGAATCGGACCCGGGACCTCATGCTCAGCAGTAGCGCTTGCGACCACTAGACCAACGAGGCAGTTATCTATAAGTAGTAGTCTATCCATAGTAAAAAAATAAGTTGTGGTCTTATTTCCTACGAAATGTATGGGAAAAGTTTTTTTGCGATTTCTGACTTTTCTAGTACTCAAATATCAGTTGGTCCAATATAGGTTTTTGATCCTTATATGAAACATGATCGACTGACATTAAAAAAAGTTTTTGTGAAAATTGCCCATTACCTGATGACTGTACATTTTTTTCAAAATCTGTGAATGCAAATCAAAATTTCTCAAAAAGTTAAGGAAAGTCTCCTAAGACCATTTTCCTGTAGCTACAACGGTTATGGTAGCTGCCCTTGCTGCCACATCTCAAAAATCCAGCCTGTATATTTGTGACCAAATAATATTCCGTAAAATGTTGTTTCGGTGTGGTGAAAATATGACAAATAAATCGTTTGGCAAATGAAAAAAGTTCAAAAGAGGCTTCGGCCAATAGCAAAAAGTTAATTGTAAATCGGCGAAATAGGTACTCGTATAGTTCGGTAAAATAATAGATAGGTACTTAGGCCACATGATACTTCAATGATCTAAAAATATATCAAATAATGCATATAGCAGTAAAGACAGCGGTCAATAGTTTTCAGTAAAATGAAATTCGAACAAAAAAGAATCGGAAAAGTGATTGGTTCCCCGATAAGGTTCGTGTTTTGTTCTAGGCGGAGCTTAGGCGTTATTATTCTAAGCTGTTAGCTATAACCTGTTTTCAAATACATCATGTTAGTCGAAAAACGATCCCGTTGTACTGTAATTTACCATATTTCGAAATTTTATCTCCGGTTTCCCTTAATAAAACTTAAAACAAAACACAGATTTATGGCGATACCCCGGCCAAAACTGCCTTTTCGTCGTTATTCAGAGGCTATTAACTCAATAATTAAGAGTAATAAACTACATCTAAAAGCACAGTATTAATGTTCGATATCTTATCATCACATTGCACGTTTTTATTTATTTTTATGTGTTATAGGTAAATACATTTAAAATCTCCTTGTAATAAAAAAATAATCCAAATTATTGATTGCATGCTTCTTTTGCTAAAGTTGACGTTCTATTAATTTGAGAATTACACCAATGGATAGGTAATTTAAAAATCTAAATAATTCACGTTTTATTTTATTTGAAAGGATCGCTTTTCTTTCTTTATTAAAATTATTCCAAAAATTGTGTGTATTCTATGATAAAAGGGCGTGCGCGGGGTGCGGGCGGCACAGTCCGGTTCTTAATAGCCAAGACCTCTCAGGGTCACAACAACTACGAGCAACCAATCATAAAAAAAGGTGCGGGCGGCAGTACGCTACATGCTTTCGTATGGGGAAGCCGTATCGCTCATCGCTCTCGCTGTCATCGTCCTCCGTTTTTAGTACCTGCCAACCGATGCGCTAACGTAGTGTTACCGCGAAATGAAGCTACATTTGTGTTACTAAGTTAGTCGGACGCATTTTATTATCAAGTAAACTACAGTGAAAAGACACTACTGCGAAAAGACGTTTTGTGTTTATTTAGGTCTAGTGACAAGAATAAAATTTTGTGTACTGTTTAATTTATCGGTTGATTAGTGAAAATGCCTAAATACAACAAGAATAAACGTCAACGACGTCAAAATGCTCTAAAAATGAATGAAATGATGTAAGTAATTTGATGCTCTATGCAAAGTTTAACTAAGTAGTTTCATTTCGCTAAATACCACGTTGAAATGTAATAACTTATTACATTTATCTAACCTGTCTTTTTATTTTAGGAAGAGAAGAAAAATACCAGAGTGCTCATTTGACGACGAGAATAGTTATTCAAGTTTACCAATAATTTATTATAATAATGGGTAAGTACCTATCTCTTTGATAAACGCTTTCACATTTTTATGAAACAATAATCCTAGCTAATATTATAAATGCGAAAGTAAGTTTTTATGTTTGTTTGTTACTTTTTCACGCCTAAACCACTGAACCGATCATCCTGAAGTTTTGCATACACGTGTTCAGGTGTACAGAAACGGACATAGGGTACCTTTCATCCTGAAAAAAAGTATTTTTTCCGAGGAAAACAACAATAACGTTCTTATGATAATAGATGGCGCCACGTGTCTTTCGAATCATGATTGCATTATAACCTGAATTGATTGTCAAAGTCTGAATTAACGCGAGCGAAGTCGCTGGAAAAAGTTAGTAATCTATAAAATGTTAATAGTTATGTACCTATCATAATTACTAATAGCGAACTCACGGGAGCGGGCATTGCACTTCGCTAATAATATTCGACTCTATTTGTATACAAACAAGGTCCAAATTCAAAGTGACTAGAGGCGGCCGGACGCTCGAGTCTACATAATTAAGTGTTTTTTTTTTTGTTGTAACCGTGTAAATAATATGGACCTTTTCAAAAGTAATTCAGTTTTGTTTTCTTGCAAGATCTAATATAATGAATTCTTTATTGCAGGCAAAATACGAATACTGACGATGCACCAGACGCACTAGTAAACGATTTGAGTCATGCAACCATAGAATTACAGGTTAGTTGTCTTGATTCAACTGAAATTGTTGAAGGTCAAGATGAAGAGGTACGTTTATTACTAAGTAGGTCTTAGTAACAAGTAGATCATTTAGATACTAATGCTTACCCGGTATACCTTCACACCTACTGAGGTATTGTGAGTAGGTAAAAGATATCTAAGTAGGTACTGGTACTAAAGTACTTATACTTAGTACCAGGGTTCGACAGGATAATTATCAACGATAATTATCGTTGATCTCTATATCTGGAGAACAGTTGAAAGCAAAAGCTATCGAGTTATATCAAAAAAATACCAAAAAAGATGATTTTCGTGCCAGTGTCGGGTGGTTGGATAAATTTAAAAAGCGATTTGGTATCCGTTTGTTAACCGTATCGGGTGAAAAGCTCTCAAGCGACGAGTCTGCAGTGCAGCCATTTATCCAGCGTTTTAAAAGACAAAGGAGAGGAAATGGGTCTTCTTCCGGATCAAAACTACAATGCAAACGAGAGTGGTCTGTTCTGGAAACTGTTGCCCAATAAAACATTCGTATCCTCTGAAGAAGTGAGCGCACCAGGCCGTAAAGTAAGTAAGGATAGAATCACCTATATGCCATGTTCAAATGCTAGTGGAACACATAAACTTTATTTTTTGGTGATTGGTAAAGCTAAAAATCATAGAGCTTTCAAGAATATTTGTCTGCTAGTCTGCCACAGGAACAAATTTAAAGTTGGGTCACGACTTCACGAGAAAAGTATTTAGTGAATAGTTCCATAAAGAGTTTGTCTCGGAAGTAAAGAAGTTTATGAAAAGATCCAACTTGCCCAAAAAAACTTTATTTTATATCCGAACATTCCAATAATCCGGCACCCCTTAGTTTTTAAGTGCCGGATTAATGAGACTACTATATTATATTGAAACAACAACAAAATCACAAAACGACAAAATCACAAAACGACAAAGATCGCGATTCGCGGGCGCCGCCGCCTTTGTTCGCCCGGCGCCGCGCGCTGTCGCTGTCCCGTTCTGGCACCACTGTGCGCGTTTAGTTTGTTGAGGGTTGAGGCGTTATAATAATTTATAGCGCCGAGTCTGAACCGATACACCAAACGCTAAATGTTTTGTACACTAAAGCGTGTTATGTTTTGGCGCTAACGTTTTACTTGCCACCATTTGTATATGCATTTCTTTTCTTGTATGTTTGACACATGTTTAAGCATAATCAGCCTATAATGTTCCCACTGCTGGGACACAGGCCTCCTCTCTTTTTGAGAGGGAATGGGCTGTAATCTACCAAGCGAGCCCAGTGCGGGGAATTTTTGGTTCTAGGTCATGCCGGTTTCCTCACGATGTTTTCCTTCACCGTTTTGAAAGCAGTGGTGATAAAATTATTTACACAAAGTAAAGCGCCTGCCTGGGTTCGAACCCACGACCTACAACTCGTAAGTCGGGGCCGATACCACTGGGCCACCACTGCTCCAAAAAGTTTAAGCAAATAAATGTTTAAGCAAATAAATATTAACTTGTCTTATCTTGAAAATATAACATAATGTCACGCCTTTATTTCCCTATGGGAGCAAAGGTGTACCTTTAGTACAGCCACATTTCGCCAATTATGTTTAAGCTCCATATAATAGGAGAAGGCTTTTTGCCGTAAACCGGGCACAAATCCAGACTCCGGGCTGCTACTGAGAAATCTCTTGTCTACAGGTGGCAAGCGCTCCTGTTGGAGCGCATGCCACCTGTAGACAAGAGGCAGTAATAAAAATATGTATGTGTAATTATATTTTACACTATCTTATCTTTGAATACTGATGCAATCATTTTAATAAAGTTTATAAGTGATTTATGTAACGTATTTTTATTAAAACATAATATTTTCCGCGTCCCCATACTACCTGAACCACAGCGGCCCCAACGAAGCCGTCGATTTTTTTAAAACAGTGATAATTAGTGTGTTACGTTACGCTTCGATGTCAATAACTTTCTCTCCAACTGTGTTCATAATAATACTAGTTTATGCCCGCGACAACAAACAGAAAAACAAACAAACTCTTCAGCTTTATTATTAGTAGGATAGGGTGGTCAGCAGTGACTCGGTGGTAGGTACCTACTCAGTGAAAAAACGTACGGGTGTCATAAACGCGAGATTACCAACCCGTGCTGTGTGGACGAACGGACTTACCCATTACGGCGCCCCACCCTCCTCACTCCTCGGTCGCTGGCTCGCTCCCGCCGAAAACACGCGTCGCGTGTGAATAGCTAATTCCTTTTTATAAAACAGGAATAAATGTAAGTATTAATTTTGTTTTTCAAACTAGCGCTAGGGCTACCTTTTTATGTATTACGATTATACCACTTATTAAAGGACTACATATACATGGTTTCGTATGTCGTGCGCGCGATAAATGCGTTTAGTTTATATTTGGCATAACCTAAAACTCGAGAAAAGTGTAGTTGGTATACAGGGGCCCACAAAGGTATGGTTAACAGATTGGTTCACTGTGTACCCTAACTTTTGCCGAAAGAGTGTCATGGATTATGATGTTCCGTTACAGTAATGTTTTAAAGTTGATTCGATTATTTATCTGATACTCATATTTCAGAACGGCTCGAAGTAAGACTTGAAGGAAAGAAGAAAAGTTGGCAACCATACCAAGGAAGTAATGCAGAGGGCAGTAGATTTGGTAAAACAGGGACGTAGTATACACAAGGCTGCAGATGAGTGTAAATTAAAATATTCTACACTGAGGAGATATGTAAAGAAACTGGAATTGAATCCCGATGCTAATTTTCTCCCGAATTGCAATACCAATTCAGTCTTCACTGCCGATCAAGAAAACGCTCTGAAGGATTATATCAAAGAATGTGCGCTAATTTTCTATGGTCTATTTGCCAAATAATGCAGACAATTGGCTTACCAGATGGCAAATGCAAATAATCTAAAAGTCCCTCCTTCGTGGATAAATAACCATATAACAGGGAAAGCTAGGTTAAGGTCATTTAAAAAACGGCAGAGTAAGTTAAGCCTGAGAAAATCTGAAACGTCTAGCCTGGCGCGTGCTGCAGCTTTCAACAAAGTAAACGTAAACGCAAGCATTTTTCGGAAACATAAAAGAAGCTATGCAGCGGGACATTGCTTTTGGCGACGGAACTCGAATATACAATCTGGACGAAACTTTAATCACCACGGTGCAGAGTCCGCAAAAAATCTTAGCGCAAAAAGGGAGCAACAACTTTAATACCCACATGCTTCATGGCGCTCCTTCAGCAACCCTTGGTTTGGCTACGACTACAGGCTGGATGAATGCGGAGTTGTTTGTTGATGTCATTAAGCATTTTATTAAGCTCAAATACTAACAGGGCTGGGTTTTCTTTAGAGGCAGAGGCTCTAAAGAAAACCCAGCCCCGTTAATATTTGACAATCACGAAAGCCATCTTTCTTTTGTGGCTTTAGATATAGCTAAGTCTTTTGGGATAACTGTACTCACTGTACCTCCCCACACCACCGCAAAACTTCAGCCGCTTGACTTTGGCATTAATGGACCATTCGAAAGTTTTTATAACGCTGCGGTTGACTCGTGGCTGTTGCGCAATCCAGGCCAAGCACGTACTGTGTACCACGTCGCTGAATATGTTGGAAAAACTTTCATGAAGGCTTTGGCGCCAATAAACATCACCAATGCATTAAAAAAATGTGGAATCTACCCATGTGATGACTCTGTTTTCACAGAAGAAGATTTTTTACCAAGCTCAGTCACAGATAGACCAGACCCAGCCAAAGAAAATATTGAGACTGAAGTAGAAGACGGATTAAATAAGTCTTCTTCACAATCAATTCTATTAAACATTACATTAGAACGGTTTCAAGATTTTTCATTGACAGGTGATTTTCTAGATAAACCTCATGCCTCACTTCTAATGGAGATAACAGTTTCATAACACCAAAATTGATTAGACGGCCTATGAAAGCTGGCCGAAAGAGTAATAAAGGGCATCGAACTCTGGGCAAAACCATGATACCAGCAAAAAAAAAACCTGAAAACCGTAAAAGGAAGGAAAAAGAAAACCGAAATGAAAGCGAATTTGTTTCAAGAAAAAAAGTATCCAAGAAAGTAGACAAAAACCATACTCATATAGAATATGATACCAGCAGCGCTGAAGAAACTTTCAACGCGAGTGGATCTTCTTCTGGAGGGGATCAGTTTGTAAGTGATAGCGAAGACGATGAAATAATTTTATCGACACCTTTGCACCGAGACCCTAAAGAAGGCGGTTCCTGTATTATTTTAATAGAGACCTAAAAGAAGAAGCAATATTGTTGTGTTGGTAAGATTCTGGAAGAGTGTGATGAATCAGATTGTGACTTCTATGTTTCATACCTAAAACGATTGTTGACCCTATCGAACCAGATATGGCAGGGGCTTCCAAGGCTGATATTATATATATATATATATATATATTACTTTGGTAATGTATATCCTAACATTGGTGCGAGCAGTCATCGCCAAGGGATATATAATTTTCCAGTACCTATAGTATATAATAATATAATATAATATAACTTTTATTTCAGATAATATCACAGTCCTTGATAATACACTTTAAAATAAGTACAGTACTACAAACAATTTGCAATTAGAATACATTACTTACACAACAGACTAGGTTTAATTATAACCTCTAGATTCTAGCCACTAGACTAATAAAATAAAATTAATTACAAAAATAAATTCAATTAAAATTTAAATATTATTAACATAGCTTCAACAACAACAACCAAGGATCTTCATAGCGGAGAAGAGATCCTATCTGCTACAGTCCTCAGAATTCCGTTGCAGCTGCCACGCATTCTGCAGATCAGGGATACAGTTTTCTTATGGATGACTTCATGAAAGCCATCAGTTCGATACAGTAAAAACATCCCCGATGCACTACAGAAGCGGGGCAGCCCCAACATCATCCTGAAGATGTTATTATACTGGACGCGCAGGACATCCAGCGATCTTTTGGTGTGACTGACCCACAGATTTCCCGTACAAAAGCTTTGACAATACGCCTTAAACAAGGTTATCTTTACTTGCGATGCGAACGATCTACCCCATTTATTAAAAAACCAACCACAAATGGTGTTATTTGCTGACGATACTTCCTTAATTTTTAAGATAAATAGACGTGCATCAAATCTTGACAACGTAAATAACGCCCTACTGCAGGTACATGATTGGTTCACTGCTAATAATTTAGTATTAAATGGGAATAAAACTAAATGCATAAGATTTGCTTTACCGAGTGTTAAAAGTAATGATTGTGACATAGTATTGAATAAAGAGAAACTAGAATTCGTCGATAAAACTGTTTTCCTGGGGATCACGCTCGACTCAAGGCTGCAATGGGGTCCTCATTTAACATCTCTTGCAGGACGGCTAAGTTCAGCAGCATATGCTGTGAGAAAAATCCGTCAATTTACTAATGTAGATACCGCGAGGCTAGTCTATTTCAGTTACTTTCATAGTATCATGTCTTACGGTATTTTATTATGGGGACGGGCTGCAGATATCGAGTCTATTTTTATTCTGCAGAAAAGAGCCATCAGAGCAATATATTGCCTCCGCAGGCGCGATTCTCTAAGGGAACTGTTTAAAGATATTAACATCATGACGGTACCTTGTCAATATATCTATGAAAACATCATGTACGTAAGAAAAAATTTAAATCTTTTCAGTAAAAGAGGTGAAAGACATAACTATATGACTAGAAATAGGGACCAATTAGTTCAACCAGGTTTCAGACTGGGTAAAGTAGACTCATCCTTCATGGGGTACTGTTTAAAATGTTATAATAAAATACCTCCCCACATACTCCAACTGAATGAAACAAAATTTAAATCTCGTATAAAACGCACACTATGCAGCCAAGCATATTATAAGTTGGGGGATTACATCGCTGACAAAGATGCTTGGCTCAACGCTGGTCCTGTTCCACAGGGGGGCATAAATTAATTGATTAACATTCGAAAATATTGTTGGAGCTGCTGAAGATTGTAAAAACAACAACATCTTTGCATTGTATAAATTCAATTTCTTAACAATGTATAATTGCATAGCACATGTGTGAGCACTATGTACCTACTATAAAGCCACCATTTACTAGGCTCGTCTTTCGTTGACTTGAATGTGCCCTGGCGGCTGAGAGTATGTCATGCTCACTCAAATGTTTCGCTGGTGGTGGCGTGTGTGTTGGATCATTAAGTTCCCTTCAAAATGGTTGAGCTGAATGGTGCTGATCCATGCGTCATGTTCGTGAACGGGCGCCGTCAGTAGGGACTGGTCAACTCTTGGCTGCCACGGCTTATTTTAATTTAAATTTTTGAATTGTTTTTTTATCTTTTTTATTACGGATACTTTAAACGTGCACGTCTTTCTACATCGTTCTCACATTTTTAATTTGAACATGAATGATGTAAACAATTTGTTTTTTGTAACTATATATTGATTTAAAAGAGTGTCCATGGAGTTTCTTGCCCGTTCTTCTCCATAGGTACCTACTACGCTTTGGAATGGGCAACTAGCTTCATTTTTCTGACTGACTGACCCTTTGACAATTCAAAAGTGCCTGTAATTGGTTTATTTGAAATAAATGCTTTGAGTTTGAGTTTGAGTTTGAGTTTGCTCTGAGCAGCGGGAGAATCTGCGGGCCAGCATGTTACCTCTGACCGCTAAAGCCCTGCGCTCCCTTTCAATATCCTGATCGTCTTCAAGACTTTCGGTAATTAAATGCCCCAAGTATTTAAATTTCGTGACACGATTTATGCACAAGCGATTAAGGGTAATATTATGTGAATACTCGGGGCATCCACCGGCGGCCTTAAAGACCATATATTCCGTTTATTGGACATTGTATACAGGGCCATGTGCACCAGAGTAGGCCTCCCACACTCTTAATAACTCTCCTAGACCTCTAACCGTCGCGACGGTGAGAGGTCTCTCAGCAGCAACATGTCGTCCGCGAAGCTAATGTTGTTGACACAGACGCCATCTATCGAGCAACCGACACGCTTGCTACTGAGCTCGACGATGAGGTCAATTATGTATAAGTTGAAAAGCTTGGGCGACGTCAAACCTCCCTGTCTCACCTCGCTTTCCAACGTATATGCCTCAGAGAGTGTATTATTCCACCTCACAAAATTGGTTTGGTGAGAATACCAATACTTTAGCACATTGAGCACCCCCACCGGTACACCCGCGTTCCCCAGCTTTCTCCAGAGCACATCATATGAGACAAGATCGAAGGCTTTGGAGAGGTCAAGGAAACACACTTATACCGGTGTCCTGCGGTCCGTATAGTATTGGACAGTATGCTTGAGACCTACGATGGCAGCTTCCGTGGATAGCCCGGGTCTAAACCCAAACTGCGCGTCTTGTAGTTTAATATACTTATCTAGGTAGGAATCAAGCACACCGTCCAGCACTTATCAACAACTACCAACAACTTACAATTAATAACTTATTAATTACTTGCTTATTAACTTAGCAATTATCGTTGCTAGAGATATGGGCCGGTAATTCCCCTTCTCCGAGATATCCCCAGTCCTGTTCTTCACAATAGGCACTACTATGGTTTTCATTAAATCATGTGGCAACTGTGAGTGACTCATGCACATCGTGAAAAACATGGCCAGGACCCTCGGTAGGTGAACACCCGCATGCCGCAGATGCTCCACACTAAGCCCATCATGACCGGCAGATTTACCGCCAGGCATTCTCTTTAAAACGCATCTTACTTGACTAGCCGTAAAATGTACAGACGGCTCCTCCCCTTCATATCCGGGCTCAGACGTAATAAATGACGCTGAAGGGCCCAGCGGGGAGCGCACCTTAAAATGTTCTCAGAACATATTTGCAATATGGACTGGTTCGCTTTTCCCATTCACACTCACCGGGAGGCCAGGCTTAACATCATGCTTTCCAGTCTCTTTCCAGAAACTAGAGAAGTCCTTTGCCGACCTGTGTTTAGCCAGGATGTCCATCTTTAAGTGCTCTTGATTATTCCGGCACCACTTCAAGCGACTTTTGAATACTTTAAGCGACTCGAGCATTTCATCATAAATAATGCCAGATAGAAGATAAATATTTTCCGCGTCCCCATAGTACCTGAACCACAGCGGCCCCGATCGAGCCGATTTTTTTAAATAAAACATTGATATATTTATAATGTGTTACGTTACGCTTCAATGTTCATAACTTACTCTCAAACTGTGTTTATAATAATGCCCGCAAACTCCGTCTGGAATTCGTAAGATACATAATTTAATAAAATAACAGCCGCATTTTTTATAAAAATTCCTCGGACTACCCACCGCGTCGCGTCGCATCGCCGATCCCGGGCTGTTACTTCGTTTTCGCTTAGCTCTTTCTGACTTTTTTATTTTTGCTCGGCTCCCAAGGATCGTAGCGTGATGTTCGTGCCTCTAGAAGTGTGCTATCAAATGCAAAAAGACTTTTTCAAATCCGACTGATAGTTGCGAGATTATCACGTTCAAACAAAACCAGCCGAAGTTTTGTTGACCTAATTTTTTAAACTACAAAAACTAAAAACTTATAAGTATTGAGTTTTTGTAGTTTAAAAAATTATTCAAAACAGATTGATGATAACTAACAGTTGAAATTTCCCTTGTTTACAGGAAGATTCCTCCCAAAGTGACAACGAAATTAAAGTGTTTTGCCCGAAATGTGACACCGAAGTATCGCACACCGAAGAAGGAATACAACAGGTAGGTATCTACAGTCAACTGCACCTCAGTTGTAACATTTGCACTTTGAAAATCGCCCTTATTGCTAGGACATAAAGCTTCGCTCGATTATGCATCCTAAGTTCTCTTCATAATAGTATTTCATCTTCAACATCAGTATCTGAGGTCAAACTCAATTTAAACCCAATATTTACCGAGTGAGTGCTAGGAGAACTCGAAAAGAACCACAGTATCTCAAACAGAAAGTTCGGTCTTACCTGTAGGCTCAGCATGACGCTTTCTATTTCTTGGAAGAATAGACATAGCTATTTCTATACAAAGTGACATTTCGTGTCTCCATTTTTGACATTGCACCGTAAACTGACAGTTGTCTAAGGTAGTGAGGACTATTTGATTTTGTAATCGCCATGCTAAAGACAGTAGAACAATTTTTACTCGACGGCCACAAAGTATAAAAATGGGATAAAAAATGGAATTGTTCACTTTTTGTATGGAAAATGTAAAACAGTTGAGTTCATGTTGTAAACAGTTAAAACCAAGTCTCAAAAGATTTGAGAGACGTATCGTACGTCGCTAGCCTCATAAACTGCCTCAATTACATGTTAATGTAGATTTTTGTATGTGTTCTTATGGGTAAATAAAAAAAAATGAAAATTAAATTAATGGTATAAGTGTTAGGTTTATTGCAAAATTACAATTACGATTTACTGTAGTTCGGGAATTTGCAGTACCTACCTAACACAATGATTGTTTATGGAAAAAAAACTTCTCCCTTGAATTCTTGATAGAGTGAATAGGAATCGACATATCAGACAGCGTTGCCGTTAGGACAATCTAGTTTGACCGTTTTTGATACATCAAAAAAAAAAATACCAGTTTTGTAAATAAATCAGTTTCGGAATTCCGCTAAAAGTAGCTAAAGTATTTTTGGCCTACTTTAATATCTTATTACTCTTCATAATATAATTTTATTTTTTTATTAAGTGGGTTTAGTAATACATTTTTTTTTCTTTTTTACTGTTTATTTTATAGTATATAGCTAGTAGCTTCAAGTAAAAGATTAAAATGACAGTTATTTTTTTTTGTAAAAAATAAAACTCAATTTGAAAGTCTAAAATGTCATCTGGAATTGCAAATTCTGGAATCTCTTTGTTAATGGACGATGATGTGGATGGTATTTCAGTTCGTTTTATTATTTTGACCGTGTTTTTGTAACTTTGGCAAAACATAATTGTGGCAAGCTTTTTTTTAATATTTTTAGTAATAATCTAAAATAACCAGAAGTATTATAGATTCATTTTGGCAGTTTGAATAGATTATAGCTAAAACGGTCGAAAATCCGCTAGATCTAGCCACGAGCGGGTAAAACGGCAACACTGATCTTAGAGTTGTCTCCCCTTTGTAGGCATATTGCATTAACAAACTCAAACCATTTAAATAAATTTCAATTAAACCAATGACAGGCACTTTTGAATTTTCAAAGAGTCGGTCAGCTACAAAGATGAAGCTAGTGGTCCATTCCAAAGCTTAGTAGGTTCTATGGAGAAGAACGGACAAGAAACTCAATGGACACTCTTTTAAATAAAAATATTGGTTACATCAATCACACGATCCACCTTCCGTTTGTTTGAGCTTCCCCTACTCTTACAGCCGTTCACATTCATAATTAAAATTTTCGTCACGATTTGTGTTTGACAATCCTCAGGATCAAACAAAAATACTCATCGCAAAAGTGTACCATTACTTTGAGCAAGAGTATCAAGAGTTCAATACAATTTATGGAGGCTTGGACCTGACTCCTCTGTCGAAGTTCCACCAACGGACTGCGCTGGCCACCGGAGTGAGTGAGACGACAGTACTTCAGATACTGAAGGAGGAAGAGAGACGGAATGCAATCAAGCGACAGGAATCGACTGAGGAACGACGCAGAGCTCGCAAGAGGTCTATGCAGACGGATAGGTATGTGTTAACACTGTATTATTGTAACTAAACAGCACACAGTAGCGACATCTATGTCACAAAGTGCTTCTGAAACCAAGCAAGCAGTTGGTCCCGGCTGACATTCATAGATGTTACCCAGTCACTGGGCTGTGGAGGTCAAAATACTGGTATTCAGCTGCATCCGGTTAGCCTGGAAGCCGACCCCTACATAGTTAGGAACAGGCGGCAGATTGATTGTCGACATTTACAACTTTTAGAAACAAAACAATTTTAATATTTACGTATTGTATTTTTGTTTCAGTTCAAGTGAAGAAGACAGTCCGGATGATAAAGCGGATGCTAACGAGCAATCAAGTAACTCACATGAGTGAGTTTCATCTGTTTTTTTAAAGAAATTATCATAAATATTATGAATCTGAAATATCTTTACAATATCAGGACTTCGTCCGCGTAAATTTTCTTGTTTTCTTGTTTTTGACACTCGGCAGTACTGTAGCTGAAAATTCGTAACTTTTTGGAATCGGATCAGTAGTTCTGATGATTACCCTCTACATACAAACTAAAAAAAAAACTTCTTTATAATGTTAGTGTAGATAACGCACGCAACAGAAAAATGCCTAAAATAAGCAATTTTTATACAACAATCCTAACAGCCCACAGAGGATAGAATCGGCGCCGACAGCGTTTAGAGACGACATAATATCACGCCGTATTCCCCGAAGGGTTAAACAGAGGTGTACCTGCAGTACACCCACATTTCGCCAGTTATGTTTAAGTCCCATGTAATAGGGGGCGAGCCTATTGCCATCAACCGGACACAAATCCAGACTCAAGATGAAAAATTCCAGATGGAGAAATCCAATAACAGTTTGCCCGACCCGAGACTGGAACCCAGGATCTCATGGTCAGCAGTAGCTCTTGCGACCACTAGACAAAAGTGACGAGGTATAGTATTTTTATCTCACGAAGCGACGCGTACTTTACTTGTGGTAACCAAGTGTACAAACACACTGTGAATGTGTGCGTGAAGACGAGTAGCGACAGCACAAAACACACACACACTTTCGACTTCGCCACTGTCTCGGGCGGTACCGAGAGCTCCTGTGGTTACACAAATTCACAGCGTGTTAGTACACTTGGTAACCACAAGTACAGCGCGCGTCGCTTCATGAGATAAAAAAAACTGTAGTAGAGACGGCAGTTACAAGGCTGATGAATAATGGCCGGTCTGACATAGACGAACTTTCGCCTCATGTCACCATTTTGGTTCCTAAACAATTAGATTGCGCAGCCTTCTGCGGGAAGTTCAGACCGGCCATGATTCATCGTTCGTATTGTATGTTTAATACCCATGTAGAAAAAGAGCGAGCCTATGGCCATCAACCGGGCATACATCCTGACTACAGCACTGCAGCAATAATAAAACTGAAGAGTTTGTTCGTTATTTGTTTGAACGCGCTAATCTCTGGAACGACCAGTCGGACCTGAAAAAATATTTTTGCATTTGATAGCCCAATTTTTGAGGAAGACTATAGGATATTAACATCAAGCTAGAGCCCTTAGGAGTCGAGCAAAAAGACAAAAAGTTAGAAAGAACGCTAAGCGAAAACGAAGTAATAGCGCGGGCAGGCGTTGTGATGCGACGGGGTGGGTCGGGGGAACAAGAAATTTCACGCGGACGAAGTTGGGGGCATATGATAGAAGTATTTTTTTTTTGTGTTTCCAGGGTGCATACGTTGGTAGTGAAGGTGGAACCTGAATACTACAAGTAAGTACCTAATTATAATCATCATGTTTACCTTTTGTTTTAAAATACTGGTGTTCAGCTGCATTGTGAGAGGCTCGTGGGTAAGTAATAACAGCTGCACGGGTCGATCGAAGGTTAAGCTACGCTTGCCGAGGTCGGTTTGTGGATGGGTAACCATCCATTACAAATAGCAAGTCCCCTCCGTAGCTCGGAAAGCACATTACGCAGTTGGTCCTGGCTGTCATTCGTAAATCTTTGAGATTCGTTACGGGTAGTCAGAAGTCTAAAAGTCTCAAGGGGTATCGTGTTACCCAGTAACTGAGTTGTGGAGGTCAAAATACTGTATTCAGCTGAATCCGGTAAGATTGGAAGCCGACCCGTACGTTGGGAAAAGGCAGACAGTTATTAACCCAGAAATATTTTTAAAAGTCGATGTGCCAATTTTATTACTTTTAGGGTTCCGTACCCAAAAGGAGCCAACGGGACCCTATTACTAAGGTTCCGCTGTCCGTCCGTCTGTCGCAGGGCTGTATCTATTAAACCGTAATAGGTAGACACATGACACACTGACAGGCTCGCACTTTACTATTGCGTGGGCGCTTTTTGCTATTTTTACATTATTAAGTATTCTAACAACGTTTACTTTAATTTCAGTGAGGAACCTGAAGTTTACGTCCCAGCTGTGAAGGTAGAAGTCAGCGATATTGAAGTCAACAAGTAAGTCATAACTTAGTTCATTACGGGTTTAAGAAACAGTCGAGAGGTGTCGTGGAACACGCGGTTGGAACGAATTTCCTTTCACTTTTGCACATCTGGCGAATGAGGCATAATCAGCCTGAAATCATCCCACTGCTGGGACACAGGCCTCTTCTCGGTGAGAGGGAATGGGCAGTAATCTACCACGCTGGCTTAGTGCGGGTTATTGGAAGAATAAGGAAGGAACAGGGAACTGTTGTGCAAAATGTTATGCTTCTAGACCTAGCGTTGCGTATTTCCAATCTATACAATGCCAGAACGCAGCCATAGGAAACTGCTCGCGTATACATTGTAATGCATAGTGTACAGTTTGTAACGTGGACGCGCGTCCTGATTCCAAACTATACTACATCACATACGCCTGAAAAGATTTTTAAAGAGTTATAGTGAAATAAAATCATTGTAAGTGATAGGAAAATCCTATTTGGGCCTCCTATTTCTGCATGGCTTGTGAAATGGAATAATAAGGCGTAGTCAACGGAGCCCTGCCCTGCGGGTCTCCTACGTCTGGATGGTTAAAAAAAAACCAACCTAACCTAACCTGTCCGAGTCGTGGTGCCCCAAGTCCCGAGCTCGCTTCGCTCGCTCTTGCATCCAAAATTCTCCTAGTACAATAATATAGCATTTTGTACCGATCCCTTCGACACAATTTTTACGCCAAACGGCTGATAACTCCTTACAAAATCCATGGAATAGAAAGAGAGGTCAACAAATCAAAATGGCGAGCATGCTACTGCTCGCGTATTCATTGGAATCGCGCACTTATTCCGATCTGTACATGATTAGTCCGTGTGTGTAGTGGCACTGTATATCTCCGAAAAGGCTGGACCGATTTTGACCGGACTTTCACTGGCAGATAGCTAATGTTATAAGAAGTAACATAAGTTACTTCTTGTCCCGGTAGCACGTTCCCGAGGGACAATTTCCGACATCCACGCGGGCGAAGCCGTGGGCAGCAGCTAGTGTACTCATAAATTGTAAAAGTAAAGAAAACATCGTCATAGAAACCTCGCACATGTAATCAAGATTCTAAACGACAATTTTTTTTTTCCAAAAAAGTGTACCTAAGACTTTTTTTAAACGCGTATTTCCAGGAACAAGTTTTGTGAAAGCTCTGCGCGCCAATTTTGGAGCGATGTTATCGCGTTCTTACTTTTGCTTCTTTTTAACCGACTTCACAAAAAGGAGGAGCTTCTCAATTCGTATGTTTTTTTTTTTATTTGATTGGTGGTGCTTCACATGTGGTCCCATTTAAATTTGATCAAGGTCTGACCAGCAGTTTTTGACTTATCCTTAATACTGCATATTTTTTCCACTTAGTTTATACTCGTATGGATGATGTGTTAATAGTTTCCTGTCACTGTTATTTACACACCAAGTAGTGGTATACGAATTTGTGTGGGGTAGGTACCGCAACTAAAAAATGTTAAATAAAAACTTTTTTTACAAAAAAACAAACGGCTTCCAAAAAACACAAAAAGACGTGAAAAATAACTTTAATTTCGGAAGTCGGTGGCCAAAAACGAAAATACAAAACCAAAGACACCGACTTCCGAAATTAAAGTTATTTTTCACGTCTTTTAGTGTTTTATTGGAAGTCGGTTGTTTTTTTGTTCCAACATTACGTTGTATGAAACAACAAGCTTTTCAATCATACTCGCGTTGACGATAGACGGACCGGAAAGGGCCCTCTTAAATAGCATACAGTAGAGACATCTATGTCACTAACGCAAGTCTGAAAGCAAGCAAGCAGTTGGTCCCGGCTGTCATTCGTAGATGTTACCCAGTCACTGGGCTGTGGAGGTCAAAATACTGGTATTCAGCTGCATCCGGTTAGCCTGGAAGCCGAACCCTACATAGTTAGGAACAGGCGGCAGATTGATTGTCGACATTTACAACTTTTACAAACAAAACAATTTTAATATTTAGGTATTGTATTTTTGTTTCAGTTCAAGCGAAGAAGACAGTCCGGATGATAAAGCGGATGCTAACGAGCAATCAAGTAACTCCCATGAGTGAGTTTCATCTGTTTTTTTAACAAATTATCATAAATATTATGCATCTGATGTACCTAGGTATCTTTACGATATCGGGACTTCGTCCGCGTAAATTTTCTTGTTTTCTTGTCTTTGACACTCGGCACGGCAGTACTGTAGCTGCCTATTAGTGAATTTTCGGAATCGGATCAGCAGTTCTGATGATTACCCCTACATACAAACTAAAAATATATACCTCATTAAAACGTTAGTGTAGATAACGCACGCAACAGGAAATTGCCTAAAAATATTTATGATACTAGTGCGGTAAGTTGGTTTTTACAAACGAGTAGACGTCGAGGGCGTACCATAGTCACGAGTTTTTAAACATCAATTTCCGCACGTGTGTCATACAACGGTTTTCAACACATTTGCATTTCCTCGCTTGAACTCATATTATTATTTACAAATTTATTTGACGTTTCTAATAAGAAAATGGCGCGAATTTGCAAATGGCGCCACGTGCGCGTGGCGAATATTAGAAAGCAGTTTTGAGATCCAATCTTTCGCCTCATTATCTCCTTAGTATTAAAAGTGCGACATACATAATGACCAAAAGCGCTTCCAAGGAGGTTATTTTTTTTTGATTAATTAGCTTATTTATTGTTGTAATGTGAAACTCCTTTGTGGAATTCTTATATATATGTTTATGGAAATTAAAAAAAAAACCGTAAAGGAAACGCACGGCGTTATACATGCGAAGCAGGCGAAGTATGCGGTAAAACAGGTACTTAGGTGAGAGTACCTATTTTCCGAGTCCTTTGTATGGTGCGTATTTTTTAACTTTCGGACTATGTATACCAACAGGCTTCGTAAATGCATTTTTTGAACAAATGTGTTGAAAAAGCCATTTTTGTACAACATTCCTAACAGCCTACAGAGTATGGAATCGCCGCCGACAGCGTTTAGAGACGACGTAACATAACATCACGTCGTATTCCCCGAAGGTTTAAACAGCAACAATATTTCGCCAGCTATGTTTAAGTCCCACGTAAAAGGGGGCAAGCCTATTGCCATCAACCGGGCACCAATTCAAACAAAGGGCTGCCACTGAGAAATTCCAGATAGAAAAATCCAATAACAGTTTGCCCGACCCGGGAATCGAACCCAGGACCTCATGCTCAGCAGTAGCGCTTGCGACCACTAGATAAAAGTAGCGACGTATAATATTTTTATATCACGAAGTGACGCGCGTTTTACTTGTGGTTACCAAGTGTACAAACACGCTGTGATTGTGTGCGTGAAGACGAGTAGCGACAGCACAAAACACACACACACTTCCGACTTCGCCATTGTCTCGGACGCGAACGGTACCTAGAGCTCTTGCGGTTACACACATTCAAAGCGTGTTAGTACACTTGGGAACCACAAGTAAAGCGCGCGTCGCTTCGTGAATTAAAAAAAAACTGTAGTAGAGACGGCAGTTACAATACGGCTAATGAATCATGGCCGGTCTAACATAGACGAACTTTCGCCTCATGTCACCATTTTGGTTCCTAAACAATTTGATTGCGCAGCCTTCTGCGGGAAGTTCAGACCGGCCATGATTCATCGGCCGTATTGTTTGTACGTTATTTGTTTGAACGCGCTAATCTCTGGAACTAACAGCCGGATCTGAAAAAAAAAATTGCTGTTGATAGCCCAATTCTTGAGAAAGGCTATAGGCTATTAACATCAGGCTAGGGCCCTTAGGAGTCGAGCAAAAAGACAAAAAGTCAGAAAGAACGCTAAGCGAAAACGAAGTAATGATAGAAGTTTTTTTTTGTGTTTCCAGGGCTCAGATGTTGGTAGTGAAGGTGGAACCTGCTGAATACTACAAGTAAGTCATTATAATCATCATGTTTTCTTTTTGTTTTAAAAAAGTGCCATTTTTACTACTTTTAGGGTTCCCTACCCAAAGGGAGCCAACGGTCAAGGTTCTGTCCTTCTGTCACAGCGCTGTATCTATTAAACCGTAATAGGTAGACACATGAAATTTTCACAGATTGTGTATTAATATTGTCGCTATAACAACAAATAGGTAATAATAAAATAAGGTTAAAAATTAAAGGGGGTCCTCATACAAGAAATATGCAGTGTTAAATATTGCACGCTGGTACGGGGCCCTTCGTGTGCGAGTCCGACTCGCACTTTACTATTGCGTGGGCGCTTTTTACTATTTTTACATTATTAAGTATTCTAACAACGTTTATTTTAATTTCAGTGAAGAACCTGAAATGTACGTCCCAGCTGTGAAGGTAGAAGTCAGCGATATTGAAGTCAACAAGTAAGTCATAACTTAGTTCATTACGGGTTTAAGAAACAGTCGAGAGGTGTCGTGGGACACCTGAGGGCCTAGACAAAGTAACATTCGATTAACGATAACGCTAGTAGAAAAGCTAAAATGTATGGGGTTGACATAAGCTATCGAAATGTCACGTGATCATAGGTCAACGAATAAAAATTAGCTAGACAATGTTAACAACATTCGATTATGAAATGAATCGACAGCGTCGAAAGATTAGGTACTTCCACAGAGATGCATAGCCAAGGGACACTTTTTGACGAACGTTATTGCTAGTTTTTGGAATCATTAGCGAAAGCGATAGCGATTGTAGAAATAGAATCACTCCGAAGCGAATGCCATTTGTCTAGGCCCTCTGGTTGGAACGAATTTCTTTTCAGTTTTGCACATCTGGCGAATGAGGCATAATCAGCCTGTAATGATCCCACTGCTGGGACACAGGCCTCTCCTCGGTGAGAGGGAATGAGCTGTAATCTACCACGCTGGCTTAGTGCAGGTTATTGGAAGAATAAGGAAGGAACAAGGAACTGTTGTGCAAAATGTTATGCTTCTAGACCCAGCGTTGCGTATTTCCAATCTATACAAGGCCAGAACGCAGCCATAGGAAACTGCTCGCGTATAAATTGTAATGCTATTTTTAAATCTGTGATTACAATGTATACACGAATTTTGCGTACTGGTCGTGTATAGTTTGTAACGTGGACGCGCGTCTTGATTACAAACTATACTACATCACATACGCCTGAAAAGATTTTTAAAGATTTATAGTGTAATAAAATCATTGTAAGTGATAGGAAAAACTTTGACTACGCCTTGTTATTCCATTTCATACGCCATGCAGAAATAGGAGGCCCTAATAGGTTTTTCCTATCACTAACAATAATTTTATTACACTATAAATCTTTAAAAATCTTTTTAGGCTTATGTGATGTAGCATAGTTTTTTTTGAAAATTTAAAACTCATATTAAAAATACCTACACTTTTAATATGAGTTTTAAATTTTATTTCATTTAATTGCAATGTATCACAAGGTATTTTGTTGTAACATTTAACACAGTACCCCATAAAAGATGTATGTACTTTAGATAATCTGAAAAATGGTTGATCTATTTTATCTTTATTTCTAGTATTAAAATTATGTGTAGGTACTTATTTTATTAAAAAGATGAAGATATTTTCTGACATGCATAATATTTTCATAAATGAATTGGCAAGGTACCGTCATAATATTAATCTTTTTAAATAGTTTCGAGATATTAAGAGATTCGCGGCGACGCGGACGTAGATTGTAAATGGCCCTGTCAGCTCTCTTTTGCAAAATGAAAATGGATTCAATGTCAGCAGCCCGACCCCACAGTATAATGCCATATTTAAACAGATTATTTAAATTAAATTTGCAAAAACTCTAAATAATATTTGAAAATTAAAAATTAATGTTTTTAACCTGAATTTAAAAAATATTAGTTTTAATTACAAGTTAACGCAATGCAAGGGAGTATAATTATTATATCAAGCAGGTTTAGGCAGGCTTTTCCAAAGCATCAGTTTCATGAATTTAATTTATGATTTCAATTTCATCGTTTTAAATTAACACTTCATTAACATTAATTTGATTAAAGTTTATTTCTAAAAAAATTGCTCATAATTATTTTGAAGCAAATAATTCACATTAAACTTGCAAAAATTAAAAAAATCAAATCATGGATGAATTTAATTAAGTGCAATATTCGTATTTAATTACATGTATTTTCATACAGCCCAACGCCAATTTAAAAAAAATCACAAGTTATCAAAATTTAATTAACAATGTATCAAGAAGAACTTTTTCTTTGTTATAATATTTTTTTAAATAAATTATTAACAATTTCTTTTGCAGAACCGCTTACAATCACACCATGGCAGACCAACCTGGCGAACCTATGGATCTCACGGATCTGCCACTAGCTACAAAGAGTAATGTACTCACGGAGGCGCAAGAAGCTGCCGCATCCACATCTGCAACGCCATACGCTGAGCCACCAACAATCGCTGCTCCAAAATCGAAGGCACAGAAACAACGCGAGTACAGACAGCGTTTAGCAACATCCAGAACTCCTGGAAAGACGTTAGCTGCGAGGAAAGCGGATGCCGAACGACAGCGCAACTGCAGACTACGCAAGGCTGCTAACTCGGCTCTTGTCAGTGGCTCGTTAGAATCGACTACTGCATCCTCTTCTCGTTCAGGGGCGAGGTCAAACGACGTCCAAACTGGTACTCAACGACAGCTCACACACCAACAACGTCAACCTTCAGCAGAACCAGCACAAATCACTGTTGAACCAGGTACTTCTTCTGATCAAATTGAAGTACAACAGGCACAATCTACCTGGAACACCAAATGGGCATCCTCGATCATGAGATTCGAATCAACTTTTCTGGACAACGATTTTGGCTACGCTTGTTCGGTTTGCGACAGACTGTGGTTCAAGAACGACCTCAAACCCATCACTGCGGCACAGCTGGAGGTGATCTCGGAATGGTTCATCAAAGAAAATCGACGACTGTGCAGAGAAGAATATGAAATGGTTTGCAACACTTGTAAACGTACACTGAACAAAAAATCGATGCCGCCCCTAGCAAAAGTTAATGGATTCTCATATCCAGACCAACCACCAGGCCTACCACCGTTGGATCCCATCAGTGAACGATTGATATCGCCACGTCTGCCATTTATGCAAGTGCGTCGTCTGCGCCATGATTTCTCTTATGGAATCATAGGGCAAGTGATCAACGTACCAGTAGACGTACAAGAGATGGTAACATGTTTGCCGCGCCAATTAAATGAGGACGACGTCATTAATGTCAACATCAAGCGAAACCTTGCCCACAAATCGGTCTATATCAGCGGATACATGTCCAAAAGTACAATCAGCGCGTGGCTAACTGTACTGCAGAAGTCTCCATTATATCGCTTGTACGAAATCAACGTGGATTTGTCGAGACTGCATCCTACTGTGGCGTTTCTCGATAACATACAGGATGATCCGTCCAACCGTATAGAAAATATCTCCGCTGAAAACACGTCTGAATCTGAGATTCTCGCTTCAAGACAACATACCATGATGTGGAACGAAGAAGATTGTCTCAATATCGCACCAGGACATCAGGCAACACCTATCAACATTATTTATGACCGTCATGCAGAAGAGTTGTCGTTTCCTTCGATATACTTCGGAGAGCCACGTCGATTCAACAGGGGAGTTTCAGTATCACCTTCCATGATAGCGACCAGTGAGATACGGCGTCGTGACAGACGCGGAGCCACGCCTCAAAAAATCTTGTACGTTGCAATGAAAATATTGCGGCTGCGCATGGTGAATGGAATTTACAGCACGTTTCGCAATGTTTCGGTCACGGAGAATGTTACACGACGTATGTTAGAGGACACAGAATTTCTGAAAGAATATGTCATACAAAACCTCGCATTCATGAAGACAGTGCCAAACTCCGTCCAATACTGGGCCTCTCGCAAACGCGACCTCCTTGCAATAATTCGTCTACTTGGTAAACCAACCGTCTTCCTCACTATTAGTGCCAACGAAATACGCTGGATGAAACTGCTCACTATACTTCTCAAACTGAGCAAAAAATATCCAGGAAAAACAGCAAAAGATCTCAACACTTCTGAGCGCTGTACTTTAGTGAGCGACGATCCTGTTACGTGCTGCATATACTTCTACAAGCTCGTTGGTTCCTTGATGAAAATGCTGAAATCCAAACAGTCTTACAATCCGTTCGGCAAGTATTTCGTTAAAGATTACTTCCTTCGTATTGAGTTCCAGGATCGAGGAAGCCCACACGCACATATTTTATTGTGGTTGAACGACGACCCACGTGAGACCGTGTCGGAAAATATGCCAAGAACCATCGATCTCGTGGAAAAATTAAGTTCGGTTGCTCGAGATGCTGTGCCACACAATTCTATCTACGAAAACCAGATACACAAACATACTTTCACTTGCACAAAGCGAGGCGAGACAACTTGCAGATTCGGGATCCCGTACTGGCCTATGCCCACGACTCGTGTACTGGTTCCAATACCTCAATCTGATGGACGCCGCCAAACGTTACAACAGAAGGCCAAGGAGCTGCGTACCTCTCTCGGTGAACGTCGATACGCATGCATAGATGAGTTTCTTAATGCTAATGGTTTGACTTATATTTCATACCTCGACATTGTGCGTTCAACGTTGCGCAGACCGACTCTGGTATTCAGACGAAACTTCGACGAACTTATGACAAACACGTTCAATCTGTACCTTGCCGGCGAAGTCAACTCTAACATCGACATTCAGTTCATCTTGGATGAGTACAGCTGCGCAGAGTATATTGTAGAGTATGTAAATAAATCAGCCCGTGGAATGGGTAACCTACGTCGTGAGGTTACCACGATGATGCAAGAGCATCCCGACCAGGACTACACAGGCCAATTGAAAGCGTTAAGTATCAAACTGCTTAACGCAGTTGAGATGTCAGCACAAGAAGCAGCATGGTATCTACTACGACAACCAATGAGTGAGACAAGTCGTCAAGTTGTGTACATCCCGACGGTGTGGCCGACAGAAAGACAATGCCGCCGCAAGCGTCGTCAACAAATGGACTGCGAAGGCATCGATGGAGACAGCACTGATGTTTGGACCAAAAACGTAATACAGCGATATGAAGAACGACCTGCATCTTTAGAACAAGTATATTTGGCTGAGTTTGCTTCGTGGTATGCTAACGCTAATGATTTCGTTGACGAAGAAAACGACGTGCACGTAGATGACGATGAAGATTCTGAAGCTGTACCTGAAGCGAGGACGTCGAGAGCACCGAGAGAATATCGCAGACGACTGCTCGAACGAGTCATACGATACAGACGCTACGATATTGATGAAACTGACAATTATAAACGGGAGATGGTTCTACTTTACGTACAGTTTCGCAACGAAATGTCAGAGATTGTTGATCAAAATAATTTTTTGCAATTATTTGACGACAAAAAAGACACGATTATGGAACGCCATAGCCTATTCGAGACGAATTTAAACATTGAAAACGCCATGAAGGAACTTGAAGCGATGACGGTTTTGCAAAACGATGATAACAGCAATTTGCAAGAAAAAGAATCAAAAGCAGCGTTTGCCCAACGGTTGTTAGGAGAAGATGGTGCCGAGAACGTCGATGATGTTAAGCAAATCGTCCCCCGACAAGGATCTACATGATAACTTCTAACATAGATGTCGCTGATGGGTTGGTAAACGGAGCGATTGGTGTCTTACGACATATTGAACGCCAGCAATCAAATGTGTATCACCATTCTGCAGAAGCAGGACCATCGACCTGTATAACCTTGCCGGCATCTCGAGAAGAAATCATTACTCTATGGTTCGAGTTTCCGGAAGCAACAGCAGGTGCCAGTGCCAAAATTAAATGTCGACCTCATGTGCAAAGCAAGCCAAACACTCTGTCTCCCAACTGGGTGCCGGTGTATAAGAAAGTGGTGAACATTACACTGACAAAAACTATCAAATGCAAACGAAAAAAGTTTCCCTGCGTCCTTGCTTGTGCTATTACCATTCACAAGTCACAAGGTGGGACGTTTGATGTCATTGTTTATAAATACTCCCCGAAATAAACACAACAGTTGGGTACGTGGTGATGAGGCGGGTATCGAATATAGACGGCTTGCACATCATCACGGACAAAGATGCTCCTTTCATCTTCAAACACGGTCGAGATGGTAACGACTCCCAGACTGTGCGAGATATTGGTAACGAATACGTTCGACTCCGTGGACACGCACTTCAAACAATCACTAAGAAAGCAGTAAAATTCTGTGATGACACTAACAACGCTGGACTGTAGTGACAAACGTTAATTCTCAGAGTTTGTCTGCTCACTCCGCGGATATTGAAACGGATATAGTGATAACAAGGTCTGATTATTTGGTATTGACTGACACGTGGAGGCATGACAAATGTGATCCAGTTCCAGCCAATAATTACCATAGGCTGATACGGGGGGGGGGGGGGCTATGGAGCCATGACCCCCCCCCCCCCCCCAAAAGACCAAGGAATTCCATACTTTCGATTCAACTTTTCGTTTCAATTCAGCCGAAAGGTCATTCTCCACTCTACGCCGCTTAAAAACATGGCAGCGTACGCGGACAGGGGAGGAGCGGCTTAGCGGACTTGCACTCCCACACATCCACAGGGATGCTCCAGTTGATGTCTATAAAATTATAGATAGGTTTGCCAAAAGCGAATAATAATTCAAGATAATAAAAACGATTTTTTTTGTTTACTTGTGTGTTTAACCTTAGCTCCGAACCTTGTCAGAATGCCCCCCCCCCCCCAAATGAAATCCTGGATCCGGCCCTGAGAATTAAAAGTGTGTATCCCGGATTCCCGGCAGAATAATCGATCGGATTCTGATACAAACGCAGCTGGTGGAGTAGCAACCTATCGCAAATTATCATCGACATACACAACTCTTGTCATCAAAAACACTGGTGACGTGTGCTTGGCCGATATTCCATGCTTCACTGCTGATACAACGTTTACATTTACTTGGCGCCGTGTTTCCTGGAGCGAGTATGCAAAACATTGGTATGTTGCTGTCTCACTTGTTCCAGAGTGTGCCACCGTTCTTGATGGATATTGATGCCGATGTACCAATTCTTCTTTGCGGCGACTTCAACACAAACGTGAAAAATGATGACACGTTCCTTAAGTGTTGTTTATCAATATTTTTAGTGCCTGACAAAAAATAAAGCAAAACTCTTAGGAGGAGGAAATCAGAAAATCGTTGTAAACTTGTCCTTAGTGACATTCTCTGTTCTCAACTGTTCTCAACTTCCAGCTGTCAAAAACCTACAGTCAAATAATAATGTTCATGTCTATGGACACTATTATTACTTAAATTTATCCTCAAATTCGGTTTTTTATTGATGGGTCTCCCTGTTATTCTCGTCACCTTTACAGTCCATTCTCGAGCAACAACCCAACAGCAACCTTAGTGCAAACAAACAACGATTCTAGAGTTTTCGAACAAGTCATGGTTTGTGGTTTTGCGGTTTTGCATACTTAATCAAAACAAATGTTTATTATCGTATCATCACAATAAATGATTAAATAATAATTAATATGATACTAGTAATATTTCTCACGATTTAATATTGCAATTTTAAAGTAACAAGCTTTGAATATAATAATATAATCAAAGGTAACAAGTTGTTTTAGAAGATTCTCAGATCTCTACTATGATGTTAATTTAAGATAAGATTTTGCATAAAGATTACCAATGAATACATATACTAAATTGCTAAATAATCTTATGAAGTTTTAAAATAGTTCCACAATACAAGATTTTGTAATTATTAGGTAAAGTTAGAAGTTATTTAGCAATTATGTACAGCCATCTCTGATTGGTCTATAATGGCGGCAGAATGGGCGGCAATTTTTGACATACTGGTAATATTGGGACTTTGGGAGACTATAAAATGGGTTACCGCCAATTTTGAAACGGGGACTTTATTATAACTGTTTGACGAGATAGGCCAGACCCTCAGTGTTATCCAATGTCCATAGTAATAGTATTAAGTTGAATTAAATCACGCTACATAGCGAACTTCTACCTATATTGTAAATTGGATTAAAATAATTATGATCAGCACGTCACTTGTGAAAGATCGACGGACTACAATGTTCATGTAAGTTAATTGATATTATAATATTGATTAATAATGCTGATAACTAGTTCTGTATGTGTTATACGTCATATAGGTATGTATAGCTAATATTGCTTTTATTGTTAAATTGAACTAAGGAATATTCATGTTTTTTTCTTTGCATTGATAAAGTTGCTAACTTTGAGAAACGGTCCTTGTGCTAACAATATCTAATAAAATGCTAATGTTAAAAGACTTTAAAACAAGCTGCCATGGAGTTTATTATCCTTCTTATTGACAAGCCTGAGTGAAATAAATGCCAAGTCTTGCCTTTCTGTGCTTGTCTTCATAAAATACTTTCCCTATACGCCATATTCATAGGTACCTACCTACTTTCATACATATTAAATAACTAGTAATCATTCTGACACTCAAAGCTTAATAATTAAGTGGATGCATGTAGTCTTTCATCCAGTTTCTAACATGTACGGTTGTTCTAGGATATACCCGGCAAGGATACTCAGCACGAGTTCGCAAGAGCGACAGTTATTCTATTAGCAATTTCTCAAAAGCAGTCCGGTTTCTGGATTTGTGCATGGTTAATGGAGATGGGCTGGCTCGCCCTCGCGCTAATGTGGAAATTACACATAACTGGTGAAATGTGGTTATCGTACAAGTATGTACCTACTTTTTATATTTGTGACTATTTAACGCCAGTAGGCGAGTAGAGGTTTGATATTGTCTGCACGCTCGAACGTGCTATTTACAAGGGTGGTTATCTAAATCTTACAAACATAGAGCAGAAAGTACGTTGTGCCGTTGAGCGTTCGTACTTGACACGGACTGCCGTTGAAAGCCGACACGCTTGTTTTATATCGTCTGTCTAAAGGTAAGTAGGTACCTTAGCACCATAATTCGTATCTGTGAGTTGAGGGTCATAATAACTAGTGGCTCTGTGAGCTGTCGATCTCGAGTCTGTCTTAATAAAAATCCATATAATTATTAAACCTACTCACAAAATTTCACGAGAATCGGTTGAGAAATGCGACCTGTAGAGGAGAACAGACATCCGGACATACGAAAGCATATTAGCCCAAGCTGAAACGGAGACGCTTCGAGCTCGCTCCGTCAATTAGTGATTGGCTTGTGTCAGTAAACTGCGATAGGCTAAGTTTTTTAGTTATATTTGGTACCTTAAGATCGCGTGGATTTCGCTGAATGTGGGAACCGCAGGTCCGTTTTGTGTTGACGTCATTGTAACATTTATAAGTAGGTATTTAGGGCATAGAGGTATGAGAAGGGGGTGTAAAGTTTACTCAACCCCATAGAAAAGGGAGGATCCTCCGACCAGACGGGTGTTGTGTCTGGTGACCTGGTGGGCTACTGCCCGACGATTGATGTCGGGACGTTGTATGTGATATACTAGACGCGCGGTAAACTTTGCTTGCGCGATGCAGGATTTTGCGTGACGCCGGTGTGATGCGTAGTTCGCATGTGGCGACGCTTGTGGGAGGCCTATGTCTGGCTGAAACAATGATGATCTCGCAGAGAGAAGGCCTGTGTCCCAGCAGTGGGAACATTATAGGCTAACCTATGCTTTTGTTGGTCATTGCAGAAAGAAAAATAAAACAAGTACAGAGCGGCATTTATTTTTTATTATAAAAATCATAACGAGTAATTAAAGTTGAAAGAATCTATCAATCAACAATACATTTTAAACTCATATATAATTATTTGAAATTCCAAATTCTCTACAATAAGTACTGTTCAGAATTTTCGAGCAAATACAAAAATAAAGAAATTAACCCCAAGTAATAATAAAACAGAAATATTGACTGACGTATTCACAGCAAAATTAAAACTTAACTTAATGATAATTTATAGTAGAAAACGTTATTACCATTCATTTCCATAGGAATGAAATTGACTTAACTGAATAGTCAATTTCAGTCAGTCTTGGGCAAGCGGCCCTCGTAAAGCAAATTAATTAAAACTACAAAGAACACATGTGATCGCAAGCCCTACTGCTGAGCATGGGGTCCTGGGTTCGATTCCCAGGCCGGACAAAGTGTTTTTTCAAACAAACTACCTAGTACATATTTTTTACAAAGTTTGTTGCGAATAAACTAGGCATAAGCTAAAAAAAAAGAAGAAAGTCTCAAATAGAATGTTGGGCTAATGTTACATTGAAGGTTTAAGTTACCAAGATTGACTGTATTGGGTTTCCCATCTGGAATATCTCAGTAGCAGCCCGGAGTCTGGAATTGTGTCCGGTTGATGGCAATAGGCTCGCCCCCTATTACACGGGACATAAACATAATTATGGGTGTTCTAATACGTACACCTCTGCCGTACCCTTCGGGGATTACAGGCGTGATGCTATGTTATGTAAAATGAAATTAAACTGTTTTATTTTTTTGTTGTATTGACGATTCTAATGATTATACATACATACATAAACTCACGCCTATTTCCCATGGGGGTAGGCAGAAACTACAGAACGCCACCTGCTACGATCCTTACATACTCCTTTTGCCTCGTTTACGTTCATACATCTGGTCATACACGCACGCCGGTTGTGAGTACTACGCACCTGACCTTTCTGAAGAACATCACCAATAGGGTCCCTATATGTCCTCCTAGGGCGTCCCCTCCCGGCGTTTCCACTCACATCTGCCTTGTAAATACCTTTTGTTAATCGCCCTTCATTCATCCTCTCAACATGACCAAACCCGACCCACCCCGACCCGATAATTCCGTAAATACATACTTGTTACGGTCGCGAATCATATTTTTTCATTTCTCATACTCGGAAAGTAGTGTTTCTTTGATCCGAGTAGCGGGTGGAAGACGCTGCTCCCCGTCTTAGGGCGGGGAAGACTCAGAGTAATTGCTTCCCTCTCTAATGAATTTCAAAAATAGAACAAAATTTGGTTAGGTAGTCAGCAACGAAAATGTTACCTAATTAAGAAAAATATCGATTAAGTAAATTAAAAATAAAAATGCTGCTTGATCACATAAAACTCATGAATTTGACAATCTTAAAATTAACTAATTTTTTCTTCATGAATTTCTATTTCCTCCGCTTTTATTTCTGTGTCTCCGATCAGTCTGCTTCTGAAACAAAAAAGATATTAATTTTAATGAGAGTCGAGTGGGGCGTGTGGGTAAATAATAACAGACGCATGGTTCGCCGCTTGCCGAGGTCGGTCCGTGGATGGGTGACCATTCATAATATATTGAGACCCCTCCTCGGAAAGCACGTTCCCCCGTTGCTCCCGGCTGTCATTCGTAGATCTTTGACAGTCGTTACGGGTAGGCAGAAGCCTGAAAGTCTGACAACCAGTCTTACCAAGGAGCACCAATCGTGTTAAGCAGTAACTGGGTTGTGGAGGTCAGATAGGCACTCGCTTCATGGAAAGTACTGGTATTCAGCTACATCCGGTTAGGCTGGAAGCCCACCCCACAAGGTTGGGAAAACACTAGGGGAAACTATAAAAAACAAGGTTGTAGCGGTATCTACACCGCCACATGCGAGCTACACGTCACACTGACGTCACACAAATCCTGCATCGCGCAAGCAGAGTTTACCGCGCGACTAGCATACATACAATGTCCCAACATCAACCGTCGGGCAGTTGCCCACCAGACACGACACCCGTCTGGTCGGTGGATCCTCTCTTTTCTATGGAGGTATGAGTGAATTTTACACCCTGTTCCTCATACCTCTATAAAGTTATTTCTGCAGTTGTAACCGAAAATATTCCTTAACTCAATTTTTGTTTTTCACTTTAATAGCAAAGTCAGTCTGGTTTCGCAATGCTATGCTCTTGATTGTAACACCATACAATTTCTATCAATACTTTTAAAGGAAATCGTTTTTGAATCTTGCTTAATTTTTATTTTTCCTTTTGTAGTACTTACCTATAGTTAATTCATTCTAGGTACCTACATCGTCTTCACATATAATTATAAATGTATACAAAATATAGTAAAAAACAAAGAAAGAATGAAAAATATTTTATTTGGGACACGCACAGGAAATACAAAGAGTAAAAATTAAATTAAAAAAGGAAAACATTGTAAAACAACAGTGTAACAGGTTGTAAAATATTTTAAAAGAGTAGCGGTGGAGTTTCTTGCCCATTTTTCTCCATTCGAAACTACCTTTTGGGCCTAGAATCAATTCTATTTTCTTGTAAATTTTGTCGTTCAAAAGTGCCTTTTAATTAGCGTTGCAAAACTTCGGAAGTATTCGGAATAATTCGGAAACATTCAAAAGAATACTTCGATTGGAAGGAATACTACCGCAGCAAGAATGCAGAGTAAAATAAATATTGTAAGGATGAAGTAGATGACCTACGTTTTATTACTTATTAAGAGTTAAATTGTTCCCAGTAGTTACGAATGTATGCGTAGGTAGCTTGAGGAGACTCGCCGTGTATTAGATATTTCGTCGGTGCGTTACGTGAATTAACGCCATCTAGCGAGCAAGAGTAAAACTGTAAATGGAGAACTTCCCTCGTTAGTCGCACGGCGACGCCAGCGCTTCATTCAATAATCAACGAAGTATTATTCGATGCCTACGTACCTACTATGCGGGAATAATTCCCTGTAAGTAGTTATCTACTTATGACTAGGTACTTATTATTTTATTTTAGTATGGATGAGTTTAAACTGTGTCGATTTTGTGCGGATGTTATGTACAAGCGTAAAAATGTTTTTAAGTACTTTACCTAACTAATGGTTTAAAAAAAAAATAAGAAGTTAGGGTTACCTACGTACTTTTTTACGACGATGTTTTACCAAAAAGATTATCTCCTTCTTTTTAGAATAGGTAGTGTTCAACCGAAATCTTACTAAAGTACATACATAAAGAAACAATTGAAATAATATAGGTAATACTATTTATCTCAGTAAATAATAATATATACTATAAACTCATCTTAGTACCTACCTATTTATTTACCTTTATGTACATAGTATTCTCGCAAAACATCACTTGCACACCTAAACCGCATAAAAAAACTTATTACGTAAGTACATATCTAAGTAGATGAAAGGAAATATTCGGAAGTTTTCAAATCGTATTATACTCATTTTTATTAATGAACGCGTAATAATATATTTATAGCCACGGGCATTAACGCCCTCTAACGGGTAAAAGTAAAAGCTGTAACTGTACAACTTCCATCAGTAGTGCTCGCCTGCGTGCGCTTTCTGCTGCTGCAGTGACCAAGGTTAGGAAGGTAGGAAGGAAGAAAGATTCGTGGGTATGAATACACAATCACTAACGCGGAACATATGTAATTTGCAATGGTAATTGCGTCGCCATCTAGCGATCAATAGTCGAACACTTGCACGTGGCAGTGCCACCCCGCCCCGCGACTCGCAGCAGGTTCATTACCACTAACTACCTACACAACTACCTACTCTATGCGTGGCCAAACATGTACTTAGCTAGATATTTCTTCTCGGGGAATAATTCCGAATACTACTCAATACTTCCGAATGTTTCGCGAATAATTCGACGGGAATACTTCGGAATATTTCGCTCCGGCAACGCTACTTTTAATGTAGGTACCTACTTACTTCTTGAAATAAATTATCTGACTTTGCGTAAATGTGAAGTAAGTACTGTATAAACGGGGTGAATAAGGATGCAGGGATGAAACGAGACGAAACTTTATACTTAAGGGATTTTTACATTGAAATAATAATATAGTTTGTTGCCAACAAGGGCTCTTAATCGTTAATTATAATACAGTAAACACATTAGAGTCCTTTTCGGCAACAAACTATAATATTCAATGTTAAAATCCCTTTTAAAGTTTCGTCTCGATTCACCCCTGCATCCCTATTCACCCCGTTTGACGGTAGGTAGTTGACTTTGCGTAAATGTAAGATATACTCGTGATTGTACGTAGCATTCTGCACCGCTATGTTCAAAAGTCAAGAGTGAGGCATTGTAACTTGTGCAGTACTTATGTACTTACTCGTCCAGTTCTGCCGTGAGTCGAACGCTACTCGAGGCAGCCGTGGTCGAGGATTCGCCTTGTGTGTGTTGCCTGCACAAAATATACATCATTAAAAAATATACATCACTACATTATGGTAATACAAAGTCCCCCGCCGCGTCTGTCTGTCTGTCTGAATGCGATAAACTCAAAAAACTACCGAACGGATTTTCATACGGTTTTCATTAACGGACGGAGTGATTCATGAGGAAGGTTTAGGTGTATAATTCATTAAAATTTTGTGTAAATTGTCTGCAAAATGACGATGATTGTTAAAGATTGTTGACTGGGAGCTGTACTGGCGTGCGCCTCGTAAACATTCGATGAAATTTAGCACACAGATTATAAACCCTGCATCTTCCGTAACACACTATCAGTCACAATCTGAATCATTTTGAAGCCTATTGCTAATCCATTGCTTCATATGTTCGAAAAAATTCAGACAGACAGAGCTTATTTTTTTTTATTTTTATGAATGTTTATGGTTTGTCTATACCATAACCTCACATTATAAAAATGTACTGACCTTGTGGATGTGACGTCACTTCTTTTTGGTATTTTTCTTGTTTTGCGTTTAGTTCCAGCAGGTTCAGTTGGTGCGGGTGTCTCGTTAGCACTGCAATCAAAAATAATAGAGAATTTATTTATTTATTTTTATTTTAGATGAGTTTGCTCTCTAGTCTAGGTCAGCAATGACGGAGACAAAGTCGAATTAGAATAATTAATAAGAATTAAGAAAAAGAAAATTAGAATTACATTATTAGTGCCTCTGCCAGGTAAATATTAGCAAGGGCAAGTTTTTTGACGCACGTATAACATAACATCACGCTTTGTTACCCAGAAGGGGTAGGCAGAGGAGTACCTATAGTACACCCACATTTCGCCAGTTATGTTTAAGTCCCATGTAATCACATGTAGTCTCAAGTAATTGTTAATGAATAAAATAAATGAAATGAATAGGGGGCGAGCCTATTGCTATCAACCGGGCACAAATCCAGACTCCGGGCTGCTACTGAGAAATTCCTGATGGAAAAACCCAATAACAGTTTGCCCGACCTGGGTATCGAACCCAGGACCTCATGCTCAGCAGTAGCGAGTTGCAGCCGTGTCAAAAATATACATTAATACATAATCAACATAATTTTTACCCACTGCTGGGATTCAGGCCTCCTGCCTGTGAGAGTGGGCCGCAGTCCAGCTCGCGGGCACAGTGTGGCTTGGTAGATGTCACAATACATTATTTCTTTCGCTGTTTTTAGTGCAGTGATTATGAAAAAAAATATGCATAAAGTAAAATGTGTAGAGTAGTGGTGGCCTCGACTGACGAGTTGTAGGTCGTAGGTTCGACCCCAGTCAGGGGCTTTACTTTGTGTAAATAATTTAATCACCACTGAACGGTCTGAACCAATCAAAACGGTGAAGGAAAACATCGTGAGGAAGCCGGCATGTCCTAGAACCAAAAATTCGAAGACATGTGACATCTACTCCCGCTCGTAGAGAGGAGCACCGAGTCCCAGCAGTGGGAACATTACAGGCTGATTTAGTAAAATACACACATCAAGTGTCTAGGGAACCAGGCATGTAAAAAAAAAAATTACCCTATTGAAAATAAATAAAAATATCTAGTTATTTAGATTGATTAAATAAAATGTTTTCGTATGTGTAGGCCTGCATTCCGCCTGCGCTGATGTCGGTCGAGTACGTCGCACGCGCGTACGCATATACATTGTTGTCGATATAGCAGCACACTGCGACGCTGACGTCAGCGGCGCGTACGTTGCTGCGACTGTACGCGACCGACATGGGCGCAGGAGGAATTCAGGACGGATATCGACGGTGAATCCTCAGCTTCAAATTTTCTTTGGTTTCTTGCAAATTGCAGGTCTGTTTTACGTCGTATGTTGATCAAAATGCGTTTCGCGACTGTAGGAATGATATATTTACTGAATAAGGATTATCAATTTCATATCAATCGTCAAACTTTGGAAATTTGTTCCAACTAAGAATAGTTCATAGGAAAATTCTTATGTGGAACAAATTTCCAAAGTGTGAAGTGAATAAGTACATAAACAGGATTGAACCGAAAACAGGAAATAAAAGAAACCAAAATATAAAATTATCTGAATGTCATTTAAATGTATGAGGGAGTCGAACTTACGAAGTATCGGTCGGACTTTCAGAACACGTTACAACCTGATTACAAGTTGCTTATTTGACTGTAAGACTTCTAAAATAAGAATAATTACGCGTGCAGCACCGTACACGTGACAGAAGTGAACTTAAAGAAATAAGGAGCATGAGAGATTTATGTAGTTTGAGAGACTGAGACAGTTATATTATTATCTTTATTTTCTCTCATGTAACGAAACGTGCCTAAACGGGATGCGTTCTCGAATTCTCGTCCAATTATCGAAACGCCGCGCGCTGCCCAAGAAGTTTTAACTTCAATAATAAAACATTACTTACTTGTCCACTACATCACCCCGTGGTTCTGTCTTCACGTCTATAGAAATTGGGTCAATTTGAGCTGGCTCCCTGAAAATAGAATGCACAACATCGCCTCAATAAAAATCTTAAATTCATACATACATACATAAACTCACGCCTTCTTCCCATGGGGGTAGGCAGAAACTACAGACGCCACCTGCTACGATCATTACATAGTCCTTTTGCCTCGTTTACGTTCATACATCTGGTCATACACGCACGCCGGTTGCGAGTACTACGCACGTGACCTTTCTGAAGAACATCACCAATAAGGTCACTATACGTCTTCCTAGGGCGTCCCCTCCCGGCGTGTCCATCTTAAATTCATTCATTCACTGACAGACAACGCTGGGTCTAGAAGCATAAAATTTTGCACTACGAGTAGAGTTCCTTAGTATAGTAATAACCCGCACTAAGCCAGCGTGGTAGATTACAGCCCACTGCCTCTCACCGAGAAGAGGCCTGTGTCCCAGCAGTGGGATCATTACAGGCTAATTATGCCTCATTCGCCAGATGTGCAAAAGTGAAAGGAAATTCGTTCCAACCGCGTGTCCCACGACACCTCTCGACTGTTTCTTAAACCCTTAATGAACTAAGTTATGACTTACTTGTTGACTTCAATATCGCTGACTTCTACCTTCACAGCTGGGACGTACATTTCAGGTTCCTCACTGAATTTAAAATAAACGTTCTTAGAATACTTAATAATGTAAAAATACACTCGAGAGCAATGAATCCGGGTCACTTAAAGAATCCTAAAAATCTCGGAAACTAAAAATGCTAGGTTAATGCAATAAATTGTATTTAATAGACAATGTAATACTCCTTAAATGAAGGTATTAAAACTTCTTAGTTATTGTAAAGTTATATCATAAAAAAATCAAATTTGAAAAAGGGCCACTTTCGAAGATGGAACTACGAAATTACAGCATTTGGTTTTGCTTTTGTTTGTAATCTGTCATTTATGTGGGTACATAAACCATGTTGATAGTGCTCTATATTCATTATTCAAGCTGAAATTATGTCGCTTACGCCTGAAGAATGCACCAGAATACTTACAATGCTGGAAACCGGCCGGAGTCAGCGCGATACAGCCAGGACTGTCGGTGTGTCGCTGTCAACAGTACAAAGAGTTCTCCGACGTTACGAAGAAACTGGTTCTAACCTACGCAGACCAGGAACGGGCAGAACCAGGTGTACCACAGCACGAGAAGACCGATACTTGGTGAACACCATGCTTCGAAATCGCTTTCTCACAGGAACTGAACTCACAAATCAGTTTCGACGCCTCGGAGGAAGTAACCCAAGTGCATGGACAGTAAGACGTCGGCTTGCTGAATCTAACTTAAAACCCCTTAGACCTGCAAACGGCCCTAAACTGGAGCGTGGGCATCGTATTTCAAGACTAAGATATGCCCAGAGCCACGTAAATTGGAGTATTGAAGATTGGTCAAAAGTTATGTTCTCCGACGAATCAAAATTTATGCTCTACAAGCACGATGGAAGACACAGAGTGTATCGAAGACCAGGGGACAGATTCAAGCAAGCATGCATCGAAGAAAAAGTAGCCTACGGTGGTGGGTCTGTACTTGTGTGGGCCGGAATTTCTTCTGAAAGTCGCACAGAGCTGGTGATCATAGAAAACGGCTCTTTAACTAGCGTAAGATATGTGGAAGAAATCCTCAATGATCACGTTGGTCCATTTATGGTCAATTTAGGTGAGGATGCTATATTTATGCATGACAATGCCCGACCTCATACAGGTAGGATTGTGAATGACTACCTTCAAGAGATGAACATTACTCGTATGGAGTGGCCAGCGCGCAGCCCGGATATCAACCCGATCGAGCATGCTTGGGACGAGCTAGGCAGATGCGTAAAACAACGAAACCCTCCCCCAATCACGCTTCGTGAGCTCAAAATTGCTCTCACAGAGGAATGGGAGAATATTCCCCAAAATCGTATAAGGAACTTGGTGTACAGCATGCCAAACCGCGTAAACGCAGTAATGGAAGCACGAGGAGGCAATACGAAGTATTAAAATTCAAGAAAATCGTAATAAAGTTCAAAAATTTCATGTTTCCTATTTTTGTTTTAAGGAGAGATCAGCAGTTTTTTTCTTTATGTAATTTTGTGTTAATAAAATGTATGGTGACTCATATTTTTTTACTTTCATTTAAGGAGTATTACATTGTCTATTAAATACAATTTATTGCATTAACCTATCATTTTTAGTTTCCGAGATTTTTAACATTCTTTAAGTGACCCGGATTCATTGCTCTCGAGTGTAGTAAAAAGCGGCAACGCTGTAGTAAAGTGCGAGCCGGACTCCCGTACCAGCGTGTAATATTTAACACTGCATATTTCTTTAACACGTTTCTTGTATCAGGAACCCCCTTTAATTTTTAACCTTATTTTATTATTATTTGTTGTTATAGCGGCCATAGTAGTACACAATCTGTGAAAATGTCATGTGTCTACCTATTACGGTTTAATAGATACAGCCCTGTGACAGACGGACGGACAGCGGAACCCTAAAAGTAGTAAAAATGGCACATCAACTTTTAAAAATATTTTTGCTTTAATAACTGTCTGCCTGTTCACAACGTACGGGTCGGCTTGCAATCTTACCGGGTGCAGCTGAATACCAGTATGTGACATGGAGCGACTGCCTGTTCATTTATTTATACAACAATTGCTTGCTGCACTTACAGTCAACACCAAAACGCGCAGCAAGCCAACAACATAACGTTGAACAAAAAAAAATCATGCAAATATTGATTTACTGGTATGACATAAATATAATATGTCGACATCCGGCTCCTGAGCAATCAGGGCATTCAGCAGCGGCAGCGGCGGGCGTTTTTCTGACCTCCACAATTCAGTTACTGGGTAACACGATACCCCTTGGTAAGACTGCATGTCAGACCTTTAGGCTTCTGACTACCCGTAACGAATGTCAAAGATTTACGAATGACAGCCAGGACCAACTGCGTAACGTGCTTTCCGAGGTACGGAGGGATCTTGCTAATTGTAACGGATGGTCACCCATCCACGAACCGACCTCGGCAAGCGTAGCTTAACTTCGATCGACCCGTGCAGCTGTTATTACTTACCCACGAGCCCCTCACAATGCAGCTGAACACTAGTATTTTAAAACAAAAGCTAAACATGATGATTATAAATACTTACTTGTAGTATTCAGTAGGTTCCACCTTCACTACCAACGTATCCACCCTGAAAACACAAAAAAAATAATTACTTCCATCATATGCCCCCAACTACGTCCGCGTTAAATGTCTTGTTCCCCCGACCCACCCCGTCGCCTCGCAACGTCTGCCCGCGCTATCAATTCGTTTTCGCTTAACGTTCTTTCTCACTTTTTGCCTTATTGCTCGGCTCCTAAGGCCCTAGCCTGATATAAATAGCCTATAGCCTTCCTCAAGAATTTTAGTTTGTTTGTAGGGGGTAATCATCAGAACTGCTGATCCGATTCCGAAAATTCACTAATAGGAAGCTACAGTACTGCCGAGTGTCAAAGACAAGAAAACAAGAAAATTTACGCGGACGAAGTCCCGATATTGTAAAGATACTTCAGATTCATAATATTTATGATAATTTTTTAAAAAACAAACTCACTCATGGGAGTTACTTGATTGATCGTTAGCATACGCTTTATCATCCGGACTGTCTTCTTCACTTGTACTGAAACAAAAATACAATACCTAAATTATAAATTGTTTTGTTTCTAAAAGTTGTAAATGTCGATAATCAATCTGCCGCCCGTTCCTAACTATGTAAGGGTAGGCTTCCAGGCTAACCGGATGCAGCTGAATACCAGTATTTTGACCTCCACAGCCCAGTGACTGGGTAACATCTACGAATGACAGCCGGGACCAACTGCTTGCTTGGTTTCATAAGCTCTTTGTGACATAGATGTCGCTACTGTGTGCTGTTTAGTTACAATAATACTGTGTTAGCACATACCTATCCGTCTGCATAGACCTCTTGCGAGCTCTGCGTCGTTCCTCAGTCGATTCCTGTCGCTTGTTTGCATTCCGTCTCTCTTCCTCCTTCAGTATCTGAAGTACTGTCGTCTCACTCACTCCGGTGGCCAGCGCAGTCCGTTGGTGGAACTTAGACAGAGTCAGGTCCAGGTCTCCATATATTGTCTTTAACTCTTCATACTCTTGCTCAAAGTAATGGTACACTTTTGCGATGAGTATTTTTGTTTGATCCTGAGGATTGTCAAAGACAAATCGTGAGGAAAATCTTATGTATGAATGTGAATGGCTGTAAGAGTAGGGGAAGCTCGAACAAACGGAGGGTGGATCGTGTGATTGATGTAACCGATATTTTCATTTAAACGAGTCTCGAGAGGAGCCTTTACCATCAGGTAAGACTGAACTTTCTGTTTGAGATACTGTGGTTATTTTCGAGTTCTCCTAGCACTCACTCGGTAAATATTGGGTTTAAATTAAGTTTGAGCTCAGAGACTGATGTTGAGGATGAAATACTATTATGAACAGAACTTAGGATACATAATCGAGCGAAGCTTTATGTCCTAGCAATAAGGGCGATTTTCGTAGTACCTGTTGTATTCCTTCTTCGGTGTGCGATACTTCGGTGTCACATTTCGGGCAAAACACTTTAATTTCGTTGTCACTTTGGGAGGAGTCTTCCTGTAAACAAGGGAAATTTCAACTGTTAGTTATTAACAAATATTTTTTTCATAATTTTTTAAACTGCAAAAACTCTTTATTTATAATAAATCCGAAATTTTGTTGTTTTGTTTGAACGCGCTAATCTCTGCAACTATCAGTCGGATTTGAAAAAGTCTTATTGCATTTGATAGCCCAATAGGGTATTTTACTCCATATGAGAAAAAAACTAAAAATATATTATAGAGATAGCTTAGGCAAAAAGCAGTCGGAAAACGTTAGTTTTAAGTTCATAAAATAGCAAAATAAATTTTAAAATTCAATTCAAAGTTTTCAGGTTTTTTGATCTGTTTCATAACACCTTAAATAGTAGTCGCCATGTTATTACGTCATACGGCTATGTAAACTTAGAAGTGTCAACAGACAATTAGCATCCGTACCTTTATATTATTTTCGTAACCAACGCAATTGTTATTGAAATAATACCATGGAGGAGGGTTTTGTAAAAGGAGACAACACAAATTTACCAAGAATAAACTCTTTGATGGTCTGATGGATGGTGGAAAATAAAAAACTGTACTGTTTTTTCCCCTGAAGTCGAGGTGTTGTGGTGAATCTTAGTTCATGACAACTAATTTTATTCCACACCTTTTTAATCGCGATTAAAAATAGCCAGATTTAGTTAAGACAACCAAAATTTTAAGTGATAAACGTCAAATTCAGAATAGCAAAATAGCCATTTTCATTAAACTAATAAATCAGTACCATCTTAGTGCTGTCAAACTAAAATATAGTTAAGTTGTGTCACTTTAGTCTGTTTCAGAATGAGAAATCGTCTTTTGACAGGAATTAGCTAAATTTTAGTGATTTTTAGTCTAGTTTAGAGAATTTTGTGACAAGAGATTCGGCACCATTGTTGTTTCTTTTAGGATTTTTTTTATTTTTCCAGTTCTATACAAAAGTGTGACATAAATTACCCAATTAAATAATTATATCTTTAAGTAGCCTTTTCTTTCCTCATAGCACTTTAAAGTTATCCCACATTTGGATTATTATATTTTCTGTACAGGCAGGCTTTAAATAAATTTCCCTATCAAAAATGTTATTTGTCTATTTTCTCTCTATGTGGCCTAACAATGAGACACAGTATCTTCAATGGGTGGGAGTATCATACAGGTACCAAGTAAAGTAATAAAACCATATATTTATTCATTTGTTTACAATTTATTTAATTAAAGAATCTTGTAAATTTATTAATGCACATGAATGCTATTCTTATACATAAATCCAACATGCCAATTAAATTTTAATTTATAACTGAATGCAGTTTTATCATGCTAAATTCTCTTAATCTTCGAATCACCCTCTCCACATTCTCCGTATTCTAAGGCTGGCAATTTGCTTTGTCTGTCTCACTTCTGTTTTAGATAGTTTTATTCCAGCAAGAACACTTGGTGGTCTTAGCAGAACAAATCGTTTTTGACACAAATATAAATCCAGGTGCTTAAAGCCCCTATCAGCTAAAATACATGAACCAGGTTGCAAGCATTCCAAAAACCTACAATGTCCTACCAAGTTCACATCGCTAATCCTTCCCGCATAACCATTGGACATAAAGTTAACAAGTCCATCAGGCGTACATGAGATATGATATTTTGTGGTATCTGTTTTTGTATACTCTGACCAGGTTAATGCTTGATGGATAGCTTTTGTAGGTTTTTGAATTTCAATTTCCAAGCAATCAATAATACATGTTACCTGGTTATATTTGTGTCTAAAAGCTAGTAGATTTTTTTTATTGATCCTTTTGAAAATTGTTTTATAAATGGTGAGACGACTTTCACAATCCCAGGCATGTTATTGAAAAATATATTGCTAGCTTGAGTCACTGACAAGTCAAAATCATTAGCTAATTGAGTAAATGTTCTGTTTATTCTGCTCAGAGAAATTTGTGTACTTTTTTATTAGATCAATGAGAAAATGTTGATTCTTAGAAAGCCCAATATATAGTTTTGGCTTATTCTTTATTTTGGATAAAGTACTTTGCAGATTTATCTTTTCAAGATTTTTATTTTCAGCTTGTAAGTTTGCATCTGATGTTGACTTAGAAACACTTGCCTTAGATGGAGAATAATCTTGATCAACTGTTGACCCTACTAAAGATGGTGTACATGATGTATCACTATCACAGTTTTCTTCAATGAAACATAACTTTTTCTTTTTCTGGCTCAGAACTACTTGTCTTTCTTTATGTTCCTGTGCTTGAATGACTTGATCGGCTTTGTCATATTTATTTTTCATAGAAGGAACATCTACTGCTGTCTGTGAATCTGTTAGTGAATAATAATCAAAATGCTTGTATTACAAAGAATACTACATAAGTGATAAGTATAACAAGAAGGTATGAAGTTTGTCAACAATCATTAGGCCTTGGTGATTTGGTACAAGGCTGCTGTTATAAATTTTATTTACTTTAAACTTTAGTGACTTAGATTTAATATGTTTAGGTACATGATATAAATGTAAAATTACCTTCAACACAGGATGATCATGCTTTGACATTATCTCCTTCGATGTGATCTTGGACAGAATCTTCAGATATAGATATTCTTAGCCTTTTAGCTTCTGCAAAATGAGATTCATTTGAAGCAGACTTATGTTTTCTATTCCAATCGAATCTGGTGGGTATGCAATCCGGTTTCAATCGCATTCTTTTTACTGAACCCATTATTTTATACAGTGTGTAGTTTTCCATATCGTGTGCCAACTGAAACGCAAGATATAAATAACTTAGCAACTTATTTACATACCTCTATAACCTCCAAATATGAACTTCAATCCAAAAATATGTAGGTACTGTTTCATGTAATCTTTTGTGAAATATGTTTTAGATAGGTAATGCATATTACATACTTACAACAAAATGATCTTCACAAAAGTACAACCGGGTTTTTTCAGATAATACTTCTGGATCCCTTCTCGCAACTTTGAACCAAGTTTTCCTCATATTTATGTCAGTTGGCACTTTGATCCACAATTTGTCCGGTGTTTTTACACTAGTATTCTTGCATACAGGAACAGCACACCAACGATAAGTAAAATAATAACTCTTTTTTAAAATATAAAAAATTAACCTAACATACAAAATATCACTGCATTTGTTTACACAGCCAACTGACGTCATGACCACAGAGCAATATGGCGTCCACTGCGTCCAGCGTTTTCGTCAAATTACGCGCGAAATTTGAAAATGCAAAATTTAAATACATTTATAAGGCACTTAACTTTTTTTAGTGGTTCATTAGCACTATATAATCGAATTGAGACACTTTAAAAAAATGGGCATAATACCCTATTGTTGAGGAAGTTTATAGGCTATTTAACATCACGCTACGATCCAGAGCCGAGTAAAAATAAAAAAATCAGAAAAAGCGCTACGCGAAAACGAAGTTACAGCCCGGGCCGGCAATGCGATGCGACGCGGTGGGTGCTCCGAGGGAGTTTTTAAAAAAATATGACTGTTATTCTATTAAATTATGTATCTTAAGACTTCCACGCGAACGGAGTATGCGGGCATTATTATAAACCCTGTTCAAGAGTAAGTTATGGACATTGAAGCGTAACGTAACACATTGTACGTCACTGTTTTATTTCAAAAAATTGGCTCGATCGGGGCAGCTGTGGTACAGGTAGTATAGGGACGAGGAAAATATTTATCTTCTATCTATATACTATAGGTACTGGAAAATTATTATGTCGCTTGGCGATGACTGCTCGCACCAGTTTTGGGAAATACATTACCAAAGTAATATATATTTAATATCAGTCTTGGATACCCCTGCCATATCTGGTTCTATAGGGTCAGCAATCGTTTTAGGTATGAAACATAGAAGTCACAATCTGATTCATCACACTCTTCCAGAATCTTACCAACACAACAATATTGCTTCTTCTTTTCAGTCTCTATTAAAATAATACAGAAATCGTCTAATTTAGGGTCTCGGTGCAAAGGTGTCGATAAAATTCTTTCGTCTAGAATTATTTCATCATCTTCGCTATCACTTACAAACTGATCCCCTCCAGAAGAAGATCCACTCGCGTTGAAAGTTTCTTCAGCGCTGCTGGTATCATATTCTATTTGAATAAGGTTTTTGTCTACTTTCTTTGATACTTTTCTTTCTTGAAACAAATCCGCTTCTTTTACGGTTTTCTTTTTCCTTTCTGCTATTTTGTCTTTTTCTGGTATCTTGGTTTTGCCCAGAGTTCGATGCCTTTTATTATTCTTTCGAGGGCCAGCTTTCATAGGCGGTCTAATATATTTTTTTGAAGTTGAGGCATGAGGTTTATCTAGAGCATCACCTGTCATTGGAAAATCTTGAATCCGTTCTGATGTAATGTTTAATAGAATTGATTGTGAAGAAGACTTATTTAAACCGTCTTCTACTTCAGTCTCAATATTTTCTTTGGATGGGTCTGGTCTATCTGTGACTAAGCTTGGTAAAAAATCTTCTTCTGTGAAAACAGAGTCATCATATGGGTAGATTCCACATTTTTTGAATGAATTGGTGATATTTATTGGCGTCATAGCCTTCATGAAAGCTTGTCCTACACATTCAGCGACGTGGTAGATAGTAAGTGCTTGGCCTGGATTTCGCAACAGCCACGAGTCAACCGCAGCGTTATAAAAACTTTCGAATGGTCCATTAATGCCAACGTCAAGCGGCTGAAGTTTTGCGGTGGTGTGGGGAGGTACAATAAGTACAGTTACCCCAAAAGACTTAGCTATATCTAAAGCCTCTAAAGAAAGGTGGCTTTCGTGATTGTCAATTATTAAAAGGGCTGGGTTTTCTTTAGAGGCGGAAGTGTGCTTAATAAAATGCTTCATGACATCAACAAACAACTCCGCATTCATCCAGCCTGTAGTCGTAGCCAAACCAAGGGTTGCGGAAGGAGCACCATGAATCATATGGGTATTAAAGTTGTTTCTAGGAAAAACCATTGCGGGAGGCAAGGCTTGTCCAGAAGCGGAAATCATCAAACACGTTGTAACCAGTTCGCCTCTATCAGCGCTTGTATATTTGCAGACGTTGCTCCCTTTTCGCGCTATGAATTTTTGCGGACCCTGCACCGTGGTGATTAAAGTTTCATCCAGATTGTATATTCGAGTTCCGTCGCCAAAAGCAATGTCCCGCTGCATAGCTTCTTTTAAGTTTCTAAGAAATGCTTGCACGTTTAGTTTGTTGAAAGCTGCAGCACGTGCCAGGCTAGACGTTTCAGGTTTTCTCAGGCTTAACTTACTGTGCCGTTTTTTAAATGACCTTAACCAATCTTTCCCTGCTATATGGTTATTTATCCATGAAGGAGGGACTTTTATATTATTTGCATTTGCCATCTGGTAAGCCAATTGTCTGCATTCTTTGGAGGATAGGCCATAGAACATTTGCGCACATTCTATGATATAATTCTTCAGAGCGTTTTCTTGATCGGCACTGAAGACTGAATTGGTATTGGGGATAAAATTAGCATCGGGATTCAATTCCAGTTTCTTTACATATCTCCTCAGTGTAGAATATTTTAATTTACACTCATCTGCAGCCTTGTGTATACTACGTCCCTGTTTTACCAAATCTACTGCCCTCTGCATTACTTCCTTGGTATGGTTGCCAACTTTTCTTCTTTCCTTCTTACTTCGAGCCATTCTGAAATATGAGTATCAGATAAATAATCGAATCAACTTTAAAACATTACTATAACGGAAAATCAAAATCCATGACACTTTTTCCCAAAAGTTAGGGTACACAGTGAACCAGTCCTTTGTATATCAACTACACTTTTCTCGAGTTTTTAGGTTATGCCTAATATAAACTAAACGCATTTATCGCGCGCACGACATATGAAACCATGTATATGTAGTCTATGAATAAGGGGTATAATCGTTATACATAAAAAGGTTGCCCAATGGTTTGAGAAACAAAATTAATACTTACATTTATTCCTGTTTTAAAAAATGTAATTATAACAATTCACTCGCGACGCGTGTTTTCGGCGGGAGCGAGCCAGCGACTGAGGAGGGTGGGTGGGGTGGGTGGGGCGCGGCAATGGGTAAGTCTGTTCGTGCACACAGCACGGGCTGGCAACCTCGCGTTTATGACGCACCGCGCACGTACGTCACTTCACTGTGTAGGTACCTACCACCGAGCCACTGCTGACCACCCTATCCTACTAATAATAAAGATGAAGGGTTTGTTTATTGTTGCGGGCAGAAACAAGTATTATTATGAACACAGTTGGAGAGAAAGTTATTGACATCGAAGCGTAACGTAACATCCTATATGTATATCACTATTTTAAAAAATTCGACGCCTTCTTTGGGGCCGCGGAAAATATTATGTTTTAATAAAAAGACATTACATATCACTTATAAACTTTATTAAAATGATTGCATCAGTATTCAAGGATAAGACAGTTTAAAATATATATATATACACATACAAATTTTTATTACTTCCTCTTGTCTAGTGGTGGCAAGCGCTCCTGTTGACCATGAGGTCCTGGGTTCGATTTCCGGGTCGGGCTATGTTTTATTGAGTTTTTCCATCTGGAATTTCTCAGAAGCAGCCCGGAGTCTGGATTCGTGCCCGGTTTACGGTAATAGGCTCATCCCCTATTATAAGGAGCTTAAACATAACTGGCGAAATGTGGGTGTACTAAAGGTACACCTCTGCTTAACCCTTAGGGGAATACAGGCGTTTGCTTAAACATGTGTCATATATACAAGAAAAGATATGCATATAGGATGTCAACAACATTATTTTACTAAATAGGTACAGACATATTTGTCACATGATGTGACGTGAAAATTTCAGATAGATTAATTAAAACATTCTCTTAAAATAACAATAAATTTAGTAATTAAAGAATAAAATAATTATAGTGTAATAAATTTGAAATATCAAAAAAAATCACAACAGAATATCAAAAACAAAAATACATTATTATGACCAGTCAAATCAAATAAGCTACTATGTCAATACAGATCTTTCCTCTAGGAACTCGTTAATGTTATAGTATCCTTGATTTGCTAAATATGTCCTAGGTTTTCTTTTCAAGTGTACATTATGAAGCTCCTTATTATAGAGATGGCAGCATTAAAATATATACCTAAGTGGATATTTGAGACGGGGCAGTATAGCCCGATTCAAACTTTATAGCGGCTCGGAACATGAGGCGAGTGGCTGCGCAGTAACAAATTCACGTGTCAGCGGGGGTGAGGGGTGCGGTACTGCGCAGCGAGCAGCGCACTTCAGAGCCGCCATTATGTTTGAATCGGGATGTAGCTCAACCACTGTTACTATAGGAAAACGGTCTTAGGAATCTATCCTAACTTTTTGAAAAAAATTGATCAGCATTCAAAAATGACAAACAATATTGTCGGCCAGTCTTAGTTGTTGTAAAAAATAAAAAATCACAATCAAAAAAAAAAAAGAACAAGACTTCTCACTCTAACGAAATGAATTCTGACTTTTCTAGTAGGTACTCAAACCTCAGTTGGTCCAATGGTTTTTTCGTCCTTATAAGAAACGAAATCGATTGGCAACGAAATAGTTTTTGTGAAAATCGCTCATTTTCTTGCTGTTTTTATTTTATTTTCAAAATATGTTAGTGCGGATTAAAATATTCCTATAGCTACTGCGGTTACGGTTAGTACTGCCCCATGTCAGAAATCCACCCCGTATATGAAAAACAATATTATGAAAAAATAAATATACAACTAATAATTGAGATAATAATTGCTTGAGCATGACTATTACTCACTATATTTTCCGTCTGGATTCCTTTGTCTTTCTTCCGAGAACGTTCTCGAACCGCACCTTGTAACTTCTGTAAGTCTGGCAAATTTAATGAAGGTAGAGCATTCTTTTTTAAAACCTTGCGATTTGTTGAAGCTAGTATGTCCTGTACTTTAAAATGTATTTCACAAATCCGGTAACTTGTATTAGGTTTATTTGATAAATCATCCCGACACATCAGCCGAAGCCATTCGGATAATCTGAAATAAAAATAGATAATTATTATCCATTTACTCGAGTTCAAAAAAAACATACTATTTAGTAGAAAAGTTAAATAAAAAGGCCTAGAATCCTAGTAACTGGTGGCAAGCGCCGCTTGCTTCAATCATTACCTATGTTTGGGTCTTTCAAAACAATAACATTTCAAATAAATACAAGCTACTCGCAACTCCCTCCCACTCCCGCCGGTTTAGATTGCGCAGTGGCACTCGCACCCAAGTATACGAGCGCTCGGCCAGGTTCGGTAATCTTCGTCTGTCATCGGTGCAGCAGCAGGTGCCTGGCGAGCATGGCGCGTGCTTGCTGCAATAGCGTGTTGCATGAATACAACTTGATCGGGCGCGTACCGCAGTTTTTTTAAAGTTAACGCATAATATATCGTAAAGTAAGTCGTAAGACTCACGCACAATGGTCCATATGAAGGACTAATTGCGGAAACTAGAATCCATGAAGAAGAAGAAGTCGTAAGACTCGTAATGAGACAAAAAACATAACTTTATCAACAACAGTAGGTACAGTACAACTATTTTCTTAATGTCCCTCGGCAAACTTCGTGTTTCGTCAGTCGTCGGAATTCTATCAGTTGCCCTTTGCACCTGCTGCAGACCGGACGCTCTCAGTCAACATCCAAGTCGATTAGTTAGCTACACAGACAACTTAGCCCCGTAGACACCTCATTAAGAACATTTTGTTCGAATATACTATCGCCAAACGTCAGAGGGGGGCCGAGGTGCAAGGAGAGATTTGATTGGTTATTTGAATGTCACATGTCATACGTCAAATGACTCGTAGTACTGCTTAGGGTTGGTATGAGACTCGATATTTTTATCGATAAGCAACATTTGTAAGTACTTAGATTTAAAGGGGCTAAGTTGTCTGTGGTTAGCTACCATAATTTCTATGATAAAGACTAAATACGGCAGCCTGGCGCTTCCCCCTTAAAAGATATAGGTACTATAAAAATACTCCTAGTTCATTCATAATTTGATAAAATATGACAGAATTTGGGAAAAATAGATACCGCAAATGGGAACACTTTTCCAAGTGGCCGCCCTACGTCCTCTCAAAGCGAAAACTCCATCTACCTAAGACCAGTTGATCCTAGCGAAATTATGTTTATAATAAAAAAATTGAAAAACAAGCGCAGTTATGGCCATGACGAGCTACCGCCTACACTTATAAAAGCTTGCGCTGAAGAGCTAACGTTACCCCTAACCTATTTAGTCAATCAGTCTTTGGATGAGGGTTCCGTCCCTGACTTGCTAAAAGTATCAGTAGTAAAACCTATTTACAAGAAAGGAGACCAGACTGACACCAGTAATTATAGGCCGATAGCATTGCTACCTACTTTCGCAAAAATATTGGAGACTGCGATGTCAAAGCGACTTTACTCATATTGTGAAAGATATAAGATATTCAACGACAGTCAAAACGGGTTCAGGAAAAATAGGTCTACAACTTTAGCTATATTCAAGTATATCCAGGAAGCTTTAAATATAATCAGTAACAAAAAGTACGCAGTAGGGATTTTACTGGATATGAGCAAAGCCTATGACAGAGTTTCATACGAAATCCTACTTAGTAAGTTATATGCAATAGGCGTTAGAGGTACAGCATACAAGTGGTTCTCGTCGTACCTACAAAGTAGAGAACAGTTCGTAGAGGTTGAACATAGGGATCAACACACTGGCCGAATAACACGCGGAAGATCTGATAAAGTGAAAATAACAATGTCAATACCTCAAGGCAGCGTTTTAGGATGCTTATTATTTCTAATTTATATTAATGACCTACCTAAAGAAATTGACGCTCAAAGTATCTTATTTGCTGACGATATTTCTATAATTTTTCCATACACTAGTGGTGAAGACTTAAACTTAAACTTAGACGATAAGCTCTCGAAAATAATATCATGGTTAAAAGATCATAACTTAGAATTAAACTTTGACAAAACAAAAATAATGCAATTTAGACCATATCAAAAGCGTAAATTGGACATAAATTACTCGTATAATAATATACAGATACAATGCATAAATGAGTTTAAACTGTTGGGTTTGTCTATAGATACCAATATAAACTGGAAGGCTCATATAGATGCAGTGGCAAATAAGCTTGCTAGCTTTATATATGCCCTAGGAGAGCTTAAAAGAGCTACCGATTTTAAAACTGCTCTAACAGCATACTATGCCTACGCATACTCCTGGTTAAATTACGGAATAGTGGTGTGGGGAAATAGTGTAGACAAACAAAGGCTCTTTATTCTACAAAAAAAATGTTTACGAATTCTTGCCAATATAGACAACACGGAAAGCTGTAGGCCATTCTTTGTTAAATATAAGGTCCTTACACTAACTGGCATCTACATATTGGAAGTAAGTAAATTTGTACGAAAACACCAATCACTATTCCCACTCACTAGAACCCTCCGTCCACAAAGTCGCAGTGATAGGCGCCAAAACAAGAATGAATTAGCCCTACCAAGCTCCACATTAGGTATGTTCCATTCAGGACCTTTAGCCATGTGCGTAAAAATATATAATAAGCTTCCAAACTCAATTAAAGACATAGAGTACGAAAATAAATTCAAAACCAGCCTTCAAAGACACCTTACACTAAAATCATACTACACTCTAAAGGAATTCTTTGACGATAATGATAAGTAAATTTTGACATTAAAATTCATAATATAAATAAATTAATAATATAAATTCACAATTTTTGACTTAATACTATTATTCTGGTTTGACATTAAGCTTTATGATTATTATTATTGTTAAGGGAATTCTTGGACGATAACGATCGATAAATTTTGACATTCAAATCCTTATTATATACATCACTGACTATTGTTGACTTACTACTATTATTCTAGTTGACATTGCCTATGTTATTTTATGATTATAGTTATAATTATTTGATTATTTTTAATTGTCTAATTTATTTTAACTATTAATGGAAATTATGACCAAATAACTGTTTACCAATACTTTATCATTATGTTAAAAAAAATATTATTGTCTTTCTGCACTGTGGGTTTCTTTCATTCATTTATATTTATTATGTACTGTAGCATGCCAAAACATGTATATATTGCTGTGCCCTGACAGGGTCAATGTATGAAACAAATATTATTGTAACATCTTGTACACTACATTGAATGCAATAAATGATGATTATGATTATGATTATGATTACAGTTGTACGAAAAAAGGATGTTAATAATAAAGGTAGGTAGGTAGGTGTAGGTAGGTAATGTTAAATCCTTATAGAAATAAATTTGCTTATCATCAGATAAATATGTACTTAGATAAAATTTGCATTTTACACCAAATCAATGGGTTAAATAATGTAGATTTCACTAACATATTGTTGATCGCCGGACGCACGATAAAGACTTTTTCTGACAGACCGATGACCACGCGGGCGAAGCCGCAAGCAGAAGCTAGTATTATTATGTATATTTTGTTCCTTCACTCGGGCACCGATCGCATGGAAAAAAAAGATCCTCACCTACTAAGTACCTGTCAAGGACGTTATGCTCGCTACGCTTCAATAAATATACAACTACCTACATAACAGAGAAATAAATAAAAACTAATATTATTGTTATTTTTATAGGCTTACCGTGCCGGCTGAGTTGGTAATTTAAATAAAGATATTTCTGGTTTCGATATTGTTGGATTCAAACTAACACAATACAGTCGATAGCTTCAAGACATGTTTTACGTAAATAAGAGAGGTTCTTCCACCGTGCGCGCCCGTACGTAACTACGGCGCACTCGAGGCTGTTGCGTACTGGTGTACACTGAGATTTCAAAGCGCGTCGTTTCGGCCGTTTTGTATGAAGACGTAATACCACATGAATAAATAATCGAGCAGAATGAAAGCTTCGTAACAGAGTTCCAAATTCTTAACTACTGTCATAGGGCTGTCATTCGGTTATTATCACTACATAATAATCTCTACATAGTATAAAACAAAGTCGCTTTTCGTGTCTGTACGCTTAGATCTTCTAAACTACGCAACGGATTTTAAAGCGGTTTTCATCAATAGACAGCGATTCAATAGGAAGCTTTATTGTATAATACATATTATAGTAGAGAAAAGCCGAGAATTTCAAGGATTTGTAATGTGATGTCGTAAAAAACACATATTTTTGTGCGCTTACATTGCAAACTCATTAAACCTTACCAGATAGATCAAAATAATGTACAACGAAATTGTATATCTTAAAAAGATCTACAAAAAAATCCCCGATGGTATACGTCTATCTCCTAAGGATAATCCACAGTAACCATTTTTATCTTTTACAACAAAAATAAAATGGGATATTTTCGAACCCATTTTAAACAATACAGTATTAATCCTTAACCAATTAAATATGTTAGATACGTTGATATCGATACCAACTGCCTCGTTGGTCTAGTGGTCGCAAGCGCTACTGCAGAGCATGAGGTCCTGGGTTCGATTCCCGGGTCGGGCAAAGGGTTATTGGGTTTTTCCATCTGGAATTTCTCGGTAGCAGCCCGGAGTCTGGATTTGTGCCCGGTTGATGGCAATAGGCTCGCCCCCTATTACATGGGACCTAAAACATAACTGGCGAAATGTGGGTGTACTATAGGTACACCTCTGCCTAACCCTTCGGGGAATACAGGCGTTATGTTATGTGTTATGTTATGTTAGATACGTTGTGCACATAATGTAGATCAAAATTGCCCCTTAGAGCATATCATTAAAATGAATATCTTAGAAGATAAATTATGACAGATTTAAAAGTGTAACATCTAACAATGGGGGTCGATACAGACCACTTTGGGTATCATTAATTGGGTAGTCATATTAAAGGTCCAGACAGCGCAGCAGCAGCAGGTAAAAACAGCTGTAAGCATACACTGAGACCACCATTAGTATTGCATTGTATAAATTCAATTTCTTAACAATGTATAATTGCATAGCACATGTGTGAGCACTATGTACCTACTATAAAGCCACCATTTACTAGGCTCGTCTTTCGTTGACTTGAATGTGCCCTGGCGGCTGAGAGTATGTCATGCTCACTCAAATGTTTCGCTGGTGGTGGCGTGTGTGTTGGATCATTAAGTTCCCTTCAAAATGGTTGAGCTGAATGGTGCTGATCCATGCGTCATGTTCGTGAACGGGCGCCGTCAGTAGGGACTGCCACGGCTTATTTTAATTTAAATTTTTGAATTGTTTTTTTATCTTTTTTATTACGGATACTTTAAACGTGCACGTCTTTCTACATCGTTCTCACATTTTTAATTTGAACATGAATGATGTAAACAATTTGTTTTTTGTAACTATATATTGATTTAAAAGAGTGTCCATGGAGTTTCTTGCCCGTTCTTCTCCATAGGTACCTACTACGCTTTGGAATGGGCAACTAGCTTCATTTTTCTGACTGACTGACCCTTTGACAATTCAAAAGTGCCTGTAATTGGTTTATTTGAAATAAATGCTTTGAGTTTGAGTTTGAGTTTAGTATCTACATAGCACCCGTGCGAAGCCGGGGCGGGTCGCTAGTATTATTATAAAACAAAGTCCCCCGCCGCGCTGTCTGTGTGTCTGTACGCGATAAACTCAAAAACTACCGAACGGATTTTCATACGGTTTTCACCAATGGACGGAGTGATTCATGAGGAAGGTTTAGGTGTATAATTTATTACGGTTTTGTGTAAATTGGCTGAAATATGACGATGATTGTTGAAGATGTCGGAAAAAATCATACAGACTTTACGCCGAGTAAACCAATAGATTTATAAGAAAACAATTGATAAATGGGATATTTCCCGGCATCCACGCGGGCGAAGCAGCGGGAATAAGCTAGTACCTTATATATATTACCTTATGTACCGCTGTTGTTGTTATGGACAAATCCTCACTCTTGGAGATACCTATTTGTAGCAGTGGACTGTCATAAGTTGAAGATTGTGATGATAATGGTTGAGCTTCACTTGAACTTTTACCGACATAAGATGGAATGTTCAATGATGGAAATGCATCGGCACTTAAATATTTTTTTGTTCTGTACTTTGAAAATACGATAAACTTTCTTTCGAAATGCTGTTCACAAATCCTAAAATCTCCAAGTCTCTCAATTAGATCTTCTCGACCTACAGCTGTAAGCCAGTTGTGTCGCCTGAAATAAAACACAAAATTTTGAACCAACAAAATTTTAAGGTTTAAAATCGTTTGGAGGAATTTGACAGTTTCGTGACCTGCTGGTGACTTGACCTAATCATACTGTGAAATAATTATACACACAAGGATACGTAATACATGTTGAAATGAGACCCTCTCTTTTTTGAAGTAGGTTAATAAAACACGAAAATAAAACATGGGAAGTAATTATATGGTTCGCAATTATTATATTTGTTAAGCAAGAAAAATCCGCAGTTAAATCCGTTCGAAAATACGACAAATGATAAATGATTTTATTTCTGTAAGTAGGTTTGTACAAACACGTTTACACGTCAATCATATTTTAAAAACTAGATGAGGTCGGTATTTCCTATCTGACTACTCTGAGAAGAAAGGCCGAAACAAACTCAGAGGTGACAGTCAATCTGTTTTAACGTCCAGACATAATCTTGGTCAGATCATGTGAAGACCGTGTAGATTAGTGTCTGAAATGGTCTTTGAAGAAAGAACCACACAGATTTAGTGGACCTGTCTTGACCTGTTTGTTTGGCTTTCCAATATCTGATTTTTGATTTGAATTCGTCGTGAATTCCTACATAATATTATTATTTAAAACAAAACATCGTAGTAACTGTTATAAAATAGATTGTTTTTTAATTAACTAAGAAAAATATGTAATAAGCATTAAAAATGTATAGGTATAGGCACTTAGATATAATTAATTACCTGACAATATCCTTTGGATATATAAAAAAAGAAATCTCCTTGTTTTTCTTACCACTATTTCTACATACAGTACACTGGTTTGGCATCTTTAAAAACAATATAAAAGTAAATGTCCGCGTCACGGTCGCGTCGTATCGCTGCCGCTGGCACTACTGAGCTGGCCGGGCTCACGGGCTGGCTCACAGCTCACACCGGTTTGTACCCGAGCGGGTGCCGCGCGCCGGCGCGGCGCTCCGCTGCGCATGAGTAAAATAACGAAATAGAGACAAAACATCTAAGGAACGGTATTTTTTTTTACCTATTTTGGTAGGGTTGGCTGGCACTGGAGTACAAATCAAATAAATAACGATTACCAGTTTTTTAATAACAGCTATGATAGTTTTTTTTTATAAATTATATAAGTAGGTAAGTACCTGCTCTAAATACATATTTTTTGTAAAAAAAATTTCAATACTTTGTTGCGCCTTTTAATGGGGATAAAAACTGCCACTTGCTCCCTTTAGATGTCCCCGTCCGATCACCATGTTCGGCAAGCCTATCCCTTGGGAGAAGCGAGCCAAATACTTGGGTGTCACTCTGGACCACAGACTCTCTTTCGGCGAGCACATAAAGCAGGCGCGTTCGCGCGCCGCTCTCGCTCTCGGTAGACTCCACTTCCTATTGAATGCACGCAGCAAATTGTCACTCAAGTGCAAATTGCGCATTTACACAGCGTGCATTCGTCCCATCATGACCTACGCGAGTGTGGTTTTCGCACACTCGAAACCCCACCACATCCATAGGATGCAGACCCTCCAAAACCGGTTCCTCCGTAGGGCAACCGGCTCCCCTTGGTTCGTTCGGAACGAGATCCTCCATCTCGACCTTAAAATCCCCACTATCCGTCAGTTCATGAAGCGCATTTCCAAGCGCTTCTTCGACTCCGCGGCCTCACATCGCAACCCTCTGGTTGTCGAGGCTGCCAGATATGCCCCCTCCCGCATTAGTCGTACCCGCCGTCCAAGGCATGCCCTGACCGACCCCGATGACCCCATAACCCTCCTCCAGGAGAGCAGTAGGGCCACCAGTACAGTGCACAAACACAGACCGCCATCGTTCCGACCTCGCCGCCGAGGTCCTACGCGACGCCCCCGACGTAATTGTCCCCCCCCCCGACCCTTGCTCGACGACGCGCCAGCCCGCGCCGTAGCTGAGCCTGTAGCTTTAAATTCCCCAGTATAATAATAATATAATTTAGATCCAGCCTGTCCCATCTTGCTGCCCTCCCCTCAGTGACGCCCTAAGCCGAGGTTCGTACCCCACAGGGGGTGCCCTTAGCGTGCGGTCACTTAAATTTAAGTATTGTTCGCCCCTGGCTGGAGGCTTTAAGTTAGTAGCTTAAGGCACCCACAGGTTTGCCCGGTTAAGTAGCCAGGACCTTAGTGGTCAAAACTACGAGCTGCCCAATAGGAAAAAAAAAAAAAAAAAAAAACCTTTAGATGTCGCTGCTGTCCAACGTCCAAGAATTTGACAGCTAGCTGTCACTATCCGTACATTTTTCGTAAACAAGCGACTTCTTTGACGCATAATTAATTAATATTCCCCGTTGCGCAGCTGTTGAATGCAAAACACGTGGACCCGTGTATTTGCCAAAGATGTTACAAGACTAAAACTGTGCGAGAAAGCTCTCCGATAAAAAATTGGAAACTGGATGATTCGTCGAGATTGTGCTATTATTTTTAAACCTGAAGACTTCTATGGCAGAAATTCTTATACAGGTGTTGCTGCCAAGGGAACTAAGCCCGATTTTATTACCTACGGGCACTTGTAGTGTGATAATTATTACGTAAATATTTTAGAAGTTGCGAATGTGACATCATATTGAATGGAGAAAAACTAGAATTTGTTAATCAGACGGTTTTCCTGGGAATCACGCTAGACGAGAAATTACAATGGGGACCCCCTATAACATCTCATGATAGGAAGCTATGACAGTTAACAGATGTAGAAACCGCGCGTTTGGTCTATTTTAGCTACTTCCACAGCATTATGTCATTATGGCATTTTACTGTGGGGTCGGGCTGCTGACATTGAATCCATTTTCATTTTGCAAAAGAGAGCTGTCAGCGCCATTTACAATCTACGTCGCCGCGAATCTCTTAGGCAACTTTTTAAAAATATTAATATTGTGACGGTACCTTGCCAATTCATTTATGAAAATATTATGTACTTATGTAAGAAAAAATCTAAGTACATCTTTTTAATAAAATAAGTGACAGACATAACTTTGATAAGTACACTAGAAATAAAGATAAAATAGTTCAACCATTTTTTTGATTATCTAAAGTCCATAGGTATATCATTTATTTGGTAAGTACTGTGTTAAATGTTACAACAAAATACCTTGTGATATATTGCAATTAAATGAAAGAAAATTAAAGTAAATCTCATATTAAAATTACACTTTGTAAACATGCATATTACAAATCATTCATAAGGACGCTATCACATTTTTTAAACACAAAAGTTTAGGCATTGAGTCGCAACACAACAACATTACGCGCACGCACACATTGAAACCGCTGCCCGCTCCATTTTATAGGTAACTTATCTAATCTTGGTACTTGAAGGTATTATTTTTTCATTTTACTGGTATTCATTGAGTAAAGTTAGTTGTAAGTTTGCAATCTAATTTTGATAACTGTGACTAAGTACTTTCTGCGTGATAGTCATGTTTTTAGTATTTTTGAAATTCATCAAACAATAATAATAATTAATAATTTAACTAACATAGGTATAAGTATTATTTACTAACAATGTATGGAATGTTTATTCTGAAATAAAATTATTCATAATAATAATTACGTAGGTAGGTACTCAAAAATTTCAAGCGCTGGCCTTATGGATTAAATACCATATTCTTACGGAAACTAACGACCTTAACATTTTGCTATTACAAGGATCACCTACGATTATCGCCCAGGCTACTTTTAGTTAGAAAAGATGTAAGTACTTGTAAATATTAATTTTGCTGATAACTGTTGGAGCATTACATAATCAAATACTAGCATGGGAGTTTATCCTAGACTCACTCAGCCTTATTACAAAAAGCGGTTTAACTAAAAACCCAGGTTTAAATCTCTATAAACTACGGTTTAAACAAAATTGATATTACAAAACGTGGTTTTTCGAAAAACCGTAGACCATTTCATGGTTTAAAAATTTAAAAAGTTTTATTTCAAAATTATCATTCCCTTATGAAAAAAGTAAGTATATTTACTCGAGCTCAGTATTTTTCGTCAAATTAAAACAAAAGTATGTAGTAAAAAGTATATTGTATAAAAGCAGGTAAACAATCGCAAAATGTACACAGTAGTGTACCTTACTGCGAACAATTTGGTAAAAAAAAGTGGATTATGCAACCATATCCAACGGAATATTGTTGAACCTTTTACGCATTATGTGTTTCCATCAGTATGTTTGTGCGTATGTGTGAGCTATGATCTCTAAGATTCATAGACCTCGTGTATCGAGGGTTAACTAGTCCTGGTAGTAAACAGTTATTGGTACTGGCATTGGTTCAGCAATTAAGTGGGAATAAATAAGTCCATGATCAGGTAAGGAACATTTAAAACCTTCCGTTATAATTGCAGCTTCAATGTGCTTTAAAGCAATGTGTGTTTTGGTGGCTCTATTCCTTTATTTACTGAACGGGAACATGTCACACAATGTTTATTTTTCGCCCCACAGTGAAGTACTTTTTTGCTGTGCTGTCCAACAATTGCCGCAGCGCCAGAAGAAGCTTTGTAATTTGTGCCGTATGAACGCTTACTCCAACATGCATTCGCAATTATGTCTTTCATTGGCACTCCTTGAGATGTCACATTCCCGATACTTTTGGCATGCTCGACTTCTTCTTTACCTGCCTTAGTCATAAAATGGTCCGCCGTTTATTCCCATCATTGGCAAACTCGATCGTGTGTAAGTTCATACGACCGCAGAGATATCGGTGGGATCTCAGCATGGGCAAGGACAGTATTAAGCTGGGTGTATCCAGCACCAGTGGACATAATTCCTGCTACAACTTCCTGATTGATGTCCATTTTATTATCGTCTTTGCGCACTGTTTCAAAGTTAAACTTCTCACCACACATTTTGCAATAGAATGAAGGACAGCTCTTACAACATATATATATATATATATTTATCTAGAAGTACAAACCATGTTCAGCTAGAATCACACTTAGTTCTGTAGAAAATAATACTTTCCAGATTTATTATGTCACGCAGGGGGACGTCATTACGTCATTCGAGAGGTGGTTGCTGAAAATCAGCGCTGTTGACGATAGGTTCGTCCGAAGTCACAGCATTTTGCTGAGCAACGACCTGTTCTTGCACAGATGCGACGCACGGCTAAATTGTTCATAATATTGTTGTTTTTTTGTTACAAAAGTAGTCATTTTTTCACTCTCCTATCGGCATTTTGTTTTTGTTTTCATCGTTTGTTTGTTGTCATTAGCGAGTGTCGTAACACAGAGCAAATTATGTAACCTTGCAGAGCAAAATGTATTGTCTTTGGTCCCTGGCCATGGACAAAATTGTAAACCTTTTAATTTTTGGGTACGAGGCTTTTGGCTACATTCTATGTTTGTATTTTTATTAATGTAATTTTTTTGTAATGTGCGTTTTGTTTGTGCAGAATAAACTTTTTTTTTTTTTTTTTCTCTTTATTCATGATTAGATACTTCACGCTGCAATAAAAAGAGAAGTGTGGCTACCTATAAGGAAAAGCTGCTCAATAAAGTAACCATTCTCGATTATTCTTCTGCCTTTTAGCGTATATTCTTTTATTGTGCATCCCTGCTCTTGGAAATCAAAATGACAACATTAGTAGGTACCTAAGGTAAATCAAATTAAACAAATTACCAACACACATTGATATAACTTACAAGTGAAATTTCATTTTCCTCATCATCGCCTACGGAGACATCTAAGCTCCCCCTGTTAAATAAAAAAACCTATTATATTTTCTAATACAAGACATAACAAAACTCCAGAGTAGAAAAGTGATTTCTGAATGAAAATACTTACAGTCTCATTACTTTTGTTTACTACTACGTGGGAACCTTTTTTTTTCCTTTGTCCGAATTTCCGAATTCGTGGCATCTATAATAACAAATATAAATATTTTAGCTATGCACAACACAAACAAAAAACCATACTTGGTGTCGAAAGTTATTATAAGTTATAACCATCTACTATTCTAGATTTATGAATTGACAACTAAGTCGATATAACACCAAAATTTACATCCGCCATCTTGATTTAAAAAATGGATGACAAACTCAAAGCATTTATTTCAAATAAACCAATTACAGGCACTTTTGAATTGTCAAAGGGTCAGTCAGTCAGAAAAATGAAGCTAGTTGCCCATTCCAAAGCGTTTCAAGTTTCTTGCCCGTTCTTCTCCATAGGTACCTACCTATGGAGAAGAACGGGCAAGAAACTCAATGGACCCTCTTTTAAATCAACATATAGTTACAAAAAACAAATTGTTTACATCATTCATGTTCAACTTAAAAATGTGAGAACGATGTAGAAAGACGTGCACGTTTATAGTATCCATAATAAAAAAGAAAAAAAAAACAATTCAAAAATTTAAATTAAAATAAGCCGTGGCAGCCAAGAGTTGACCAGTCCCTACTGACGGCGCCCGTTCACGAACATGACGTATGGATCAGCACCATTCAGCTCAACCATTTTGAAGGGAACTTAATGATCCAACACACACGCCACCACCAGCGAGACATTTGAGTGAGCATGACATACTCTCAGCCGCCAGGGCACATTCAAGTCAATGAAAGACGAGTCTAGTAAATGGTGGCTTTATAATAAGTATTTTTGGAGTTATGGAGATTATAGATAATATAATTATTTACACAATGATTATCCGTAATCTACAAAAAATAACAACTACGTAAGTACTTATTTCTAAAACAGATTCCAATAATCGTACTTACTTTTAAATTTAATTCGGTCCGAAAAAGTATCAACTTCGTCCAACCACAGTATGCAATACAGTACACACTTCTTTACGTAATATTTTATTTGCCAGAAATTGATACAACCGTGCTTCCACGGGCGCGTCCGACCGCGGAATGACGAACCACAAGAAGAAAATGTATGGAAAAAGAGGCCGTTTCTTATTTTTCTCATAAATGAACAAGTTATTTGTTTACCTACAAAATATTTAGCTATCGGTATAGAGGACTATATAAGCAACAATTTCTTATTATTTTTAAGTTTAATAATGCAGTAGATTTAGCTGTAGTGGTTCCTAATCAGACCCCATCTTTTTAAATTTGTTGGTGTTATTGTGATGGTTAAAACCTACTTTTATGAAAATTTTGTATGTGGCTATACAATTTTTATGAGCTCATTCTGGAGACGAATATATTATCTTTCAGTTGACACCGAGATATCCTCGCAATAGTGACCCTAATTCATTAAAATGGTACTTGAAAAGCACTGATATTTGTGGAAAAATGTGATAGCGTCCTTAAAAACAATACAGGATGAAACTTTAACTAGTACGCAAACTGTGGCCATGAATTCAGCATAATTATGATTCTAGAAATCTAGACCCCCCACCGTAGACATTTTTCTTCCTGTATAAAACTGTCCGCTTACTGAGTTGGCACAAACCGGTTTGAACCCGACCCGAGCCGCCGAGCGGGCCCCTCGCGCCTTGTCTGTGACAGGTCACGCACACATAGCTGTACGTGTAGTAGTGTACCCGCGCACGGCGGCGGCGCGCGACGACGGTAGTATGAAGCTTCATTAATTCTGCTCGGTTTTTTTATTCACGTGAATATTGCATACTTTTTAATTTACTAGCTTTTGCCCGCGGATTTCGGATATTATCCCACGGGAACGTAAGTTACCGGGATAAAAGTATCCTACTTGTTAATGCAGGTTATAAACTATCTGTGTTCCAAATTTTATCCAAATCTGTTCGGTAGTTTTTGCGTGAAAGAGTAACAAACATCCATCCATCCTCACAAACTTTCACATTTACTGCTTGAATGAATGAAGTGTAGGGGCTTGTCGAAGGCAACGACCTCCGCACACGTTCAAGGTCGCGCGATCGATAATAATGTCGACTGGATTCTATTTGTACACAACAAGCCGGGCGCCCCGCCGACACAGCGCTTTGTTGGTTCATTTATTTGTCAGAACATATTATTGTTACAGAGTTGATAAACGGTTTTTAATATTCTGCCGTTTCTGGCGTAAAAATAAAATTTCAGGGTTTTGGTTAATTAATTTATTATATCAGGTATTGAATTAAATTCATTAGGATCGATAACATTCAAATAGCCGGAGAAGGCAACACACAGGGAAGACTGGAGAGCTGCAGGGGTAGCTTTGCCCAGCTGTGGGACAATACATACAGGTAGAAAAATAAACTTTCAAGTTGTAATTTGCACAAATATTAGGTACCAAGTATAACAGTCTGCCTTTTCCGTTGGGGTCGGCTTCCAGTCTAACCAAATGCAGATGAAGCCATAGAATTATACTCTAAGAATGCAGCTGGCCGACTGGCTATCTGACCTTCACTAACCAGTTACTTGCGATATCCCTTGGCAAGACTGCGGGGTAATAGCGTAACACACTACTTCGATATTTAGGTGATGTGTTTTTAATAGGGACTCTTCCTCCCTTAATCTTATTACACCATCCAGCGGGGTATCTAATTGAGTAACACACTACCAGAAGGAATGGCTTTCATTTTGGCAGTTCAACAACATTCATTGCCATAGTTACGTTGTTGAGCAGACAATTTTTTCGAACACATGAAGCAATGGATTAGCAACATCCTTAAAAAAAAAATCAAATTGTGATTGCTAGTGTGTTGCCCAATTAGGTTGGCGATTTAGGGAAAGGGGTCGCTGAATATCGCGTACTTAGTGTAATAACAATAACTAATAAAGCTTTAAGGCGCAGATATACGACTTTTAATGATTTCATATTGAACATCACGTCTAAACGAATAGTCTTATTTGTTTGAAAAAAATATATGATAATCTAGACAATTTTCTTTTTAATTTGATATGTGAATACTTGAGATTATATTTTTATAGCATGGTGTAATTAATTTGTAAAGTAATGTCTAACGCGAACACAAAAACGATAATCACGCATAAACTATCGGGCGTATTTTCATGAAATCTGCACCATCTAAAAGACAATTTAATTACCCAAATTTTTGTATACGGCTTTTATTTGAATTGTGTTTGATAAATCAAGGGGGGTTGTTTTTGCGAAAAAACTTGATGCGCGTTGAAGCGGGGGCTCGTGCGGGCGACAGCCTGCAATGCATCGCTGACCAATGTCCGGGTAGACGCTAACGCTCTGTGCAATTTGATTCGCTTAAAAGTTTCGCATGCTCCTCCCACTCGGCTCAAGGTCGCTGGCACTTATTGTCGCCTTAAGTCACACTAGTTGTGAGTATAATTTGCTCCTATCACAAGTAAAAAGAGAGATACTTACTCACGTACCTACTAAGTACTGTGACCGGCACGACACTTGAGCGCTCGATAAAAGAGTGTTTTTTTTTAAGTGAGTTTGTTTGTTACGCTTTCACGCTAAAACGGCTTAACGGATTTGTATGAAATTTGGAACATGGGTAGACCATGACCTGGTTTAGGACATAGGATACTTTTTATCCCGCTATTTTGACGGGGTCGAGACTTATGTGGGTGGAGCCGCGGGGTGCAGCTAGTAATATTTTTTTTTAACTAGTAATAATCATTAAACATTACACATTCAATTACAATCTGAAACATGCATAGGCTAAAGTCACTCTGTCTGTATGTTACCTTTTCACGGCTAAACCACTGAACCGATTTCGATAAAACTTGGCCAGGAGATAGATGGCATCCTGGGGACGGACATAGGCTACTACTTTTGTCCCGGTAGTACGTTCCCGTGGGATAATTTTCGACATCCACGCGGACGAAGCCGCGAGCAGATAGTTAAAAATAAAATTACATAATTATGTTTGTTGCATCATTCCAAGCGTGCTACGTGTCACTCAATAGTGAGTCACGAATTCACGATTGCTCACGTCATTATGGAACAATCCATGGTCTAAAAAACAAGGTCTGGCATTCCGGGAATGACAAATGCTTACGTCACTATCCAGTTGCCACTTTATTGCAACAAAACACTAATTATAGAAACTTTTTCAGTCACCATTCTGTTAAAAAATATATAGGTACTTAGCTACATAAACCATTTAAATTGTTGTTTCATTTTTCTAATCAAACAAAACAATTTAATTTAAACATATAGTACCAAGGTAATTGCTAGTTAAAAACTCTTTGTTTTATCAGATTCTCACAGGTAATAAAGGCGATTTTGGAGTTATTATAACACACTACTGGTAACACAGCGGTGATGATGACGTAGGCTTGTCACCCCCGTGACCGGAATGCTATAGGTACCTGGCGAAGTATATTATTATACCATGAAACAATCAATTATCCCCGAGCGCACAAACCGATCCCCACTCTTAAATCGAGCGCTCGACATTCGTGCCAATCACTGTACCATACCAGTTAATGAAGTTATGCTCGCTACGCTACAATAAATACCTACTTAACACAAATAAATTAAAACTAAAAATAATGGGTTACCTTGCCGAGTGAGCTGGTAATTTAAAAAATGTTAAATCTGGTTTCGTTACAGATGAATTTAAACATCCATACACTGAGCAATACAGTCGATAACTTCGTGACATATTTCACGTTGTGCGGGAGCGTCTCGCACCGTCCGCGTCCGGAGGTAACTGCGGCGCGCTCGCACGAACTCGAGATCGCTCTGATTACCGAACTTTACCGAAGGCTACCGAGAATTCCACACGCGTCGTTTCGGCCGTTTGTATTATGCCATAATACTGCTGACTTTCGTCACAGTATTACAAATACAAATGGTGGTTAATAAAACGTTAGCGCCAAAACATAACACAATAAGTGTAAATAAAATTTAGCGTTTGGTATATCGGCTCAGACTCCGCGCTATAACTATAACGCCTCAACCCTCAACAAACTAAATGCGCACTGTGGTGCCAAAACGGGACAGCGAAACAGCGCGCCGCGCCTAGCGAACTCGGGCGGCGCGACGCAGCGTTCGGCGAACACCTTGTTTGTAATCACGGCGCTCGCGGATCGCGATCTTTGTCATTTTGTGATTTTGTTGTTGTTTCAATATAATACAGTAGAGTCTCATTAATCCGGCACTTAAAAACTAAGGGGTGCCGGATTATTGGAATGTTCGGATACAAAATAAAGCTTTTTCGGGCAAGTTGGAACTTTTCATAAACTTCTTTACTTCTGAGTCAAACTCTATATGGAACAATTCACTACCTAAATACTTTTCTCGTGACTAGGGCATACTATCCGGATATCCGAATTATAGATTTGATCTCATTATGACGACAGTCATTTATTATTTGATAGTATGTACTTAAAAATATAAAATTGTTGTTATAAGATATTACCTAAGTGTGCAATTTTCTGACTTGTTTTGTTGCCACTTAGGTTTGATTATTTTATTTTTACCATGGTTCGTTAGACTGATTACTGAATATAAATTATTGATAATATTATGGTTAAATTTTATTTTTATCACTCCTTCCCAAATTATCCGTATTTATCCGGATAACGTTATCCAAGTATCCGAATTATCCGAATATTAAAATGAGCGGATAATTGCATGCCCTACTCGTGACCCAACTTTAAATTGGTTTCTGTGGCAGACTAGCAGACAAATATTCTTGAAAGCTCTATGATGTTTAGCTTTACCAATCACCAAAAAATAAAGTTTATGTGTTCCACTAGCATTTGAACATGGCATAAAGGTGATTCTATCCTTACTTACTTTACGGCCTGGTGCGCTCACTTCTTCAGAGGATACGAATGTTTTATTGGACAACAGTTTCCAGAGCAGACCACTCTCGTTTGCATTGTAGATTTGGTCCGGAAGAAGACCCAGTTCCTCTACTTTGTCTTTAAAACGCTGGATAAATGGCTGCACTGCAGATTCGTCGCTTGAGAGCTTTTCACCCGATACGGCTAACAAACGGATACCAAATCGCTTTTTAAATTTATCCAACCACCCGACACTGGCACGAAAATCATCTTTTTTGGTAATTTTTTGATATAACTCGATAGCTTTTGCTTTCAACTGTTCTCCAGATATAGGAGCGTGTTTAGAACGCTCTTGCAGGAACCACATGTAGAGAGCTTTTTCCATCTTTGGACAGTTACCAACTCTTAATGTTTTACGCTTTCCTGGTCCGGATTCCATCGTCTTCACGTGTTCCGTTATCTTTTGTTTATTGTTTTTAAGATCGTGTATTGTAGCACGCCCAACTCCATACTCTTTTGCCAATTTGCACATGTTTTCTCCACTATCTAACTTCTTTAAAATATCCATTTTATCTTTCAAAGCTAGAGTCTTATGTTTCCGTTTACTTGACATTTTTAGGTACCTTCACTATTTAATTAAACTTTTCACTTAAAAACAGCAGCGGATGGTATTAAACTGGAATGTGTGCAGAGCGTAAATACATACGTGCTATTGTGATAAGTTTTTAGTTCACACTGATGCCTCAATGCCTGACTGCCACGGTTGCCGCCATTGCCGGAGAGCGAGCGCGGAGCGGGAGTAGGGAGCGGTGAGGAAGACGCGGGCCGCGCGGGCGGTGGGTGCCGGATTATTGAACGTGCCGAACTATTGAAGTGCCGGATTAGTGAGTAAATACTGTCACGATCACACTAAAATTGACGCGCGGAGAGTGTAAGTAGGATAACAGACGCGAGGAGAAAATTATAATATTAAACGCATTTATTCAAGAGCATTTTTTTTATCTGTTTTGTTTTAAGTTTTAATAAGGGATACCGGAAATAAAATTTCGAAATATGGTAACAGTACAATGCATGGGATCGTATTCCGATTATCATGATATATTTTAAAACAGTTTATAGCTAAACGCTTAGAATAATAGCGCATAGAAGCCGCGTCTAGAATAAAACACGAGCGTTATCGTGCGCCCAGTTCATTTTCTTTGTGTGCGTGAGCCAAATGTGTCTACGTTCCTCAAACGCACACAAATATAGCTTTCAGTGATACCATTACCAGACCGTTACCCAAAAATATGGGAAAACGCACTACTATGTTGCTGGATCAAATCAAGATAAGTATTTTAGGAACTGGATAAGATGAAGACGATTTTTCATGTTATATGACATATTTTTACGGAAGGTAAAATTCAATTTATTTCAAAATAAAAGGAAATAAATGAACCATTAATCGCATGCAGAATAGGATACCGTACAATGCGGTTAGAATGTTTGATGTGTGATGTGAACTGATGTGTTATAATAATATTATAGGCTTGTATTAATTGCTGACATGTAAAAAAAACGGGTTTTATATCATTTAATAGTAAGTGTTGTAGGAAAGTATGATCGAGAAAATTATAAAAGTGAATTAATAATTTTATAATTTTGGTTACTGTTGATTCGAATATTGTAATCTTTATTTTACCACCCTTCGAACTAACAGTTTATGCTTATCATTTAAAAACCTTGCAGTTGCAACTGCTTCCTAATAAGTTTCCGCTTTGACTCAGTCTCTTCTTCATCTAAAAGCACATTATTAATGTTCGATATCCTATCATTACATTGCACGCTCTTAATTGTTTTTATGTGTTATAAATACATTTAAAAGCTCCTTGTAAAAAGTGACTAAAATTGTTGATTGCATGCATCTTTTGCTAAAGGTGACGTTCTATTAATTTGAGAATTACACTAATGGATAGATAATTTAAAAATCTAAATAATTCACGTTTTATTTTATTTCAAAACATCGCTTGTCTTTTTTTATTCAAATAATTTCCTTATTTTTGTGAATTTTATGATAAATGAGCGTGCGCAGAGAGCGAGACAGAGCGAGACTCAGCGACGGGACAGAGAAGGAATGAACGCTCAAGGTCGTTTGGTCGGGGAAGTGCGTTAATACGTCTTATTGTGGAAAAAAATATGTTAAAACTAGGTTTTTTTATATCTCAAAAAGAGAAAATACTTAGTATTTTCTCTTCTTTAAAATTCACAAAAATAAGGAAATTATTTGAATAAAAAAAGACAAGCGATGTTTTGAAATAAAATAAAACGTGAATTATTTAGATTTTTAAATTATCTATCCATTAGTGTAATTCTCAAATTAATAGAACGCCACCTTTAGCAAAAGATGCATGCAATCAACAATTTTAGTCACTTTTTACAAGGAGCTTTTAAATGTATTTATAACACATAAAAACAATTAAGAACGTGCAATGTAATGATAGGATATCGAACATTAATAATGTGCTTTTAGATGTAGTTTATTACCCATAGTGAATGAGTTAATAGCCTCTGAATAACGCCCTATGGCAAGGTTTTGGTCGGGGTACCGCCTTAAATTCGTTTTATAGATACGACCGCATTTAATTATGTACATTACCTCGGCTGGCACAGCACCACGGCGTATTCTTCGAAAACCTTTTTCCGTTGAATACATATCCTCGTCGCGGAAATGCATTGAGCATATCCTTGTATTTTTTGTTGGTTTCCATGAATCCTCTTTGCGATTTCTTCTAATTATTTGTGTCCAACGATTTGCTATCACAAAATCGACAGGAAAGCTAAAAAAACAAATAAATGGAATGCTCATATTGCATTAAATACACTTAAGTGGCAATCAGAATAGGCACACCAGGTAATTAATACAGCACTTGGTTTATGTACCTAATCAAACAACTACAGGAAAATAATCTCAAACAAACTTAGTTATTTGGTCCGGTTTTGTCTAACTACAGTAAATTACTAATTAACTTTTAGTTTAAAAACACTGTAGGCATCAGTGTTGATGACAGCCATAATTTAGAGGCTGTAAATAAATATAAGTACCTAGTTTAGTTTGATGCAAACTGAATTGCCACCAGTATCATAATTACAAAGACTAATATAAAATACCCAATGGTGCCGATTCTCTTGTCACAAAATTCTCTAAACTAGACTAAAGTGACACAACTTAACTATATTTTAGTTTGACAGCACTAAGGTGGTACTGAATTATTAGTTTAGTGAAAATGCCAATTTTGCTATTCTGAATTTGACGTTGTTCACCTAAAATTTTGGTTATCTAACTAAATCCGGCAATTTTTATCGCGATTAAAAGGGTGTGAAATAAAATTAGTTTTCATGAACTAAAATTCCCCACAACACCTCGACTTCAGGTGCAAAAACATTACAATTTTTTTTTTTTGCTTATATCTCGAAAATGGTGTCCTATCGCAAAAATAATGAAAAATTCGACCCTCTTTATGAAACCCTTAAACCCCCAAGACTCTACACGTAGGTAACATATTTTTTAATATTTTGCACACAAAACGTTAAAAAATCCATATAGAACACGTCGACGCTGCCCCCACATGCGTGTCTCCGGCTCTAAAAAAAAATCACGGGGTAGGGCAAACAAGTACCACGTGGAGTCGCGATTGTCAAATTAAATTTTAGTTATGTCAAAATTGTTTTTAAATTTAGAGATATTAGCTGCAGAATAGCTTTACGATTCTCATAGCCAAAAGTAAGGAATTTTAGTGATAGTTTAGTTAGTTTAGTTCGGTATAAAAGAGAATCGGCACCAATGGCAAGTTAGTTTCTCGAAACTGGCAAAATGTTATATCGTATTCAATTGTAGGTAGTATATACATCAAAAACTATGTTTTTTGCTAAACAAAAATAAGAACAAAATTGAAAGCAATGTGGGTATTTTTTTCCTCACTTATAGCAACATTGTATTGTGATAAGTTAGGTTATTAGGATTTGATGATCGATTTACGTAAAAATAATGTATATAATGTAAGTACTTACTTGTGAAATGTAATTTGATGACATTTTTTTTGTTTTCCTGATGTGCTATGACATCCCTTCATGCAACAAACTGTCATTTTCAATTATTTTAAATTAGATACTCGCGAGCTGTGTTCGACGGAACGTGATCTTGAGTACTGACGGCTCGCTGAGCAGAGAGAAGTTAGCCACTATCTAAGGCTAAGTTTTAGTTGCCTCACTTTTTGCACTCGTACTAGGTTTGTATGCGTTATTATTCTAAGGCTAAAAGTAACTGAGATAAGGACTTTAAAATACACCTTTTGAGTGTTTAACTAACAAAGCGGTAGGGGGGAGTCATTGTCATTGTTCCTAGACGCTATAAGTAAATGAATATGCTTAAACAGAAACTTGCTAAATTTTGAATAAAACTATCATTTATCATTACCAACATTTTAAACAATTCAACCATTACATATGAGTTATGTTGCTATTTTGTTTTTTTTGTAAAAGGGCTCTTAAAAAATGTTTAGTTTTCCATTAATCATTATCATAATAAGTATATTTTTATTTGTGTAACATAGGCTGTGAATACAGTTTTAAATTGATGTTTATAGGTCGCCGTGTTATTAAAAGTAGGTACCTACTTACTTTATTTAAATGTTAAGCATAAAACATTTAGACTGCCTGACTGCCTCGTTGGTCTAGTGGTCGCAAGCGCTACTGCTGAGCATGAGGTCCTGGGTTCGATTCCCGGGTCGGGCAAAGTGTTATTGGGTTTTCCATCTGGAATTTCTCGGTAGCAGCCCGCAGTCTGGATTTGTGCCCGGTTAATGGCAATAGGCTCGGCCCCTATTACATGGGACTTAAACATAACTGGCGAAATGTGGGTGTACTATAAGTACACCTCTGCCTAACCCTTCGGGGAACACAGGCGTGATGTTATGTTATGTTATGTGTTAAAACATTTTAAATAAAAATATGTTTTTTTTGTTTTTTTAACCTCAAATAATGGTTATTTGTAGACTATCATTGTAATATTAAAAAAAAAAAAACAAGAAAATTGTAAGGTTTTTTTTGGGCTGGCTTTTAAATTTTTGGGTACGAAACGAATCCTTTCTACATTTATATCTGTAATTATTATGGTTTACGTAATAATGAGCCGTTACCAAGAGCATCGGCACCAATATTATACAGTTCACTTATTTTTAAATTCCTTCTGTAGCCGCAACGCAATGCATCCATTCAATCCGAAGAGATCGCCGGTTTTAGTTCCATTTTCGAAAATAAAATGTCCTTTTTTATGAAACAGTAATAAATCGAGTCTTATAGTCATGATTATTCTACATAAGAATAAATACTTTTTCGTTGTTGTAGGCTCGGTGGTAAAAGAAAAAAAAATAACTTTCCCCTTGAGGAAAATATGCTATTTTGTCCCCGCTCTGTTACGCTAACAATGACGGGCTTTTTGAGCAAGAGGAGTGAAAACTATTTTTTTGTCGCTAAGGCTTTGGCAAAACACGTCACTTCTAGCGACAGAGTCGGTAAATTGAAATTGTCAAATCATTCACAAGCTCACGTAACATTTAGTACCTACTAGCTTCTGCCCGCGACTTCGTCCGCGTGAAATTTCTTGGCCCCCGACTCACCTCACCTCGTCGCATCGCATCGCCTGCCCGCGCTATTACTTTGTTTTCGCTTAGTTCTTCCTGACTTTTTTTTTTCTTAACGCTCAGTGCCTAAAGGTCCTAGCGTGATATTAAACAGCCTTTCTCAAGAATTGGGCTATCACATGCAGAAAGAATTTTTCAAATCCGACCGATAGATAGTTCCAAAGATTACCCCCCTACATACAAATACAAATTTTACCTCTTTATTTATACATAATATTATTAGAATTAGTTTAAATGACACACTTTCCAATACTTACGTAGGTACCTACTTAAAGAAAAAGTGTGTGTCTGTGTGTGTGTAATACACACACGGAAGAAATAAAAAAAACTTGAGAGGTGTCAAGGGACACCCGGATGGAACGAAGATAAATTAAAAAAAAATTATATATATAAAGAAAATAACTGGCTTGCTTTCTATGAGAGAGAGAGAGAGAGAGAGAGACAGAGAAACACGCGCACGCCGCACGGCTTACAAATAAAAAAAAGTGTCGTTACAAAAAGTGTCGTTACAACTTTTGGTCTTAATTTTTTCCGTCTAGCCCTCTTTCGCAACGCGCGATAAGGAACTTCGTTCCAAACTTCAGAAAAGTAACCTACGAGTAGGGTTCCCATTTGGAAATATGAAAAGTTACTCAGGAGTCCGTCTGTAATAGTCTCTACATTATATAAACTAAGACATCGCCCGCGACTTCGTTCGCGTGTATCTCGTACTTTACCACTACACATTCCAGCAACCTTTACGGCCAGCGTGGCGCTACTTTTAAAGGCTCCTTCAAACAGACACGACACGCGACGCGAATCGCACGCGACTTAAAAGCAGCGCTCGTCGCGCGACACACGATGACTTTGTGTCGCGTCACTTGTTCCGCCTGTCTGCAGGAGCCATAATGTAGTTTTCGAACATAAAAAATACTATCTTAAATATCATCTTAATAAAGTTTTTATTTATACATTGTGTAGCTGAATTAGGTACCTAATGTACATTGTAAAAGTCGTTTGTTCAGAATCGTTTACTGCATCGATTTCTGTCATTTTTAATAAGTAGGTACCTATAGATAATTTTTTATCCCAAAAATAATTAAAACTACGTACTTAAGTAAATTACATTCACACTTCCGCTGTACAGTCGAAACAAATCAAAATGGCCTATAAAGGCAAGGACAATTCTATGAAACTTCATGATAACTGTTCTACCAGAATCACATCGCACCCCGTCGCGTCGCGTCTGACTGAGGGAGCCTTAAATCAAGCTTACTTATAAGTTTTTTTGAGTGTGTGTGTGTGTGTGTTTATGTGTGTGTGTGGTTTTTTATATGTGTACCCACTCGTTCTTTTTTTGTATTTGTGTGTTTTTTCTTTGCGTCATGTTTACCGCAAATAAAGGCTTTTTTTAATCTGACCACATTTTTCGCCCATAATCAGTAGGTACCTACCTAAATAATTTCATACATAATAGTAATAAGTTTTATACGTAACTAGCTTTTGCCTGCAACTTGGTTCGCGTGCAAGTCGTAACACACCACGATATACTAATTACAACAGTTGTAACAGCCACATTTCCTGCTTTACTTTCCTTACTTCGTTTTCGTTTAGCGCGCTTTCAGACTTTACTGCTTTTTGCTCGGCTCCTAATGGTTGTAGCGTTATGTTAAATAGCCTATAGCTTTCCTTAAGAATTAGGCTATCAAATGCGAAACTATATTTTAAAATCCGGCCGGTTGGTCCAGATTAGTGCGTTCAAACAAACAAAAAAACAAACGAACTTTTCAGCTTTATTATTAGTTTAAACAGGGTGATCGGTAAAACACTAACATCCTCTTAAGGGGTCATCGTATTCATCATTATGAACGAAATGTAGGGAACAGCTGATTTTTTCTTTGCGATCGCAGGTTTGTTCTCATAGTAAAATTTGTCCATAACGATGAGAACGATGACCCCATAAGAGGTTGTTACTGTTTTACCAATCAACCTGTATGTCATGTAAACATCACTCTACACAACATATACACAGGATATACAGGGCTAGTTTTCAAACACCTGCACAAATTTTCAGAGATGATTTAGAATCAATATTTTCAGTTTGTGGAATAAAAAAACATGTGTGCAGTTCACACGCGATAAGGGTCCCCGAAACGATCAATTGCAATGCCAATGTTTAGGTGATTGATACACATTTAGGCGGAAATTATCGTCTACTAAATGCAATTGAAGCGAATGACAATATTAAGTACTACGAAATTGAAAGCAAATGACAAAAAAGAATGATTGGTGACAATTGACGCACCGTGTGTGTATTGATGTTCAATGACAGCAAATGCCAATCATTATTTTAAAATTGACCGCGCCAGCATACCTACATGACGGACGTAATTTTCTGTCTCATCTCAATTTATAGGTATTATTTTTCATACCAAACGTCTATAGTTTCTTTTTCTGAATTGAAACCGCAAGACTTATTGTAAGAAATGTCTTATTTGCGTTTGAAATCCTAATGTTTATGAGTGACGCGACTTTACTCAACACAGTTCAGAAATCGAATGAGACAGCGCAAATGATACACCTTCAATTGGAGCTTCATTCGTCTATCACTTGAAATCTTCATTCTCGTAAACATTGACAATTGCAATTGATCGTTTCGGGGACCCTATAGAAGTGAAACCTTAAAATTGTGCACATTTAATGACGCCTTCCGGCGTGCACGAAATTTTTGAACACGTTCCGTTGAACTTTTTGCGGTCTTTTTAATCTTGTTTTCTTTTCTTTTTTGCCGATAATCACGACACCTTTCAGCATTAGTTTTCGGCATACTTGCAAAATCTTTTTATTAAAATGTAATAATATTCATAGGATCGATACACGTGAACAATATACACCACGCTGGTTATGACGCCTTTCCCAAGGCTTCGTTATACGCAGCCGCACACACACACGTACAACGTTCGGACCAGAGTGTCCACCGCGGACATCTATGGTGTCCACTGTGAGACTGCCTGTGAGTCTGTGAGTACTATATGACGCCGTTTCTCTCGGTAGACAGGGTGGGGAGGCTACGAAGCACCTCGCACAAAGTGGCCGCGAATATAAGTAATACTGTAGGTATATTATTCTATCTCATTCTCTCGCACGTTAAAGCTTATAGATGTATGTGTTTGCCTCTTTTTAATGTCGCTTCTTCGTTTCATCGAGTTTCAAATCACTACGGCGCCGGGGCTGAAGAAGTTTTCACTTCAAACACATTTTACACATTCCTATATATTTATTTACAACATTTTTAGTTCTGTCGGCTTCTAAAAACAAGGAAATCCATTCAGTTCAACAAGCTAGACCGCACGCGCTTATAACTATGTAGATCAAACAACTATTTTATTTCTCAATGTCTGCATAAGTATTTTAACATATGAAGATAGGCATATAGCATACGTTGTGTACCTTGTCTATGGAAAGCATTGATGGAAGAGCATCTTCTTTCAGATGTTTAATTATTTTAATTGAAGAAACTTCGAAATGTGCGGAACAAACTCAATGGCTGCTCCTCTTCAAATCTTCTCTTTGTAATAAGTCTTCTCTGTCGATTAATGTTAACCATTTCCGGCGTCTGGAATATGAAAGTAAAACTTGCGGTAGATTTTTTTTAAAACGATGCTTTGTGTCTTGTTCTGTTAGGTAACGACTACAAATTAAATACTCACGAAAATATTTTTTA